>CM051236.1:266055353-267255353 GCA_027917425.1 Gastrophryne carolinensis | reverse complement strand
AAGGGAATTTTTTTTTTTTTTTTTTTTGCTATAGATCGAATTTGAAATAATATTTTCTGTAAATCTTGCAGGAGGTGATAAGAAGTCTCAATTGAATGTGTGCATTTGACAAACTGAGTTCTGAGTTGCCACCACTGAATTTTTGCACCTTGGTCTCCTAATTCCTGCACCTTCTTCCTGCTTCTCAAGTTGTGTATTCTGTAATGAATTTAGTAAAAATAAAAAAAGATCCTGTTTAAATCTTTTAAAAGCCTAATCCCTATTCTGCTCAGTCAGTGTAGTTCAACAACTCTCTTGTCTTTTTTTAGCACACTGAGTGGGAAATAAGGCTAACTGGCAGTCATTAGTAAATCCTGGGAAAAAAAGCAAATGCACTTTCTGTCACCGTGATGAATGAGGATGGTGAGTTGGTGACGTTATGGCACTGAATGATAGCATAGCAGCTGCCAATGCATTATGACCCATAGTTAGTGCTGAGTGATTATGTTACTGAAACCCATAGTTTGGGATGAGGAAAAACATTTTGCATGAATGTGTGCAAATATGTTACATTAGCCGCTCTGTGCTCTGGTCTACACTACCATTGTAATAAAACTATTTGGCCTGTTCACATATATGCACTGTTCTGCTCCCAAATACAGGGTTTTGACCACATTGCAGCTGCAGGCCAGCCTATAGAAGTATATGGCAGTGCATGTAAAGCGTACCCCATTTGCCTGCATTACACTTTGGCATCTACGTCAAGATGCCAAAGACTACAATATGCAAAAAACACCATTTAATTGTGGTGATAATACAATTCTGTGATTACTCACAGTAACTGGTATTATGAGTATACAGTACGTCCTGCTCCAGATAGAATACTTACATTCGGGCATTACTCCGCGCTGGACTGCAGAGACATCGAAAATAGGCTCCTCCCGGCCCCTCAAATACCCAGGGACCTCCCACAATCCCCAGATTTTCTCTGCTGTCTGGACTGCGAAGGACAAGAAGATGGCTCTCTCTACTCGCAGGTGAGCGGGGCTATTAGCCTGCGGCCCTGTAGGACTATTCCCACCCGTTCCATCAGTAATTGCCTCCCAGCCTTGGCTGCGCTGGTCGGGTGATGGTAGGCAGCACCGCTGTTAGGTGCTTAGGAGCGCTGCTCCACCGCAATCCCCCAACAAAGGGTAGGCGATACCGGCATATGGTGAGCCTCTCGCTTTGCTGGTGTGCCGTCATTGGCTGCTTGTCACGTGTTGGCTTCGCGCTCTTCGGGGGGGGGGGCTGTCCTTGGCGCGTTCCGCGTCATTGTTCATGCTGGCCCGCCCCTCGAGGTATACCGACGCCATCTTGTTTGCTTGGTTCCGGCTGCTGCGTGACGGTCTTCTACCTACCGCGGTCCGTGAGTGCCCTCGCGGGCGGCTTTTAATTATTGTATTCTTACGGCTCCCTTTGATTATGTCTTTCAGACGGGCGAATCCCTTTGGCTTCTCCCGGCCCTCTATTAGTTGGTTAACTTGTGAGGCCTAGTGTTAATTACTCCCACTTCCCTAGCGGGTTATTGGGGGATCCTGGGTTGCTGTATAGCGTTAATCCCTATCGGCCTATTGTGCCGCTATAATCACCATATGGAGGCATCTCAGGATAATGTGACCGGGGTTCCTTCGGGACAAGCCCGGCTATGTGTAGCTTGTGGGAGTCCCATGTTGACGCTGACAAGGCGTACCCTGTGTACCCTGTGCCAAACAGGTGCTTGAACTGCAATCCGGGCTTTCAGTAGCTGAGTCTGTGATTCGCTTTGCCTCACCTACGCCCCCAAGCTTACATCTCACTCCCATTGAATTGCATACAAGTGGGGATTCTCAGCCTGATGTGTCTTCCAGACTGGCTAGTGTTGAGAAGTTGCTTGCTAATACCTTGGCGCGTAAGGCCTCTGCAAAGAAGCGGCACTTAACGCCTGATGTCACTCCTTTCCCTATGTAGGCTGATGAGTTTTTGCAACTATCTGGCTATACCCCTTTGGAGGAAGGGGAGCTATTCTCCGACTCAGGGTCATCTGATGAGAGGCCCAGGAGTCATGACGATTCTGGCTCTGACCCTTAGGCCCCGGATGATACTGATAGACTGTTGGCTCAGATTTTTGAGGTTCTGTCTATCTCTCCCCCTGTTGCGGCCCCCAGGCAAAGGGGGAACTTTTTCATACTGTTAAGTCACGCTTGGAATTCCCTGAGCAAGCACATTTCAATAACCTTATGCTCAAGGAATGGGAGCGTCCCAGTAGACTTCCCGATGTACCTAAGAGTTGGGATAGGAAGTATCCCTTTCCTGCTGATGTGGTGAAGTGTTGGTCATCCCCTCCCGAAGTGGATGCCCCGGTTCTAGAGTTATCTAACACCTCTGTCATGCACTCCCCTGACTCTACTACCCTGCGGGATGCTGAGGACCGGCGCATTGACCAGCTGGCATCCCATGCCTTTGCATGTGTGGGGACCGCGCTGCACCCGGTCTGTGCCTCTGCCATTACGGCTGTGGCTATTAGGACCCTGCTCAGAAGTATCCATGATTCAAAGGACTACGCCTGTTTGGGGACCGCCTGGACCTGTTTGCTAAGGGAGGCAGGTTACCCCAGCGCAGGCGGCAGTCTCGGCCCTTTCGGGGTCAGGGTTCCTTCTCCTCCCCCTACCGTGGTGCTAGACAAGGGAGGAGGGTTTCCTTTACTGGGGCCCGAGGAGACTCCTGGGGTAGGGGCAGAGGACGTGGACGTCCTGGCTCCTCCTGGGGCTCCAAGCTTAAGTCCTCTCCCAAGCCCCCCCAGGCATGATGGGGCGGCCTCACCCATCCGGGTGGGGGGACGGCTTCAGCACTATGCTCACGTCTGGAGGCTTCATGTCTCAGACCGGTGGATTCAGGAGGTAGTGTCCTCCGGTTACAAGATAGAGTTTGCTGTCTGCCCCCCCCCCCCCCCCCCCCGAGGTTCATCAGCTCCTGGATTCCTCAGGACCCTGTGTCAGCTCAGGATCTAGTGCAGGCAGTGCAAAGCCTCCTGGAGCTGGGGGTCATCTGCAAAAAAGATGGGTCAGTCAGGCCCATCCTGGACTTGAAGATCCTCAACAAATTTGTCAGGTGCATGGAAACTCTGCACTCTGCCATCAGTTCCCTGCGCCCAGGAGATTTCATGACCTCTGTGGACATCAAAGATGCTTACCTTCATATTCCTTTATTTCCAGGTCATCAATGGTTCCTCAGGTTCGCTCTAGAGGATCAACACTACCAATTTGTGGCATTGCCCTTTGGTCTCACTTCAGCACTCAGGGTGTTCACCAAGGTGCTGGCAGGAGTGATGTCTCTGCTTAGGTTTCAGGGCATCTGCGTGCTGCCTTATCTGGACGACATTCTCATAACCTCCCAGTCTCTACGTCAGGCAGAATTGGATACTCAGCTGGTGGTGTCCACCCTGGAGTCATTTGGCTGGGTGATCAACCACCCCAAGTCCTCTATGTCCCCCTCCTTGGTGACTCCATTCCTGGGAATGAATCTGGATACAGTTCAGGCAAGGATTTTTCTTCCTCAGCAGAAGGTGGACAGTCTGATTGCGCAGGTCCAGTTCCTGCTATCTTGTCATCATCCCTCCATCAGGCAGCGAATGCAGCTGGTGGGCCTGATGGTGGCGTGCTTCGAGGCAGTCCCTTATGCTCAGTTCCACTTGAGGCCTCTGCAACTCCACCTCTTGTCAGTGTGGGACAAGGACCGAGCGTCCCTGGACCGGGTCTTTGCGTTTTCTCCCCTGGTCAGGCGGTCCCTCTCGTGGTGGCTGTACTCCAGGAACCTGTTGAGGGGCAGATCCTTTCTGACCCCCTCCTGGGGGACGGTCACCACGGATGCCAGTTTGTCAGGTAGGGGGGGTTTCTGGAAGTCACTGCAGTTCCAGGGGAGGTGGGGCCCTCAGGAGGCCCACACACCTATCAACGTTCTGGAACTGAGGGTGATCAGGTTGGTTCTGGCTCAGTTGACTCCTCACCTTCGGGGCCTGCCTGTTCAGGTGCGCTCGGACAACCAGACGACAGTTGCCTACATCAATCATCAGGGAGGGACCCGGAGCAAGAGGGCCCTCCAGGAAGTGTCTCTAATCCTGACCTGGGTGGAGGCCAATGTTCCCTGCATATCAGCGGTGTACATTCCGGGGGTGGAAAATTTGCTGGCAGACTCTCTGAGCAGGGGGACCTCTCGCCAAGGAGAATGGTCCCTCTGCAACAGGGTGTTCCAATCTCTGTGTCACCGTTGGGGCCAACCAGATGTGGATCTGTTTGCGTCCCGTCACAATCACAAGCTCCCGGCCTTTGTCTCCCTGTCCCAGGATCCTCTGGCCTTGACCACTGATGCTCTATCAATGTCATGGCAGGACTTTCATTTCCTGTATGTCTTTTCTCCGTTCCCCTTGCTGGGAAGGGTTCTGCGCAAGATTGCTCTGGAGGGGGTGCCAGCAATTCTGGTGGCCCCCAGGTGGCCAAGAAGAGTGTGGTTCGCAGACGTGGTGCAGCTGGCAGTAGATCAGTACGTTCTGCCCAGGGTGCCAGATCTGCTCACTCAGGGTCCCTTACGCCATCCCATTTTACAAACTCTGGCTTTGACGGCCTGGCTGCTGAAACCTCCATCTTGATGGAGAAGGGGCTGTCTACCTCGGTTGTTGATACCATGATAAAGGCTAGGAAGAAATCCTCTTCTTCCATTTATTACAGGGTTTGGCGTGCCTACATTGACTGGTGTGAGTCTAAGTCTCTTCCCTGTCGTGTGTTCTCTATTCCCAGGATCCTGGAGTTCCTGCAGCATGGGTTGGAGCTGTTAGGCATGTGTCTGAGCTGGCGGCGCTTTCCATTCAGCCCCCCTACTATGAGAGACACCAGGACAAGGTGGTGTTCCGCTTCAAGCCAGATTTTCTGCCTAAGGTAGTGTCTGCTTTTCATTTGAATCAGGACACTGTTCTTCCTTCATTGTGCCCTAATCCTAGTAATTCTAAGGAGAGGGTTTTGCATTCTTTGGATGTGGTTAGGTGTCTGAAGTACTATCTGGTGGCTACTGCACCTTTCAGAAAAACTAATGCTCTTTTTTTGGTCGCTTCTGGTCCTAGGAAGGGTTTGGCTACTGCCAAGTCTACTATCAGCAAATGGATCCGTCAGGCTGTGATTCAGCCCTACTCTAAGGGGAAGAATCCTCCCTTCCGCCTTACTGCTCATTCTACTCGTGCTATTGGTCCCTGGGCATTTCAGCACCAGGCTTCTGTTGAACAAGTTTGCAAGGCCGCTACTTGGTCTTCTGTTCATACCTTTTCAAAGTTTTACAAGGTTGATGTTAGGGCCTCAGCTGATGCTGTTTTTGGCCGCAAGGTTTTGCAGGCGGCAGTGGTTTAAACTGTCTGCTGTTACCTTTGGGGATCCCACCCTACTTTATGGACACTGCTATTGGATGTCCCGAATGTAAGTATTCTATCTGGAGCAGGACGTACTGTATACTAAGAATAATACAATTCTGTGATTACTCACCTGTAGAATTGGTATTATGAGTATACAGTACGTCCTGCTCCACCCCACCCTTGGTTTTTGCATTATCTTGGATCCCCTGTATGGTGATTGTTATCATTGTTATAGTTACCAGTTTGGGTTGTTTTAATTCTCCTGGCCTCTCGTTAACTGCTTTTCAATGCTGGGGATTGTGGGAGGTCCCTGGGTATTTGAGGGGCCGGGAGGAGCCTATTGTCTCTGCAGTCCAGCGCCATCTGGCGGAGTAATACCCGAATGTAAGTAATCTATCTGGAGTAGGACGTACTGTATACTTATAATACCAATTCTACAGGTGAGTAATCACAGAATTGTATTATCACCACAAATAAATGGTGTTGTGTCAAGATGCCAGTAAGTGAGTCCTTGGCAAATATGAATACTTTAGCATTGGAAGAGGCCTTAAAGCTGTCTGAAACTCCCCAGACTTCAGTAAAACTTACCTGATCGCCAATCCAACAGCACATGCACGGGCTCTCGTCTGATTAGTGTCGTTTGTCGTGCATATTAATGATTGTCAAATGATTCTGATTACACACAGAGCTTGGCAATAGGGAGCCGAGGCGGATGCATCCCCAGTTCCTTTTAGATATGGGCACACTCCAGACCCAGCCTTTCTGAATGGTCGGATGCAGGAGTGCGCCTCAGGCCAAAAATGCTGGAGATGCGGCCACCAATGTTTATATCTGTGTGGTAGCCAGGGCAAAGGTGAGTTTTTAGGTGACCCGGGTTAGGTTTTGTTCTGCTTTAAGTAGCGCACTTATACCTAATGTCAGGGGCAAGGGGGATTGATTATTCAGTACAGGGATTTACACCACAATTATCACAAATATAGCTTGTATGTGCAGGCTGTTACTGTTCTAATAACCGGTCCTATTGTACAAGTGTTTTTTAATGTAAAAATAAATATACAAAACGTGCATTTAAATGTCAAGAGAAACAGTCAGTCCACAATTGCCCTCATGGCCACTGTATCCGACATCCTCAGGGAATACAGATTACCCAGGATACCCAGCTACACAAAGTACTCTTCTGACTTCCGAGGGCCGATCACGTTCATGCATGCCCACCCAACACACTGCAGTCCCAGGCCATTAAAGTCTTAACTGCCTGATTTGGGGATTTTCAGGGATAGTAACATGGTTGGGCAACCGAAATCAGGATGCCCCAGGTGGGTGATGCAAGGCATGACTGTAGGACTGCTAGAAGTGCCTTACAATCAAAGTTTTTATAATTCTGTTCATTTGTTCCTGAGATCAAAGCAATCCTTCCACAATGAGCCTCTGGGCCTTTGACAGCTGCAAGATAGCAAACTTAAAAGGTTTGCTAGTCTGCCATTCTTTATGCAGAGGACTAAAAAGTGGTCATTCAGCACATTTCAGAGAATTGAACAGAAGATAATAGATACATATAGGGTCTAGGGCCACTATTCGCTTGCCATTCATAGGTTTTGCCGCATTTGCTCCATCTACGAAACAAAATGCACCATGTGCGCCAGACTTCACCTGTGTTTGCTGTATTTACAGGGAGAGGACCTGCAAATACTTGAGCAGTACTCATCCTTTTGCCAGCACAATATGGAATTCATTGTTCTGCCAAAAAGTCTAGTTAGTTTTTGCATCAATACCTGATATTTTGAGCTTGAACATCAGTTATCAAATATTTGAAAAATAAGTAATAAAATTGATTTTCATTTTTTAAGCTAATTATATAATGCTTTTCAAACAACAAGACCCGAGACACCACAAATATATTCTGAGATCCATACCATGGATCTCTTTCTTTCCAGTATGGTACTTGACGCTGCAGTTACTATAAGGTTTTATATGATAGCACGCAGGCAGTTCACTTACCCAAATCCTCAGCACTCCCATGGCTTACTTAGCCTTGGCCTTTGGGTCATTAGAGACCAGTGAATCAGGGTTTGTGGTTAAAACAAGTGTAAACCAAATTATTCTGTTACTTGGCAGGTCGGAGGACAGAGTTCTTCTTTAATACATACAATATTGAACAGTTTCTACTGTTTGTTGGTTAGTGTCTTTTTTTAGTTTGTAAACTAGTGTAAGCAGAAAGTGTGACATTAAATAGTACTTGCTAGCTCAGTAGATTGAACATGCAAGCATTACGGCATGTCTTGGCTTCCTCAGGATATATACTTCTATAGCATAGCTGTCCAGTTAATGCTGTCACTTTCAGCTTACTGCACATTGGGGTCTACATCAATAAACACAGCCTATTGCACAACAGTAATATATCAGTAGAAGCAATAACTGGCTTGCTTGTATCCAAGTGTAGAAGCAGGGTACACATTTTGGAACCAGCTTGGAAGAGGCAGACCTAATTAAAGGGTAATCCCACTTTCCATGGCTCAAGGTGCTGAGCTTATCTGTTATTTTTTTCTTTTCTATGTGTTTGTAACTCCATGTTACAAAGAAAACTGTTCTTTAGCAACAATGTGTTTACCTTAGCAATCTACACCAAAGTGGTGTTCTGGTGTAATTTCAGAACCTTCCTGACTCTGGCTTGATAATCAGCTGATTGGCTGATGCAGAGATGACAGGCTTAAGGGGGGATCGTGGTAGTTTGTAGCTAAAGGATTACTGGCAGTGTTCTGAGCTGGGGCGGTAATTACTGCTGCTTTGTTTAGCCAAAGCTGCTGATGAGCTCACCTGTTACAGTAGAAGGGTTTTGTGGTTTGTAATCAGAAAGTATACTAAGAGCATTACTAAGGGGCAAAAAAGCCACTACTTTACCAAGACAGCCAGAGGAATAGAAATAACTTGTAAATAGCATGCTAAAGTAAATCACAGGTCTGGGGCACGATTATAACACAAATGTTTATCCAGAAGAGGAAACCAATAAGACAGAACACCAAAAACCAGAAAAAGGAGTTTTCTTTTAAAGATACTGAGTTGCTAAAAAAAATTGTCTAATAATAGAAATCCACATAAAAATGCCAGAGAGCACCAAACAAGCTTGATTTATCATTTTACTGGAAGGAAGAAGAATCAGGGGGTGACATTTGGTGAATGCACCATTCTTCTTTTACAGAGGAGGACTGCTCCACTCTAAAGGCCTGTCTTTTGAACCAGACTGTGCTGGAATAATGGCGTAATGCTTTTGTAGATTCTCTGTTGTGTGTGGTGGCTTTTACCAACAATGCACTGCTTTGTTCAGTTAGCATGGTTTATGCTACTGTTTCTCACAGTCTAGCTCAAGGGGACAGGTAGTAGAGGTGAGCAGTACATCCCTGTAAACTGGAATGGCACCCCTGAAAGCCAGTAACCCCGTTTTCTTCTTTCTTTTAAAGGAGGAACAACAAGCTTTGGGGCAATGTTTTTCACACGGGGTGCTTAGATAACCCTCCCTTTGCTATCCAGCATATTTATACATATGTTTAGTGAAAATATCATGTTAAAGGGATTATGCAAGCAAAGTGTATTAACAGCTCACGTCATCACAGGTGCCTTCTCCTTTCGTGTTAGCTTGCAGGGGCACCTGTAAGCAGAAACCAGGCACTGATGCTTCTCCTAACTTCCCTTGCAATAGACCACCAATAATAGGTCTCAACTGGTGGTCTATTGCTCCACCCACATTTGTCTACTGCTCAGTTTTACAATGGGACCCATCCCACCAACCTCCTTTCATTTCAGCTCTCTGTCTGTCTCTCCTCTCCCCTCCATGGTGGTGCCACACCTAATTAGCATGCATGCACAGAGTGGGGATGCTATTCTGTGCACTGTGACCATGCTGTGGCCGTACCCATGACTAGGAGCACTGATGAACAGCACTGGTTGCGGAGACCAGGTATAGTGTTGTATTTTGTTAAAGTGCACCTATACTCAGCAAAAAAAATTTACGGTATGTAGTCACCTTCAATCCCCAGCCCTGTGCCCCAAAACAGCCTGTGTTTCTTTTTTTTTTACCTTAGCCTTTGCCCAGTCTCTATAAAAACACCAGGAAAAAACAACAGGAAGTAGTATTATGATGAATGGCAACCATATGCTATTCAGTTACAACCAAACTGTCACATAATGACTTGGGTTGAAGTGCTCCCCATTGCTGAGCTGTGTGTACTCTGATTGCATCATCATTGGGGGTGGGGGAGCAATATGGCTGACTACATCCAGTACACGTTGTTATGGATATTGAGCAAAGGCTAAGGTAAAAAAAAGAATCACAGGCTGTTTTGGGGCACTGGGCCGGGGATAAGTGACTCCCCTCTGGGTATAGGTGCACTTTAACTCCCCGTCCTGCCCATGGGCCTCATATTAAGATTGGCTTTTGCTTTAAAGATAAGCGCAATACACAGTTTACAGAAGCGGAAATGATGATCAGAGAAGGAGCTTTCCCTGCCCTAGGTGCCTCTTCCCAGGCAGCTCATTCTGAGGCTCCTCATGGAGGGGGTCCTGGTACAAGTAATAGAAGAAATAGAGGTTAGATAATAGAAAAAAATGGTGACATATAGACATATAGAACTTCTGATGTTCCTCTCCATGCATCCTTCCCTCGCTGCTTTTTAGATATCGGCATTATCTAAAACACAGACATCCGACAGCCTTCCTGGACCCTTTGCACCCCCCTCCCCCCTTAGCCGTCCCAGACTGAATGCTGCAAGGCCTTAGCCATACTCACCCTTCGCCGTCACTCTTCAAATGTCCCTCGCCGTTCTTCAAATCTTGCGGGATTTGCGCTGATTGTCATTGCAGCCTATGCAGTGATCTGAGGGCTGGCGCAGAGCATGACTGGATGGCAAGATGGCGCTGCCTGACGGAGACAGCGTGGGACCTAGGAATGCCGGACAGGTAAGCTTATAATTTTATATTGTTAAACCGGAGGGGCAGGGGGGACAAGTGAGCCAGGTTTGGGGAGTTTTTATTTACTCCCCAATACCTGCAATGTTCTTAGTTTCAAATAAACCTGTCATAGGGCGTCACTTTCTGCAGCTGACTGTCAATGAGAGATGTGTACCAGTGCAATAGATACTCCAGATGCTGGTCGAACTTCAAAATGGTGGTGGGAAGTTTTTATGACCATGTGCTCATTGTAAAGTATTTTTAACCTCATATGAGTTAAAGTGGACCAACACCCAGGATTTTGAGTATCCTGAGTTTTGATCCACTTTGGCGGTGCACCCTGATCGGGGGTGCCCCGCTGTGTGAAACCCCCCAGAAACCCCGAAAAACTCACTTCTCCTCGCTCCCACGTGACTGCCGCTGCCAATCCCCGCAGACGGAGAAGCGGGAGGCAGGACGGACAAGAGAGCGAACCCGCCGCCGCCTCCCGTGCGTCACTCTTACAGGGCGCGCGCCCACACCAGCCATTCACAAACGGCCGGCGTGGGTGCGTGTCCTGCTCTTCGGGGGGGGGGGGGGGCCTGTCTTTGGCGCGTTCCGCGTCATTGCTTGTGCGGGCCCGCCCCTCGAGGTATACCGACGCCATTTTGTCTGCTTGGTCGGCTTCTCCGTGACGGGCCACTACTTACCGCGGTCCGTAGGTGCCCTCGCGGGCGGCTTTATTACCACTTTTTAATTATTGTCTGCTTACGGCTCATTTGATTGTGTCTTTCAGACGGGCGAACCCATTGGCTTCTCCCGGCCCTCTATTAGTTGGCTAACTTGTGAGGCCTAGTGTAATTACTCCCACTTCCCTAGCGGGTTATTGGGGCATCCCGGGTTGCTGTATAGCGTTAATCCCTGTCGGTCTATAGTGCCGCTGTAATCACCATATGGAGACATCTCAGGATAATGTGACCGGGGTTCCTTCGGGACAAGCCCGGCTGTGGGTAGCTTGTGGGGTGTCCCTGATTAGCGCTGACAATGCGCGGGTCTGTGTACCAGGTGCTTGCTCTGCAATCTGGCCTTCCAGTGGCTGGGCATGCACCTCGTTTCACTTCACCTACCCCCCCAAGCTTAAATCTCACTCCTACTGAGTTGCATACAAGTGGGGATTCTCAGCCTGATGTGTCTTCTAGACTGGCTAGTGTTGAGAAGTTAATTGCTAAATACCTTGGCGCGTAAGGCCCCTGCTAAAAAGCGTCACTTAACGCCTAATGTCACTCTTTTCCCTATGGAAACTGATGAGTTTTGGTATCTTTGTGGCTATACCCCTTTCGGACGAAGTGGAGCTATTCTCTGACTCAGGGTCATCTGATGAGAGAATTGCCACCTTGCATTGAGGGTGGCCGGGATCCCGGGGAATCGCCGCTGGTGACGTCATTAGGCGGCGGCGCTATGCGCGCCGTCAATTTGCCGCCACCTGCACGCTGGATGGTTATCCCCTGCCCTACTTAAAGCCACCTTTACTTCCCCATGGCACCACTACTCCTGAGGAAGGCGGTTACCGCCGAAACGTTGAGTATGATTTGAATGTTGTCTCATGTGTTCCTGCCTGTCTGCTGCTTTACATTTCTGTTTCTATGCTTGATTACTTGCTTTGCAATTGTCACTTGGCATTGATACTGCATACCTCCCAGCTATTTAGGCATTATGCTATACTGCTGACACTGTCATTGTCTGTATATTCCCTATGAGAGATGCAGGACTAACATTTGGAACCAACTCAGTTGCGCCATCTGGTGGCCATTTATTGTATATAGATGAATTTATGCTATATTGTCTGTCTTTTTTGATATTTTGCTGTGATATATATGGTCTCCATGTTATTAAAATCACCTTGTTTTGGCATGCATAGCTTTGATGTTGGGTGTTCATTTTTCCTACTTCAATTTTGGTTTCCTATTGTGTTGGGTGTGCATTAGGCAGGCACACCAAGGAAAAATAGAACCCCTCTTGTATATCCTATCTTTTGAATTGATTCTGGTGTGCTTCAACCATTCCGTTAATCTCATCTGATGAGAGGCCCAGGGGTCACGACGATTCTGGCTCTGACCCCTGGGCCCTGGATGATACTGATAGATTGCTGGCCCAGATTTTTGAGGTTCTGTCCATTTCTCCCCCTGTTGCGGCTCCCAGGCAAAGGGGGAACTGTTCCATACCACTAAGTCACGCTTGGAATTTCCTGACCAAGCACATTTCAATAACCTTGTGCTCAAGGAATGGGAACGTCCCAGTAGACTTCCCGGTGTACCTAAGAGTTGGGATAGGAAGTATCCCTTTCCTGCTGATGTGGTAAAGTGTTGGTCATCCCCTCCCGAAGTGGATGCTCCGGTCCTAGGGTTATCTAACACCTCTGTTATGCACTCCCCTGACTCTACTACCCTGCGGGATGCTGAGGACCGGCGCATTGACCAGCTGGCATCCCATGCCTTTGCATGTGTGGGGACGGCGCTGCGCCCGGTCTGTGCCTCGGCCGTTACGGCTGTGGCCATTGGGACCTTGCTCAGAAATGTACTTGATAGTGCCCCTGATGATTTGCCTAGTGAGATGTTTAATGCACTCTCTAGTTGTGATGTTTTTGTAAATTTTGTCCTCTCTGCCTTGGATGACACCATTAGAATGTGTGCCAGAACATCTGCCCTTGTGGTGGCTATACGCCACTCGGTTTGGCTACGCCAGTGGGCTGCTGACAACGCTGCCAAGGACGCCCTCACTGGTTTTCCCTTCAAAGGACTACGCCTGTTTGGGGACCGCCTGGACCTTTTTGCTAAGGGAGGCAGGTTACCCCAGCGCAGGCGGCAGTCTCGGCCCTTTTGGGGTCAGGGCTCCTTCTCCTCTCCCTACCGTGGTGCTAGACAAGGGAGGGGGGTTTCCTTTACTGGGGCCCGGGGAGACTTCTGGGGTAGGGGCAGAGGACGTGGACGTCCTGGCTCCTCCTGGGGCCCCAAGATTAAGTCCTCTCCCAAGCCCCCTCAGGCATGATGGGGCGCCCTCACCCATCCGGGTGGGGGGACGGCTTCAGCACTTTGCTCACGTTTGGAGGCTTCATGTCTCAGACCGGTGGATTCAGGAGGTAGTTGCCTCCGGTTACAAGATGGAGTTTGCTGCCTAGCCGCCCCCAAGATTCATCAGATCCCGGATTCCTCAGGACCCTGTGTCAGCTCAGGAGCTAGTGCAGGCAGTGTAAGGCCTCCTGGAGCTGGGGGTCATCTGCAAGGTCCCTTTAAGAGAAAAAGGCAAGGGCTTCTATTCCAACCTCTTCACAGTACCCAAAAAAGATGGGTCACTCAGGCCCTGGACTTGAATATCCTCAACAAATTTGTCAGGAGCAGGCGCTTTCGCATGGAAACTCTGCGCTCTGCCATCAGTTCCCTGCGCCCAGGGAATTTCATGACTTCTGTGGACATCAAAGATGCTTACCTTCATATTCCTGTATTTCCAGGTCATCAAAGATTCCTCAGGTTCGCTCTGGAGGATCAACACTACCAGTTTGTGGCATTGCCCTTTGGTCTCACCTCAGCCCCCAGGGTGTTCACCAAGGTGCTGGCTGGCGTGATGTCTGCTCAGGTTTCAGGGCATCCGCGTGCTGCCTTATCTGGATGACATTCTCATCACCTCCCAATCTCTACATCAGGCAGAAATGGATACTCAGCTGGTGGTGTCCACCCTGGAGTCATTTGGATGGGTGATCAACCACCCTAGGTCTTCTCTGTCCCCCTCCTTGGTGACTCCATTCCTAGGAATGAATCTGGATACAGTTCAGGCAAGGATTTTCCTTCCTCAACAGAAGGTGGACAGTCTGATTGCACAGGTCCAGTTCCTGCTATCTTGTCATCATCCCTCCATCAGGCAGGGAATGCAGCTGGTGGGCCTGATGGTGGCGTGCTTTGAGGCGTTCCCTTATGCTCAGTTCCACTTGAGGCCTCTGCAACTCCACCTCTTGTCAGTGTGGGACAGGGTCTGTGTGCTTTCCCCCCTGTTCAGGAGGTCCCTCTCGTGGTGGATGGACTCAAGGAACCTGTTGGGGGGCAGATCCTTTCTGACCCCTTCCTGGGAGACAGTCGCCACGGATGCCAGTCTGTCAGGTTGGGGGGGTTTCTGGAAGTCCCTGCGGTTCCAGGGGAGGTGGGGCCCTCAGGAGGCCCACACACCTATCAACGTCTTGGAGCTGCGGGCGATCAGGTTAGTCTTGGCTCAGTTGACTACTCTCCTTCGGGGCCTGCCTGTTCAGGTGTGCTCGGACAACCAGACGGCAGTTGCCTACATCAATCATCAGGGAGGTACCCGGAGCAAGAGGGCCCTCCAGGAAGTGTCTCTGATCCTGACCTGGGCGGAGACCAATGTTCCCTGCATATCAGCTGTGTACATACCGGGGGTGGAAAATCTCCTGGCAGACTCTCTGAGCAGGGGGACCTCTCGCCAGGGAGAATGGTCCCTATGCAACAGGGTGTTCCAATCTCTGTGTCACCGTTGGGGCCAACCAGATGTGAATCTGTTTGCGTCCCGTCACAATCACAAGCTCCCGGTCTTTGTCTCCCTGTCCCAGGATCCTCTGGGCTTGACCACGGATGCTCTAGCAATGTCATGGCAGGACTTTCTGTTTCTCTATGTCTTCCTTCCATTCCCCCTGCTGGGCAGGGTTCTGCGCAAGATTGCTCTGGAAGGGGTGCCAGCCCCCAGGTGGCCAAGAAGAGTGTGGTTCGCAGACGTGGTGCAGCTGGCAGTAGATCAGTACGTTCTACCCATGGTGCCAGACCTGCTCACTCAGGGCTCCCTTCGCCATCCCAATTTACAAACTGGCTTTGATGGCCTGGCTGCTGAAACCTCCGTCTTGATGGAGAAGGGGCTGTCTACCTTGGTGGTTGATACCATGATAAAGGCCAGGAAGAAGTCTTCTTCTTCCATTTACTACAGTGTTTGGCATGCCTACATTGACTGGTGTGAGTCTAAGTCTCTTCCCTGTCGTGTGTTCTCTATTCCCAGGATTCTGGAGTTCCTGCAGCATGGGCTGGAGATGGGGCTCCAACTCATTACTCTGAAGGGGCAGGTCTCTGCCCTGGCTGTTTTTTTCCAGAAGTCCTTTGCTCAGCACCCTCTGATCAGGACTCTTTTCCAGGGGGTCACTCATGTGCGTCCTCCACGTAAGCCTATGGTGCCTGTTTGGCATTTGAACTTGGTTTTATCTGCCTTATAGGGTGCTCCCTTTGAACCTGTGCAGGATGCTACCCTGGTCATTCTTACTCTCAAAGTTGTCTTTCTGGTAGCTATCACCTCTGTTAGGCTTGTGTCTGAGTTGGCGGCGCTTTCCATTCAGCCCCCCTACTATGAGAGACACCAGGACAAGGTGGTGTTTTGCTTCAAGCCAGATTTTCTGCCTAAGGTAGTGTCTGCCTTTCATTTGAATCAGGACATTGCCTTCCCTCATTGTGCCCTAATCCTAGTAATACTAAGGAGAGGGTTTTGCATTCTTTGGATGTGGTTAGGTGTCTTAAGTACTATCTGGTGGCTACTGCACCTTTCAGAAAAACTCATGCTCTTTTTGTGGTCCCTTCTGATCCTAGGAAGGGTTTGGCTCCGGCCAAGTCTACTATCAGCAAATGGATCCGTCAGGCTGTAATTCAGGCCTACTCTGCTAAGGGGAAGAATCCTCCCTTCCGCCTTACTGCTCATTCTACTCGTGCTATTGGTGCCTCTTGGGCTTTTCAGCACCAAGCTTCTGTTGAACAAGTTTGCAAGGCCGCTACTTGGTCTTCTGTTCATACCTTTTCAAAGTTTTACAAGGTTGATGTTAGGGCCTCAGCTGATGCTGTTTTTGGCCGCAAGGCTTTGCAGGCGGCAGTGATTTATACTGTCTCGATTGTAAGTATTCTATCTGGAGCAGGGCGTACTGTATACTAAGAATAATACAATTCTGTGATTACTCACCTGTAGAATTGGTATTATGAGTATACAGTACGTCCTGCTCCACCCCACCCTTGGTTTTGCATTATCTTGGATCCCCTATATGGTGATTGTTATCATTGTTATAGTTACCAGTTGAGTTGTGTTATTTCTCCCGGCTTCTCGTTAACTGCTTTTCAATTCTGGGGATTGTGGGAGGTCCCTGGATATTTGAGGGGCCGGGAGGAGCCTCTTTTCGATGTCTCTGCAGTCCAGCGCCATCTGGTGGAGTAATACTCGATTGTAAGTATTCTATCTGGAGCAGGAGGTACTGTATACTCATAATACCAATTCTACAGGTGAGTAATCACAGAATTGTATTATCTGGGGCCTCCACCAGATTTTGTGCCCAGGGGCCTCCACCACACTTAACCCGGCCCTGTATACACCCAAACTGAGTAAAACTTCTGCCCAGCTTGTGGTTTATTCTCTTATGGTAGGAATAAAATCCAGGGGTGACAGGTTTAGTCTATCAGGGGTGACAGAGCCTGTCATCCCAGATGTCCCTTTCTTTCCATTAAAAGAAAAAAAAAACAAGCCTGGCTGGATATTTTTTGATGCCAGGTGTATAAGTGACCCCTCCCCCGGCTTACAGCCTATTTATATGCACTTTTATAATTAGGCCAATTTTCATGATAACACTCAAGTGTGAGCCCCGATGAAGCTTTATTCTCATTGGTCACTATATATCAATTCTTGCCACCAGCTTTACAGTGGCAATACTGGAAGTGTCTTTCATTGCACTGGTTCCCATGTCTCATTGACAAACATCTATTTGATTTGTGTTGTGTGTATGGGGGAGGTACCTCTCTGAATTTTGGAAAGCGGTTTTGAGGAATAGTTTAATTAATTTGTAAAACAGGTTCAATAGTTGTACCATGATTTTTCTGTATTAAAAGACTGCCTTCTACTTCTTAAAGGATGGGTCTGACAAGCTCATAGCCGCACAAGCTACTGTTTGGTACTAGAGCAACCTGTGTTTTTTTAATGGAAGATAACATTTAAAGGAAATCTATAACTAAGAGAGGAACTCCTCAGCGTGTATTAGTTCATATATTATGTATGGTAATGTATAAGTATTTTAGTGACATACTAAATTTACTAATAGCAGCCATACACGCTAGTGCAGCTTTGTACTTTAATATTATTCTAAGTATACAGCACATCCTGGTCCAGAAGATATTCTTTACTCTTAGTTATACATCCAGTAGATGGCGTTGGACTGCAGAGACAGAAAAGTGGCTCCTCCCGGCCCCATATATACCAGGGACACAAATTCACCTGTTCTTCTCTGCAGTCTGCGCTGCGATGACTAGAAGATGGCTCTCTACTCGCAGGTGAGCGGGGCTATTAGCCTGTGGCCCTGTAGGACTATTCCCACCCGTTTCCTTTTACTGCCTCCCAGCTTAGGCTGCGCTGGTTCGGGTTAAGGTAGGCAGCACCGCTGTCAGGTGCTAAGGGGCGCTGCTGCTACCGCAGTCCCTCACCAAAGGGTAGGCGGTACAGGCCAATGGTGAGCCTTATGGGATGCCCCTCCCGCGTCTTATGCACCTCGCCCCCTGTCCCCGCAGTTGGCTCCCTTTAGGCTGGCCGTCGCTTCCCCTTCGCTCTCCCTTTTAGACTTGGGGGGGGGGGTGCATGTCTTGTCTATATTATTTTCGTTATCATCCCTTTGAATTGGTTGCACTGGTTTCTTTTGCTGCCGCCGCACGCTTGAACTGCGCTTCGTTGTTGGTGGTGACATCGCCTCAGGCGCTGCTGCGCCATCATTGGCTGGCTTTGTCATGTGTGAGCGTTTTCTCGCTCTTCGGGGGGGCCTTGTGTTCTGCATCACTGTCTCCACGGACCGCCCTCGAGGTATATGCGGGCGCCATTTTAGTTCTCTGCTGCGTGTGTCTGGTGTCTCCCTATTGTGGTCCGTAAGTGCCCCTGCGGGCTGATTTATTTTGTATTCTCTGTATTGCATACTTGCTTATGGGATCTTTTTGCTTATGTCTTGCAGGCGGGTCATACTTTAGTGGTTTCTCCCGGTCCTATCCCCTCTATTTAGTGTTAACTCCCTATTGGAGGGCTATTGTATTTTATATCTCCCACTTCCCTAGCGGGCTATTGGGACATCCCAGGTAGCCTTATAGGCGTCAATCCCGACTTGGCATATTGTGCCACAATAATCACCATATGGAGACTTATCAGGATAATGTGCTTAGGGTTCCTTTGGGACAAGCCCGGCTGTGTGTGGCGTGTGGGGTATCCCCTATAAGTGATGATGTCAGGGTGTGTGTACCCTGCGCCCATCAGACGCTTGCGCTGCAGTCTGGGTTACCGGTGGCTGGGCCTGCGCCCCCTCGGGCTTCGCCTACCCCCCCCCACGCTTACATCTGACTCCCAGTGAGGTGCATACCAGTGGGGAGTCTCAACCTGATTTGGCTGCTCGGGTGGCCAGCATTGAGAGACATATTGCCGTAATATTTGCTAAGAAGCGGCATTTATCACCGGGTGTTTCCTTCTTTCCTATGGAGGCAGAGGAATTTTTTGATGTTACTGGTTATACCCCCCTAGAAGAGGGGGAATTATTTTCTGATTCAGAATCATCTGAGGAACATTCTAGGGTGTATGGTGCCGATTCTGGGCCTGACCCATGGGCTTCAGATGATACTGACAGGCTTTTAGCTCACATTTTTATGTACTCTGTATCTCTCCTCCTGCTGTGGCTCCGCGGCAGCAGGGGGAGCTGTTTCATACTGTTAGACCACGCTTGGAGTTTCCTGAACAAGCTCATTTTAATAATCTGGTGCTCAAGGAGTGGGAACAGCCTAGCCGGCTTCCCGGGGTGCCAAAGAGTTGGGATAAGCAGTATCCCTTTCCTGTTGAAATGGTTAAACGGTGGTCATTTCCTCCCGAAGTGGATGCCCCAGTTCTGGGGTTGTCTAACAAATCCGTCATGCATTCCCCTGACTCTACTACACTGAGGGATGGGGAGGACAGGCGCATTGATCAGCTGGCCTGCCATGCCTTTGCCTGTGTGGGGACCGCGCTCCGTCCGGTCTGTGCCTCTGCCATTACGGCTTTTGCTATTAAAATCCTGCTCAGGGGTCTCTTGGATGGGGCCCCTGATGATGCAGGTAGTGAAGAGTATAGAGCTCTTCTGCGTTGTGAAGAATTTATTGCATATGTTTTCTGCCTTGGATGATATCATTAGAATGTGTGGCGGGGCTTCTGCCTTGTTGGTGGCGATACGCCGCTCGGTCTGGCTGCGCCAGTGGGCAGCTGACAAGGCTGCTAAGAAGGCTCTCACTGGGTTTCCCTTCAAGGGGCTGCGCCTCTTTGGTGAACGTCTGGATTTGTTTGCTAAGGGAGGCAAGTTACCTCAGCGTAGAAGGCATCCCCGGTCCTTTCGGGGTTCAGTTGCCTTTTCTCCTTCCTTCAGGGGCTCCAGAATTGGACGGGGAGCTTCCTTTGCTGAAGCCCGTGGAGATTTTGGGGGCAGGGGCAGAGGACGTGGGGTCCCAAGACTAAGTCCTCCCCCAAGCCCCCTCAGGCATGAAGGGGCACCCTCACCCATCCGGGTGGGGGCGCGGCTTCGGCTCTTGGCTCATGTCTGGAGGCTTCACGTCTCAGACCGGTGGGTTCAGGAGGTAGCGTCCTCCGGTTACAAGATAGAGTTTGTAGCCTGGCCACCCCCAAGACTCTCTGAGCAAGGGGACCTTTCGTCTGGGAGAATGGTCCCTCAGCAGCAGGGTGTTTCGCTCCCTGTGCCACCGCTGGGGTCAGCCAGATGTCGATCTGTTTGCGTCCCGTCACAATCACAAGCTTCCAGTCTTTGTCTCTCTGTCCCAGGATCCTCTGGCCTTGGCCATGGATGCCCTGGCAATGCCTTGGACGGGGTTTCAGCTCTTGTATGTATTTCCCCCTTTTCCCCTGCTGGGCAGGGTGCTGTGCAAGATAGCTCAGGAAAGGGTGCCAGCCATACTGGTGGCCCCCTTTTGGCCAAGAAGAGTGCATCATGCAGCTGGCAGTAGATCAGTACGCCCTGCCCCGGGTTCCAGATCTGCTCACTCAGGGGCACCTACGCCACCCCAATTTACAGACGCTGGCTTTAACGGCCTGGCTGTTGAAACCTCCATCTTGATGGAAAAAGGGCTGCCTGCCTCGGTTGTAAATACCATGATCAGGGCTAGGAAAAGGTCCTCTTCTTCCATCTACTACAGGGTTTGGCGTACTAACATTGACTGGTGCGAGTCTAACTCGCTTCCCTGTCATGTGTTTTCTATTCCTAGGATTCTGGAGTTTCTGCAACATGGGTTGAATCTGGGTCTTCAGCTCAGTACTCTGAAAGGTCATGTTTCTGCTTTGGCCATTTTTTTCCAAAGATCTTTTGCTCAGCATCCCCTGGTCAAGACCTTCTTCCAGGGGGTTACTCACGTGCATCCCCCACGTAAGCCTATGTTACCAGTCTGGGACTTGAACTTGGTCTTATCTGCCCTGCAGTGGTCTCCCTTCGACCCCTTGCAAGGAGCCCCTTTGTCCATTCTTATGCTTAATGTTTTCTTTTTGGTGCTATCACTGTGAGGCGTGTTTCTGAGTTGGAGGCGCTTTCCATCAAGCCTCCTTATTTTGAGAGACACCAGGACAAGGTTGTGTTTCGTTTTAAGCCAGATTTTTCTGCCTAAGGTTGTTTCTGCTTTTCATCTCAATCAGGACATTGTTTTGCCTTCTCTGTGTCCTAATCCTAGTACTTCTAAGGAGAGGGTTTTACACTCTCTGGATGTGGTCAGGACTCTGAAATTCTATTTGGTGGCTACTGAAGCCTTCAGGAAGAATGATGCTCTTTTTGTGCTCCCGTCTGGACCTAAGAAGGGTCTGGCTCCGGCTAAGTCCACTGTCAGCAAGTGGATCCATCAGGCTGTTATACAGGCCTACTCTGCTAAGGGGAAGGAGCCTCCCTTCCGCCTTACTGCTCATTCTACTTGTGCTATTGGTGCCTCTTGGGCCTTTCAGCACCAAGCTTCTGTTGAACAAGTTTGCAAGGCCGCCACTTGGTCTTCTGTTCATACTTTTTCTAAGTTTTACAAGGTTGATGTTAAGGCCTCAGCGGATGCTATTTTTGGTCGCAAAGTTTTGCAGGCGGCAGTGGTTTAAACTGTCTGCTGTTCCTTTTGGGGATCCCACCCTACCTTACGGACACTGCTATTGGATGTCCCAAGAGTAAGGAATATCTTCTGGAACAGGACGTGCTGTATACTTAGAATAATACAATGCTGTGATTACTCATCTGTAGAATTGGTATTATACGTATGCAGCACGTCCTGTTCCACCCCACCCTTGTTATCATTTTTCTTAATTACCTCTGTATGGTGATTGTTAAATTTTTGTAATGGGTATAGTTCTCCCTGTTCCATTTTAACTGCTTTTCAATACTGGGGAATTTGTGGGAGGTCCCTGGTATATATGGGGCCGGGAGGAGCCACTTTTCTGTCTCTGCAGTCCGGCGCCATCTACTGAATATATAACCAAGAGTAAGGAATATCTTCTAGAACAGGACGTGCTGTATACGTATAATGCCAATTCTACAAGTGAGTAATCACAGAATTGTATTGTTTTTTTTATTTATTCCATACAATACAGTCATCTTTTCTTTCACCTACAGTAAATCCTAACTACCACATTTCAATGGCTATACAGTATAGTTCCAAGTATAGAGCTCAGTCTGAGTGCCATGTTCCCTCTTTTGGCCATTCTTAGGTAATGCAGGATGGGTAATGGACCAACAGTGCTCTGAAAGTAGTTCTCACAGGAGATGAGGTTTATGTGAATTTCTCAGAGATTCCAACAACATGACCTGACTGAAGCATTTTAAGACAAGTTTTTGGTTTAACACAACCAGTTAGGTTATTAAATGCCTATTTCCTATTTGTCAAAAGGGACATTTATAGATTCATTGAAAGGTAAACCTCATAAAATCAAGTTTAACTGTTAAGGAAGGTGGTTACAAGTAGTAACCTGTACAGCCTAATGATTTGGTATTCTTTTTATATAATTTATTATGAATTTTGACTGCTTTGAACATCATAGCTTATTGAAACTTTATATTAAAGATCCTTTTTTATGCCTCTGGAACTGCTACTGCAGTTGCTTTTATTAGTGGTGGTGATAGGACAGTACTGATTATGTTATTATGTGCTCCCTGAGTATGAATTTTCATGCTACTTCCCTCTTCTCTTTACAGATTTCTGCTTGTGTTCAGCTGCTTGGTGCTCTCTGTATTTTCCACAATTCCCGAATATCATAACTTAGCCAACAAAGGCCTGTTCATACTGGTGAGAAGTCTCCATATTCCTCCTGTCTTTTAGTCTGTTTACCTTCTGCTGTCTGTATTCATCCTCCTAATGTTCCACTACCCCCTCCAAGCCTGGTGACCTCGACTTGCTTGTCTGGTAGGTTACACTTCATACCATCTCCTGGTGCAGGACCAGACTGTAAGTAAATTGTTAGTATCTCTGCACATGGCCCTGACAATACTTAAGCAGTGGATAAAGTGAAGCAATATGTCATGTAGTTACGCTTATGCTTAGTTCACTGAAGCAGTTTTGCCATGATGTCAAACTCTGACCAGAATTAAGCTTTCCAAGTATAAACTAGAAATATGTCATCTCTATTTTCCTAGCTTGGTGAACATCCAACTGCCAAGTTGCTTTTACTTTTAACCATTGCAGGGCTAGGTGTATTGCAGTGCCGGCAGTGTGTGATGCAGAATGCAAAGGGCATAATGTAATTTCAGACCATTTAAAAATACAATTCTGTGATTACTCACCTGTAGAATTAGTATTATAAGTATACAGCACGTCCTGTTCCAGAACATTCCTTACACGTGGGGTAATACATCCACAAGATGGCGCTGGACTGCAGAAAAAGACTTGTGGCCATCCCGGCCCCTTAAATAGCCTCCCACTAATTCCCAGTGTTGACAAGCAGTTATACAAGAAGCCGGGAGAATCAATAAACATAACTGAACAATCACCATACAAAGGTAACCAAGAATAATGATAACAAGGGCGGGATGGAACAGGACGTGCTGTATACTTATAATACCAATTATACAGGTGAGTACTCACAGAATTGTATTATTCCAAGTATACAGCACGTCCTGTTCCAGAATATTCCCTACACATGGGACATCCAATAGCAGTGTCCGTAAGGTAGGGTGGGATCCCCCAAAAGTAATAGTGGGCAGTTTAAACCACCCGGCGCCTGCAGAACTTTGCGGCCAAAAGCAGCATCCGCTGAGGCCCTAAAATCAACCTTGTAAAACAGGTATGAACAGAAGACCAAGTAGCGGCCTTGCAAACTTGTTCAACAGATGCTGATCCAGGGACACAGGGTCCCAATCCCATACCAACAGTAGGTGAAGTTGAAGAGGTCTCATGTGAAACTGAGCATAGGGAACCGCTTCGAAACTGGACACCATTAGACCCACCAGCTGTATCCCCTGCCGAATGGAGGGATGCGGACAAGACAGTAGTAATTGGGCCTGAGCCTGAAGATTCTCCACCTTCTGCTGAGGAAGAAACACCTTGACCTGAGATGTCTCCAGCGTCAGGCCCAGAAAGGACCTCACCAGAGACGGGAACAGAGAAGACTTGGGATGGTTGATCACCCAGCTGAATGACTCTAGTGTGGTCACCACCACCTGGGTATCCAGCCAAGCCTGATGGAAGGACTGGGACAAGATCAGAATGTCATCCAAATAAGAGAGAATGCGAATGCCCTGAGCTCTCAGCAGAGCCATCACGCCCGCCAGCACATTGTTGAATACCCTGGGAGTCGAGGTGATACCGAAAGGCAGTGCCACAAATTAATAATCTCCCAGAGCAAACCTGAGGAATTTCTGATGACCTGGGAAGATTGGTACATGAAGGTAAGCGTCCTTAATGTCTACGGAGGTCATGAAGTTGCCTGGGCGCAGTGAATTGACTGCTGAGCGCAGCGTCTCCATGCGAAAATGCTTGAATCTGACAAACTTGTTGAGACACTTTAAATCCAAGATTGGACCACAAGGCGCAGGCCCTGATCTGACCGGGGGTTTTGAGCCATCCGGGATCTGAGGAATCTTGGGGGCGGCTAGGCTGCAAACTCTATATTGTAACCGGAGAAAACCACCTCCTGGATCCATCTGTCTGCTACACATCGCCTCCAGACGTGAGCAAAGAGCCGAAGCCGTCCCCCCACCAGGATGGGTGAGGGCGCCTCCTCATGCCTGAGGGGGCTTAGGGGAGGATTTGGGCTTGGGACCCCAGGAGATGCCGGGGCAGCCACGTCCTCTGCCCCTGCCCCAATAATCTTCACGTGCTCCAGCAAAGGAAGCTCCTCGACCAGCCCTGGAAGCGCGGAAGGAGGGGAGTGAGGCACCAGGCCCCCGAACGGGCCGAGACGGCCTCCTACGTTGAGGTAACCTATCACCCCTGGCAAACAAGTCCAAGCGTTCACAAAAGAGGTGCAGCCCCTTAAAGGGAAAACCAGTGAGAGCCTTCTTAGCAGCGTTATCAGCTACCCACTGACGCAGCCAGACAGAGCGACGTATAGCCACCAACAGAGCAGACGTCCTCCCACACATTCTAATGGCATCATCCATAGCAGATAGAACATATGTAACAAATTCATAGCAAAGCAGGAGAGATCTATACTCCTCTCCTCCCGCAACATCAGAGGCCCCATGTAAGCAGCCCTTTAATAGCAATAGCTGTAATGGCAGAGGCACAAACCGGGCACAGCGCGGTCCCCACACAGGCAAAGGCATGACAAGCCAGCTGGTCCATGCGCCGGTCCTCACCATCCCGCAGGGTAGTAGTGTCAGGAAAATGCATGACAGATGTATTTGACAACCCCAGAACGGGCGCGTCCACCTCGGGAGGACATGACCAACGCTTAATCACATCAGCAGGAAAGGGATACCTCTTGTCCCAACTCTTGGGCACCCCAGGTAGATTGCTAGGCCGTTCCCATTCCTTGAGCACCAGATTATTAAAGTGAGTCTGCTCAGGGAACTCCAAGCGTGGCTTCGCTGTATGTGAATACAAAGCACTTCAAAAATGTGACTCAGCAATCTGTCAGTGTCATCAGGGGACCATTGGTCTTCTCCAAAAGGAGACCCGGTGTCACCATACACCCTAGGTTTTTGCTCAGATGATTCTGAATCAGAGAATAGTTCCCCCTCCTCAAGGGGACCATAACCCAAAATGTCAACAAATTCCCCAGCCTCAACAGGGAAGAGGGAAGCAGCGGGGGATAGATGCCGCTTCTTGGCAGAAGCCTTACGCGGGCCCGACCCAGCAATATGCTTTTCAATGCCGGCCACCCGTGCAGCCAAATCCGATTGGGGCTCACCGCTAGGATGCCCCTCGCTGGGGGTCAAATGCAAGCGTGGGGGGGTAGGTGAAGCCAGAGGGGGTGCTGCAGCAGGGCCCGTAACAGGCGACCCAGACTGCAGCGCAAGTACCTGCTGGGCGCAGGTTACACATACCCTGACATCTTCACTTATAGGGGAAACCCCACACGCAACACACAGCCGAGCTTGTCCCGAAGGAATCCCAAGCACATTATCCCCAGAAGCCTCCATATGGTGATTTTTACAAAAAGTATGCACAATAGTCAGAACAGGGACACAGCTAAACAGCCACCCTATTTGGGATACCCCCCGAAACCCCGCTAGGGGAAGTAGGAGATTGGCAATAGGCAGGGCCGAGAGAACCACAGTCAAGGTACCCGCCTGCAAGACACAATAATGTACACCATAAGCATCCCTAGCCATACAATAATAAACCAAAGATAAAAAACCCCGTAAGGGACTCACGGACCAAGCCGGCAAGCGCACAGATAAGCCTATCACCAACCGTGTCGCAGCACCGCAATGGAAGCGCCACAAAATGGCGCCGACAGCAGTACCTAGAGGGGCGGGCAAACCGCGTCAAACTGCGATAGCCGCCCCCCCACCGAAGAGCGCGCAAACAAGATCACGTGACGTGCCAGCGCCATGACAGTTAAACAAAAAAATACAGTAGCGCCAACCACCTCGGAGCGCCGTACAACGGCCTCCACACACACCAAACACAAGTGACAAAAAAAACACAGTAGTAAAAACACAAGAGTGTACTCCCCGGGCATCCCCTGCCGATCATTGCAATGAGGGGGTCCTGCACAACCAACAGCGTGAAAAGGGGGGGAGGGGGGAAGGAGGGATAAATATCCCGAGATAAAGGGCTGTGGGCATCCCAATGAGGCTCACCATAAAAAGCCTGTCACCGACTACCCTTTGGTACAGGGTCTTGCGGCCCGGAGCAACACTCCTTCAGCACCTGACCCTAGTGCTGTCCTACCTTCACCCAAACCGTCAGCCGTGGCTGGGAGGCAGTGGGTCCATAACGGGTGGAAATAAACCTGCAGGGCCCTAGGCAAAGCCCACTTCCTGCGCAGAAGAGAGCCATCTTCATCTTCGCAGTCCAGAGTGCAGAAAGACTCTGGGAATTAGTGGGAGGTTCCTAGCTATTTAAGGGGCCGGGAGTGGCCACAAGTCTTTTTCTGCAGTCCAGCGCCATATTGTGGATGTATTACCCCATGTGTAAGGAATGTTCTGGAACAGGACATGCTGTATACTTGGAATAAAATAATAATAATAAAAACAGTAAGACCACTTCCCGCACTCACTCTTATTAAAGCACAGACCTAGCAGCCAGTACTAAACCACGTTCTCATCTTACATGTCCGCAGGAAAGGGTTTTGATTTTGAAAATGATGGCAAGGTTTAATTTTGAAGGCTCAGTTTTTTCTTTAATGTCTCAGCTATAAATTATGATTATATTAGTTATTAGGGCAGTGTGTGGAAACCCTTATCTCGTGGCCCTGGCTGACAGGACGGCCACCAAAATCACCTGATACATTTACATTAATACAGGTCCAATGACCCTGACTGACTGTGGGATTCCTTCACTAGTGCCAGAGAATGGAAACTTTCCAGTACATCAAACAAGCTATTGTCATGCTAGCCAAACTATATACATGGAATGAACAGGATCATATACAAGTCCATGGAGCCATTATATTTGTTAAGTTACAGAATGAGCAGATACAGTCAAAATACCTCATTGCAGTTTGGCGATGTGTAGTATTGCAGGACTACCACAGGAGGCATGTAGACCTGCTGGATCCTAATGCTTTCTCCTCATGTCAGGTGAGCCCCGGATGAAAGACACAGGAGGGTCTGGGCTGTAGACGTTTACTCACAGGTCTGACACTCCCCCCTCCCATCTGGGACGGGTTGCAGCCCCTCCCCTTAGCCATTTCAGTTCTATTATGAAGCATTACTTTTTGCTGAAAAGTCATAGGGCACTGGTTTTGGTGTCAGCAAACTGAGTTGGACTCTGCAAATCTAATATAAGTCCAAGCACTGCTGCGCCATATGGTACATAACCCAAGTTCTCTGTGTCACGCTCAACTCACCCTGCCTTTGGTCCCACGCCGTCTCCGGGCGGCTGCCCGGAGCGCTTCATGTTCGGCGGGCGCGTCCCCGACGCTCATGAACGTGCTCGCGCGCGCGAGCACATACATTATATGCCCTCCGCCGGCGCTGCGCACAGCGCGCCCGCTGGTGGTGAAAATTAAAGGGCCAATGAGCCCAAGGTGTTCTGGGAATTGCACCCTCTGGTCAGTTTAGGTCCAATCAGGACCAGAATTGTAGTAAGCACCCATCACGCACTCGCCTCCCCACCTCCAATCATATCTGGAATCCTATAAAGGCGGTATCCCTGTAGTGGTTTAGTGCCCGTGATAGCGTTTACTGAGTGTGCCTTGAATTGTATTTCGCCTGTTTAATATTGTTGCCGACTTTTATTCCTTTGACCATTCTTGCCTGCCCCCTGGAGCGACCCTGCCTGAACCCTGACTACTCCTTTGTCTCTTCCTCTGTACTGCGAACCTGTGACCTCCCGGATTGACCTTTGGCCTGACCTCGACCCTTCTTTTGCCTACTCCTTTGGTGCTGCGATATTATTGGACTGCCTTCCCGTGTATGACCCAGCCTGTCTACGTTGCCCTGTCGGGCCCTTGGTTCATCTCCCTTCACTCTCCCGTAGGCCCACATCCTTTGTGCTATCAAGTCCTGGGGGCAACCGTGTCCGGCGAGGCGTATAAAGTGTCTCGGCAAACGGCGGCTTGTCTAAAGGTGAAGCTAGCAGCGGAGATGGGGGGTTGTGGGCTTACTACGAAGGCGGGTGTCCCACGGGGCCTTACATTATCACGGGCCAAAAAATAAATGGAAGAGCTTGTGCAGCAAGTGCAAGCCATGGCCACCACCATAGCCAACTGGCTCAACGCCTGCATCACCAGCATCCCCATCATCTGTTGAACCGAAGGTTCCCCTTCCCGAAAAGTTTGATGGGGATCGCACAAGATTCTCCAACTTCAGAAATTCCTGTGAGTTATATTTTCGGCTATGGCCGAACTCCTCCGGTTCTTAAACTCAAAGAGTGGACCTGGTCATTTACCTATTACAATGGGATCCACAGACATATGCGTTTGGGTTAGCTCCCACCGACAAGGCCCTACAGACAGTCGCTGCTTATTTTTCGGCCATGGAGGTCTTGTATGCAGACCATTACAAGGCTTCGACCGCTGACGCCAAGCTGCGGAATCTCAGACAAGGGAAGCGTTCTGCTGAGGAGTACAGCACTTAATTTCCCCACTGGGCGATCGATTCTCGATGGAATGATCCAGCCCTTACCAGCCAATATAGAATTGGCTTATCTGAAGATATCAAGGATGTCCTAGTAAACTTCCCTCAGCCGAAGAACCTTGATGAGTCCATGCAGATAGCAATCCGCATTGATAGACGGCTTCGGGAGCGGCGAATGGAGAGGGGCAAGACTCCCTCTTGGAACTTCCCCCGCTTAGAGTCTTCACCCATGGGTGCCACTTCTTCATCCTCTGCTGAAGAGCCCATGCAGAAAAGTCAAAACGCCGCACTATATTGCGGTAATCCAGGTCATCTGGTCAAGTCGTGCCCCAACAAACGACCCCAGGCGGAAAACTTCACGCCTAGACACCACCAAGGGAAGGTGTCTAGGCGATCAGGTGTTTTCCCCTCACCTTAGTAAATTGTTGTTGCCCGCCATTTTGTTTTGGGGGTCTTCCAGGAAGCTTGCCACCGCCTTCGTGGATAGTGGGGCGGCTGGCAACTTTCTGGATAAATCTGTAATTGCTGCCTTAGACATTCCCTTAATATCCCTTGAGAGTCCCCTACAGGTTCTAGCTATCAATTATGAACCCATTAGAAGAGGAACGGTTACCTCCAAAACCCCTTTGTTAAAGTTGGTCGTGGGGTCTTCTCATTCTGAAGAAATCAAATTTTTTGTTTTGGATTGCCCTGATACTCCAATAATCCTGGGGTTCCCGTGGCTGAAGGTTCATAATCCCTCCTTCAATTAGGGAACTGGGGATCTGACTAAATGGGGTACTTATTGTTTGCACCATTGTATTCCCCTTAAAATGACCCAAGTTTCGCTGGAAGGGTTGCCCGAACCTTACATAGATTGGGCGGATTTATTTTCCGAGAAATCGGCCGATTCGCTTACTCCCCATAGACCGTACGATTGCCCCATTGACCTGTTACCGGGTACTATGTCTCCTAGAGGTGAGATTTACAACCTCACTCGTCCAGAGAAGCAAGTGATGAAAGATTATATTTCAGAAAACTTACAGAAAAGATTCATTCAGCCCTCTACTTCTCCAGCCGGAGTGGGGTTTTTCTTTGTGGAGAATAAAGACAGGGGATTACGTCCTTGTATTGATTATAGGGTTTGAACAAAATTGCGATGAAGAACCGATATCAACTACCCCTCATTGAAGATTTGTTTAATCAGGTCATTGGGGCACAGATATTCACAAAGTTAGACTTAAGGGGAGCTTATAAACTAATCCGCATTCATCAAGGGGGCGAATGGAAGACCACCTCCATTTAAGGATAGACATTATTAATACTTAGTCATGCCATTCGGGTTGTGTAATGTTCCAGCGCTCTTCCGGGATTTCGTCAACGATGTCTTTCGTGAATATCTGGGGCAATTCATGGTCCTTTACTTGGATAACATTCTTATTTTCTCTCGATCGGTAACAGAACACAGAGAGGATGTGAGGGTGGTGTTAAAAAAACTGGGAGAGAATAATTTGTATGACAAATTATCCAAGTGTCTCTTCGAGGTCTCCAAAGTTCCTTTCCTGGGTTGTTTAGTGTCAAATCAGGGATTGGTTATGGATCCCTCCAAGGTTTCAGCCGTCTTGGAGTGGGAACAACCAAAAACCCTGAAAGCGCTACAGAGGTTCTTTGGCTTCGCCAATTTTTACAGGCAATTCATCAAAGGTTTCTCCTCCATTGTTGCTCCTCTGACTGACCTGACCCGGAAAGGCGCCATTTTGGAGAGTTGCCCCCCCATGGCGTTTAAGGCCTTCCAGACCTTAAAGGAAGCCTTCACCTCTGCCCCGATTCTTATTCATCCTGACGTCAATCGGCCCGTACTTCGTTGAAGTAGATGCCTCCGATCTTGGAGTAGGAGGTGTTCTCTCTCAGTATTCCGGCTCCCCCGAGAGATTACACCCTTGTGCCTATTATACTCGGAAATTTAACTCAGCTGAGCAAAATTATGACGTAGGTAATCGGGAATTATTAGGTATTAAGTTGGCCTTTGAAGAGTGGCGGCATTGGCTTGAAGGTTCCCTGCATCCGATTATGGTTTATACTGATCATACAGATTTAGAATATATCGAATCCGCCAAGAGGCTAAATTCCCGACAGGCTCGGTGGGCGCTCTTTTTCTACCGCTTTGAGTTTGTGATCACCTTCAAACCGTGATTAAAGAACACCAAGGCTGACGCATTGTCTCATAATTTTGGAGAATGTAAGAGCAGATTTGATGAAATGGAACCCATTTTGCCCCTGGGGTGTGTTGGAATTTTGCTCCCGGATTTATCAGAGTCTTTAGAATCATCTCAGGCTGATGCACCACCGGGTAAACCTTCGGGGTGTCGGTTTGTTCCGCCACAATTATGTCTTTCAGTTTTGCAGGCGTTCCATGATGCCAAGACTTCAGGACATCTGGGGTATCGCAAGACCTTGGCACTCGCCAAACGTCATGTGTGGTGGCCCACGATTAGGCGCGATGTTACCGCTTTTGTTGAGGCCTGTCCCGTCTGTGCCCACAGTAAGGGGTCTCATTAAGCTCAAGCAGGGCTGTTAATGCCTCTGGAGATTCCTGAAGAACCTTGGACCCATGTGTCAATGGACTTCATTGTTGATTTACCGCGGTCTCAGAATAATACGGTGATTTGGGTGGTTATCGACCGATTTAGTGAAATGGCGCACTTCTTCCCTTTGACTAAGCTCCCATCGGCACCCGAATTATCTCAATTGTTCATAAACATATATTTTGCATCCATGGTATACCGCAGAATATTGTCTCTGACCGGGGGGTGCAATTTGTCTCGAGGTTCTGGAGGGAATTTTGTGCGCGCCTGGGAATTCAAATCTCGTTATCATCGGCGTATCACCCACAATCTAATGGTCAGACAGAGAGGGTTAACATAGTTTGGAGCAGTATTTACGGTGTTTTGTCTCCGACTGTCAGGATCAGTGGACAGAGTTTCTCAAGTTCGCGGAGTTTGCCTATAACAATGCGCACAGTAAATCAACTAAAGTATCGCCATTTTTCTGTAATTATGGTAAGAACCCCAAAGCAACCTCTCTCTCTGGTCCTTCCTCCAATTTGCCGGCTCTGGAGGAAAGGCGTCAAGAGATAATGACTATTTGGTCCAAGGTGCAGGAGAATCTTAAAGGAGCCGCTGCGAGACATAAGGCATCTGCGGACGGTCATAGGTCACAGCAACCTCCTTTTCAGGTGAGGGATCTGGTCTGGGTTTCTACCAAGAATATTGCGTTTCGTCAACCCTCACCGAAATTGGGTCCCAAATCCATTGGTCCCTTTCCAATCATGCAGAAGTTGAGTAATGTTACTTTTAACCCTTTAAATGCCAGCCACGTAAAATTTATGTGGTTGCCTCTCCGCCACTTAAGTGCCAGCCACGTAAATTTTACGTGCCTGGCATTCCCCAATCACACAAAAAAAAGTTTAAAAAAAAGTCACTTACCTGACCCCTTGTTTGGTCCGGCCGGGTCTCCTCTTCAGCCAGCGGGGCTCCGATCGCCGATCGGGGCTTCTCCGGCTGCAGGGGAGGGCCCGGAATAGGGTGCCCCCCCCCCCGTTTCAGCAGCCGCCGGGATTGCCTGTTAAAAAAATAAAAAATGACAGTTACTCACCTCCGCTCCCGCCGACTCCCGCTGCCTCTCCTCTTCATGGGGGGGGGGCTCCGATTACCCCCCCCCCGGGTCTTCTGGAGGTGGGCATAACAGCCCTCCCTCCGTCGCATCTTCGATGGCGGCCGCCATCTTGGATTTTATGACGTCACCGCCGGGTGTCATCGGGGCACCCGGCAGTTCTACTGTCAGATGCCGGTAGCGGCTGGGCAGAGAAGGAAGGAAGTAGGCGATCCTCCGATCGCCTGCCTCCCCCCTTCTCTGCCCAGCTGTCACCTGCATCAGATCGCCGCGGGACACTGCATCTGAACATCGGAGGTGAGTAAAATTAATTAAATTTTTTTTTTTTTATAATAAACTATTACAAAAACCTGTGTCTGTGTTTATTTTGTATGCTGTTAACCCTTTGTGAACTGGTAAGGGGTCCATGTGACCCCTTATACCAGTTCACAGGGCTCGGGGGTCTGGAAAGTCACCTGCGCAAGCGGGTGTGTGTGTGTTTTTTTTACTTTTAACCCTTTGTGAACTGGTAAGGGGTCCATGTGACCCCTATACCAGTTCACAAGGCTCGGGGGTCTGGCAAGTCACCTTCGGCTAGTGTGTGACTTGCCATTAACCCCTAGACCCCCCATTACCTGCCTCCAAAAAAAACCCTTATATTCCCCCAAGAAATGGTGTCCCCCCCCCCCGCCCCCGTGAAGGGGGACCCCACACCACCAATTTTTTTTATTTAACCCTTTATTATGTGGATAGTAGTTGTATTTTATTTGTAAATGTTATAAAGTGCTCTTCTAAGTTTAGGGGATCTCCTGGACAGGAACGGGGGGGCTACCAATACATATGTGGTATCATTGTAATCGGGAGAAATGGGGCTTTCACATGCAATATGGTTTTCTTTAATAAAATAAATGTTTTTGTTAAAATAAAGGAGACAATTTAAAAAAAAATATTTTTTTTTATTTTTTTTTTACTTATTTACTTAAAAATATATAAAAAAAAGTTGAAAAAATATATAAAAAAAGTAGAAAAAATACAAACAAGACATTTCATGTTAAAGTCTAAACTCTGCCACAAAAAGAAAATTTGCCATTTTCTTGGAAATTCCTGCAAAAATCACACTTAAGCATGGCGCAAAATGGTGAAAAATTACCTGTCAGCAGAGGGTGACAAAATCTCAAGTAGGCTGGCAGTTAAAAGGTTACAGGTACCTATGCATGTTGGGTATTGTTCTGCTCGGTAGACCTTGTGCTTTCAGATTTACCTTGTTTTTTCTTATTTGCATATTGATATTTTAGGAAAAGGTGTTATTTATTCTGCTTTTTTATACAATTTTTTGTGAAACCCTGTGCAACCTAAGAATTCTTCGAGATATTACTCCCAGAAAGATGAGCCCACTACAACAAGCTGGGTACGATTAGAAAGCTTAACATGTGTACTTTCAGAGAATATATGGTTTATGGGGGATATTCCAAATGTAAAGGGTTGTTTTGGTAGAAAAAGCACAAGGTGCACACTTTGTCTGCAGAGTTGAAATTTTGAAGTAAAATTACCGTTACGCACATGCTTTACTTTGGGGTGTTTGGCAACTCTCTCCTTGACTGAACCTATGCATGTTGGGTATCGTTCTGTTCAGGGGATGTTGCTTTTTCAGATTTTTATGGTTTGCATATAGTTTTTTTTTAGGAAAATGTGGTTTTGATTCTGCTTTTTTATGAATTTTTAGGGAAACCCTTTGTAACCAAAGAATACATTGAGGGATTACTTCCAGAAAACGCCACCTATGTCAACAAGCCTGGTACGCCTAGAAAGCCTGAGGTGTATACTTCTAGGGAATATATAGTTTGTCGGGGTATTTCAAATGTAAAGGGTTGTTTTTCTTGAAAAACTGCAAGGTGCGCATATTGCAAAGCATAGTTGTATTTTATCTCAAAATCTCCTAAAGCGTTGTTTCAGTTTGGGGGAGTCTCCTGGGCAGGAAAGGGTGTCTACCTATACATATGTGGTACCACTGTAACCGAGAGAAATTGGGGTTTCACACAAAATAAGATTTTATTGACAAACTTAAATTTTTTTATTACAAAAAAACACTACAAATTGAAAAAAATTGTTTTTTTTTATTTTTTTGCACAATTTTCACCCCAAAATATTGGGAATACACTTAGAAAATGACAAACAAGACATTTCATGTTAAAGCCCAAGCTCTGCTGAAAAAAACAATATATCATTTTCCTGGGAAATCCCTGGAAATTCCTTCAAAAATCACAGTTGAACATGGGGAGCGCAAAATAGTGCAAAATGGTCTGGCAACAGAGTGTGACAAAATCTCCAGGAAGGCTGGCACTTAAAGGGTTAAAGTCAAGCTTCCTCCATCTATGAGGATTCCCAATGCCTTCCACGTATCGCTGTTGAAACCAGCTAGAAATATTCAGGTAGAATCTCCTCCACCCATCATTGTAGAAAATTAACCCGAATATGAGATCAATAAGATTTTGGACTCTCGAGTATTACGTAACTCTTTACAATATCTGATCGATTGGAAAGGTTTTGGTCCTGAAGAGAGGTGTTGGGTACCGGCCAGGGATGGACATGCGAATGCCCTAATTAGAAAGTTTCATCGAGTGAATCCTGATAAACCTAGTAAGGGTCCTGAGGCTTCTCGTGAAGGGGGGGGGGTAGTGTCACGCTCAACTCACCCTGCCTTCGGTCCGTCTCCGGCTCCGGAGGAGCGCTTCCTGTTCGGTGGCCGCACCAAGCGGCGGCTTGGGCGGCTCGGGTGGCTCTGGCTCGAGCGGCGCCAAGCACGGCTGCCTCCTCTGCGTCGGGGCGTGCCCCTGGTGCTCGTGTACGTGCTTGCGCGCGAGCACATACATTATATGCCCTCCAACGGGCGCGCTGTGCCAATGAGCCCAAGGTGTTCTGGCCATTACACCCTCTGGTCAGTTTAGGTCCAAACAGGACCATATTTGTAGTAAGCACCAATCACGCACTCGCCTCCCCACCTCCAATCATATCTGGAATCCTATAAAGGCGGTATCCCTGCAGTGGTTCAGTGCCAGTGAGAGCGTTTGCTGAGTGTGCCTTGGATTGTATTTCGCCTGTTTAATATTGTTGCCGACCTTTATTCGTTTGACCATTCTTGCCTGCCGCCTAGACCGACCCTGCATGAACCCCGACTACGCCTCTGTCTCTGCCTCTGTACTGCGAACCTGTGACCTCCCGGATTGACCTTTGACCTGACCTCGACCCTTCTTTTACCTACTCCTTTGGTGCTGCGATATTGTTGGACCGCCTTCCCGTGTATGACCCGGCCTGTCTACGTTGCCCTGTCGGGCCCTTGGTTCATCTGCCTTTACTCCCCTGTAAGCCCACATCCTTTGTGCTATCAAGTCCTGGGGGCAACCGTGTCCGTCGGGGCGTATAAAGCGTCCCGGCAAATGGGGGCTTGTCTAAAGGTGAAGCTAGCAGCAGAGATTGGGGGTTGTGGGCTTACTACGAAGGCGAGTGTCCCGCGGGGCCTTACACTCTGAAGCTCAGTTCCTGAACACCCGCAAGAGATACCCCAGCATACATTATGACTTCCAGAATATGAATATGTGCGCAGAGTATAGTTTAGGTGAACCGCGGTCTAGAAATTCCTCATAGTGTGCTGGGGCCAGAATGTCTGTGAGTTTTTCTTGAAGATCCCCTGCCTTCGGAGCTCCCTAGAAGAGTGTTCCTCTTCGGCCTGGGCTAGGTGTGAACTGAATCAATAGGGGATCTTTTGAAGCCCCGGCATTTGTGAGGTATGCTATGCATTCAAAATATTTGTTTGAACTGGGATTTTAACAAATCTGAACAATATATATATATATATATATATATATATATATATATATCCCTACCCATCCCTATTCCTCTGGTGAGGCTGCCGCTCCCCTGCTGAGGCCGCAACTCTACTCAGCGTGCAGCCATTTCCTGCCATCACCAGTGATGCAGACGTTCACACTACATTCACCGAGGAATGATGATGCTGGCCTGGTGGCTCCGGTTCCTAACACTGGCATCTTCATTCTGACAGCCTGTGCAGGTGTAGATACTGCCGCTGCCGCTGCTCCTGTCCCTCAGCAAAAAGTAAGTAAACTGTTAGACCCCCCCCGTCGAAAATATGCTCCTGCATCCACTCAAAGCTAAAACGTCTCCTCATCAATTTTCTAGTGGTAGCAGCCATTTTGGAGCTTCCTTTCCCTGCTGCCTGGATTCAACTGACATAAATTCCTGTTTGCAGGCGTCCTGCAGGTCAATGAGCTGCCATTATATTTTTAAAATTTATCACAGCAGGCGTTATAAAAAGATAAATTAATTTTTATGTGCAGCAATCTAAATTGCCCTGGAGAGGGATGCATATGACCACTGTTTGTTGAGTTGGTCTGGTTTAAGTGGTTTTTGACTGTTGGTCTACTTTACGTCTGGTTTGTTGTCTGGGCAGATCTGCCAATTACATTCATTTTGAGGTCTGTTTTTGCATCAGGACTCCAGGGCTTAAAGCACCCATGTAGTCCAGTGACTGTCATTTAAACAAGAACATTTTGACTGTTAAATGTAACTTAATGAGAACTTTAGGGCCATCCATTGTGTTTCTCTCTGTTAATATTTATGTTTATTATGTGATTCATCTGGTTATGATTCATTCTGTGATTTATCTGGATATTGTTCATTCTGTGATTTCCTTGCATACAGTTATACTGTCATTTCAATGGGTACATTTCATTCAGTGAATTCTGTGAGTACAGTTGATGCTGTGATCTACCTGTGTACAGTTTATTTTGTGATCATTCTGTGTATGGGATATTCTGTGATTTCTCTGGGTACAGTTTATTTTGTGATTTCTCTGGATACAGTTGATTCTAAGAAAAACTTTGTATGAATCAGACACACTTGAACGATCCAAGTGTACCTGATGTTAGGGGACATCAGTCAAAAGTAGGTTTACCCATGTGTGTAAAACTGAGCTTGCTCATGTCTTCAGCATTTAGTATTGTTTACTTCTTGATGAGCTCTTACCAAACATAATAAAACAAACAAAGGGAGACAAGGATTGTCATTGCAAGAAGCCGATATGATGGAGCCTAATAGAAAAGAATAAGATCGCTCATACACTGTCAGGCAGAGCAGACCTATTAGCCCAAGGAATAGATTCCCCAGAGTGATCAAGCAGCTTGAGTGTGATGAGCTGAAATATGTCTACGTTAGCAATTTTCCTGTGTAGAGTGAAATAGGCTGCTGTTTTTTGTTGAATGCATTAATGCTGTTTTTGTAGGAAAGGTCCTTTACATGCAGAATATACTTAACATTATTGACAATGTTAGGACACTTTACCATAAGGTTATATAGATTCTCCCCTTGTATGTTTGGCAAACAGCTCTCATTGATTATAATAGGGAGTGCCCTCTGCCGCACGCATGTGTGTGCTCCAACCCCAGCCTATCAGAATAGCTGGGACAGAAGCACGTGCAGTACGCCGTGGATGCAGGGAATGTGGCAGCGCGTGTTCTCCCCATTGACAACAATAAAAGTTGCCTGTCGAATTACGTCAGTTCAGCGGGCGGCTCTTATTTGATGAGACCAGGGAAAGGTGAATGTGTATAGTTGCCCTGGGGGGTTTAACACAGCGGGGCATCCCAGTTTGCAAAGTCAGCAGCTGGCCCTGGAATCGTTTTGTTCTGCTTTAATTCTGTCACATAGCTTGCACAGTGATCTTTTGCATTAGACTAAACTATAACTAAATCATGGTATGATATAAAATCGTAGTAAACAATTAATATAAATAACCAGTATGCAATGTATAAAATAAAATTACTTTTTACAAATTAGTTGCAATACAGTGAATTGCCGTCAACCTCTCAAATATCTATGGACACATACACAGATGTAGCAGGCAACGCATTAAAGTGGACCAAAACCCAGGATAGTCTAAAGTTTTTTTTTTTGTTTTTTTTATATATTCTTTATTTAGAATTTGCAGAATACAATAAAAAAGGGACAAAAACATGACAAATGAATTGCAAAATGACAAGAGAAGACACAATCTAAGATATGCAACAGTGTACTGGAGCCTGACGCGGGCCACAGAAAGGGCCAGTAACATTTCCTGGCTCTCATGACTGCAACTCAGTGATCAATCATTGCTCGCCGCTCGATCCGCTGTGACCGGGTCTATGTTAATTGACTATGCTGCAGGGCCATCGTGTGAATACTTCTCGGGTACAACGGGCGATAACTCCACCGAGTAAAACCTATATCCAATCAGGCCAGCCAGAGCAGCGATCAGGCAGTCGTGTTATCTCCAAGCTGTCATAAATGCAAACTACACCTAAAACGATTAGTGAAAGATGAGGTCCTGACTTGGCAGTCAGTGAGTATTCAGGGGGAGACAGAGACAAGGGAGGGGGAGGGGGTGGACAGTCAAGAAAAAGAAGAAGGGAAGAAATGAGTAGGGGAAAAATAGGAAGCAGGAGAAATGCCGGCACCCACTGAAGGTCCGTCTAACCACCTATGCCTCTGCCCCCAAAAGATCCTTGTAGGCCTGAGACATTGTGAAATCTACCCAATGAGCCCATTTGGTTCTATGTACTTCCTCAGACTCCCGTTGGGCCGCTATCATCCCCTCAAATCTCTCAATTTCCCACACCCTCTTCAGCCACTGCGAAATGCTTGGAGGTGACTGGCTCTTCCAACGCGAAGGGACACGCGCTTTTGCGGCGGTAACCAGTTGGGACACCACCGATCTCTGGTAGCTCTTGGCGGGTATGGCCGAGTGGTGGAGGAGGAAGAAGGCAGGGCCCCAGGGAACCTCTCTATCAGTCATGCGCTGTATCACTTCTCCGACCCCCTTCCAAAACGGTTGCAAGACCGGGCATGACCAAAAAATGTGTAGAAGGTCGCCATGTTCGGAGTTACATCTCCAGCACACCGAGGGGACAGATGGGAACCACTTATTAATCTGTGCCGGAACTCTATACCAGCGCATGAGCACCTTATAATTGCACTCCTTATACTTAGTGCACGTCGCGGTCCTGTGGGCCAGTTCAAGAATTTTCTTACGTTGCTTAGGCGTGAATGTGACTCCCAAGTCTTCCTCCCATTTGGCGAAACACGGGGGGTCTCCCTGGGATTGTGTATTTAACAGGATTTAGTCTAAAGTTTTGACGGCCGCATCCTCCGCCTCCCTCTAGCAAGGAGGATGCCAGCACCGGTCATTCACAAATGCATTGCTGGAGGGAAGAAGAGGACGCGGCTGTCAGAGCTGCTGCTCTTAGACGCACCGTGGGACCGGGATAAGGTGAGTTGGCTGCGGCGATCTGGGGAAGGGGTTCACACAGCGGGGCAACCCTATCAGGGGAAAGGACAAAAACCCAGGATAGGTAACATGTTCATCTGCTGTTTCGCTAGTGCAAAACAAATTGCTGGCATTCTGGAATGTACAGAAAATAAATGAATCTGTCTCCACCACCATATGGCTAGAAATGATCACTATACATGTTCCTTTCTTCTACATATAATTGCATGATTACGCAGATAAAAATGGTGGACAAACTCTGAATTGCATGGTTGCACCCAAAAAGAGGCAAAGGAAGACGTAGAAGTCAACAGCAGGCCTTTTAAAACTATTAAAAGTCTACTTTGCAAAGAAGAAATGTACTCGGGGGTTGCACATTTTCCCAGTATACAGCACGTCCTGTTTCACTTATTCCTTACGTCTGGGTTATCCGCCACAAGGTGGCGCAGTGGACTGCATAAAGACTTGTGGCATCTCCCAGCCCTATAAAAAGCCAGCAACCTCCCACAAATTCCCAGTTTCCTTCTGCAGTCGGACTGCAAAGATAGAAGATGTCTCTCCCTCTCTCTTGCGCAGCTGAGCGAGGCAACCAAGCCTACAGCCCTGCAAGTCTATCCCCATCCGATTCTGGACTCCCACTGCCTCCCAGCCTCGGCTGACAGATCGGGTGAAGGTAGAAGAGCACTAGGGTCAAGTGCTCCAGGAGCGCTGCTCCAAGCCGCAGACCCTGTACTACAAAGGGGAGCCGGCCATAGGCTTTATGGTGAGCCTGATTGGGATGCAGAGTTCATGCACTGCCTTCTGAGGGGGTGAGTTATTTGGGGACTATGTCCTCTTCTATTCCAAGTATGTCTCACACCCTGCTTCGGAAGATTAATTACACGTGGGTTATGGTCCAGTAGAGGGCGAACTTCTTCAGAGATGACTAGAAAAAGAAGCCCCTCCCGGTCCATAAATACCTGGGACCTCCCACACATTCCCCAGTATTCTCTGCAGGAGTCGGCGAGCAAGTCAGAAGATGGCTGTCTCTTCCTTGCAGGTACGCCGGGTTCACACCCGGCCATCTTTGTCCCTATTTCTGCCCGGACCTAATTAATTTTAAACCCCTATGCCTCCCAGCCTAGGCTGCAGGTCCGGGTGAGGGTAGGATACACCTTAACAGGTGTACTTATAGGAGCCTTGCTCCTCCATGAGACCCCCATAACGGGGTAGGCGGCTACCAGGTTGGTGACCCTGGTTTGGGATGCCCTGTCCGTCTCATAGCCCTCGCTTCACTATTAAGTTGCAGCTATCGGCTTCCCCCCATTACCCGCCTTTTCCCGGATGGCAGGGCCCTATAATCTCTCCCTCATCTCCCCTCACAAAACCATTTCACGTGACCAATGCTTCCCACGTTTTTATTGGGTGGGTGAGTGTGTGTGTATTATTTTTGTGTACTTTTTGACCTGGGAACTTCACCGCTGCGGCCCGGCCGGTAGCGCCGTGGGACGTTCCTAGGCTGTGGCCGGCTCCGCAGCTTGCGGGGGAGCTCGGTCTGAGGAGGGGGCGGGGTGTGGCGCTTGGCGCGCCTGGTGCTGCCCGCCCCCTACTATTAGCACGCTTGTTTTTCTTACTCCCGTTGGCTGGGAGCGCCGTCGACCAGCTTGGAAGGGGGCGGGGCCAGGCACGGCCCGCGATCCGAGCTGGCCCGCCTTTCGTTATCTCTCCTGGAGCCGCCATTGCTGTGCCTCCCGGGACCTGGTAGAGCGTGAGTGCCCTCAAGCTGTTTTGTCTTCTAGGTCATACAATTGTGTTTATTTAATTATGGAAGGCCAGAAGGGCCTTTTGTGTCAGTACATTCATGTATATATATGTGCAAATTTATATATATAAGCTTGGCCATATATTCGTTATTACCCAGTACTCTGGCGCTGATGCCGGTCCAGAGCGCGGGGATACTGTCGACACCCATAGGCTCCTTACTCAAGCTTGGAAGGGGGCGGGGCCAGGCGCGGCCCGCGATCCGAGCTGGCCCGCCTTTCGTTATCTCTCCTGGAGCCGCCATTGCTGTGCCTCCCGGGACCTGGTAGATCGTGAGTGCCCTCAAGCTGTTTTGTCTTCTAGGTCATACAATTGTGTTTATTTAATTATGGAAGGCCAGATGGGCCTTTTGTGTCAGTACATTCATGTATATATATGTGCAAATTTATATATATATAAGCTTGGCCATATATTCGTTATTACCCGGTCAATAGTGACTATGGTTCTATGACCTTTTTACATGCTTTATTCTAGGCCATTGTTATTGCGTGAATATGTGTGCATGTCTATATATTATAGGGGTACCCTTATTATGTCTTTCAGGTGGGACTATTTACTAGTTTAAAGGGGTTTTCTCCGACTTACGGACACTAAGGGGCATCCCGGGTAGCTTCATAGCGTAATTCCCATTGATCATTGCGACTATCAAAAAATCACCATATGGAGGCTTCCCAGGATACTGGACTCGGGGTCCCCTCGGGACAACCCCGGTCGTGTGTGTTATGTGGGGCATCCCTTTTGGGGGATAATGTGCAAAATTGCATACCATGGGCGCAACAGGCGCTTGTGCAGCAAGCCGGGCCTCGTGCGGACGGTTCTGCCCCACTGGCCTCATCACCTACACCCCCACGCCTGGTTATGACCCCAGGTGACGTTGTCACCAGTGGGTAGTCGCAATCTGATGTATGTGCAAGACTGGCCAACATTGAGAGAATAATTACTAGCTCTGCGGCCAGGAAGGCCCCAGCTAAAAGACGGCACCTGGCGCCCGCGGCGCCGGCCCTTGCTTATGCTGATTTGGAACCCTTTGACTGGTCTGATTGTTCCCCGCTTGAGGAGGGGGAACTTTTCCCAGATTCTGACTCGTCTGAGGATCGGCAGTACTCTGGCGCTGATGCCGGTCCAGAGCGCGGGGATACTGTCGACACCCATAGGCTCCTTACTCAAATTTTTGAGGTACTTGCCATTACCCCTCCTGCGGAGGCCCTTCCGCAGTGGGGGGAATTATTTTGTTTGGAGTTCCCGGATCAGAAGCATTTTAACAATCTGATTCTTAAGGAATGGAAAAAGCGTAGCCGGCTCCCTGGTATCCCTCGCGGGTGGGATAGAAAGTATCCTTTTCCTGTTATTGTGGTTAAACGCTGGTTGACGCGCCCGTCCTGGTTTTTGTCTAATACTTCTGTCGTGCATACCCCGGTTTCCACTACCTTCAAGGATAGTGAGGACCGACGTCTAGTTCAATTGGCTTCACATGCCTTTGCTTGTGTGGGTTCGGACTTGTGCCCGGTTTGTGCTTCTGCGCTCACGGCCGTGGCTACTAGCGCTCTAATTAGGGGCCTTTTTGGAAGGTTCCCAATTAGATCCTTGCAGTGAAGAGTTTACAGCCTTGACTCATTGTGAGATGTTCATTGCTTTTGTCGTATCTGCCTTGGATGATACTATCCGTATGTGTAGCAGGACTTCGGCATTGCAGGTTGCTATACGCCGGTCGGTCTGGTTGCGCCGTTGGGCAGCCGATGTTGCTGCTAAGAAGGCGCTCACAGGACTTCCCTTTGTGGGTCTGCCCTGTTTGGTAATCGTTTAGACTCTGTTGCCAAAGGGGGTAAGTTTCCTCAACGCAAGAAGCAGCGCCGGTCCTTTCGGGGTTCCGGCTCATTCAACTCCTCTTTTCGTGGCTCTCGGTCAGGCAGTGGAACCTTTTTCACTGCATTCCGAGGAGATTCCTGGGGTAGGGGTAGAGGACGTGCCTGACCCGGGACTTCCTGGGGTACTAAACCCAAGTCCGTTGCCAAGCCCCGCTCAGCAATCAAGGGGCGCCCTCACCCTTGCGGGTGGGGGGGCGGTTGCGGCTCTTTGCTCCGGTCTGGACCCTAGAGGTTACAGACGTCTGGATCCGGGAGGTAATTTCCTCCGGGTACAAGCTGGAGTTTGCATGCCGGCCTCCTCCAAGATTCCTCAGGTCCTGGGTTCCGTCGGACCCAGGGGCGGCACAGGGCCTTTTTTCTGGCGGTGCAAAACCTTTGGAATATGGGGGTAGTTTGTCCGGTTCCCCCCACAGAGAGAGGTCTGGGTTACTTTTCCAGCCTCTTTACGGTCCCCAAAAAAGTTGGCTCCATAAGGCCCATTTTGGACTTGAAACCTCTCAACCGGTTCATCAGAACCAGGAAATTTCACATGGAGACTCTGCATTCTGCTGTAAACTCACTGTGTTGAGTGACCTCAATAGTTATCAAGGACGCTTACCTTCATGTGCCGGTTTTCCCGGGACACCAGAGGTTCCTCAGGTTCGTGGTAGGCAACCAGCACTACCAGTTTGTGGCTCTTCCATTCGGGCTGAATTTGGCGCCCAGGGTGTTCACCAAGGTATTGTCGGGCGTGATGGCCCTTCTCAGAGTCCAGGGCATTTGTATATTGCCTTACCTGGACGACCTTCTCATTACGTCATCCTCTCTCCACCATGCGGAGCTGGACACCAGGACGGTGGTGTCGATGTTGGAGAGGTTCGGGTGGGTAATCATTTACCCCTAGTCCTCTCTATCCCCGTCAAGGGTGGCTTTGTTCCTGGGCATGACTCTGGATACCTTTCAGACCAGGGTGTTCCTACCCCAGCCAAAGGTGGACGTTCTTCAGACATTAATTCGTCTTTTTTCTGTCCAGCCCTCATCTGTCCATTAGGCAATGCATGAGGCTGGTAGGACTGATGGTGGCTTGCTTCGAGGCAGTGCCATTTGCTCAGTTTCACATGAGACCCCTTCAGCTCCATCTTCTATCGGTTTGGGACAAATGTCCTCTGTCTCTGGATCAGACTTGTGTTCTGTCCCCTCTTGTCCGGCGGTCCTTCCGGTGGTGGATGGACCAGAGGAATTTCCTGGGGGCAGGTCCTTTCTTGCGCCCTGTTGGGAGACGGTCACCACGGATGCCAGTCTGTCAGGCTGGGGTGGCTTCTGGAGGGAACGTCAGTTCCAGGGGCTGTGGGGTCCTCAGGAGGCCCATATCCCCATCAGTATTCTGGAGCTGAGGGCGGTTCGGTTGGTGCTGTTGCACCTGACACATCACCTTCAGGGCTTACCAGTTCAGGTTCGCTCCAAAAATCGGACAGCAGTCTCTTACATCAATCACCAAGGAGGGACTCGCAGCCGGAGTGTCTATGGGTCATAGGTGTCTATGACTCTTGCTTGGGCCGAGAGCAATGTTCCGTGCATATCGGCAGTCTTCATTCTGGGGGTGGAGAACCTGGAAGCAGACTCCCTGAGCAGAGGGACCTCTCACCGGGGGGAATGGTCCATCAGCAACAAGGTATTTCTATCCCTCTGACGCAGGTGGGGGAGTCCAGAGGTGGATCTGTTTGCCTCTCGTCACAATCACAAGCTTCCAGCATTTGTGTCTCTGTCCCAGGACCCTCTGGCTCTGGCAGCGGATGCCATGTCTCTGTTCTGGTGGAAGCTCGGTCTCCTGTATCTGTTTCCTCCTTTTCCCAGGGGGCAAGGTGGTACTCAAGCTGGCTCAAGAGGGTGTGCCAGCAATCCTGGTGGCCCCAAGGTGGCCAAGACAGGTGTGGTTCGCAGACGTCGTCCGGCTGGCGGTCGATCAATTCAGGCTGCCTCTGGTTCCGGATCTGATCACACAAGGTTAGCTTTGTTTCCCCAATTCACAAACGCTGGCTTTGACGGCGTGGCTGCTGAACCCTTCATCTTAAAGGAAAAGGGTTTGTCTGAAGCCGTTGTCCAGACTCTTGTCAGGGCTAGGAAGAAATCTTCTTCTAATATCTACTACCGGACCTGGCGGACCTACATTGATTGGTGTGAGGCTAGGGCTTTTCCTTGTCGGGTGTTTTCCATTCCTTGGATTTTGGAGTTTCTTCAGCATGGTCTGGACATGGGTTTTCAGCTTAGCACTCTTAAGGGGCATGTGTCCGCTCTGGCGGTTTTCTTTCTGAGATCTTTCGCTCTTCATCCTTTGGTTAAGACTTTTTTTCAGGGGGTCACTCATGTGCACCCTCCTTGCAAACCCATGTTACCTGTTTGGGATTTGAATTTGGTATTGTCTGCCCTTCGGGGTCCTCCTTTTGAACCAGTGCAGGATTCTGCACTATCCATTTTTACCTTAAAAGTTGCCTTTTTGGTGACTATCACCTCTGTTTGACGTGTTTCTGAGTTGGCAGCTCTGCCCATTCAGGCCCCCTATTTTGACAGACATCAGGACAGGGTGGTTTTCCGTTTTAAACCAGACTTCTTGCCAAAGGTTGTCTCTGCCTTTCACCTCAATCAGGACATTGTACTTCCTTCATTGTGTCCTAATCCTAGCAATGATAAGGAGAGGGCCTTGCACTCTCTGGACGTCGTTAGATTTGTAAAGTACTATCTGGTGGCTACTTCGCCATTCCGGAAGACGAACGCCTTTTTTGTGGTGCCCTCTGGGCCCAAGAAGTTTTTGGCACCCGTCAAGTCTACCATTAGTAAATGGATTCGTCAGGCCGTTATTAGGGCCTATTCTGCTAAGGGGAGGGATCCCCCTTTCCAGATCACTGCCTTTTCTACTCGTGCTGTTGGGGATTCCTGGGCGTTTCAGCACCAAGCCTCTGTTGAACAAGTTTGTAAGGCTGCTACTGGGTCTTCTGTTCATACTTTTTCCAAGTTTTATTAAGGTTGATGTGTGGGCTTCAGCGGATGCTGTTTTTGGCAGCAAAGTTCTGCAAGCGGCAGTGGTTTAATTTGTGCACTGTTGCCTGTTGGGATCCCCACCCTTTTTGGACACTGCTATTGGATGTCCCACGTGTAATTAATCTTCCAAAGCAGGGGAGACATACTTGGAATAATACCATTTTGTGATTACTCACCTGTAAAATGGGTATTATAAGTATGTCTCACACCCTGCTTCGTCCCACCCTGAGTTGTATCTTGGATCCTCTTTATGGTGAAACTTTTTTCTCATGGATTTTATTGGCTCTTCCTGGTCTCCTTACTGCTTTCTTATACTGGGGAATGTGTGGGAGGTCCCAGGTATTTATGGACCGGGAGGGGCTTCTTTTTCTAGTCATCTCTGCAGAAGTTCGCCCTCTACTGGACCATAACCCACGTGTAATTAATCTTCCAAAGCAGGGTGTGAGACATACTTATAATACCCACTTTACAGGTGAGTAATCACAAAATGGTATTTTTACTTCTGGGGCTCCCCCCCTCCCCTCCCTGGCCATGGATACTCGCCGCTGCCTTCCCTCATCTTCCTCTCTTCTCCCCCCTCTCTGACTCCGTTCGGGGGGGGGCGGTTGGCAGTGGTGGTGAGTGGTGTTTTCTGAGGTAATTTGACGATTTTGGTGTGTTTTTTTGGTGTTTTTAGCTGCCGCGCAGCTTTGTACTACGCTTCGCGGCTGTGGCCGCTATAACCTGAGGTAATTTTTCTTTGTCATGGCCCGGCCTGGTCACGTGAACGCTGTTTTCGCGCTCTTCGAGGGGGGGTGGGGCCTGGTGATGCTTTCCCAGGTGTATCGCTTTACTTAGCGGTCTGTGCCTGAATGACCCCGCGGTGTCTTTGGTCCGTGAGTCCCCCTTGGGGGAGGGGGGGTTTATTGACCCTGGGATTTTCATGAGCTGCGGGATGCTGATGTGTATTTTTACTTATGTCTTTCAGGCGGGATACCGTAGGGTTGTGGTTCTCCTGGCTTACCCCTTCCTCCCCCTCACTCCCCCTTCACAAAATAGACTTCTGGGGGAATCCCGTGGGAGGGCATCCCGGGTGACTTCTGTTTTAAGCCTTTACCCACTACTGGTCTATTGCGCCTGTGTTAATCACTATATGGAGGCTTCAGGGGTTGGCGTGCTTGGGGGCCCTGTGAGGCAAGCCCGGCTATGTTTCATGTGTGGGTATCCCCTGTGATTTACAGTGTCACAGTGTGCAAATGCCGTGTGCTGACAGTGTCATTGCGCTAAAAGCTGGTTTGCCTGCTTCGCTTCCTAGCTCTGCACCTCACTCTGCTTCCCCTACTCCCCCGCTCCTGCAACTAGGCCCCTGTGAGGGCACTGTTAGCAGGGAGTCTCATTCTGATTTGGCTCTGCGGGTGGCTAACATTGAGAGGCAGCTTGCCAGGCCTGTTCCTAGGAAGGCCTCTGGCAAGAAGCGGCACCTGGATCCCAGGCCCTCCCCCCTTGCTAAGGTGTATGTGGGGATTGATGAGTTTGATGGCTGTCACCCCCTTGAGATTGGGGGACTTTCCCAGGATTCTGACTCTTCTAGGAACCAGCAGGAGGGTTGCGATAGTGACCCTGGGTCGGTGTCCGGAGAGGATTCATGGTACCCTGAGGACACTGATAATCTGCTGTCACATATTTTTAATATATTGCACATTGCTGCCCCTGAGGTGGCTAAGAGAAAGCAGGGGGAGCTCTTTCGCCCTGGTAAACAGCGTCCAGAGTTCCTCGAGCAGGAACATTTGACCATTTCGGTACTTAAAAAATGGGAACGTCCTAGCAGGCTTCCTGCTGTGCCCAAGGGTTGGATAAAAGGTATCCCTTCCCTGCTGATCTTGTTAAGAAGGCTTGTCCAATACTTCGGTCATGCCTTCCCCTGACACTACCTCTCTGAGGGATGGTGAGGACCGGCGCATGGATCAATTGGCCTGCCATGCTTTTACCTGTGTGGGGGCTGGATTGCGTCCGACCTGTGCCGCTGCCATTACTGCTATTGCCCTCAAGAGGCTGCTCCAGCGTGTCCTTGACGGTGCTACAGCTGGTAGCGGGGGGGGGGGGGACTACAGTACTCTCTTACTTTGTTCTGATTTAGAGGCCATTTCGGGGGTCCTCCATCCTCCTCGCTTCCTTTCGGCTCTCAGAGGAGGTCATGGCTCCCTCTTCTCTAGTGGCCGCAGAGATTCTTGGGGCCGTGGCAGATCCCGTGGTCATCCCGGTCTCTCCTAGATACCAATCCCAAACCCTCTCACAAGCCCCTCAGGCATGAAGGGGCGCCCTCACCCATCCGGGTGGGGGGACGGTTTCGGCTCTTTGCTCACGTCTGGAGGCTTCACGTCTCAGACCGGTGGATACAGGAGGTATTGTCCTCCGGTTACAAGATCTGAAGGGACTTGACAAATTGTCAGATTCAAGCATTTTCGTATGGAGACGCTACGCTCTGCTGTCAGTACCCTTCGCCCGGGCGACTTCATGACTTCACTGTGGACATCAAGGATGCTTATCTTTATGTGCCTATCTTTCCAGGTCATCAGAGATTTCTAAGGTTCGCGCTGGAGGATCAGCATTACCAGTCTGCGGCTCTGCCTTTCGGTATCACCTCGGCACCTCGGGTGTTCGCCAAGATGCGGGCGGGAGTGATGGCTCTGCTACGGATCCAGGGCATCCGCATCATTCCTTACCTGGATGACATCCTGATTGTGGCACTGTCTTTTCCTCGGGCCGAGCAGGACACTCAGATGGTGACCTCCACTCTGGAGTCCTTCGACTGGGTGTTCAACTTTCCCAAGTCTTCTCTGTCCCCGTCCTAGGTGGGGTCCTTTCTAGGCATGACTCTGGATACCTCTCAGGTTGGGGTGTTCCTTCCTCAGCAGAAGGTGGAGGATCTTCAGATGCAGGCTCGGGCTCTGCTATCATGTCCTAATCCCTCCATCCGTCAGGGGATGCAGTTGATGGGCCTGATGGTGCCCTGCTTCGAGGCAGTCCCCTTTGTTCAGTTTCACATGAGACATCTTTAGTTACTCCTCTTGTCAGTTTGGGATCGGGACCCTGTGTCCTTGCATCAGAGTTTGCTGTGTCCCCTCTGGCCAGACGGTCCCTCTCGTCGTGGCTGGACTCAGGGAACTTTCTAGTGGGCAGAACCTTCCTGCCCCTGTGCTGGGAGAAGGTCACCACAGATGCCAGTCTGACCGGTTGGGGAGGTTGAGGTTCCCTGAGGTTCCAGGGTTGGTGGAGCCCACAAGAGGCCCATGCTTCCATCAAAGTCCTGGAACTAAGGGCGATCAGATTGGTTCTTTCTCGCCTGGCCACTCACCTTCGGGGTGTGTTGCCACAGTGCCTCATATTACGGCCGCGTTTTGGAGCTGGCCGCCTGGGCTGGCTCTGCATTATGGAGAAGAGAGCTTCTCCCCCTCATTCTTGTCAGGGGAGGGGGCGGGGCTGGGCGATCGGCGCATTGGCGGCGGCCCGCCCCCTGTCTCTGGCGCCCTTTTTTGTTGCTCCCAGCCATAGGCTGGAAACCGCTGTCTCTGGAGCAGGTCGGGAGGTGGCGGGGCCAAGCACGGCGCGCGATCCGCACTGGCCCGCCTTTCTTCTGCCTCTTCCTCCTTCCCTCAGGCTTGTAACGTCGCCATTGCTGCTGGTCTGAGTGAGTGCCCTGCGGGGTTTAGTCATTTTATTATCTGGTATAGCTGGCCTGGTGTCCTTGTTTAGCGATGCGGCGGCCATAAACCCTCTGAGTGGTGATGGGTCATATTGCTATCGTAGGAGAACTCACAGGAAGGAGGCGACTAGAAGCCCCCTGATCGGGTAGTTCGCCTTCCTCCTGTGTGGAGACCACACCTCAACTAACTGAGATATATAAAGTTACCCAGTCGGCTGGTATAGTCTCAAGTTTGGTTGGGGGCTAGGCTCACCCCCATATAGGAGAAGAAACACCTTTGAGACTAACCACGCCTGTTTTATCCAGTATTACAAATGTTCAAGTGTTAATCGTTCATAACGAATTTAATTAAACAGATATAACACACATTTGCTGAAATGCCTTTAAGTGTGGCCACCTGCCACAGGCACCAGCCACAAGTTTACAATCAATTGTTATTTTATAAAAGACTTGATACACATTTGTACAACAATAATCACATATAAAACACTTATACAAAGTTAAAAACCAATAACAATATGCAGCATAGGCAGTTCATAGTGGCACCCATATAGGGGACCAAGACTATTTTTAGGGCTATAGATGAACTAGTTTCGCCCACTTCAGGGCTTTTTCAACATCAGATGCCCATTTGGTTCCTTAGTCACAGCGTGCAATTTGCCTATAAAGACTGTTTTCTGTTCAGAAAAAAAAAAAAACCCATGTGCCCATCACCAAGAGAAAAAACATCCATTATATATATTATATAAAAGTAATTAAACATTTTGTGTATATATCCTACTTCTACATAAATCAAAAAATGGTTTACCTGGAGATCTTATACAGAAAGGAACACCAGAAGAGACAATCTTATAGACTACTATTTACATCCTCCTTCTCAATGAACATTTGTAATACTGGATAAAACAGGCGTGGTGTTTCTTCTCCTATATGGGGGTGAGCCTAGCCCCCAACCAAACTTTTTGGGTTATATTGCTGCCTTAATAGATGAAGATACATTTTATATTATATGTATATACAGTCATTTTGATTTGCCATGTATGATTGCATGGTACATTGGATTGGAGTGTTTGCCTTGCTTACGGGACCCCTGTTTTATATCTTTCAGGGGGAATCCTTAAAAAGGGGGTTCTCCCGGTCCTTGGGTCCCTTGGCTAAATTTAGAGTCTTAAAAATCCTCCCACTAACGGACTTCTTAAGGGGCATCCGGGGTAGCTTCATAGCGTAATTCCCACGGGTCATTGCGACTACCATAAAAAATCACCATATGGAGGCTTCCCAGGATACCGGGTTCGGGATCCCTTCAGGGCAACCCCGGCAGTGTGTGGTTTCTGGGGCATGCCTTGCGGGGGATAATGTGATTATTTGCATACCATGTGCTCAGCAGGCAATTACGTGGCAGTCCGGGTCCCAGGCGTCTGGGTCAGCGCCGCCGGCCTCATCGCCTACACCCCCACGCCTGCCTTTGACCCCAAGTGATGTTGTCATTAGCGGGGAGTCGCAATCTAATGTCTGTGCTAGATTGGCCAACATTGAAAAATTGATTGCTAGCTCTGCGGCCAGAAAGGCCCCAGCTAAGAGAAGGCATTTGGCACCGGCTGCGACAGTTTTTGATTTTGAGGAATATGACTCCCTTGTTTGGTCTGATTATTCCCCACTGGAAGAAGGGGATTTTTTTTTCAGAATCTGATGGCTCTGATGATCAGCAGTTCCCGGATGCTGATGCTGGGCAGGAGCGTGGGGATACTGTGGATACCCCCAGCCTTCTGTCCCATATTTTTGAGGTGCTTGCTATTTCTCCTCCTGCGGAGGCCCCTCCGCAAAAGGGGGAATTTTTTGGAGCCACTAAGCCTCGCCTGGAGTTTCCAGATCAGAAACATTTTGACAAATTGATTTTTAAGGAATGGGAAGCCAGCCGGCTTCCCGGGGTCCCTCAGGGGTGGGATAGGAAGTATCCCTTTCCGGTGGACACGGTGAAGCGACGCTCCGATTCTGGGGTTGTGCACTCACCAGACTCCACCACGCTGAAGGATGGTGAGGACTGTCGTCTTGATCAAATGGCGTCACACGCCTTTGCCAGTGTGGGTTCGGCCCTGCGTCCCGTTTGTGCTTCAGCTCTCACGGCCGTGGCTACTAGATCTGTAATTAGGGGCCTGTTGAATGGTCCCCATCTTAACCCTGATAGTGATGAGTTTGCAGCGCTTACGAGGTGTGATTTGTTCATGACCTTTGTCTTATCAGCTTTGGACGATACCATATGCATGTGTAGTAGAACCTCGGCTTTGCTTGTGGCTATACGCCAATCGGTTTGGTTGCGCCAATGGGTGGCTGATATGACGGCTAAGAAGGCGCTCACAGGGCTACCCTTCTTGGGTATGCGCCTGTTTGGAGATAAATTGGACTCGGTGGCGAAAGGAGGAAAGCTGCCGCAACGCAAAAGCAACGCCGCTCCTTTCGGGGTGCAGGCTCGTTCCTTTCGTGGCTCTCGAGTAAGCAGGGGAGTTGCTTACTCTGCGTTCAGAGGTGACTCCTGGGGTAGGGGCAGAGGACATGCCCACCCCGGAACTGCCTGGGAAGCCAAACCCAAGGCTGCTGCCAAGCCCTCTCAGCAATGAGGGGGCGCCCTCGCCCCCGCGGGTTGGGGGACGGTTACGGCACTTCGCCCAGGTCTGGACCCGGGAGGTCACAGACAAAAGGATCCTGGAACTGGTCTCTTCCGGGTACAGCTGGAGTTTGAGTTCCGGCCTCGTCCCAGATTCCTCAGGTCTTGGGTTCCTTCGGACCCCCGGGCCGCGCAGGGGCTGTTGTTGGCTGTACAAAATCTTCTGGAGTTGGAAGTCATTTGCCCGGTGCCCTTCCCACAGAGACGCGGGGGCTATTATTCCAACCTTTTTACAGTACCCAAAAAGGATGGTTCCATAAGACCCATTCTGGATTTAAAGATTCTCAACAGGTTCATCAGGACCAAGAAATTTCGCATGGAGTCTCTGCGCTCGGCCATCAATTCTCTTCGTCCAGGGGACTTTATGACATCCATAGACATCAAGGACACTTACCTTCATGTGCCGATCTTCCCAGGTCATCAGCGTTTCTCAGGTTTGTGGTGGGAGATCATCACTATCAGTTTGTGGCTCTCCCGTTCGGCCTGACCTTGGCACCAAGGGTATTCACCAAGGTGTTGGCGGGTATAATGGCCCTTCTCAGAGCCCAGGGCATTTGCATTGTGCCGTATTTGGACGACCTTCTCATCACGGCATCCTCTCTCAGCCAGGCAGAGCTGGACACCAGGACAGTGGTGACAACGCTGCAGAGGTTCGGCTGGGTGATCAACTACCCCAAGTCTTCTCTCTTCCCGTCAAGGGAGGTTTCCTTTCTGGTCATGGGATCCCAAGTCCAACCTTCTCCCAAGCCCCCTCAGGCATGAGGAGGCGCCCTCACCCATCCGGGTGGGGGGACGGCTTCGGCTCTTTGCTCACGTCTGGAGGCTCAGCGTTTCAGACTGGTGGATTCAGGAGGTGGTGTCCTCCGGTTACAAGATAGAGTTTGCAGCCTGGTCGCCCCCCAGAATCATCAGATCCCGGATGCCTCACAACCCTCTGTCACCTCAGGGGTTACGCCTTGCTGTTCAACGTCTGCTGGAATCAGGAGTCATTTGCCTGGTGCCTTCCCAGGAACGGGGTCAGGGTTTCTACTCCAACCTGTTCACGGTCCCCAAGAAGGACGGGTCCCTGAGGCCCATCCTTGACTTGAAGGGTCTCAACAGGTTTGTCAGGTTTAAGCACTTTCGCATGGAGACCCTTCGCTCGGCTGTCAGTACCCTTCGCCCGGGCGACTTCATGACCTCTGTGGACATCAAGGATGCTTATCTTCATTTGCCTATCTTTCCAGGTCATCAGAGATTTCTCAGGTTTGCTCTAGAGGATCAGCATTACCAGTTTGTGGCCTTACCGCTTGGTATAACCTCAGCACCTCGGGTGTTCACCAAGGTGCTGGCGGGCGTGATGGCTCTGCTGCGGCATCAGGGCATTCGCATCCTTCCTTACCTGGACGATATTCTGATTGCGGCTCAGTCTCTTCATCAGGCCGAGAAGGATACTCAGGTGGTGACCTCCACTCTAGAGTCCTTCGGCTGGGTGATCAACTATCCCAAGTCTTCTCTGTCTCCGTCTTTGGTGAGGTCCTTTCTGGGCATGACTCTGGATACCTCTCAGGTCAAGGTATTTCTGCCTCAGCTGAAAGTGGAGGGCCTTCAGAAGCAGGCTCGGGCTCTGCTCTTGTGTCTCCATCCCTCCATCCGGCGGGGGATGCAGTTAGTGGGCCTGATGGTGTCCTGCTTTGAGGTGGTCCCCTTTGCTCAATTTCACATGACAGTTGCACCTTCTGTCTGTTTGGAATCGGGACTCTGTTTCCCTGGATCAGGAATTTGGTCTGTCCCCCCTGGCCAGACAGTCCCTCTCGTGGTGGCTGGACTCAAGAAATCTTCTAGTGGGCAGGACATTTCTGCCCCAGTGTTGGGAGACTGTCACCACAGTTGCCAGTCTCTGCAGCTCCAGGGTAGGTGGGGCCCCCAGGAGGCCCATGCTTCCATCAATGTCCTGGAACTGAGGGCGATCAGGTTGGTTCTTGCTCAGCTGACCTCATACCTTCGCGGTTGATCTGTTCAGATCCGCTGGGACAACCAGACGGCGGTTGCCTACATCAATCATCAGGGAGGGACTCGGAGCAAGCAAGCCCTTAAGGAAGTGTCCCTGATACTGTCTTGGGCGGGAGAGAATGTTCCTTGCATCTCGGCGGTTTACATTCCGGGAGTGAAGAACTTGGAGGCAGACTCCCTGAGCAGGGGGATGTCTCGGCTGGGGGAGTGGTCCCTCAGCAACAAGGTTTTTCACTCCCTGTGTCACCGCTGGGGTCAGCCGGATGTGGACCTGTTTTCATTCCGCCACAACCACAAGCTTCCCTCTGGCCTTCGCCACGGATGCGCTAGCAATGCCTTGGACGGAGTTTCAGCTCCTCTATGCGTTCCCACCTTTTCCCCTGCTGGGCAGGGTGCTGCGCAAGATAGCCCAGGAAGGGGTACCAGCCATTCTGGTGGCCCCCTGTTGGTCAAGGAGGGTGTGGTTCGCAGACGTTGTGCAGTTGGCAGTAGATCAGTATGTCCTGCCCAAGGATCCAGATCTGCTCACTCAGGGACGACTGTGCCATCCCAATTTACAAAGCTGGCTTTAACGGCTTGGCTGCTGAAACCTCCATCTTGATGGATAAGGGGTTGCTGGCCTCTGTTGTTGATACCATGATTAGGGCTAGGAAGAAGTCCTTGTCCTTTATCTACTATAGGATTTGGCATGCTTACATTGCCTGGTGTGAGTCTAGGTCTCTGCCTTGTAGGGTGTTTTCTATTCCCATGATTCTGGATTTTTTGCAGCATGGCTTGGATTCGGGCCTTCAACTTAGTTATATGAATAAGGACCCTTCTCAGTCCGAAACGCGTTAGCACGTGAGACTTTCTATCTCCATCGGGTTCTATTATCTGTTTTTAAAGCTGTCTTTTCTACTTTGGGATGTTTTTATATGGATTTTCATTAAAGCATTGTATTTTTAAGGAGTGCTGACCAAATAGCATTTGTGATTTACAAATTGAAGTGGGGATTTGGGACTCCCCCAGGCCTTGCACCCTTCATTGGACCCGTGCTGCGGTTATACCAATTCTTTTTTTGACTTCAACTTAGTACCCTCAAGGGACAGGTGTCAGCTCTGGCAATTTTCTTCCAAAGATCTTTTGCCAATCACCGGTTGGTCAAGAGTTTCTTTCAGGGAGTTACTCATGTGCGTCCACCACGTAAACCTATGCTACCTGTTTGGGATCTAAATCTGGTGTTGTCTGCTCTGCAAGGTCCTCCATTTGAGCCTATCAGTGGGGCTGCTTTGCCCATTATGACTCTTAAGGTGGCCTTCCTGGTGGCCATTACTTCGGTCAGGCGAGTCTCTGAGCTGGAGGCTCTCTCCATCAAACCTCCTTATTTTGAGCAGCATCAGGATAAGGTGGTGTTTCAGCTTAAGCCGGATTTCTTGCCTAAGGTTGTGTCTGCTTTTCATCTCAATCAGGACATTATTTTGCTTTCTCTGTGTCCTAATCCTGCTAATTCCAAGGAGCGGACACTTCACTCTCTGGATGTTGTCAGGGCACTGAAGTTTTATTTGGTTGCTACTGAGTCTTTCAGGAAATCTGACACTCTTTTTGTTCTTCCTGCTGGACCTAGGAAGGGTCTGCCCCCGGCTAAATCCACTATCAGCAAGTGGATCCGTCAGGCAGTGGAGCAGGCCTATTCTGCTAAGGGGAAAGTTCCCCCTTTTAGGGTTACTGCTCATTCCACTCGTGCTATTGGTGCGTCTTGGGCCTTTCAGCACCAAGCTTCTGTTAACCCTTTAAATGCCAAGCACGTAGTTTCTACGTGGTTGCTTCTCCTACCCTTAAGTGGCAAGCACGTAGAAACTACGTGCCTGGCATTTCCCCCTAACAGTTAAAAGATAGAAAAAAAAAACACTTACCTCTGGTATCCCCGTGAAGCTTGGGGTCCTCTCTTCCTGGGGGGGGCATCCGATCGCCCCCCCCGTCGTCCTCCGTCTTCAGGGGGGGCCCGAAACCAGCCGCCCTCTCCCCCCCCCCCCCCCCGTTTCCAGCGCTGACTCGCTGTTGTAAAAAAAAAAAATAAATAAAACTGTCATTTACTCACCTCCGTGCCCGAGCCTTCTGTCCGGGTCTCCTCTTCACCAGGGGGGGGTCCAATCCCCCCCCTGGGCTGCGCAGGCTTCAGGTGACCCTCTTCCGGGTCCTCACCTCTTGAAATGGCGGCGATGGCCGCCGCCTCTTAGCCCCGCCCATTGTGGGAGGAGCGGGATGACGTCATCCCGCTCCTCTTATACCCCCTCCGAGCTCCGGCATCTGTCAGATGCCGGTGGTGATCGGAGCAGGGCGGGTGTCAGCCGAGGAGCCCCCTCGCCTGTCACCCGCCCTGCGCCGATCACTACCGGCATCTGTCAGTGAGATGATCGGCGCGGGAGAGCGGCGAGGGACGTCGGATCGGAGGTGAGTACAGTGTAAAAAAAAATAATAAAGTTTTTTTTTTCTTATGTGTGTGTGTCATTTTTTACTTTTAACCCCTTGTGAACTGGTAAGGGGTCCATGACCCCTATACCAGTTCACAAGGCTGGGGGGATGGCAAGCCACCTGCGCTAGCGGGTGGCTTGCCATTAACCCCCGGCACCCCCATTACCTGCCTCCCCAAAGGCCAGGGGGGGGGCAGAAGAGCCCGGGCCCACATAGGCTATGTGGGCTCGTAGGCTGCAGGGTGGGGGGGCCACAAAAGCTGGCCCCCCCACTCTGTGCCTACAAGCCCCCATAGCTGGTCCCGGGCTGGTTACTTTGGGTAAGGGGGACCCCACGTCAATTTTTTTTTTGGATTTTTAAGGGTTTTTAACCCTTAAAAATAAAAAAAAAATGGGGTCTTCCTCCCCTGGGAGGGGGGACCCTATGTCATTTTTTTTCTCGATTTAACCCTTTGTAGTGTGGATGGTATTTGTATTTTTTTTGTGAATGTTATAAAATACTTGTTTCAGTTAGAGGGGTCTCCTGGGCAGGAACAGGGGGCTACCAATAAATATGTGGTACCGTTCTAATCGGTAGAAATGGGGCTTTCACATGCAATATGATTTTCCTTAATAAAATACATTTTTTATTTAAAATAAAGGAGTCAATTTTCTAAAAAAAATTTTTTACTTAATAATATTGTAAAAAAAAAAAAAAATTACAAACAAGACATTTCATGTTAAAGCCTAAACTCTGCTGCAAAAAAATATATATATAATTTTCCTGAAAGTTCCAGCAAAAATGGCGCAAAACATGGCGCAAAATGGGGAAAAATGGCCTGTCAACAGAGGGTGACAAAATCTCAAGTAGGCTGGCAATTAAAAGGGTTAATAGTACCTATGCATGTTGGGTATTGTTCTGTTCGGGGGACCTTGCGCTTTCAGACTTAGCTTGTTTTTTCTGGTTTGCATATTTAAATTTTAGGAAAAGGTGTTTTTTATTCAGCTTTTTTATAATTTTTTTAGGGAAACCCTGCGCAACCAAATAATTCTTTGAGGTAATAATTCCAGAAAGATGAGCCCACTAGAACAAGCTGGGTACCCTTAGAAAGCTTAACGTGTGTACTTTCAGGGAATATATGGTTTATGGGGGATATTCCAAATGTCAAGGGTTGTTTTGGTTGAAAAATCGCAAGGTGCGCACTTTGTCTGCAGAGCTGAAATTTTCAAGTAAAATTACCGTTACGCACATGCTTTACTTTGGGGTGTTTGGCAACTCTTCCCTTGACAGTAGCTATGCATGTTGGGTATTGTTCTGTTCGGGGGATGTTGCGTTTTCAGATTAAACTTGTTTTTTCTTGTTTGTATATAGTTTTTTTAGGAAAATGTGGCTTTGATTCTGCTTTTTTATCCTTTTTTTTAGGGAAACTCTTTGCAACCAAAGAATCCATTGAGGGATTACTTCCAGAAAACTATGGCCACATCAACAAGCCTGGTACGCCTAGAAAGCCTGAGGTGTGTACTTCCAGAGAATATATAGTTTGTTGGGGGTATTTCAAATGTAAAGGGTTGTTTTTCTGGAAAAACTGCAAGGTGCGCATATTGCGTAGCACAGTTGTATTTTATCTGAAAATCCCCTAAAGCGCTGTTTCAGTTTGGGGGAGTCTCCTGGGCAGGAAAGGGTGTCTACCTATACATATGTACAAGTCTTAAAGGAGCCACAGCACTCAACCCTGTTAGCTTGCAGACCAGCCTATAATCTGTCTCTAAACTTGGTTAAAAACAGAGGACTCGGTCACACACATCTGCAGAGGTATGCTTAAGCTGCACCACTACGCCAAAGTGCCTCTGTGGGGTGCAGTCCTAACTCTAATCTCTGAGAGCCCATCTGGGACATACAGTGCAATAGATAAATTGGGAGCAGGCTTACCTGAGGTTGCCCTAACTAAGCATACCTCTGCAGATGTGTGTGACCGAGTCCTCTGTTTTTAACCAAGTTTAGAGACAGATTATAGGCTGGTCTGCAAGCTAACAGGGTTGAGTGCTGTGGCTCCTTTAAGACTTGTGTGTACTAATTGCCCTGCTAACGTGCACCTCCCAGGTTAGTTATAGTTTAGGGCAACCTCAGGTAAGCCTGCTCCCAATTTATCTATTGCACTGTATGTCCCAGATGGGCTCTCAGAGATTAGAGTTAGGACTGCACCCCACAGAGGCACTTTGGCGTAGTGGTGCAGCTTAAGCATACCTCTGCAGATGTGTGTGACCGAGTCCTCTGTTTTTAACCAAGTTTAGAGACAGATTATAGGCTGGTCTGCAAGCTAACAGGGTTGAGTGCTGTGGCTCCTTTAAGACTTGTGTGTACTAATTGCCCTGCTAACGTGCACCTCCCAGGTTAGTTATAAAATGGTCTGAGCGGCTGCCACACCCCCCCTTTGTACCTATACATATGTGGTAGCGCTGTAACCGGGAGAAATTGGGATTTCACACGCAATAAGATTTCATTGACAAACTTACATTTTTTATTACAAAAAAAAATTTTATTTTTTTTTTGCACATATTTCACCCAAAAATATTGAGAATACACCTAAAAAATGACAAACAAGACATTTCATGTTAAAGCCCAGACTCTGCTGAAAAAAACAATATATCATTTTCCTGGGAAATCCCTTGAAAAATCACATTTGAACATGGGGAGCGCAAAATAGTGCAAAATGGTCTGGCAACAGAGTGTGACAAAAACTCCAGGTAGGCTGGCACTTAAAGGGTTAAACAAGTTTGTAAGGCCGCTACTTGGTCTTCTGTTCATACTTTTTCCAAGTTTTACAAGGTTGATGTTAAGGCCTCTGCTGATGCTGCTTTTGGCCGCAAGGTACTTCAGGCAGTGGTGGTTTGAACTGCCTGCTGTTACTCTTTGGGGGTTTCCACTACTTTATGGACACTGCTTTTGGGATTCCCAGATGTTATGACTTCTTGAAGCAGGCCGTGCCATGCATTGGGAAAAAGACAATTCTGTGAGTACTCACCTGTAGAATTGCTTTTACCATGCATGGCACGGCCTGCTTCACCCCACCCTTGTTACGTTGTTCTTGGTTTCCTCTTTATGGTGATTGTTCCAAATTAGTTGGGGTTGTTATCTTTATTAGTTCCCGGTTCTTGTATCACTTTTTGTCAACTACTGGATAAGTCTATGGTGATTCCGTCTTTATATGATACCGGGCGGAGCCACAACTCTTCTGCAGTGCACTGCGCCACCTTGTGGCGGAATACCCAGATGTTATGACTTCGTGAATCAGGCCGTGCCATGCATGGTAAAAGCAATTCTACAGGTGAGTACTGACAGAATTGTCTTTATTCTAAGCATACAGTACGTTCTGCTCCATATATAATACTTACACGTGGGTAATCCTCTGCCAGATGGCGCTGTTCACTGCAGACATGCAAAAACAGGCTCCTCCCGGCCCTTCATATACCCAGGGACCTCCCACAAATCCCCAGACTTCTCTGCAGTGCTGACTGCGAAGACATGAAGTATCACTCTCTCACAGGTGAGCGGGGCTATTAAAAGCCTGCGGCCCGGTGGGACTATTTCCACCCCTCCTCTGTGTAATATGCCTCCCAGCCTGGGCTGCGCTGGTCGGGTGAAGGTAGGCAGCACCATGTGTGCTTACGGAGCCACGCTCCACCACATTCCCCCACCATAGGGTAGGCGGTCAAGGCTGATGGTGAGCCTTCAGGGGATGCCCCTCCCGCATCATTACCCCACGCCCCATGTAGCGGTGGACCCTATGTAACGGGTCGCCTTCCTCCCTCATTCCCCCCTTAGCCAGGGGGAAAAGAAAGGGGGGGGGGGGAGGGGTTGTGTGTATGGCGGCGTCAGTGTATCCTTGGTTTGTGCTTTACTGGGAACGGGGGTCAGAGCCGCGCTTTTATCTGTACTGTTAGCCGCAGCGCCTTTAGTTTCTGTTTCTGCTTGCACCACATGTACGGCTGCGGCTTTGTGGATGCCACGGCGTCTTTTTCTTCCTTCCCCTCTCCTTCTTAGCCTTAGTGGCTCTTCTTAGGTTGCGCTGGCTTAGTTGGTTAATGCGCCTGTCTAGTACACAGGAGATCCTGAGTTCAGATCTCAGCAGTGCCTGTATAGGCTCCGAGCGTCATTTACTTCAGGCGTTATGACCTTACTGTCACTGATTGGCTAGACGCCTTCCAAGCTTCGTGCTCGCTGGGGAGGGGCGTGGTTCCGGCTTGGCGCGTTCCGCGTCGCGTTCCCGTCCTCTCCTCTCTGTCTGTAAGTGCCCTCATGGGCGACTCTTCTTTAGTTTCTATTCTCCCTTGCGCATGGCTCTGACATCCTTGTTCCCCCTTATGTCTTACAGACCGCGGATTTCGGTGGCTTCTCCTGGCCCAGTGTAGCTCCCGGTCGTCACCATTAAAAATTACTCCCACTTCCCCGCGGGTTATTGGGGCATCCAGGGTAGCTTACAGCGTCAATCCCTATGGGCATACTGTGCCGATTAAATCACCATATGGAGGCATCTCAGGATATTGAGAACGGCTGCGTGTAGCTTGTGGGGTCTTACCTAGCAGTGGTGACAATGCACGGGTCTGTGTTCCTTGTGCACAGCAGGCGCTATCGGTGCTTCCCGTCTCCTCTGAGGCTGGGCCTGCACCCCGCCTCACTTCACCTACCCCCCCAAGCCTGAGTCTAACCCCCAATACCAGCGGGGACTCTCATCCTGATTTGGCCGCTAGGCTGGCTAGTGTTGAAAACTTGCTTGCTAATTCCTTAGCGCATAAAGCCACCGCCAAGAGGCTGCACTTGAACCCTGAATCGGCTCTCTTCCCTATAGAACCTGATGATGTGTTGCATTCCTATGCCCATATCCCCTCGGACGAAGGGGAACTATTCTCTGACTCAGGGTCATATGACGATGAGTCCAGGGGTCAGGAAGAGTCTGGCTCCGAGCATTGGTCCTCAGATGATATTGATAGACTGCTGGTTCAGATTTTTGAGGTTCTGTCCCTCTCTCCCCCTGCTGCGGCTCCCCGGCAAAGGGGTGATCTTTTTCATACCGCTAAAGCTCGCTTGGAATTTCCCGAGCAAACCCATTTCAATAGCCTCGTGCTTAAAGAATGAGAACATCCCAGCAGACTTCATGGGGTCCCTAAGAGTGTGGATAGGAAATATCCCTTCCCTGCTGACTTGGTTAAGTGCTGGTCATCGCCACCTGAGGTCGATGCTCCTATTCTAGGGTTGTCCAACACCTCTATTATGCACTCTCCTGACACTACTACGCTACGGGACTCTGAGGACCGGCGTGTTGACCAACTGGCATGTCATGCCTTTGCATTTGGGGGAGCGACTCTGCGCCCGGTTTGCGCCTTAGCCATTACGGCAGTAGCGCTCAGGGCCGTGGTTAGGAGTGCTCTCGATGGCACAGATGAGTTGCCTCCTGATACTGTCAATGCTCTGTCCAGCTGTGATGCGTTTGTGAACTTTATCCTGTCCGCATCGGACGATGCTATTAAGATGTGTGCCAGGTCATCTGCCCTGGTGGTTGCTATACGCCGCGCGGTCTGGTTGCGCCAGTGGGCCGCAGACAATGCCGCCAAGAAAGCTCTCAAGGGGCTTCCATTTAAGGGGCTGCGCTTGTTTGGGGATCGATTAGACCTCTTCGCCAAGGGAGGCAAGTTACCCCAGCGCAGGCGGCAGATTGGGCCCTTTCGTGGCCAAGGCTCCCTATCGACCCCCTTCGCTGGGGCCCGTGAAGATTCCTGGCACAGGAACAGAGGACGCCGTCCCGGTTCCTCCTGGGGGCCCAAGCCCAAAGCCCCTCCCAAGACCCCTCAGGCATGAGGGGGCGCCCTCACCTGTCAGGGTGGGGGGACGTCTACAGCACTTCAAGCACATCTGGCGGCGCCACGTCTCAGACCGGTGGATTCAGGAGGTAGTGTCCTCCGGCTACAAGATAGAATTTGCTGTACGGCCCCCCACCAGATTCATTGGGTCCCGAATCCCTCAAGACCCTGCCTCAGCTCAGGTCTTGTTGCTGGCCGTACAGGGTCTCCTGGATCTAGGGGTCATTTGCAAGGTCCCCTTTGGAGACAGGGGCACGGGGTTCTACTCCAACCTTTTCACAGTACCTAAGAAGGATGGGTCAGTCAGGTCCATTCTGGATTTAAAAATCCTCAACAAATTTGTCAAGAACAGGCACTTTCGCATGGAAACTCTGCGCTCGGCCATTGGCTCACTGCGCCCAGGGGACTTCATGACGTCAGTAGACATCAAGGATGCTTACCTTCACGTCCCAGTGTTTCCAGGACACCAAAGGTTTCTCAGATTTGCACTGAAAGGTCAGCATTACCAATTTGTGGCTCTGCCATTCGGCCTCACGTCGGCTCCCAGGGTGTTCACCAAGGTGTTGGCAGGGGTGATGTCCCTGATAAGGCTAAGAGGCATACGCGTGCTGCCCTACCTGGACAATATTCTCATCACCTCTCGGTCTCTGCGGCATGCAGAGTTGGACACTCGGCTGGTAGTGTCCACCCTGGAGTCCTTCGGCTGGGTGATCAATTACCCCAAGTCCTCCCTGTCCCCCTCCTCAGTGACTCCGTTCCTGGGAATGATTCTGGATACGGTTCAGTCAAGGATATTCCTTCCTCAACAGAAGGTGGAAGCTCTGGGAGCGCAGGCGAGGTTCCTGCTCTCGAGCCCACAGCTCTCCATCCGGTAGGGAATGCAGTTGGTGGGCCTGATGGTGGCGAGCTTCGAGGCGGTGCCCTTTGCCCAGTTCCATCTGAGACCTCTGCAGCTTCACCTTCTGTCAGTGTGGGACAAGAACCCAGCGTCCTTGGACGGGGTCTGTGTGCTTCCCCCCTCGGTCAGACAGTCCCTTGCGTGGTGGCTGGACCACAGGAACTTGATAGGGGGCAGGTCTTTTCTGGCCCCCTCCTGGGAGACGGTCACAACGGATGCCAGTCTGTCAGGTTGGGGGGGATTCTGGAAGTCCCTGCACTTCCAGGGGACGTGGGGTCCTCAGGAGGCCCATTTACCCATCAACATTCTGCAATTACTGGCAGTCAGGTTGGTACTGGAGCGATTGACCCAACACCTGAGGGGTCTGGGTACGCTCAGACAACAGAACAACGGTTGCCTACATCAACCATCAGGGAGGGACCCGGAGCAAGGGTGCTCTCCAAGAGGTGTCTCAGATTCTGACATGGGCGGAGGCCAATGTCCAATGCATTTCAGCTGTCTACATTCCGGGGGTGGAGAACCTGCTGGCGGACGCCCTGAGCAGGGGGATGTCCCATCAGGGGGAGTGGTCCCTCTGCAGCAAGGTATTCCAGTCCCTGTGTCACCGTTGGGGCCTACCGGATGTGGATCTGTTTGGTTCCCGTCACAATCACAAGCTCCCGGCCTTCGTCTCCCTGTCTCAGGATCCTCTGGCCTTGGCCACGGTTCGCAGATGTGGTTCAAATGGCAGTAGATCAGTACGATCTGCCAAGGGTGCCAGATCTGCTAACTCAAGGGTCCTTACGCCATCCCAATTGACAAACTCTGGCTTTGACGGCCTGGCTGCTGAAACCTCCATCTTAATGGAGAAGGGCTTGTCTACCTCTGTGGTGGCTACTATGGTGCATGCCAGGAAGAAGACTTCTTCTGCTATCTATTATAGAGTATGGCGTTCCTACATTGACTGGTGTGAGTCCAGGTCTCTTCCCTGCCGGGAATTCTCCGTCCCTAGGGTTCTGGAGTTTTTACAGCATGGTCTGGACTTAGGTCTCAAACTTAGTACTCTGAAGGGTCAGGTTTCTGCCCTGTCTATCTTCTTTCAGAAGACCTTTGCTCAACATCACCTGATTAAGACCTTCTTTCAGGGGGTCACTCGCGTGCGTCCCCCTCGAAAACCTATAATCCCTGTCTGGGATTTAAACTTGGTTTTGTCTGCCTTGCAGGGTGCTCCCTTTGTGCCTATTTAAGATGCTGCTTTAGCTGTTCTCACTCTCAAGGTTGTCTTCTTGGTGGCTATTACTTTGGTTAGGCGTGTGTCTGAGCTGGCCACTCTATCTATTCAGCCTCTATACTATGAGCAACACCAGGACAAGGTGGTGTTCCGCTTCAAACCGGATTTTCTGCCTAAAGCTGTGTCGGCTTTTCATTTGAACCAGGATATTGTTCTTCCTTCTCTGTGTCCCAATCCTAGCAACGACAAGGAGAGGGTTCTGCATTCCTTGGATGTAATCAGGTGCTTGAAGCATTACCTGGTTGTCACTAAGACCTTCAGGAAAACTGATGCTCTCTTCGTTGTGCCTTCCGGGCCTAGGAAAGGTTTGGCTCCCGCCAAGTCTACCATCAGTAAATGGATTTGTCAGGCTGTGATTCAGGCCTATTCTACTAAAGGGAGGACTCCCCCTTTCCGTCTTACGGCTCATTCCACTCGTGCTATTGGTGCCTCTTGGGCTTTTCAGCAACAGGCCTCTGTTGAACAAGTTTGCAAGGCCGCTACTTGGTCTTCTGTTCACACCTTTTCAAAGTTTCACAAGGTTGATGTTCGGGCCTCAGCTGATGCTGCTTTTGGCCGCAAGGTTTTGCAGGCGGTTGTAGTCTGAGCTACGTGCCATTGCCTTTGTTGTTGGGGATCCCACCCTACTTTATGGACACTGCTATTGGATGTCCCACGTGTAAGTATTATATATGGAGCAGGACGTACTGTATGTTTAGAATAATACAATTCTGTGAAATACTCACCTGTAGAATTGGTATTATACGCATACAGTACGTCCTGCTCCACCCCACCCTGGTTTCACCTTGTTCTGGATCCCCTGTATGGTGATTGTTATCATTGTTATCACAGTTTTGGTGGTTGGTTTCTCCCGGCTTCTTTTTCTCACTGCTTTTCAATGCTGGGGATTTGTGGGAGGTCCCTGGGTATATGAAGGGCCGGGAGGAGCCTGTTTTTGCATGTCTGCAGTGAACAGCGCCATCTGGAGGATTACCCACGTGTAAGTATTATATATGGAGCAGGACGTACTGTATGCGTATAATACCAATTCTACAGGTGAGTATTTCACAGAATTGTATTTTTTTAAGCAACCTTAAAACAAAAAAAAACTTATATTATGTTTGGTGCTGTGGTGAGACCAGGCCATAGACAATCATTGAGCCATAGACTTTAATGAAGACTGTTTTAGAAGGTAAAGTAGAATTAACCAGAGCAGGATGCTTGATAGAGACCTAGTCATAACCAGGAGGATAGTGACTGGTTGGAATGTCTGAGGGAACAGCTTATCATACGTTTGACATGTGGATGAACATGCGATGGAAGGTTCTAGGAGGTGGCTGGAGGTTATATAAGGAAGAGAGACCATGTACTCGTGTTCTAATCCACAGTTCTCAACCACAGTGCTAAGCACATGAATTGTTGAGGAGCAGATTTATGAGCATTCCCTGTCAGAGAGCGTGAGGTAACACTCCAGCCTGACAGCAGTTGCCACCCATAGGAACTCAGTGGAAGAAATCTGGGGAATCCTTCTAGGGAAGTAATACCAACTGGCTGATATTTGGCTGTGGATGTGACAGGAGGGAATGTAATCGGATGTATGAAGCTGTGCCATATGTTAATGTCTACAATTGGAGTCAATAAAGAGGAACCCTGGTTTTATATATATTGGATACACCTAGAGAACCCTGGGCCCAGAAGAACCTGCTCCCTGCCGTCCTCATCCAACACCAGGTGTGTAAGGGCTACACATGTCTAAGTTCTAAATCTGAGCTGAGATTAGCTTCTCTGCACATTCTGCATAGCAAATTACAATCCCAGGTTTAGCCTAGAATTGCAGTGTGTGAAGCAGATAAACAGCAGCTATGCACAGTGTACTCTATCCGATGTAGTACTCTGTTCAAAAGTGCATCCTTCAAATTGCTCTTTGCATTGTTGCCAAGAGTTCATTAGTGGGGGCTCACCCTCCTTCTGAGAGTTACATTCTAAGTATAGAAAATTCACAAACCAGAAAAAAAATGTGAATACGTCCTGGAAGTACTTTATGCACACAAGTTTTAACAAACACACACATAAACATACTGTAAACCTAAAAATAATGTATGTTCAAGTATTAACTGAACTGCCTAAAAATGTACCAGCTGTGCCCCTTAAAAAAATAACTGCGTGTAACAATAAATCAGCAAGTAATGAATACCTGCTTGCCATTGAAATACAGCAAATAATTACAGCCATTATTACACACATAAGCTTATTTTTTAACGCCATGCGAGGAGTCTACACAAATTGTAGTATATTCCCAGAGGAACCAGACATCTCAAGCAGCCAATAATAGCTAGGCATGCACTTTCCACCTTGCTCTTTACCTTGTTAAATAAGCCCGCTAGAAATGAATTGCATATAGAAAGAATGCAATAAAATGAAAAATGTGCACTGTGCCTTCTTTGCCAAGTCTGCTTTTTCTTCTATTCAGAATATTCCTTCAGTAATATGACTTTCTACAAGGGGCTTACATTAACGATCTTTGCTGACCAAGACAATCCTCATTCTTTGCATGTCTTTTATAGCTGACGTCAGGAGTCCTCACACCGGAGGCAAAGTCTAAATTAAGAAGTCCTTGTGTCTCTCCTTTGATTAAGCACAATTGTATTTGTTTGTGGAGAGGAGCTAGAGATAGAGGAGGACACATTGCTGATGTTTGGGAAACTAGACCTACCCTGTACTGTATCAGATCAATGTGATGGAGAAGGGATCAGTGTCACTTGTCCGTCATAACACAAGCTTTCCTGATCTTCCTGTGTCTAGTTGCAAAGGAAGGAAATCGTGACTCAGGCTTGTTATATCACACTAACAGTAAACTTCCATGCTGACTATTGAAAAATATTATAGTGTACAGATTAGTTACTGAGGTCATTGAGTCACTAAAGAGACCATGTTCTATAAAGGAGGGAAATAATGAACCCAGCACACTTTTCGTAGTTACAGATTATATCTAAAAATTCTAACCATCAATGAGGGGATACAACAAAAAAGATAAGAAATCCATTCAGTCTGCCATTGGAAGATTGACCGATAATCCAAAAATTTCTGACCTGGCCTATTGACACCTGCACATTTCTGCCAGTGTGAATGGTTGTGCTGCATTGAAAGATTGTACAACTGTGACAGTACAAAAACAGGTGGCCACATAGGTGCTAGAGACACACCCCATGTAATTTAATATGTTTGTCCAGGTTGGAATATACATAAAACAAGCTATACTTTTATAGCTCACAAAAGGTGAGCAAAGGTTTGTGTTTATGCTTGGACAGTCTTTTTTAAAGTGGATGTCCAGTCAAAAACAACCCCATTGCCCTGCCACCCTCTCGTGGTGCAGGGGGGATGTTACAAAGAAAAAAACCTTACCTTCCTGCTTTTACTATGTGGGGGGATTTGAGGAAAGTCTGTGTAGACCATTGCTTATAGTGCATAAGCTGGGTCTCCCTGTTTCAGGAGTTGTTTAAAAGCTGCACTCTATGCTTCTCATTTATCTTATAGGGTTACCTAAATGATATATATACTTGTCTGAGGTGTTTTCTAAAAAGCAGTAGAAAAAGATCTGCCATTCAATTATAGGCCTGGTAAGCAGAGGAGCAGGCCTATAATTGCACAGCAGATATTTTTCTTGGGACTACACTATTCCCCCTAGGTGGAAGATCTATAATCTCACCCGGCCGCCAAGGGCAGATTATATTGCAGAAAACCTTATCTGTCTATCAACCTTTCCTGCTGGGGCTGGGGTTTTGTTGGTTAAAAAGTAAGACTGCAGTTTATCTATTAATTCTAGAGGGTTGAATTGCTGTTAGGAACAAATATTCTTTACCCCTGGCAGATGCATAGATTTTTACGAAAAGGGGAACCACCCACAGTAACTCCAGAGCCATGGACTTCAATGGCAATGGTTTTGTGGTTGTTTGATTCAGTTTGAGTTAAAGAAAATTAATGGCCAGTGTTCAAAATGGATGTTGGTATGCTTTTAATTGCACTTTTTATCTTATCACCAAAATTCACAGCAGCCTATGCTTTCTGAATTTAATGGTTTTCATCAACATGGCCTTCTAGAAAGCATTGTCTCAGACGAAGGGTCAGATTTATTTTTTACTTTTCACTTTGGTCTATTCTTGCTTCTTTGTATCATACTTATCCCAATGGGCGAATGGAAAAGACTAAACAATCATTGAAACAATGCAGTCAGTGTGTACCTTGAGGTGTGAATTTCATTCTGCATCTCAATGAGCTTTTTCATTTTACCACACAAGAAAGTGCAATAAATAATGTTTGTTCCAGCCACCCCAACAAAAATCACCTATACCTGTAACAAGGTATTTTTACAGATGAAATGCATGATTTTTCGAATGAGGCATGGGTATTTTTTTAGAAACTTAAAAACAACAGGGCTCTGTGGGGTATGAATAAAAATGCCAAAGTATTCTGCATAGCACATAGGGTGCTGTTATTTCCAAACTTTACAAACTCCAAAAATGGAAATGTCAGCGTGTCTTATCAGGCGAATGCAAAAAAAAAAAAACTTACATTCCCAGCTCCTACGTCTCAGCAGCCATCTCCTACCGACATAAAAACACACACACACACACACACTCCATTTGGGATGTCTGCAAACTGCTTGTAATTGGGATGTCTGCACACTGCCTGTAATTGGGATGTCCGCACATTGCCTGTAATTGGGATGCCCGCACACTTCCTGTAATTGGGATGCCAACACACTGCCTGTAATTGGGATGCCCCTCACTGCCTGTAATGTGGGATACCGCTCACTGCCTGTAATGTGGAAAATCGCTCACTGCCTGTAATTTGAGATGCCCCTCACTGCCGTTATTGTGGGATACCGCTCACTGCCTGTAATGTGGGGGTCTGTAATGGTGTGATTGGGGGAACTTTACATACTGTCTTTAATAGGGTGATTGGAAAGGGGTATTTTAAAACACTATTCATCACTGAGATGCAGGTTTCAATTCACACCACAAGGCGCACCACTGGTGCACCTAATAATTAGCATGACCCCCCACATATTGCTGATTTTCTTATTTCTGGTTGTAAAACCAATCGCTCCTCTTTTTTGCAGAATTTACCTTTTACAATTACCCCTGATTTTGGCTATTCCCCAATTTTCTACAGAAGGTATGGAAAAGTTTGTTTCTCCTTACAGATCTTGGTCTTTAAGAATTGGTTGGTTTAGAGATCTGATTTATGAATAAAGTTCTGGAACTAACAGATATCAGAGATGCTGGCTGGTGATTGGTAGAGGGAGCGGAGACAGGGGACTCTCATCTATTGCTCTCAGCTTCCACCAATCACTAGCAGCTATCAGTGACATCGGTGATAAGCGTGAGAATGGGAGGTGAGTTAAGGAAAAAAAAAATGACATATTCTAAGTGTGCCATACACGCCACTTCCTTCTTCATGACATCTGGGTAATCTCCAGTAGAGGGCGAACTTCTGCAGAGATGAATATGCAAAAAAGAAAGCCCCTCCCGGTCCATATATACCTGGGACCTCCCACCAATTCCCCAGTTTCTTCTCTGCAGAGAAGGCGACAAGACAGAAGATGAGGACTTCTTTGCTTACAGGTAAGCCGGGCTCGGCCTGGCCTTCTATTATCCCTATTACTGCCAGGACCCTTCTAAATTACCCTGTATTGAGCCTCCCAGCTTAAGCTGCGGATCCTGGTGAAGGTAGGAGCACTCTATGGCCTAAGGCTTATGGCCAGCTCCTGGCTGGAATTCCCCCCTTCCGAGGGGGGCTGGCCTATATTTCGTTTTGGCCGATATTTCGTTTTACCTAGCCCTTGTCACTGTGTGAATGTTTCACTTGTGTGTGTGTGTCCCTCAGGCTGCGTACGGGAAGGGGGCGGGGCCCCTTATTTGGCGCGATTACAGGGCTCGTTGTCTAGGGGTCCGTGTTGCTGGGAGGGGGGCGTGGCCTCGGAAAACGCGCGTTCTGCGCTGGCCCGCCCTCCCCCTGCTCTCCCTTCCCAGGCACCAGGCTGTGTGGGGGCCATCTTCCCTGGCTGGCCGACTTGCACTCGGGGTGGTAAGGGACTGATGGCCATCTCTTTAGCTCATGTGTGTGTGGGGGCCCCTATTTAGCAGGGGCCCCCACTGGTCTCTAACGTGTGTGTGTGTTATGATTTGTTTGCCCTGTTTGGCTGTGTTGTGGTATATATAATATATATATATATATATATATATATATATATATATATATATATATATATACCTATATATATATTTCCATAGTGTGGCTGTAAGATCAAATGCTATTGCATTTTTTTACACTGCTCCGCTCTTATGTGGCTTATTTTGTGTGTTACAGGTTGCCCTGTATATGTGCATATTAAGGGGTCCCTCCTGGTCCTGGGGTCTCTAGTTATAAAAATTGTCCACCCAAAAATCCTCCCACCGGGACTTTTAAGGGGCATCCCGCGTTGCTTATGCGTAATTCCCTGCGGTCTTGCGACTGACCACAAAAATTCACCATATGGAGGCTCTGCAGGATACCTGCCCCGGATCCCTTCGGGACAATCCGGGCCATGTGTGGGGTGCGGGGTATCCCTTACGGGGGAGAATCTGCTGATCTATATACCATGCGCTCAAAAGGCCATAACGCGGCAGTCTGGTACCCAGACTCGGCTCCTCCCGCTTCATCGCCTTCCCCTCCCCACCTGATCCGTACCCCAAGTGACATTGGTACCAGTGGGGAGTCGCTTTCTCATGTTTGGGCTCGGTTGGCCAGCATAGAGAAAATGATTGCTAGCATGGTGGGCAAGAAGGTTGTCGTCAGCCCAGCCTTTGTGGGATATTGACGACGAGTCCGCTGATTTGTCCGATTATTCCCCTTTAGAGGAGGGGGAATTGTATCAGGATTCAGAAGCTGACTATGGTCAGCCTGGAAATTCCAATGTCGGGCAGGCGCTGGGGAATGCCGTTGATACGGCCACTGTTTTGCCACATTTATTGGAGGTGTTGGATATTGATCCACCTGAGGTGCCCCCTCTTAAGAAGGGGGAATTTTTTGGGGCCCACAAGCCCCGTCTGGAATTCCCTACCCAGGGTCATTTTGATGCGCTGATACTTAGAGAATGGGAGAGGCCCTGCCGGCTTCCTGGTGTGCCTCAGGGATGGGATAAGAAGTATCCTTTTCCGATGTAGGCGGTCAAGCGATGGTCTTCTCCTCCCGAGGTCGATGCGCCTGTTTTAGGTTTGACCAACTCTTCTGTGCTGAACACCCCTGACGCCACCTCCCTTAAGGATGGCGAGGATGAGCGCCATGATCAGATGGCGTGCTACGCATTTGCCAACGTAGGCTCGGCCCTGCTGCCTGTTAGTGCATCTGCCCTGGTGTCGCTTGCTACCAGGTCTCTTATCAGGGACTGGCTGAATAACGCTCAGCTTGATCCAGATGGCGCTGAGTTCGCTATACTTAAAAAGTGTGAATTGTTCATGGATTTTGTCATGGCTGCGATGGAAGACTCCATTGTCGTGTGTAGTAGGACGTCAGCCTTACTGGTGGCCATGCGCAGACTGGTCTGGCTCCGTCAGTGGACAGCGGACGTTGGAGCCAAGAAGTCGCTCACAGCTCTACCCTTGTTGGGTGCGCGGCTGTTTGGAGATAAATTGGATGCTGTTGGTAAAGGAGGTAAGTTACCTCAGCGGAGGAAACAGCGCCGTCCCTTTCGGGGGGCGGGCTCGTTCACTCCTTCCTTTCGAGGGGCCAGAGCGTCTAGGGGTCTGGCCTTCTCAGGTGTCAGGGGCTCGTCCTGGAACAGAGGCAGAGGTCGGGCACGTCGCACGGCTGCCTGGGGTTCTAAGCCCAAGCCTGCCGTTAAACCGGCTCAGCAATGAAGAGGCGCCCTCACCCGCAAGGGTGGGGGGACAGCTGCGGCTCTTCTTCCAGGTCTGGGCCCCGGAGGTCACAGACAATTGGATCTTGGAAGTGGTCTCCTCCGGGTACAAACTGGAGTTCGAGTACTGGCCGCCCCCAAGATTCTCAAGGTCTCGGGTTCCCTCGGACCCTCAGGCTGCACAGGGGCTCCTGTTAGCAGTAAAAAAAAACCTTCTGGACATGGGGGTTATATGCCCGGTGCCTTCGTTGGAAAGAGGCAGGGGTTACTACTCCAACCTTTTCACGGTTCCCAAAAAGGAGGGTTCGGTGAGACCCATTCAGCGGGGTGTGGGGTCCCCAGGAGGCTCACACCCCCATCAATGTATTGGAGCTCAGAGTCATTCGACTGGTTCTGGCTCGGCTGACCACACAGTTACGGGGTCTTCCGGTTCAGGTGCGTTCGGACAACCGAACGGCAGTGGCTTACATAAATCACCAAGGAGGGACTCGCAGCAGGAGTGCCCTCAGGGAAGTCTCTCTGATCCTGCACTGGGCGGAGAGCAATGTTCCTTGCCTTTCGGCAGTCTACATTCCGGGAGTGGAGAATACGGAGGCGGATTCCTTGAGCAGGGGATCCTCTCGCCACGGAGAGTGGTCTCTCAACCCCGAGGTTTTTCTGGATCTTTGCCGCAAGTCGGGGACTCCGGAGGTGGATCTCTTTGCCTCGAGGCACAATCACAAACTTCCGGCCTTTGTGTCTCTTTCTCAGGATCCCCTGTCTGGCAGTGGATGCCTTGTCACTGGGTTTTATGTACCTGTTTCCACCTGTCTCCATGCTGGGCAAGGTAGTTCGCAAACTGGTTCTGGAAGGAGCACCAGCGATTCTGGTGGCTCCAAGGTGGCCAAGAAGGGTTTGGTACGCAGACGTTGTAAGGATGGCCGTAGACCAGTACCGGCTTCCCTTGCTGCCGGACCTGCTATCTCAAGGTCATCTACTTTACCCCAATTTACAAACGCTGGCTTTGACGGCTTGGCTGCTGAAACCTTCATCTTGAAAGAGGAAGGTTTGTCTGAGGCTGTTGTTCAGACCCTGATTAGGGCTAGGAAGCGGTCCTCTTCTGGCATTTACTATAGGACTTGGAGGTCCTATATTGATTGGTGTGAGGCTAGGGCCTTGCCTTGCAGGGTTTTTTCTATACCCAGGATTTTGGAGTTTCTTCAGCATAATCTGGATCTTGGGTTCCAGCTTAGCACTTTGAAAGGACAGGTTTCTGCTCTGTCGGTTTTCTTCCAGAGGTCTTTTGCTTCACACCCGCTGGTTAAGACTTTTTTCCAAGGGGTCGCGCATGTGCGGCCCCCTCGGAAGGCTGTAGTCCCTGTTTGGGATTTGAATTTGGTTCTTTCAGCTCTGCAGGGTCCTCCTTTTGAGCCGTTACACGATATTGCTCTTTCGGTTCTCACTCAGAAGGTTGCTTTCTTGGTGGCTATTACTTCTGTCCAGCGTGTCTCTGAGTTGGCGGCCCTGTCGATTCAGGCCCCTTACTTTGAGAGACACCAGGATAAGGTGGTTTTTCGTTTTAAGCCGGATTTTCTGCCTAAGGTGATTTCTGCTTTCCACCTCAATCAGGACATTAGCCTCGATTCAGAGACACATTCGTCCGGACTTCCGTAGCTGTCTGTGAAAGTTTCCGAACGTTGGGGGATGCGTTTCCGATGAACGGAAGCAAATCGGAACATTTCCGTTACTCCGGATCATTTTCCAAACAAAATCGGAAATTTTCCGTTCGTTCAGAAAACTTCCGTTGCTGGGATGGGTTTCCGTCTGATTCAGAGAGCTGATTTCCGACGGATCACCACGCTATAAATCCGTTTCATTTCCGATCCACTTACGAGACCTTTGAGGGCTCGGATTGCTATTGTTGAACATGTTTTGCGGCTATGTGGAGGAGTCTGCGCGCCTTTAGCACCAAGGCATTGCATGTATCAGCATGGCCGAGGCCATAAATTGTATAGCAATGCATACCTGAATTAATACATTTCATGTATGCCTTATAGATGCATTTTAATGCTGACCACAATTAGTCCTTAGCATGTAAACATTTATTTCTCCACACATCCATATAATTGCTATATTTTTTTAGACTTATGTCCTTTGTGAATTATATTTGGATTGTTGAACTTGAATCTTAATTTGTTGTAGGAGTTATTGTTTTAGTTGGTTACCTTTGCTTTGTGTAATTATTTTATATTTGGTTGCTGGAACTGCAAGATGTGCCACTCGCCCTTGCTCCTGATGCCCGTTCTTTGCCTGCAGAATGCGGGCCAGGGGTTCTCTAATCAGGCGCTATGCAAAACCCGGGCCGTGGTGGCGAGGGCCCTCTGGCTTTTGAAGTCCAGATTTAGGTGTTTGGACCATACGGGGGGGGGGGGGGGGGGGCACTGCAGTATGACCCCAACAAGGTTATACCAAAATTTTAATTTACGTTTTTAACAGGGACCACACGTGCCAGAGTGGCACAACTGAGTGTCAGGGTCCTTCAGTTGGTGGGCGAGATGCAGGAGCTGCGCAACTCGGGGACCGCAGATGAAGAATAATGTTCAGTGGCCTGCCATTGCTATGTATTTTGTTTTTTATAGTTGTAAAAATTTGAAATTTTCTAAATTTTTAAAAATGTTATATTTTATGATGGTATAAAAAAAAAAAAGTGTTACATTGTCATTTCATTTACAAAATACATTAACACAAAACTAATGGGCCCAGAAATATTGAATATTCACATGACCGAGAAGTGATTTGGGTAAGTTTTAGGGGGCTAAAATGGAAGAAGAACCTAACCAAGAGGTGGTTTGGGTGAGCTTTAAGGGTCCATAAGGGAAGATGGATGATAGTGCTAAGTGATTTAGCTAAACATTGTAGTAGAAGTGAGGGTGGCAAATATGTAGGCGAGCACTTTAATGAGTTAAGTTTGTAGTGCGCAGGCACAAGATCGTAAGGATTTCCGTCTGGACGAATATTTATTGAAAAAGGGAAACAGAATCGAACGGGAAACGTAAAGGATTCGTTGAAGGATACGATGGGAAAAGGGCAAAAACGAAAGCCTACGTTGTAACATGTGAAAATGAAACGGAAAAGTCTGGATGGAAAATGACATCCTCGTATTCGTAATCTGCCGTACGAACGGACGGAAACTTTACAGAAGGTTTTCAATGCATGCATAGAATCGCTCGTACGCTCATACGAGAACGGAAACATTTCACAAAAAAAAACACATCGGAACTAAAACGGAAGTTTTTTTTGTCTCTCTGAATCGAGGCTATTGTTCTCCCTTCCTTGTGTCCTAAGCCTAACAATGACAAGGAGAGGGTTTTGCACAATTTGGATGTTGTTCGCTGTGTGAAGTACTATTTGGTGACTACTTCTTCCTTCCGCAAGATGGACGCTTTTTTCGTGGTGCCCTGCGGGCCCAGGAAAGGTTTGGCGCCTGCTAAGTCTACGATTAGCAAATGGATTCGTCAGGCCATTGTTGGGGCCTATTCTGCTAAGGGGAGGACTCCCCTTTTTAGGGTCACTGCGCATTCTACTCGTGCTGTTGGTGCATCCTGGGCTTTTCAGCACCAGGCTTCTGTTGAACAAGTTTGTAAGGCTGCTACTTGGTCTTCCGTTCATACTTTTTCCAAGTTTTACAAGGTTGATGTGCGGGCTTCAGCGGATGCTGTTTTTGGCCGCTAGGTTCTGCAAGCGGCAGTGGTTTGAGTTGGTACATTCTTTACTGTTTCTGGTTCCCACCCATGACGGACACTGCTATTGGATGTCCCAGATGTCATAAAGAAGTGGAGTATATGGCACACTTAGAATAATACCATTTTGTGAGTACTCACCTTTAAAACGGGTATTATGAGTGTGCCATACACTCCACTTCGCCCCACCCTTGTTTTTTTCAGGTATTCTGGGGCTTTTATATGGTGAACCATTGGTTTTGATTGTTATGGTTATATTTGGTTCTTCCTGGTCCCTTTACTGCTTTTATACACTGGGGAATTGGTGGGAGGTCCCAGGTATATATGGACCGGGAGGGGCTTTCTTTTTTGCATATTCATCTCTGCAGACGTTCGCCCTCTACTGGAGATTACCCAGATGTCATTAAGAAGGAAGTGGAGTGTATGGCACACTCATAATACCCGTTTTAAAGGTGAGTACTCACAAAATGGTATTTTCGCTCTGCTGTGTGTGTTCCGTTTTTTAAATTTAACTTTTTGTGAACTGGTAAGGGGTCCATGAGAACCCCTTTATCAGTTTACAAGGCTTTAGAGGCTGGCAAGTCACCTACGGCAAGTGGGTGATTTACCATTAATACCCCACCCCCCAAAGGCTATGGGGGATTGTAGCCTTCAGGCCTGGAGGCCACTCAGGCTAGCCCCTGCGCTCTGGCCTACAAGATGGTGCCCAGGCTGGTTATGCTTAGAAAGAATAGACCCCATACCATTAAAAAAAAGAATTGTAAGTGTGGGGATACCTCATGCCATTTTGAAAAATCACAGTTACATAGTTAGATAGTTAACACTTTGAAATAAGACATATGTCCATCAAGTTCAACCAAGGGTGTTTGGGTAGGGAAAGTATTTTTTTTTTTTTTTTTTTTTTTTTACGGATTACTGCTAATAATAACTGTTAATGCTATTTTCTTCTAAATAAGCATCTAATCCTTTTTTGAAGCTGTCAGCGGTTGATGCTGTAACAAGTATCTGGGGGAGGCTATTCCACAGATTTTTAGTTCTTATGGTAAAGAATGATTGTCGCCTCTGGAGACTGAATTTCTTTTTTTCCAGTCGAAGAGAGTGCCTCCTTGTCTTTAGAGAGGATTTTACCTGAAATAGTGTTTCTCCATATTTTTTGTACTGACCATTTATATACCGTTATATAACGTCCTATAAGACGAACCTGCCCATAAGACTCGCATAAGATTTGAGAGGAAAATAAGAAAAGAAAATATTTTAAAACAAATGTGCTAATACACACCATTACAGGCAGTGTGGCATCCCCCAATCCCATTTCTCATGGGCAGTGTGGCATTCCCCCCTCCCATTCCCACAGGCAATGTTGCATGCCCCCCCACCCATAGGCAGTGTCGCATGCCACCATCCCATTTCCCATATAGGCAGTGTGGCTGTCAGGCTACCGGGTGTCAACCCTGATTGCGGAGACTAAGAACCGGCTCACCTCTCGACCGGGAAGCCTGGAATCTAAGGACCAACCTGGTTTTCACTAGAGCCTCTAATGGTTAGGATAGACTGGGCTGCAGGAAGGCCCCAGGTCAGGCAACCTAGGAGTGGGTATTACCAAGTTCTGGTAGAAGGCAGACCAGAGCTGGACTGGAACGTAGAACAAGTCAAGGTTGTGGGCAGGCAGATCAGGGTTAGAGTCGTAAACAAACCGAGGTCGTGGGCAGGCAAATCAGGTATGGAGTCGTAAACAAGCCAAGGTCGTGGGCAGGCAGATCAGGATCGGAGTCGTAAACAGGCCGAGGTCGTCAGGAGAACAGGAGAGCAGTCAGGATCAAGCTGGGTCAGTACACAGGAATGGATGACTGGAACTCAGGAACAAGCAGGAGAAATGACCAACTGGCAATGAAGCTCAGGGCTCGCCAGTATTTAAAGGCCCCTGCGCATGCGCAAAAGGGAGCGCATTTTCGCACGTCTGCAATGAGCATGCTCGCGCATTATCGCACATGCGCACAAATCCATTGCCTCAAACGATGCACAAATGCGCGCGCATATTCGCACGCTTACTGGCCCTACTATTTCTATTGCAAAAATGCGAGCGCACAGGGAACCTTGGCGCCCTCTGCTGGGAAATCATAGGAACAGTCCTGATTGTATGACAGTGGCATTCCCCCTCCTATTCCCATAGGCCGTGTGGGATGCCCCTATTCCATAGGCAGTGTGGCATTCCCCATATAGGCAGTGTGGCATCCCCCCATTCCATTCCCTATATAGGCAGTGTGGCATTCCCCCTCCCATTCCCCATATAGGCAGTGTGGCACCCCCCCATAAAAGCAGTGGGGCATTCCCCCTCCCATTCCCCATATAGGCAGCCTGTCATTCCCCCCTTTCCCCATATAGGCAGTGTGGCATCCCCCCCCCCATATAGAGAGTGTGGCATCCCCCTCCCATTCCCCATATAGGTAGTGTGGCATCCCCCCCATTCCCTATACAGGCAGTGTGGCAACCTCCCCCCCATATAGACAGTGTGGCATCCCTCCTCGCATTCCCCATATAGGCAGTGTTGCATTCCCCCCTCTCATTCCCCATATAGGCAGTGTTGCATTCCCCCCTCCCTTTCCCCATATAGGCAGTGTGGCACCCCCATTCCCCATATAGGCAGTGTGGCATCCCCCTCCCATTCCCCATATAGGCAGTGTGGCATTCTCCCCTAGCCTCTCCTATTCCCCATATAGGCAGTGTGGCATCTCCCCCCCATTCCCCATATAGGCAGTGTGACAACCCCCCCATATAGACAGTGTGGCATCCCCCCTCCCATTCTCCATATAGGCAGTGTTGCATTCCCCCCCCCCCTCCCATTCCCCATATAGGCAGTATGGTATCCCCCCATTCCCCATATTGGCAGTGTGGCATCCCCCCTCCCATTCCCCATATAGGCAGTGTAGCATTTCACCCTCCCATTCCCCCATATAAGCAGTTTGGCACCCCTTCCCTTTCCCCATATAGGCAGAAGTAAAAAAAAAAAAGTAAAGCTCATTGCTCCGCTGACAGCATGACACACCACTCCGCTGAATCGGGTGGGCGTGGCGTGCACCGCCTCGGCGCAGGCCACACCCACCCGCTCTATGGCACGCCCAATAAGCGGCGGGCTCTGTCCCCGTCCCTGCCGGTGCTATCGCTGCCTTTTCTGGCAGCGACAAGATGCAGGGACAGAGACAGCGCCTGCTGCTCCTCCATCTTCTGCCCTCCAGCTGCTGCCTCTTCCTGTCAGGGCATGCATGAACACCCAGGTCAGGGCAGCGTGTGGGTGTGGCAATGCACTGACTCAGTGAAGGCCACGCACACCTGCTGCATGGAACCGGGTGCTTGCGTGTGCCCCAGTAAAGAAGAGGCAGCGGCAGCAGCTGGAGGGCAGAAGAAGATGGAGAAGTGGCGGGCGTTGTTTCTGTCCCTGCCACTGCTGTCGCTACCAGAAAAGACAGCGATAGTAGCGGCGGAGACATTAGGGATTGGTGTAATATGAGGCTGTTGAGGTGTGTGCAATATTTAATATGATTATATCATGAATTTTCATGTTTATTTCAATTGCTGGATAATGAATATATGCTTTTAGGCACATTGCACTTTAACATCCGTCCTGATACAATTTGCTGTTTACATGGTTTAACATGTTGTAATTATTGGAGATTGAGACCTGAATGTCCAGCGCTTCTCTGAGGATACATTATAACCATAGAGATGATTAGAAAAAAAATGTGTGTATTGTTGGTTATGTGTTCATGTGTATCAATTGTGATTTTTTTATATGTAAAATAAATGATTTGTTTTCAAATTTGATGGAGTAAAATTTGATTCTTATCTATTGAGTGCGCACCTTAAAACTAGCTGTTTAGCACTGCTGGTTTGCAACACATGGATCTCCCTATCCATCATAGCAGTCCTCCCCCCTTCTAATTCTCCACCCACTATCATATGTTGTCCCCTAAGTAACCTATCTTCCTCTTTATTTTCGTTCTTGCCCTCCCCCCTCATCTTTAGTTTAAATACCCCTCCACCCCTTCGAGCATCCTCTTACCCCGCACAGCAGCCCCCCTTCCATTCAGATGCAAATTATCTGTAGAATACAGTTTGCACCCCAGTGAAAAGTCAGCCCAGTGCTCCAGGACCCCAAATCATTCTGCCTTGCACCAGGACTTGAGACATGCATTTAACTCTCTAAGCTCCCGCTGTCGTTCATGTGTAGCGCATGGCACTGGCAGTATTCCTGAGATTACAACCTTGGAGGTCATTCTCTTCAACTGATGCTTAATTCCTTAAATGTATTCTTAAGGATCCTCCATCTCCCATTAATTCTGTCATTGGTCCCCACGTGGACCACGACAGCTGGGTCATCTCCAGCCCCTCCCAGTAATTTGTCCTCCCTTTCCACCACATGCCGAACCCGAATCAGTCCACCTTATAATAGAATCCCCTATCACTAGTAACTGTCTAGTTCTACCTGCAGTCCCAACCACCCGCTCACTAGCTGGGCTGTCCTCCTGGCTGTTAGGGAGAGCAGTATTTGCTAGGGCTGCCATTTCTGAGACTGACACTCTTGCATCATTACCCAACTTGGCAATTTTGCTAGGATGTACAGACCCAGGTATGGCCTTCCTTTTCTGTGCACCCTTTCTACTCCCTCTATCTACATTTACCCAGATACCTATCTGCTTCTCCTGATCCATTACTCCACCCTATGTATCTACCTCACTTAATGTCTTCTCAGTGAGCAGGATGCCCTTCTCCTTAGTGTCAATCCTCCTCGGTGTTGCATTTTGCGCCTCTAGATCTCTAACCCAAGCTTCTAAGGTTGCAACATGCTCACATTTATCACAGCAGTGTTCACCCTGAAACTGCTGCTCCTGAAGTTTATACATATGACAAATTGTGCACTGAAGTAGACCTCCAATATTGCTAGCCATTATCCCAGTTACAAAAACAGCGGAAAAAAACACAATTTTAGTGCTTACAGTTGCAGCTCTTTGGCTGTTATTTTAGCTCTATAGTACTTAGGCAATAAACACTTAAAGTCCCCCAATTAGTCCCTCAATGAAAAGTCCCCTCACTCATAAAACAACCTCACTTGAAAATACAACCAGAACTCGCGAAAGCTCCTAAACTTGCTTTAAAACAATCTTATTTATAGCAAATCAATGCTTCCCTTCAACAGTGTCAGTCTCTCTCTCTCTCTGGTCAGGCAAAACAGTAGTTAAACATGTATAGAGTAAAATCGTGAAAAATGGCCTAGCAACAGTGACAACATCTCTAGGTAGGATGGCACTTAAAGGGTTAAATGAACAAGTGATGTCATATAAGGTGCTAACACCTTAACAAGGACATTGCAGTAAGACTCACTCTCTTCCCCCGAATCTGTTTCAAGTAGGTCTGGTGTTCATAATGTACATATTTATGAAATACTGCAGCATGAACCCTCCTCAGGATTCCTGGGGTGTCAAACACAGTGACTGAAACATGCCCAGCTCTCTCCACTGCAACAGAGGAGGTGGCAAGTGCACCCAGGATGTTGTGTGACCTGACCTCTGTTTCTGAGTACTAAACTGGGAGGAAGCTTTTAAGATACATGGAGGGTCCTATTAATTATTTGGTAAAGCATGGTGCACCAGCGGTTTGCCTTGCAGTGTGAATTGCAACCTGAATTTCAGTGAGCTTTTTAATTTTAGCGGACAAGAAAGAACAATAAGTTCTTCAATTTTTTCCCAAAATATTCCTGGCACATCCCATCCCATCCCAAGGTGAAGGACATCATTTTTCCAATAAGGTAAGAGTACTTTTTTTGAAAAAGTAGCACCCTATGGACTATGCTGAATATTTTGGCATTGTTTCTGCTACCCCACGGGGCCCCATTGTTTCTAAAATCCAAACAAACGTTTTTTATTGCATTTTTAAAAATGGAGATGCTCACCAAGATGCAGGTTGCAATCCACACCACAAAGCACACAGCTGGTTCACCATGCTTTAACATAACATTAGCATGACCCCATAATGATTTATAATGAGATTTAAAAACAAAAATAAAATCAGGATAGTCTTTTATGTTTAAAGTGGACCAAAACCCATTGCAATCGGCCCAGGAATCTATAAGATACCCAGGCCGATATATTCCCTCTCCCCTTGATATCCAAAACCAGGATGCCCCATTGTGTGAAACCCCCCAGGTCGCCCATAAACTTTTCCAGTCCAACGGCGCATGCGCGAACCGCAGCTTGGAGCTTTATATAGCACACACTGTGGTGATTTATTAAAGAAATCTTTTTATGGACTGTTGATACAAGTAACTAAGTTTGTTGCATTACCATTGCATAATTTCTATTTTTAAGAGTATGGTAACTGTTTTGCACTGAGCCAGCTACAGAACATCCTGGGGCTGCATCCTTAGATTTGTAGATTATTAACCAACTGTTGACACAGAGACGCATGGTCTCTTATATATTCAGGTTTTTTAGTATATCTGTGATAGTCTCCTAGCGCGGCTGTGCATGATTTGATCGCATTTTCATTTAGCTATTTGTGAATGGTGTTAGAATGTCTGTTTGAAGGTAGCGGGGGATGCGGCCGCCAGCGAACTTGGATCCGCTCGCATTAGACGAGCTCCTGGGGCTCAAGCAGATCCAAGCTTGCGCTTGCATCGTAGGACTGGGGAGAGGTGAGTTTGTTCGGGCGATCTGGGGGGTTTCACACAGCGGGGCACCCCTGATCGAGGTTCCCGGAGGGCAAGGACCAAAACCCAGGATAGTCAAAATCCTGGGTTTTGGTCCATATTAAGTAAAGTTCGCAATATTGCAGAAGGAGCAAGGCAGACCCTTTCTTTTACAAGGGGCTGATAATATTCCAGCACATCAGTAACTTATATTATAAATAAAAAGAAACTGGAAAGGTATAGAGGCGTGATTGTGTAAACAGTACATTATTATTGTAAAAATACTGACACAGTGGTTAAAAAAAGCATGAGGTTAAACAGCAGTATTAGAATATGTCTATAAATTACTTTAGCAAAACATTTTGATTTATATAATACTGATGAATGCAAACATGTCAATAATTCTCTCTGTATTCTTCCAGATCACTACATTGTTGAAACTTCATACATGTTAGCTATATAACCTGATTGAAGTTTTACTGCACACCAGAAGCAAACCAGTTTTCTGTAGAGAACAGAACACACCATTCTCAACTCTGCGAAAAGTCTGCAAGTCTGTGACTGATAAGCCGCTATTTTTACATGTTACATGTTGGGAGTTAAAGTGAGCTTGGGGAGTCACTTGCTTAAATGAGGAGAGTTAATTGCCCTCTGCACAGTGCACATTAGTGTACGGAATGATCAGCTATGCACAGGTTAATGTGTCCCCATTGCCACACAACACTGGCCAAAGTGATGAGGAAAAACATAAATGGGACCACAAAAGATAAAATAAGGCAAAATAAGCAGATGTAGGGTCATTGGGACACAAAAGCTAAAAGTAGCAGTGCTGAAGGAGAAAACCCTTCTTTTAGACTTAATATGGAGATATTTAATGCTGCAAAAATATAAGGCACTATCACGGGTATAGTGACTTCAAGTTATAATTTGTCCTACTTGCTTTTGTATGGCGTTTTTTGTTTGGTAATTCTATAATTTTGCAGTTAAAATATGACATAGCTATAAATGTAAAAAAATATACATTACATTATATTATTTATATACATATAAACATTATAACATACATAAACATTAAAAAATGCTTTCTGCCCTTTAAATTGCATTAAGAACGCAAATTGCATGTTGAAAAGTATGCACAGGAACAAAGGTTGCGCAACTTCTCCTTAATTCATGTGTCTTGTAGGGCACCACTGGTAACATCCATTTATCAATCAATGCTCACAAGGAACAACACCAATTTAGCCGTGAAACAAATGCTGTCAGCATAATTTCATACTTACAAACGTTGGCAGGTTAGCGCTGATATCACCGCTAGCTGCCAATGGAAATGGTGCTGACTGGCAGACTTCATAAATCAGGCTTTAAATATTGCATTGTATTTATATGAAGAGTTCTCCATCTTAATAGAGTTTGGAGAATTCTCTATCTGTATCTATGTTAATGTGATATTTGCATACACTGGAACAACACCCATTTTCCCTATATCCAGTCCAGGTCGTCCCAGTGATGATATGTGGGTATTTCGCCCCCAGGGGGCGCTCGAATGCAAGATCAAAAGATGTTGCTCCTCCCCTATAAAGGCAGGTGTCCCTCTATGATTCCCCACTGTTCATCTTGCAGTCTTGACTGCTGAAGATCGTTGGATACTCTGTCTCTGGATATTGGCAGCTGAGCGGAGCCATCTAGCCCGTCGGCCGCTGCGGGCCCTATTTCCACTGATCCCACTAGACCCACTCCTGCCTCCCAGCCGCTGGCTGCTTTGGGATTGTGACGGTAGGGAGAACGCCGGGGTCAGGCGTTCTGCAGAGCTAGGCTCTGGGCTGCAGACCCTGTTTAAAGGGTAGCCGGCCATAGGCTTATGGTGAGCCTAATGGGGGGGGGGGGGGGGAACCACCTGCTAGGGCTTATGATTGACTGTTCATCCCTCCCTGCCCACAAGCTTTATTTTTATTGTGTGCTGTGTGTTTTGACTTGCACTGCTCCTTGCTGGCTCTACTGCCCCTGAGCTTGTCATTCTTACCTCTCTCGCTCCCTTGTGCTTCCTCTTGAGCCTTGCAGTGTCTCTCCCCCTCCATCCTGACTCTGTCACACTGTGAGAGAGGGGGGGGGGGAGGGGGGGACGCCGCTCGCGCAGCGCTGCAATGTCAGGCAGGTGGTGCGGTTACGCGCTCTGCGTGGCTTGAAGTGTGGCCGCGGTTCCTACTGCGGGACCCGCGGTGCGCCCAGATATGGCGGCCATCTCTTCTGGGGATAATGGCCGCACTGTGAGGATGGGGGGGCGGAGCCAGACGATGACGCTCTGCGACGCGGCCCACCCCTCGAGTAACGAGCTAGAAGCTGTGGCCTGCGGTGTGCTGCGCTGCTCACTGTTGTTCCGCTTTTGCTGCTGCCTGCATTGCATCTTGAAACCTGTCGGTGTCGTGAGTCCCTCTTTTGAACGATTATATTGCTTATCATGCATATATCTGTTAAGGGGTCTGATGGTCCTTTTCTCTCTTTTGTCTTGCATAGGTCATGAGCATAGGGTTATGGTTCCTCCCGGTCCCCCCTCTCTTTTATTTAGAGGGATCATATAGGTTTGGGCCGTTAGTGCCTTGTAACCTTTCAATTGACAATTTTTTCTAATCACCATAATGGAGGCATCTGGGGATAGTGAGCTGGGTGCCCCATCTGGGCGGGTGAAGCTCTGCCCCTTGTGCAGTGCAAATCCTATGGGCGGATTCAGCACTGTTTGTACCACTTGCGCCAGGGGCATCATTTATGACCAGGCGGGCGTACCTGCCCCTAGCCCTTCACTGCCTGCGGCCTCTCCGGACCCTCCGCTGTTCCACTCAGCCCCCAGTGAGGAGGAAGCCAGCAGGGGGCCCCATGTTGATTTGGCGCATAGGGTTGCCAGTCACGAGAGACAGATCTCGCGAATGGCTCCTAAAAAGGCCACGAGTAAGAGAAGGCACATCAAGCCCACTCGGATAATGACGATCTTTTTGATGATCTGGGCTCTGGGGAGGAAGGTGAGTTGCCAGATGATTTCCGTTTCACTGTGGATTACTCTGCTGGAGATGACAGTTTGTCTGGTTCTTCCTCGGATGAGGCTGCGTGGCTCCTTGATGATACGGAGAAGTTGCTTGTCTCTGTGTTTGAGACATTACACATTGTTCCTCTCAGAACAGCTAAGAGGAAGCAAGGTGATTTGTTTAGGCTCGAAAGACAGAGGCGGGTCTTTCTGGAGCAGGTCCATTTTTCTAATATGATTTTCAAGGAATGGGAAAAGCCTAACAAGCTACCGTCGGTGCCTAAGGGCCTGGATAGGCAGTATCCCTTCCCTGAGGAGCTGATCCGGCTATGGTCTCACCCTCCCGAGGTGGATTCCCTGTGTCGGGGTTGTCCTACACTACTATTATGCCATCACCTGATACCGCTTCCTTACGTGACCCAGCTGACAAGCGCATGGATCAGCTGGCCTGCCATGCCTTCACACCTTTGCGGGTTCCCTGTGTGCGCCGCAGCGATTGTCTCTCTGGCCATCAGAAAGAAGGTGAGACATCTTGTGGATAGAGCTAAGGCTCGCAAGCGGGCGGAGGAGTATAAAGAACTCAAGGCCTGTTTGGATTTCATTGGTTTTGTTGCCTCTGCCATGGACGATGGAGTTGCCCTCCGCAGCTCGCTTTGGTTGCGGAAATGGTCGGCTGATGCTGCGGTCAAGAAATTGCTTACAAGTATTCCCTTTGTGGGGCACAGGCTGTTCGGAGATCGTCTGGACCTTCTGGTCAAGGATGGTAGACTCCCTCAGAGACGGAAGAGTGCTTGGTCTTTTCGGAACCCCTCTGCCTATCGTTCCTTTCGAGGAGGAAGAGGCTCTTCATTCTCAACGTGGCCGCAGAGATACCTGGGGTAGAGGTAGGTCCGGCGGCCGACCTAATCCCACCTGGGGAGCCAAGTCCACGCCCCCTGCCAAGTCCCCTCAGGCATGAGGAGGCGCCCTCACCCATGCGGGTGGGGGGACGGCTTCTGCTATTTGCTCAAGCCTGGAGACGGCACGTCTCGGATCGGTCGATTCAGGCAGTCAGGCCGCCCTCAAAATTTATTCGGTCTTGGGTTTGAGAATGGCCGTGCAACACCTCCTGCGGTTAGGTGTGATTTGTCTTGTACCCCGTCAGGAACAGGGTCAAGCTTTTTACTCCAACCTGTTCACGGTTCCCAAGAAGGACGGATTGTTAAGACCTATCCTGGACCTGAAGGGTCTCAACCGGTTTGTCAGAGTCAGACATTTCCGCATGGAAACCTTACGATCGGCGGTGAGCTCGCTTCGGCCCGGCGACTTCATGATCACGGTGGACATCAGAGATGCTTACCTGCACATCCCGATTTTCCTGGGGCATCAGAAGTTCCTGAGATTTGCTCTGGAGGACCAGCATTACCAGTTTGTGGCTCTGCCATTCAGGATTTCCTCAGCGCCCTGCGTCTTCACCAAGGTACTGGCGGGCATCATGGCCATCCTGAGGAATCAAGGCATTCGTGTGTTGCCCTATCTGGACGACTTGCTGATTGTGGCCCTCTCCAACAGGCCGAGAGCGATACCTGGACGGTGTTGTCAACCCTCGAGGCCTTCGGCTGGGTAGTCAATTACCCAAAGTCTTTTATCACTCCCTAGACAGTGAGGTCCTTCCTGGGCATGACGATAGACACCTCTCAGGTCAAGGTCTTTCTGCAGCAGAAGGTTTTGGGTCTCCAGACGCAGGTACAGGCCTTGCTGTCTTGCCAACGGCCGTCTGGGGATGAGGCTGGTGGGCCTAATGGTGTCATGCTTCGAGGCAGTGCCCTTCGTCCGATTTCACATGAGACCTCTTCAATTGAACCTGTTGACCGGCTGGGACCGGATGCAGGAGTCGCTGGAACAGGAATTTTCGCTGTCCCCCCTGGCCAGGCAGTCCCTCTTGTGGTGGTTGGACTCCAGGAACCTGTTGGTAGACAAGTCCTTTCTGACACCCCAATGGAAGATAGTTACCACGGATGCCAGCCTGCCCTGCTGGGGAGGCGTTTGGTAGACGCAGAAGATCCAGGGTCAGTGGGGTCCGCAGGAGAACCGATTGCCCATAAATCTCTTGGAGCTTGACTCCCCATTTAAGGGGTCGTGCGACCCAGGTTGGCTCGGGCAATCAGACAGCTGTCGCCTACATCAATCACCAGGGCGGGACTCGGAGCAAGAGAGCCCTCAAGGAGGTGACCCAGATTCTGACTTGGGCAGAGGAGAATGTTCCCTGCATCTCGGCGGTCTACATTCCCGGGTTAGAAAACCTGGAGGCCTACTCCCTGAGCAGGAGAGCCTCACGCCTGGGGGAATGGTCCCTCAGCTACAAGATCTTTCACGCTCTCTGTCTCCACTGGGGTCAGCCAGGCGTGGACCTGTTTGCGTCCAGACATAATCTCCCAAGGTTCGTCTCCCTCTCACGAGATCCTCTGGCCATTGCCACAGATGCTCTGGCGATTCCCTGGATGGAGTTCAAGTTCCTTTATGCATTCCCTCCATTTCCACTCCTGGGAAGTGTGCTGCGCAAGATAGCCCAGGAAGGGGTACCAACTATCCTGGTGGCTCCTCGCTGGCCGAGAAGGAGTTGGTTTGCGGACATAAGGGCTGATTCAGAAAGACAAAAAAAGACTTTCGTTTTTGTGCCGATCTGTATTTTTTTCGTTTTGTTCCCTTTTGCGTATGAGTGTACGAGTGATTCAAAGCATGCATCACAAGCCTTCAGTAAAGTTTCCATCCGTTCGTATGCCAACGAAAATTGTTGTCATTTTCAAGCTTTCGTTTTCCGTTTTTGTTACTCATGTTGCAACATAGGCTTTCGTTTTTGTCCCTTTTCCATCGCCTCCTCGAACGAATCATTTACGTTTCCCGTTAGATTCTGAATTCCTTTTTCTATAAATAATTGTCCAGACGAAAATCTTTACGACCTTATGCCTGCGCACTACAAACTTAACTCATTAATGTGCTCGCCTACATATTTGGTTCACTCACTTTTGCTTGGCTAAATCACATCGCGCTCAGTATATTATTCCATTTCCCACCCCTAAAACTGACCCAAATCACTTCGCGGTCTCATACTTCTTCCATTTCTCACACCTAAAGCTTACCAAATCACTTCGCCGTCTGGCGAATCTTCATATCTAAATTTAGTGTTTTGCATTCGTTTTGTGGTAACCAACCCTTACTGAATGTATTTAGAAAAGGAAATGACACCGAGATAATTTTTTAGAAATTTTTTTAAATAATCTTAAATCGCATTTTTCAGGGTTTTTTATTTTAAGTAAAATTGTTTCAACAAATTTACAACTTTGTTTATTTTTTTTTATTTAAAAAAATATAAAACTTTTAACATATTTTTAACTTTTAAAATAATATATAAAACGTAGTAAAATATATACATAGCAATGGAAGGCCACAGAACATTATTCTTCATCTGTGGTCCCCAATAAGTCGCGCAGCTCCTTGTTAGGGCGAGCGCTGCACGCCCGTCTCACAGCAAGTCACTTACCTCCATGGCTGCATGCAGCCGTCATCCATCTTGCAGCACTTCCCTCATGGCTGCATCCAGCTGCCGCCCTTCTCCCCATGCTTCCTCCTCACATGCTCAGGTGCGCGCACGTCTCCGTCCACTAGAGGGCGAGCGCACTGGCTTCCTGAGATTTAAAGGGCCTGTACAGCACTGATTGGTGTTTGGTCATCCAATCCTGCATCCTCTTCCCCTATTTAAAGAGGCACTTCCTTCCTTCAGTGCCGGATCTTGGTCTCTCCATGCTTGTTGAAAGTCAGACATTCTTGGATTGCTCACCCGTGTACCGACCTCTGCCTGTCCCCGATTCTGAACCTTTGCTGCCTGCCCCGACCTCGGCTACTCACCGTTACTGCAAACCTGTGCTGCCAGCCCTGACCTCTGCCTGTACTTACTACGCCTTTTGCCTGCCACTTGTGTACCTCGCTGAACCTCGGGTGACTGTGGGACTGGGCCGCTGTTGGGGGGTAGTGACCTGGGGGTCACTCGCCGCACAAGACCAACCTGCCTTGCGGTGGGCTCTGGTGAATACCGGTGGCCCCTTAGACTCCGCTCCCCTGACACGGTACCCGCCATCGGTCCCACGGTTAAAGCGGATCCACACCTGAGTCCGCTCCACCCGGTCCGTGACAGTAAGATCCGGCCATGGATCCCGCTGAGGTGCCGCTGCCTGATGCCACTGAATTGCCTGCTATTGTGGCTATGCAGTCCCGCCAAATTAATCAGCTCTCGGCTATGATGCAGCAGTTACTATCGATTCAGCAACAGCTTTGCCGCCACAGACTCCTGTAGCATCTACAGCTAGAATCCGTCTCTCCTTGCCGGCTAAATATGACAGGGATGCCAAGTTATGCCGAGGCTTCCTTGCCCAGTGCTCTCTACATTTAGAGTTGTTGGCGGATCAATTCCCCACTGAACGAGCTAAGGTGGCCTTTGTCATTAGTTTGCTTTCTGGAAAGGCCTTGGCCTGGGCCACTCCTTTGTGGGATCGCAACGACCCTCTCACTTCTAGTATTCACACCTTTGTTTCAGAATTTCGCCAGGTCTTTGAGGAGCCTGCCCGGGCTTCATCTGCTGAATCAGCTCTATTGAACTTGGTCCAGGGTGAATTGTCCATTGGTGAATACGCCATCCGGTTCCGTACCTTAGCATCCGAACTGTCTTGGAATAATGAGGCCTTGTGTGCCTGCTTCAAGAAAGGACTTTCTAGTAAAATTAAAGATGCTCTAGCTGCACGTGACTTGCCTTCGTCTCTCACTGATCTCATCCATCTGGCCACACGCATTGATGTGCGTTTTATTGAAAGGCGTGAGGAATTCCGCCAAGAAAGAGATACTCAGCGCCCTAGGAGGGCATTCCGTCTGACCTCTGTGTTTCAACACCCTTTGTCCGCGCATGTACCTCCCAGTGAGGAGGCCATGCAGGTCGACCGATCCCGCCTGACCCAGTTGGAGGGAACTCGTATAAGGAACGAGAATCTTTGTTTGTACTGTGCTGGCTCTGAGCATTTTTTGAAAGACTGTCCTATTCGCCCTCCTCGTCAGGGCGCACCTAGTGGATGTGGGAGAGGCGTCCCTGGGTGTATGTGCTTCCTCTCCACGTCTCACGGTTTCTGTGGAACTTACCATCGCACCTACCACCTCTTTGAATTTGTCCGCCTTTTTGGATTCGGGCTCTGCAGGAAACTTTATAGAGGCCTCCTTGATTAATAAATATAATATCTCTGTGAACCGCCTCGCAAAGCCCTTATTCATCGCCTCAGTCAATGGTGACAGGCTGGACTGTACCGTGCGTTATCGCACCGTTCCCCTTCTTCTAAAGGTTGGACTTTTCCATCAAGAGAGTATTGAGTTCTACGTCCTCCCTAATTGTACGTCTCAGATTCTTCTCGGCTTACCTTGGCTTCGACGTCATGATCCCACGCTTGATTGGAACACCGGCGACATCAAGACTTGGGGTGCGGCATGCTTTAAGAGGTGTTTGAGGTCCGTTCCAGTTCGACCTATTCCTGCTTCAGCCCCATTACTTGGCCTGCCTGAGGTCTACCGGTCCTTTTCCGATGTATTCTGCAAAAAACAAGCGGAGGTACTTCCGCCTCATCGCCCTTACGATTGCCCTATAGACCTCTTGCCGGGTACCACTCCACCTCGTGGTCGTATTTACCCCCTCTCGGCTCTGGAGACACAAGCTATGTCGGAGTATATTCAAGAAAATCTGCAAAGAGGGTTTATATGGAAGTCTTCCTCTCCAGCAGGCGCGGGTTTCTTCTTCGTGGCAAAAAAAGATGGCTCTCCACGCCCCTGTATTGATTACCGTGGCCTCAATAAGATTACCATCAAAAATCGTTACCCTTTGCCTTTGATTGCTGAATTATTTGACCATCTGCATGGGGCCAAGGTGTGACAGACTCTGCCATTGGATTCTAAAGGCACTGTTTTTGCATAGACCCATTACTTTCATTTTCTTGAGCATGTCCCAGACAGACTGCCATGGTGTTGTTGATTGTATTACAGACTGCTATTGTTATACTGATTGTGCTACAGACTGCTATTGTTCTACTGATTGTGTTACAGACTGCTATTGTTCTACTGATTGTGTTACCGGCAGAGTTGAGGGATTGTGTGCCCTGCTCCCATTGGTCCGTGTGTTTGTCATGCAGTCCTCCATCAGGTCCACGGGGGAGGTCCCCTTGCATGGAGCCTTGCATATAAGGCACAGTGTGGCACTAATAAAGTCAGTTCATCTTCACCCTCAATACTGAGTTCTGTCTCTTATTGGGGGAAACGCTATATTACAATTCACTAGCCCTTGTAAGGGCTGTTCCTGGTTCCTCACGGATGACTCTGGAATTCCTGCAGCACCTCTCACCATTGGGAAAAGGACGTCTCTGGCGGGGAAGCCCTCCGGCGATAAAGGTTATCGCTACACAAGGTTTTCACCAAACTTGATCTGCGAGGGGCCTATAATTTGATACGTATACGTGAGGGCGATGAATGGAAGACAGCCTTCAATACCCGCGATGGCCACTTCGAGTATTTAGTAATGCCCTTTGGTCTTTGCAATGCACCCGCTGTATTCCAGGAATACGTAAATGACATTTTTCGGGACTTGCTTTACTCCTGTGTAGTTGTATATTTGGATGATATACTCATCTTTTCATCTAATCTGGAAGAACATCACCGTCACGTCCGGCAAGTTCTGTCTCGCCTCCGTCAACACCACCTTTACGCAAAGTTGGAGAAGTGTCTTTTTGATCAAACCACCTTACCCTTTCTTGGATATATTGTCTCTGCTCGTGGTCTCCAGATGGACCCCAGCAAATTGAAAGCAGTTTTGGACTGGCCACGTCCTAATGGCCTACGGGCTATTCAACGCTTCCTGGGCTTCGCCAATTACTATCGACAGTTTATTGCCCACTTTTCTACTGTAGTGGCGCCCATTGTGGCTCTCACGAAGAAGAACGGCAATTCTAAGTCTTGGCCTCCTCAGGCGGAAGAGGCCTTCATTGCCTTAAAAAAAGCCTTCTCCTCTGCTCCGGTGCTGTCTAGGCCAGATCCATCTAGGCCTTTTGCCCTTGAAGTAGATGCCTCCTCCATTGGAGCCGGAGCTGTGCTCACTCAAAAATCTTCTACTGGCAGAATTCTCACCTGCGGTCGATGACCTTTTCTCCAGCTGAAATAAATTACTCCATTGGAGATCGGGAATTACTCGCCATCAAGTTGGCATTGGAGGAGTGGAGACATCTCTTAGAAGGTTCCGCACATCAGGTGTCCATCTATACTGACCATAAAAATCTGTCTTATTTAGAAACTGCCCAGCAACTGAACCCACGACAAGCTCGTCGGTCGTTGTTTTTCGCCCGTTTCAACTTTCAAATCCACTTCCGGCCAGCCTCCAAGAACATCAGGGCGGATGCCCTTTCTCGCTCCCCAGACATCTCTGGTGTTGAATCCACTCCACAACATATTATCTCGCCTGAATGCCTTGTCCACTCCGCACCCGCTGCCTTTGTACAGGCACCGCCGGGAAAGACTTTCGTGCCAGCTCGCCAACGTCGCAAAATATTAAGATGGGGCCATTACATGTAGCCGGCCATGCCGGCGTCAGAAAAGCCTGTGCTATCGTTTCTAGAAACTATTGGTGGCCTTCCTTAGAAAAGGATGTGACGGAATTCATTCAGGCCTGTACCATCTGTGCACGTGACAAGACTCCTCGCCAAAGACCTGCTGGCCTACTCCTACCTCTGCCTATTCCAGATACCCCATGGACACACATTGCTATGGACTTTATTACTGACCTCCCTTCTTCGCATGGCAATACTGTTATTTGGGTGGTAGTGGATAGGTTTTCTAAGATGGCGCACTTTGTTCCTTTGCCTGGCCTCCCGTCGGCTCCTCAGTTGGCTCCTCAGTTGGCGTAATACTTCCTGATGCATATCTTTCGGCTTCATGGGCTTCCTACACACATTAGGCTCGATTCAGAGAGACACAAAAAAACTTTCGCTTTGGTGCCGACGTCGTAAGATTTTCAAAATTTCCCGCTCTCGCATGAACGTTCGAGCGATTCTATGCATGCTTCGTAAACCTTCCGTAGCGCGTCCGTGTGCTCATATGCCAGAGTACGCAGACGAGGCTGTCATTTTCCATCGAAAATGTTCAGATTCATTTTTCACAACTACCAACGTAGCCTTTCGTTTTTGCCCTTTTCCCATCGTATCCTCACACGAATCCTATCATTTTCCCGCTACATCCTGCTTCATTTTTTCCTAAAATATCTGGCCAGACGAAATTCTTACGATATTGCGCCTGCGCACTACAAACTTCTCTCATTAAAGTGCTCGCCTACATAATTTCACTTCCATCACTAAACTCACCCTAACCACTTCGCGCTATCCTGCCTTTTCCCTTGAGGTCCCTTAAAGCTCACCCTAACCACTTCGCGCTATCCTGCCTTTTCCCTTGAGGTCCCTTAAAGCTCACCCTAACCACTTCGCGCTATCCTGCCTTTTCCCTTGAGGTCCCTTAAAGCTCACCCTAACCACTTCGCGCTATCCTGCCTTTTCCCTTGAGGTCCCTTAAAGCTCACCCTAACCACTTCGCGCTATCCTGCCTTTTCCCTTGAGGTCCCTTAAAGCTCACCCTAACCACTTCGCGCTATCCTGCCTTTTCCCTTGAGGTCCCTTAAAGCTCACCCTAACCACTTCGCGCTATCCTGCCTTTTCCCTTGAGGTCCCTTAAAACTCACCCTAACCACTTCGCGCTATCCTGCCTTTTCCCTTGAGGTCCCTAAAACTTACCCAAATCACTTAGCGCCTTGTTTCTTCTTCCATTTTCACACCCTAAAACTTACCCAAATCACTTAGCGCCTTGTTTCTTCTTCCATTTTCACACCCTAAAACTTACCCAAATCACTTAGCGCCTTGTTTCTTCTTCCATTTTAGGTCCCTAAAACTTACCCAAATCACTTAGCGCCTTGTTTCTTCTTCCATTTTAGGTCCCTAAAACTTACCCAAATCACTTAGCGCCTTGTTTCTTCTTCCATTTTCACACCCTAAAACTTACCCAAATCACTTAGCGCCTTGTTTCTTCTTCCATTTTCACACCCTAAAACTTACCCAAATCACTTAGCGCCTTGTTTCTTCTTCCATTTTCACACCCTAAAACTTACCCAAATCACTTAGCGCCTTGTTTCTTCTTCCATTTTCACACCCTAAAACTTACCCAAATCACTTAGCGCCTTGTTTCTTCTTCCATTTTCACACCCTAAAACTTACCCAAATCACTTAGCGCCTTGTTTCTTCTTCCATTTTAGGTCCCTAAAACTTACCCAAATCACTTAGCGCCTTGTTTCTTCTTCCATTTTAGGTCCCTAAAACTTACCCAAATCACTTAGCGCCTTGTTTCTTCTTCCATTTCCACACCCTAAAACTTACCCAAATCACTTAGCGCCTTGTTTCTTCTTCCATTTTAGGTCCCTAAAACTTACCCAAATCACTTAGCGCCTTGTTTCTTCTTCCATTTTAGGTCCCTAAAACTTACCCAAATCACTTAGCGCCTTGTTTCTTCTTCCATTTTCACACCCTAAAACTTACCCAAATCACTTAGCGCCTTGTTTCTTCTTCCATTTTCACACCGTAAAACTTACCCAAATCACTTCACGGACATCACAATCTTGATTTTCAAATATGTCATTGGCCCCTTGTTTTTGTTAAATGTATGTGTGCAAATAAATGGGACAACATGTTTTTTTTTTTTTTTTGTATTTATTGGTCAATTGCCATTTGTTGTAAAAATTTTTGGCCCAACTTTGGCCCTAAAAAATTAAAAACTATATACAAATTGTTGGTTGGTTATTAAAAATATATACACTAATTTTTTATAAAAAACTTTAAAAACTATATACAATAAAAACTTTTTTTTTAAAAATGAAACTATATACAAAAAACTTTGGTGTTTAACCAATAAAACTATCTACAAATAAAACTATTTACAAATCTACAGGGCCAGGAACCAGGACACTAGTCTTCCTCTTCTGTTGTCCCCAACGTGTCCCGCATCGCCTGCAGATCGGCCACCAACTCAAGGACCCCCCGATTCATATCAGCAAGTCGCTGTCTTGTGGTCCCTGCCAAAAAAACAGAAAAACAAATTATTCGGAGAACAATACATGTTTCTCACCTGTGGATTTAATGTATTTTAAGAAACAAATTAACTATAATGCACAGATGTCATTAATGACAGGAATTAAGGTTAGGAAGTGGCCACAGGTCATTAAGCTAATTCAGTGGCCACAGGACAGTTGGGCAACTAATTAAGCTAATTCAGTGGCCACAGGACAGTTGGGCAACTAATTAAGCTAATTCAGTGGCCACAGGACAGTTGGGCAACTAATTAAGCTAATTCAGTGGCCACAGGACAGTTGGGCAACTAATTAAGCTAATTCAGTGGCCACAGGACAGTTGGGCAACTAATTAAGCTAATTCAGTGGCCACAGGACAGTTGGGCAACTAATTAAGCTAATTCAGTGGCCACAGGTCCCTCTTATATTGGCATTGACTAGGGCATTATGTGTTTTGGTGTTCATGGGAATTTAGACAGAAATCTTTATAATGCCATGACTACTTACTTGGTTGGTGGCCGAGAGATGGCTCGTTGGGGACAACACCCTGAGGTCCTGGTTCCTGGCTCTGCTGTGAAGAAGTGCCTGTTGAAACATGGGCCAAATGGTTAGTTTGGATGTCTGATTCCGCAGTCCTCAAATGTTTTTAGCTAAGTCTGGGTCACATCACTCACCTTCTCCAGGGTCTTGTGGGCTCCTATCTGCTGCCTCCTCACCCACTACTTCACCCGCAACAGAAACATCTACAAAGACAGAATAAAGGATTCAGTTTGGTGATATCAGGAGCTAGCAATTAGATGTTTGGGTGTAGACATGAAGAGTGACATACCAGAGGATCCCGCATGCGTGGCAGGGTACGACTGCCTGCCCACGCTGTGCCGCCCCTCCTCTGTGGTAAGGTCCAGGGGCTGGTCTGAGGAGGCCACAGAGGAGGGGTCGGCCCGTCGCCCTGGAGATCCACCACCTTCACTCCCAGCTGCAGAATCATGCAGCACTGGTCGGCCTGGGCGCCTCCGGGTGCGGCGAATTCTGTAATCCATTTCCAACACTACCAAAGAGAAGGCATTATAAATAAAAGGCATAAATTCTGTCCTAGTTACATCTTGCATGCAAGCGCTATGTACTTACTTGGGAAATGGATTGCAAAAAACCTCCGCACCCGGGGCATGTGCAGTCGCTTCAGGTCCGACCAATGCTGCATGATCTGTGTGTGGGTGAAGGTGGTGTCGGTCTGGTGTTGTATCTCCGAGATGATCTCCAGGGCGACGTTTCGTTTGGCAAACGAGTTGGGCAGGTAGTCGTACCTGCGCTCCAGCATGGTCTGCAAAACAAAAAACAAACATAGCAAGAACTCAGAAATGCATATGTAGAAGAGGCAACAATACATTATTTTGTTCAATCACATGAACACATACACACACACACTTTTAGGCTAAGTTAACTTTCAAATATGGCAGCACTGTCGTTTGGCACGTGTGTGGTGTGCGCTTGGTTGTGCATGTAGTCCAACCAAAGCTTTAACAAAAAGATAACTTTTTGCGCATCCTTAACATGTAGAGCAACAATTAACAATCCAAGCAAAGTCGTTAAAAGACACTTACAAGCATGATTATCTCTTCTTGTTGGCGGGTGAAGATAGTGGGCGCCATCTTTCTTCTTCTTCTAGGCAGCAGATAAGCACGGCCCCAGCGGTTTCCGGGTTTCGCACGGCCGTGCGAACGGCCGGACGTGCGCGTAAGCGAACGCGTAGGCGTCACATGCCGGAGACCTTATTTAAAGGTCCCTGCACACACAGCTCATTCTCTTTGAGAGTCCACACAAAATGGCACCAAAAAGAAAACTTCCAGCTAAGAAGCAGAGCAAGCAGGCTGAGCAGGGCGTGGGTCCGCAAACACGGTCGCAAGAGCCTAAAGCCCGACTAAGGGCTACCACCAAGGCTGCGGCAAAAAAGGAGGTTGCAGCACCACCACAACCAAGGGGCAAGGTAACCAAGGCTGCTAAAACTCCTGGCCCACAGATGGGTAAGAGGGGACGAAGCCCCACCCCACCCTGCCCCACATCACCCCCCCCACGTGGCACCAAGGCCATAGGCAAAGGCCAAAAACACCGGGCCAGAAGCCGCAGCAGGGGCCGAACCACCTCCCGGTCCAGAAGCCGCAGCAGGGGCCCAAGGCGCCGCAGGGGCCGAACCACCTCCCGGTCCAGAAGCCGCAGCAGGGGCCCAAGGCGCAGCAGGGGCCGAACCACCTCCCGGTCCAGAAGCCGCAGCAGGGGCCCAAGGCGCCGCAGGGGCCGAACCACCTCCCGGTCCAGAAGCCGCAGCAGAGGCCCAAGGCGCAGCAGGGGCCGAACCACCTCCCGGTCCAGAAGCCGCAGCAGGGGCCCAAGGCGCCGCAGGGGCCGAACCACCTCCCGGTCCAGAAGCCGCAGCAGGGGCCCAAGGCGCCGCAGGGGCCAAACCAGGACACGCTCCAGAAGCCCGAAAAGCCGCCAAAGGCCAACGGCCCCCTCCCCCCCCGCACGTGGCTCAAAAACTAAGGCCAAGCAACCCACCTCCAAGGCCCCACAGACCCAGCCGACCACCTCCAAGGGCCCACAGACCCAGCCAACCACCTCCAAGGCCCCACAGAGCCACAGCAGCAGCTCAAGGTCGCCAACACCCTCTCTTGCTCGCCCACATTATCCTCCGGCACAGGTTGGCATGCATTCACCCTATGCCACATCTACACCTGCAACTTCAGGGTCCACCCAGCCAAGAACACCCAGTCCCTTCCCAAGTCCAGTAAGATCAACAGCCAGCCTCCAGTCCTTGAGGTCTCCTCCATCCCCCCAGGCCAGAATGTCACCCCATTTGCAACCAAGCAGTGAGGAGCCACAACCACCCCGAAGAGGGCGCAACTTGCGCAGAGGACACTTGGGTGGCCGTTTTGCTGAGTCCCAAACTCTGGCATTGGCTACTGGTCTCACCTTACATTTTGATGAGCTATATGGTAGAAGATCAAAACACACCAGTAAACAGCGCAAAACCGAGATTTTTGAAGAACTCACCAGGCAAGTCAATGCAGCGGGTGAGGAACGTAAAGATATGGACCAGATTCAACGGAAGATTTCGGACCTGAAATATGCAGTGCGGAAGAAAGAGAATCTACGGCGGATGCACAGGTACATAGCTAATGTTTGGGTTTTTATTATTCTTGTCTGTCCATCAGTGCGCTTAATTATGCTTACTATGTTTTTCAGCGAAACAACTGGCGGAGGTTTCCCAACCAAAATGCGCTTTACACCGGCTGAGGAGATGGTGCTGTCCTTATTACATCCCGTGGCCTTAGAGGGACACTCAGGCCAGCAGGACACCGACAACCCACCAATTCCTGCAGGTTAGTAATGTCTGAATGACCACACAAATGTATAGAAACATACACATACGCAGCACGGGCTAGCTAAGCACATGGCTGTAGGGGGTGGGAGCAAGGGATAGCTAAGCACATGGCTGTAGGGGGTGGGAGCAAGGGCTAGCTAAGCACATGGCTGTAGGGGGTGGGAGCAAGGGCTAGCTAAGCACATGGCTGTAGGGGGTGGGAGCAAGGGCTAGCTAAGCACATGGCTGTAGGGGGTGGGAGCAAGGGCTAGCTAAGCACATGGCTGTAGGGGGTGGGAGCAAGGGCTAGCTAAGCACATGGCTGTAGGGGGTGGGAGCAAGGGCTAGCTAAGCACATGGCTGTAGGGGGTGGGAGCAAGGGCTAGCTAAGCACATGGCTGTAGGGGGTGGGAGCAAGGGCTAGCTAAGCACATGGCTCTAGGGGGTGGGAGCAAGGGCTAGCTAAGCACATGGCTCTAGGGGGTGGGTTTGTTAGGAGTGCTCACTTTGACTAGGGAGTGTCATGGGTGTGGCCTGGTAATGTGCAAATTGACATCCACATACATGATGTTTAATGAAATGTGTGACAAATATGTCACTTAGAAGTGTCGAAAAGGAATGGGTGCTATGTATTAATTGAGAAGCACACGCCACAATAACATCTTTGCCTGTTGGTCAATTTGTTTGGAGCTGGTTTAGTTGCACAACTGATTAAGATGGTTTTCTAGGAAGGTTTTATGCAATACAAATGTTCCCCACCAGAATCATATTGTAAGTGTTTTTTCCCACCTTAGTGTGTTAACTTCCTCCCCTTAAAGGGATGTTGCAACTCACACATCAGCCATTCTTTGCATGTTTGGTTTGAGACACGTGATGTGTCTAGTCTGGTTTAACAATCCATGCACTAATGTAATGGGATTCCTAGCGAATGCCAAGTGGCCACGTTGTGGGAGGGGCCCTTACTGCTTTGCCACGTTTCTTGGATTACCATATGTGTTCTTAATCATAAACTATGCATAGTTGTGTGTATTAATCGCTGTTTTTCTTACAAACCAGGCCAGCATCATCCCTCAGCTAGTGGGGACTCCTCTGCCATGTTACCGCGTCCGTCTTCTTCCGCGCTGCATAGGACCCAGGATCCGATGTCTACGGTAAGTGTATTTTGAGGGTGTTGTGTATGCATGTAGCTTGCCATGTTTGGCTTGTGTGGTTTTTATAGGTATTCCACACACTGAACCTGTTTTTTTTTACATGTCCCCAACAGAGCCACACACTGATGGAGCAAATCCAGGAGCAGGAGGAAGATGGAAGCTTCATAGGAGATTCTGAAGATCTTCCCCTGGGACAGAATCTGCAACTGTCCCAAAATGTGTCTCCGCCAAATCCACAGCAGCAGAGTGAAGCTGGCTGCATGCTGCCTGCACATCGTGGGCAGCATGCAGAGACTGACCCTCCAGTCCCCAGTTTCAGATCTGCTGCTGAGGATTTGGCGAGCAGACCTGTGGCTGTTGGGGGTCCTCGAGCCACATCATCTGCACGCCCCACAACCCGGGGAATTGGGCGGCGTACTCAGCAACGTCGCCCAGTTTCCCAGGGGAGGGGCGTGCAGATGATGGAGTCAGCATGGCACCATGAGAGGCGCCTTTTTCGCCGCCAAAACCAACAAAATCAGGAGCATATTAGGGGCCAATTAGAGTCCCTAAATACTACCTTCAGTGCCGTGCTGACTGAATTGAGGACCCATAACAGCCACATGGCCAACTTGACTTCAGAAATTAGGTCAGGCATGGCCGAAATGTACACTAACCAAAGACACATTTTGGAACAGTTGCAGATTCTGAATGCCACACAGGCCCATGTTATGGCCCCCCCCCCACCAAGGGCCACAACCTGGGTTCTATGGGCATCACACATATTAAGGTGTGTTAGGCATGAATCTGGTCCATATCTTTGCAAAACCTACCCACTGGATTGACTTGTCTGGTGAGGGCTAAAAATCACACATTTTGCGCTGTTCTTGCTCGGTTGCTTTTGATTATCCACCATATAGCTCATTCAAGGCCTGAGGTAGCCCAGTAGCCAATGCCAGAGTCCCAGACTCAGTGAATCGGCCACTTAAGGTGTTGCGCGCCTGCCCTGGCCACAATAACATTTGTGGTGGCTCCTCATGTTTGGCGGCATGATTGGGTGACATTCTGGCCTCAACATCAAAGACCTTGGACCCTGGCTGTGATTGTACTGGATTTGGATTGGGACTGGGTGTTCTTGTTTGGGTGGCCCACTGACTTACAGGTGTAGATGTGGCATAGCTAGGATTGCTTTCAACCTGTGTCGGTGGAAAATGTGGGCAAGCAGGAGAGGGATTCATTTTGTGCTATTTATTTTGTGTACAAATGTATTGAACATAATTGCATGTACAGGTGTGGTCCCAAAGTATGTGAGGGGCACTCACCTCCGATTCTGTTTGTCTCACATATACCTTTTACTAAGTAGTAAACATTTTGTTTTGAACAAGCTCATGTGTGTGGTGTTTTGATATAGAAATCTGAGTTCAAGTTGGGACGAAAACAAACAAGAACCAAGGTCTCCAAATAAATACTCCAACATATTTTATTTTTTGGGTTGCACAAATTCATTATTGTTTACTTCATAATGAAATTAAACATAGCCAAAATTAAAAAAAAACAAAAAAAAACTAAAAACTAAATTAGGAAAAATGTGTGGCTATTAAATTTGCCCGCACGGCTTGCCCAGACGCACTTGGCTGGCCCACATAGGCGTCGTCTGCCTCATCGGAGGGTGGAGAGGGTGGGCAATCCAGATATCGGGGGACCCTTTGCATAATGGCTAAATTATGGAGCGCGGCACATGCCATTATAATGTCAATGACCTTTTTCGGGTCATACTGCAGGGAGCCCCCAGTGTGGTCCAAGCACCGAAACCGGGTCTTGAGGAGTCCAAAGGCCCTCTCCACCACTGCCCTGGTCTTTCGATGTGCACGGTTATAGGCCTCTTGTGCTGGAGTTTGTGGCCGGAGGACCGGAGTCATGAGCCACGGCAGTAGTGGATAGCCCAAATCTCCTAAATAAGCCCAAAAAAAAAAAAAAATTAATAACAGGAAATCATACATTGCCACGCAACATTACTACTGCAATAAAAATAAAAGAGGTATGTGACATTGTCACACAAACATGAGCATACAGATTGCAGATGCTAAAACAAGAATTAAACATATGTGATAGATGTGGGTCAAAAGTAGGCAAATAATACTGGGGATGGTGGGCAATCAGGCAGACTGTTAGCAGATATTGTTTCCTGCCTGTGCTGCAGAACAATGTAGTATGGTCTAACTTGACCTGCCCCTTTAGAATTCTTGCCTTACTCCCAAACCGGTGTAAGCCTGCCCCTGCACTTTATCCCGCTCACCTCTACTCAGTAAGTTAAATGCATGTAAGCAAAGATGGCGCTGACTCTCTGGTAAAGTCAATTACAGATTTCGAAAGCAAATGGTTTCGAAGGCTGGTTCAGACTTGGCCTCACATTACACTTATTAATTAAAACAATGCAGGCAAAACAATTTTGCAGCAAATGGAGTTTGTCTAAGCTAATGGTTACAGTGTGCTTACACATGTTCACAAGGTGAGGGGCAAGGCAGCGTTTCTGAAAGGTAAATCCAACATAAAACTTGCCCATACATATACAATCCAAAGCGATAATTTGAGCCAACTTACCAAGGAGCCATGCACCCGCAAATTCCCCTGACTCAAACCGGCGGAATAATCCAGATCTGCGCAGGATATACGCATCATGGGCTGAGCCAGGGTAGCCTGCCAGGACGCTCAGAAAGCGCAGGTCCTGGGCCACCACCGCTTGCACATTCAGCGAATGGCCCATTTTGCGATTTCTGGTGAAAAAGGAAACAGAAACCACCCAAAAATTACGTTTAGTAAACAAATCCAACGCACACTTCAAACAGCCTATGTCAAAATGTAACATGTAAAAGAAGAACAATGTTTAAGCCTTGACAGTCTTACTTGTTCTATTAAAAGGACACTTACAAATGTTTTACTTTGAAATAACTAACTTTGGGACTAATTTATAAATAAGGGCCGTTGGTGCACATACACTCTTGGCAAGGAGGGAGCATTAGCAAGGAGGGAGTGATTGCAATGAGTGAAGATGTAAAATCTGAGTGTATATTAACCTAGAGGGACTAAACAAAAGGAGGGACTATTGGCAATGAAAGTTACTACAAATGGCGAGATTAGTCACAAGGAAGCTTTTCTGGAAAGGAGGGACTATTGGCAATGAAAGTTACTACAAATGGCGAGATTAGTCACAAGGAAACTTTTCTGGAAAGGAGGGACTATTGGCAATGAAAGTTACTACAAATGGCGAGATTAGTCACAAGGAAACTTTTCTGGAAAGGAGGGATTATTGGCAATGAAAGTTACTACAAATGGCGAGATTAGTCACAAGGAAACTTTTCTGGAAAGGAGGGACTATTGGCAATGAAAGTTACTACAAATGGCGAGATTAGTCACAAGGAAACTTTTCTGGAAAGGAGGGACTATTGGCAATGAAAGTTACTACAAATGGCGAGATTAGTCACAAGGAAACTTTTCTGGAAAGGAGGGACTATTGGCAATGAAAGTTACTACAAATGGCGAGATTAGTCACAAGGAAACTTTTCTGGAAAGGAGGGACTATTGGCAATGAAAGTTACTACAAATGGCGAGATTAGTCACAAGGAAACTTTTCTGGAAAGGAGGGACTATTGGCAATGAAAGTTACTACAAATGGCGAGATTAGTCACAAGGAAACTTTTCTGGAAAGGAGGGACTATTGGCAATGAAAGTTACTACAAATGGCGAGATTAGTCACAAGGAAGCTTTTCTGGAAAGGAGGGACTATTGCCAATGAACCAAACGAATAATGTGATTGAGCAAAGGAGGGACACACAAATATTTAGAGACAATGGAAGCCAAAACTTGCCTGTATATATACTCGTCGCTTGACGGAGGGACGAGGGCAACGTGGGTGCAGTCAATAGCACCCATGACATTGGGCATGTCGGCGATATTAAAAAATGCCAGCTTAATGGCGTTTCTGGCTACCATATCCTCAGGGAAACAAATATATTTCCGAGTTATGGTAGCCATGCCTTCCAAAAATTGGGATAGCGCGCGGCTCAGCGTAGGCTGTGAAATCCCCACGGAGAGGGCACCCAGCCTCTGGAACGAGCCGTTCGCCAAAAATTGCAGGCAGCCAAGCATCTTGGTCATACCTGAAATTGCATGCCCCTTCCTTGTGGTGCGGGCTAACCATGGCCGCAGCTCACTATATAATTTATGGAGGGAAGCGCGATTAAGCCTGGTCAGCTCGAACAGCTCAGTGTCATGCATGCTATTGATGTCCATGCGTCGCCGCCGGTGCAATCTGGTCTGTAGGCTCGATTCAGAGACACATTCGTCCGGACTTCCGTAGCTGTCTGTGAAAGTTTTGGTGGGTGTTTGTCATTTTTTGGCTTTTTTTCGTACATTTTTCACTCGCACGAACGTTCGGGAGAATGCGTATATGCGCTTTCGATAAACGGAAGCAATTCGGAACATTTGCAAACAAAATTGTAAAATTTCCGTTCCTTCAGAAAACTTCCGTTGCTGGGATGGTTTTCGTCTTATTCAGAGAGCTGTTTTACGACGGCTCACCACCCTATAAATTCGTATAATTGTAAAACCACTTCCGACACCTCTGAGGACTCGGATTGCTATTGTTGAACATGTTTTGCGGCTATGTGGAGGAGTCTGCGCGCCTTTAGCACCAAGGCATTGCATGTATCAGCATGGCCGAGGCCATAAATTGTATAGCAATGCATACCTGAATCAATACATTTCATGTATGCCTTATAGATGCATTTTAATGCTGACCTAAATTAGTCCTTAGCATGTAAACATTTATTTTTCCATACATCCATATAATTGCTATATTTTTTTAGACCTATGTCCTTTGTGAATTATATTTGGATTGTTGAACTTGAATCTTAATGTGTTGTAGGAGTTATTGTTTTAGTTGGTTACCTTTGCTTTGTGTAATTATTTTATATTTGGTTGCAGGAACCGCAAGATGTGCCACTTGCCCTTGCTCCTGATGCCCGTTCTTTGCCTGCAGAATGCGGGCCAGGGGTTCTCTAATCGGCACTATCCAAAACCCGGCCCGTGGTGGCGAGGGCCCTCTGGCCTATGAAGTCCAGATTTAGGTGTTTGGACCATATGGGGGGGGGGCACTGCAGTATGACCCCAACAAGTTTATACCAAAATTTTAATTTACAGGGACCACACGTGCCAGAGTGGCACAACTGAGTGTCAGGGTCCTTCAGTTGGTGGGCGAGATGCAGGAGCTGCGCAACTTGTTGTGGACCACAGATGAAGAATAATGTTCAGTGGCCTGCCATTGCTATGTATTTAATTTTTTATAGTTGTAAAAAGTTGAAATTAAACACATTTTTAAAAAAGGCATATTTGATGCTGGTAATTATTACAAAAAAATTACATTGTCATTTCAATAACAAACTACATTAACACAAAACTAATGGGCACAGAAATAAAGATGAATATTCACATGACCGAGAAGTGATTTGGGTGAGCTTTAAGGGTCCAAAAGGGAAGATGGAGGATGGAGTGCTAAGTGGTTTAGCTAAACATTGTAGTAGAAGTGAGGGTGGCAAACATGTAGGCGAGCACTTTAATGAGTTAAGTTTCTAGTGCGCAGGCGCAAGATCGTAAGGATTCCGTCTGGACGATTATATTTGGTAAAATGGAAACAGAATCTATCGGGAAACGTAAAGGATTCGTTGGAGGATACGATGGGAAAAGGGCAAAAACGAAAGCCTACGTTGTAACATGTGGAAATGAAACGGAAAAGTCTGGATGGAAAATGACATCCGCGTAATTCGTAATCTGCCGTACGAACGGACGGAAACTTTACACAAGGTTTTCAATGCATGCATAGAATCGCTCGTACGCTCATACGAGAGCGGGAACATTTGAAAAAAATACGACATCGGCACCGTTTTGAAAGTTTTTTTGTGTCTCTCTGAATCGAGCCTTGTGCCCTCCGGACGATCTCAATGCCCATGAGTTGCAGATCCTCATGCTCCTCAAAGGCAGTAGCCTCGTCCATGGCTGGCTCGCGCTCCCGTAGTCAAAAAGGTGCCGGGAATGTTTTTGCCCTGAAACGAATTTATGAGGTGTGGGACCATCGGCAATCAGCTCTCTGAATTAATCGCAAGCCCATTGCAATAACGAAAAAATTCTGAACGGACGAAACATTTCCGATTTGGTGGGAAAAAGCTCCCGAAGTAACGAAAATCTTCCGATTTTGGCACCATTATCGAAAGAGCATATACGCATGTTCTCGAACGTTCGTGCGAGTGGAAAATATACGAAAAAAAGCAAAAAAATGACAAACACCCACCAAAACTTTCACAGACAGCTACGGAAGTCCGGACGAATGTTTCTTTGAATCGAGCCTATTGTGTCTGACAGAGGTGTGCAGTTTGTTTCCAAGTTCTGGAGAGCCCTTTGTAAACAAATGAAAATTAACCTGCACTTTTCCTCTGCTTATCACCCCCAGTCAAACGGCCAGGTGGAAAGAGTTAATCAGATTCTTGGGCATTATCTTCGCCATTTTGTTTCTGCCTGTCAAGACGATTGGGTCGATCTTCTGCCCTGGGCGGAATTCTCGTATAATTCTTAGTAGTATACGGTCAGCATCTTCTTCCGCCTCTGCCTTTGTCCACGTCCTCTGGAGTACCCGCCGTGGATGACATCACACAGGATTTCTCTACCATCTGGCAAGAGACCCAACGTGCCCTTTGTCAAGCTTCCGCCCGTATGAAAATTAGCGCTGATAAGAGGAGAAGAGCTCCGCCTGTCTATTCTCCAGGAGATAAGGTGTGGCTGTCGGCGACATATATCCGCTTCAAAATTCCTAGCTACAAATTGGGCCCCCGTTACCTGGGTCCTTATAAGATCAAACAACAGATCAATCCAGTTTGTTATAAGCTACACCTACCAACATCACTGTGAATTCCCAATTCTTTCCACGTTTCCCTGTTGAAGCCAGTTATTGTCAATTGATTCTCTCCTAAAACCTTGGTGCCTTCCCCAATCTCTGGTACTGAGGATGCCTTTACGGTGAAAGAGATCCTGGCCTCTAAGATCTCCAGGGGTAAAAGATATTTTTTAGTCGACTGGGAAGGCTGTGGACCTGAAGAAAGATCTTGGGAGCCCGAAGAGAATATTCTAGACCGTAGTCTCATCTCGGACTTTCTGGGTCCCAAGAAGAGGGGGAGACTCAAGGGGGGGGGGTACTGTTAGGGCGAGCGCTGCACGCCCGTCTCACAGCAAGTCACTTACCTCCATGGCTGCATGCAGCCGTCATCCATCTTGCAGCACTTCCCTCATGGCTGCATCCAGCTGCCGCCCTTCCCCCCATGCTTCCTCCTCACATGCTCAGGTGCTCGCACGTCTCCGTCCAATAGAGGGCGAGCGCACTGGCTTCCTGAGATTTAAAGGGCCTGTACAGCACTGATTGGTGTTTGGTCATCCAATCCTGCATCCTCTTCCCCTATTTAAATAGGCACTTCCTTCCTTCAGTGCCGGATCTTGGTCTCTCCATGCTTGTTGAAAGTCAGACATTCTTGGATTGCTCACCCGTGTACCGACCTCTGCCTGTCCCCGATTCTGAACCTTTGCTGCCTGCCCCGACCTCGGCTACTCACTGTTACTGCGAATCTGTGCTGCCAGCCCTGACCTCTGCCTGTACTTACTACGCCTTTTGCCTGCCACTTGTGTACCTCGCTGAACCTCGGGTGACTGTGGGACTGGGCCGCTGTTGGGGGGTAGCGACCTGGGGGTCACTCGCCGCACAAGACCAACCTGCCTTGCGGTGGGCTCTGGTGATACCGGTGGCCCCTTAGACTCCGCTCCCCTGACACGGTACCCGCCATCGGTCCCAAGGTTAAAGCGGATCCATACCTGAGTCCGCTCCACCCGGTCCGTGACACTCCTGCATCTCGCCAACCAACTGAAGGACCATGGCACTCAGTTGTGCCACTCTGGCACGTGTGGTCCCTGTTAAAAACGTTTATTATTATTGGTATAACCTTGTTGGGGTCATACTGCAGTGCCCACCCCTGTATGGTCGAAACACCTAAATCTGGACTTCAAAAGCCCGAAGGCCCTCTCCACAATGGCCCAAGTTTTGCAGAGGGCCCAATTATAGAACTCCTGGCCCGCATTCTGCGGGTGAAGAAGGGGCACCAGGAGCAAGGGCAGGAGCAGATATCCAGAATCCCCTGAAAGAATTTAAAAATACTAACATAAAATACACATTCTAAGCAACAATATTGTTTAACATGTCATCAAGGGCTAAAAACAGCCATAGGTTAAGACATGGGTCATCAACTATATTCATTGCCATACAGTGAAAATGGATTGATGGAATGTGAGCAAACTTACCCAGGAGCCATCCACCAGATAATTCTCCTAACTCAAACTGACGAAAAAAGCCGGAGCTCCGCAATATATAAGCATCATGGGATGAACCTGGATTCCCTGCAAGCACACTGAGGAATCGCATATCCGGACCAACCACTGCTTGTATGTTGTGCAAGTGGCACATCTTGCGGTTCCTGCTAACAAATATAAAATAATTACACAAAGCCAAGGCAACCAACTAAAACAATAACTCCAACAACAAATTAAGATTCAAGTTCAACAATCCAAATATGAATAACAAAGGACATAAGTCTAAAATAATATACCAATTATATGGATGTGTGGGAAGATAAAGGTTAACATGATAAGCATCATGGGATGAACCTGGATTCCCTGCAAGCACACTGAGGAATCGCATATCCGGACCAACCACTGCTTGTATGTTGTGCAAGTGGCACATCTTGCGGTTCCTGCAAACAAATATAAAATAATTACACAAAGCCAAGGCAACCAACTAAAACAATAACTCCAACAACAAATTAAGATTCAAGTTCAACAATCCAAATATGAATAACAAAGGACATAAGTCTAAAATAATATACCAATTATATGGATGTGTGGGAAGATAAAGGTTAACATGCTAAGGATTAATTAAGGTCAGCATTAAAATGCTTTTATAAGGCATACATGAAATGTATTGATTCAGGTATGCATTGCTATACAATTTATGGCCTCGGCCATGCTGATACATGCAATGCCTTGGAGCTGAAGGCGCTCAGACTCCTCCACATCGCCACAAAACATGTTCAACAATAGCAATCCGGGTACTCAAAGGACCTGTAAGTGAAGCGGAAAATAATCCGTTTTATAGGGCGGAGGTCAATTGGCAATCAGGTCTCTGAATCACACAGAAACACATCCCAATAATGTAAGTTTTCTGAAGTAACCCAAATTATCAGATTTAGTTCCGAAAATGAGCCGAACTAACGCAAATGATCAGATTTAGATTCGTCCATCGAAAGCGCATATACGCATTAGCGGGAACGAACGTACGAATGGAAAATGGAATGAAAAAAACAAGAAAAATGACAAACACACAAAAACATACACAGACAGCTACGAAAGTCCAGACGAATGTGTCTCTGAATCGAGCCTACCGGTAGTAGGGTCGATTCACAGCCTTCTACATTCTTTCCCGTTTTAATCTCTCCGTGTGAACATTACACATGGCTTTCTTCAGTATCGGAGTGTTCACATGATTCAGAGCCTCCATCGAGAGAATCTCGTATTGTTCCCGATGATGTGAGAGCCATTGAGAACGCTGTGAGAATCTCTCTCAAAGCCAATTTCACAGACGAGGCTCTTGTGTATGTTGATGTGTAATTCTCACTCGTAGGGTTTTTAGAGTTAGTTTTTTAATGTATTTTGTGTGAATGTCAGGTGAGATGTGTGAATGTCAGGTGAGATTAGGCTCGATTCAGAGAGACAAAAAAATACTTTTGTTTTAGTGCTGATCTGTTTTTTTTTTTTAAATGTTCCCGCTCTCGTATGAGTGTGTGAGCGATTCTATGCATGCATTGCAATCCTTCTGTAAAGTTTCCGTCCGTTCGTACAGCAGAGTACGAATACGAGGATGTCATTTTCCAGCGTGACTTTTCCGTTTCATTTTCTCATGTTACAATGTAGGCTTTCGTTTTTGCCCTTTTCCCATCGTATCCTCCCACGAATCCTTTACGTTTCCCGTTAGTTTCTGTTTCCCTTTTTCAATAAATAATCGTCCAGACGGAAATCCTTACGATCTTGCGCCTGCGCACTACAAACTTAACTCATTAAAGTGCTCGCCTACATATTTGCCACCCTCACTTCTACTACAATGTTTAGCTAAATCACTTAGCACTATCCTCCATCTTCCCTTTTGGACCCTTAAAGCTCACCCAACCCATTTAGCACTATCCTCCATCTTCCCTTTTGGACCCTTAAAGCTCACCCAAACCACTTCTTGGTTAGGTTCTTCTTCCATTTTAGCCCCCTAAAACTTACCCAAATCACTTCTCGGTCATGTGAATATTCATCTTTAAATATTTCTGGGCCCATTAGTTTTGTGTTAATGTATTTTGTAAATGAAATGACACTGAAACATGTTTTTTTTATTCCATCATAAAATATAAAATCTTAAATTATTTTGAAAATGTAAAATTTTTACAACTATAAAAAACTATATACATAGCCACAGAACATTATTCTTCATCTGTGGTCTCCAACGAGTCGCGCAGCTCCTGCATCTCGCCCACCAACAGAAGGACAATGACACTCAGTTCTGTCACTCTGGCACGTGTGGTCCCTGTTAAAAATGTAAATTAAAATATTGGTATAACCTTGTTGGGGTCATACTGCAGTGCCCCCCCCCCGTATGGTCCAAACACCTAAATCTGGACTTCAAAAGCCAGAGGGCCCTCGCCACCATGGCCCGGGTTTTGCATAGTGCCCGATTAGAGAACCCCTGGCCCGCATTCTGCAGACAAAGAACGGGCATCATGAGCAAGGGCAGGAGTGGATATCCAGAATCCCCTGAAAGAATTAAAAAATACTAACATAAAATACACATTCTAAGCTACAATATTGTTTAACATGTCATAAAGGGCTAAAAACAGCTATAGGTTAAGACATAAGTCATCAACTATATTCATTGCCATACAGTGAAAATGGATTGATGGAACGTGAGCAAACTTACCCAGGAGCCATCCACCAGATAATTCTCCTGACTCAAACTGACGAAATTAGCCGGAGCTCTGCAATATATAAGCATCATGGGACGACCCCGGATGCCCTGCAAGAACACTGAGGAATCGCATAGCTGGACCAAACACTGCTTGTATGTTGTGCGAGTGGCACATCTTGCGGTTCCTGCAACCAAATATAAAATAATTACACAAAGCAAAGGTAACCAACTAAAACAATAACTCCTACAACAAAGTAAGATTCAAGTTCAACAATCCAAATATAATTCACAAAGGACATAAGTCTTAAAAAATATAGCAATTATATGGATGTGTGGGAAAATAAAGGTTTACATGCTAAGGACTAATTAAGGTCAGCATTAAAATGCTTCTATAAGGCATACATGAAATGTATTGATTCAGGTATGCATTGCTATACAATTTATGGCCTCGGCCATGCTTATACATGCAATGCCTTGGTGCTAAAGGCACGCAGACTCCTCCACAAAACAAAACATGTTCAACAATAGCAATCCGAGCCCTCAAAGGTCCCGTAAGTGGATCGGAAATGAAATGGATTTATAGGGTGGTGGTCCGTCGGAAATCAGCTCTCTGAATCAGACGCAAGCCCATCCCAACAACGTAAGTTATCTGAACGAACGAAAAATATCAGATTTTATTTGGAAAATGATCCGAACTAACGCACATGAGCCTTGATTCAGAGACACATTCGTCCGGACTTCCGTAGCTGTCTGTGAAAGTTTTGGTAGGTGTTTGTAATTTTTTTGGCTTTTTTTCGTCCATTTTCTACTCGTACGAACGTTCGGGAATGTGCTTCCGATGAACGGAAGCAAATCGGAACATTTCCGTTAGTTCGGATCATTTTCCAAACAAAATCGTAAATTTTCCGTTCGTTCAGAAAACTTCCGTTGCTGGGATGGGTTTCTGTCTGATTCAGAGAGCTGATTTCCGACGGATCACCACCCTATAAATCCGTTTCATTTCCGATCCACTTACGAGACCTTTGAGGGCTCGGATTGCTATTGTTGAACATGTTTTGCGGCAATGTGGAGGAGTCTGCGCGCCTTTAGCACCAAGGCATTGCATGTATCAGCATGGCCGAGGCCATAAATTGTATAGCAATGCATACCTGAATTAATACATTTCATGTATGCCTTATAGAAGCATTTTAATGCTGACCTTAATTAGTCCTTAGCATGTAAACATTTATTTTTCCACACATCCATATAATTGCTATATTTTTTAAGACTTATGTCCTTTGTGAATTATATTTGGATTGTTGAACTTGAATCTTAATTTGTTGTAGGAATTATTGTTTTAGTTGGTTACCTTTGCTTTGTGTAATTATTTTATATTTGGTTGCAGGAACTGCAAGATGTGCCACTCGCCCTTGCTCCTGATGCCCGTTCTTTGCCTGCAGAATGCGGGCCAGGGGTTCTCTATTCAGGCACTATGCAAAACCCGGGCCGTGGTGGCGAGGGCCCTCTGGCATTTCCAGATTTAGGTGTTTGGACCAAACGGGGGGGGGGGGGGGGCACTGCAGTATGACCCCAACAAGGTTATACCAAAATTTTAATTTAAGGGACCACACGAGCCAGAGTGGCACAATGGAGTGTCAGGGTCCTTCAGTTGGTGGGCGAGATGCAGGAGCTGCGCAACTCGTTGGGGACCGCAGATGAAGAATAATGTTCAGTGGCCTGCCATTGCTATGTATTTTGTGTTTTATAGTTGTAAAAATTTGAAATTTTCAAAATTTTAAAAAATGTTATATTTTATGATGATATAAAAAAAAAAGGTTACATTGTCATTTCATTTACAAAATACATTAACACGAAACTAATGGGCCCAGAAATATTTAAAGATGAATATTCACATGACCGAGAAGTGATTTGGGTAAGTTTTAGGGGGCTAAAATGGAAGAACCTAACCAAGAAGTGGTTTGGGTGAGCTTTAAGGGTCCAAAAGGGAAGATGGAGGATAGTGCTAAGTGGTTTGGGTGAGCTTTAAGGGTCCAAAAGGGAAGATGGAGCACAGTGCTAAGTGATTTAGCTAAACATTGTAGTAGAAGTGAGGGTGGCAAATATGTAGGCGAGCACTTTAATGAGTTAAGTTTGTCGTGCGCAGGCGCAAGATCGTAAGGATTTCCGTCTGGACGAATATTTATTGAAAAAGGGAAACAGAATCGAACGGGAAACGTAAAGGATTCGTTGGAGGATACAATGGGAAAAGGGCAAAAACGAAAGCCTACGTTGTAACATGTGAAAATGAAACGGAAAAGTCTGGATGGAAAATGACATCCTCGTATTCGTAATCTGCCGTACGAACGGACGGAAACTTTACAGAAGGTTTTCAATGCATGCATAGAATCGCTCGTACGCTCATACGAGAACGGAAACATTTCACAAAAAAAAACAGATCGGAACTAAAACTGAAGTTTTTTTGGTCTCTCTGAATCGAGGCTATGATCCGATTTGCTTTCATTCATCAAAAGCGCATATGCGAAAGCGCCCGAACGTTCGTACGAATGAAAAATGGACGAAAAAAATCAAAATAATTATAAACACCCACTAAATCTTTCACAGACAGCTACGGAAGTGCAGACGAATGTGCCTCTGAATCGAGCCTATAGTCCAGATGTCAGTAGATCGCTACATCATGGCCGATGATCCAGGGCTTCTCACACAAGGGTCGCTGCAGCACCCCAATTTACGGACGCTGGCTTTGAAGGCCTGGCTATTGAAACCTCAATCCTGATGGACAAGGGGCTGTCGCCCATGGTTGTGCAGACAATGATTCGGGCATGGAAGAAGTCTATTTCCATGATATACTACAGAGTTTGGCACGCTTATATTGCTTGGTGCGAGACCAAGAGTCTTCCTTGCCGCACATTTTCTATTTCTAGGATTCTGGAGTTTTTGCAACACAGCCAGAGCCATTAGATCAGACAGGCGTTGGTGCAAGAATACTTTGCCAAGGGGAAGGAACCCCCTTTTCAGAACACAGCTCACTCTACCAGAGCTATTGATGCCTCTTGGCCTTTTCAGCACCAGGCATCGGTTGAACAAGTTTGTAAGGCCGCCACTTGGTCTTCAGTTTTCATTCTTTTACAAAGTTTTACAAGGTGGATGTCAGGGCCTCAGCTGATGCTGTCTTTGGGCGGTAGTGAAATGAACTACATGCTGCTTCGCACTGGGGATCCCGCCCAAATGGACACTGCTTTTGGATGTCCCACATGTCATCACTGGGACGACCTGAACTGGATATAGGGAAAAATACAATTCTGTGAAACTCACCTGTAGAATTGTTTTTGAGTATATCCAGTCTAGGTCGTCCCACCCCGCCCTTTGTTCATTATCTCTTGTTTGCCTGTTATGGTGATTACCATTTTTTTTTATTCATTGAACTTTGTATTTTTAAGTCTAGTTAAGAGAGAGTACAAGCTGAAGCTATGTGAAGTAACATGGTATTCTAAGTATGTCACACACCCCACTTCAAACATTAATTCATTAACATGGGTACTCACCGCTAGGTGGCGCTGCTTTGCAGAGAAGTCCAGAAAAAGCAAGCCCCTCCCGGTCTATACATACCTGGTATCTCCTAACAATTCCCCAGTGTTCTTCTCTGCAACGTGGCGACAAGACAGAAGAAAGAAGTCTCCTGCTTGCAGGTATCAAGCCCGCCCCCCCCCTACGGTCTATTTCTGCCCGGCTTCTTTGTTATTAGTCCCTGGTTATTGGTAGCCTCCCAGCTTAGGCTGCAGGCTGGGCAAGGGTAGATAGCACTTTAGGTGCTTAGGAGCTTGCTCCTCCGCTCGTCCCCATATTATGGGGCATAGCGGCTATCCGGTTTTTTGGTGATCCGGATGTGGGATGCCCCGGGCCTGATTCTCCCCTTAGATCTCCCATGTCATTTTCCTTCCTCCATGTGTACATGTGCTTGTGTGTGTGAGTGTTGTGAGGCAGGGACGGGTGGCCTGACTCTGGCCCGTCCAGTCTGCCTTTATAGTGCTTGGTGGTACTGTGGCTGGTGCTGTCGGGTGGCCTGGCGGCGCGTCGCGCCGGTCCGCCTGGGCTACTTTCACTGGGCGGGCGGGCGTGCTCCGCCGGCCCACTCGACGGCTTCTGCGGGCGTCATCGCGGCGCCCGGGCTGGGGCCTTGGCGCGGCTGCAGTGGAGTCCCGCTGGCAGGGGGGGGCGGGCGGCGTGCGTTGCCGCCGGTCCTCCTGTGGGCTGATGCGGGCGCCATGGTGGTGTGGCGCTCGCGGCCTGATTCCGCGGGCTGCGGCCTGCGCGGGCCGCGACGTGTCTGACGGGGTACGTGGGGGGCGGGGCTACAGAGGTCCCGCGCTTCTGGCGGGCCCGCCCTTCTTCCCCGTCTTCGGCTCGTTCTGGCGGCGTGTCTGTACAGGTGGGTGCCGGCTTGTTCTCCCGGCCATTCATGTTGCTGGACGCTCCTTTTAGTGTGAGCGTCCAGTTTGCTGATGAGGGGGGGGGGGCAGCGTTCTTGTCCCCTTGGGATTACTCTGGCCTTGGGTCCATTTGGTCTGTGTCTCCGTCCCTCTTTCCCCCCCCCCCCCCTTCTCTTGGGGGTGGTGGAGGGCCTTGGGGCATGCTGGCTTTCATTGCATGTATTGTTATATGTATATATATATATATATATATTTATATAGCCGGCCCTGTGTTGTTTGAGCCACCTATTGTGTGTCTGTGCGCATGTATTTACGGTTGTCTTTTCTTTGTTTTCCAGATCCCGGGATTCCTTCACTCTGGGCTCTCCCGGTCATATATACCTGGCTATTGGGTTTTGGGTCCCTTTTGCTATTCCCTGACAGGCCTGTTTACACCTTTCATTATATATACATATCTATATATATTTATAGATTTTTTATTAAAATCCCAGTGGGGCATCCCGGGTCGCTTACTGCGTAAATCCCTGGGAGGCTACCAGAGATACCGGAACTAGTCCTTCGGGGCAGTCCAGGCTGTGTGGGGGATGTGGGACTCCGCTCCCAGGGGATGATGTTATCATTTGTATTCCATGTGCGCAGCGGAACATTGAGCGCCAGTCCGACACTTCGGTGCCTGGGACTTCTTCTACCACGCCTTCTCCCTCCCCTCCTTGCCTGTTCCGGACACCACGTGACGCGGTTGTTGGGGGTGATTCGCAATCTGAGGTATGTGCCCGTTTGGCCAGCCTAGAGAAAATGTTTTCCGCTATGGTCGCTCAGAAGGCTCCAGCCAAGCGGAAACATCTGGCTCCGCCTCCGCAGGACTCTGATGAGGAAGTTGAGGTACTGGACTGGTCGGTTCGTCCCCTTGAAGAGGGTGAGCTTGTTGAGGAGTCAGAGGATGCCGAGGTTCAGCACTTGTCGGGCGCTGAGGGGGACCTGGAATTGGAGGGGCCCCCCTTGATACGCCCACTATCCTGGCCCAAATGTTTGAGGTTTTGGATTTGGATCCACCGGAAGTTACTCCTCGGCCTAAGGGTCAGCTTTTTGGGGGGTCCAAGCAGCGCTTGGAGTTTCCCAGTCAACAGGATTTTGAGGACATCATCCTTAAGCAGTGGGAGCAGCCTACGCGGCTTGTCGGGGTTCCGCCTAGTTGGGACAAGAAGTATCCTTTTCCATTGGATCTGTTGAAGCGTTGGTCTGTCTCTCCCGAGGTGGATGCTCCTGTTTTGGGGCTGTCTAATACGGCAGCTGTTCATCTCCCTGACACTACATTTCTCAAGGACGGCGAGGATCGCCGGATTGATCAGTTGGCCCGTCATGGGTTTGTCTGTGCGGGTTCGGTTTTGAGGCCTGCTTGTGCTTCTGCCTTTCTGTCGTTGGCGGTTAGGTCCATGGTCAGGGACTTATGTGTGGATCTTGATCCTACTGGTGATGAGTTTCTAGTTCTTAAGCGTTGTGAATCCTTCTTGCTATGTTGATGTGTGGCAGGGCTACTGCTCTGTTGGTGGCTATTCGTCGTTCAGTTTGGCTGAGACAGTGGACGGCTGATTTTAATTCTAAAAGATCGCTTACGGCTCTCCCCTTTCTGGGTTTGAGGCTTTTTGGTGAAAAGCTGGATTCTGTTGCCAAGGGAGGCAAGTTGCCTCAGCGCAAGAAATTTCGCCGTTCCTTTCGGGGGGCGGTCTCCTTTAATCCGTCCTTTCGGGGAGCCAGAGCCGGCAGGGGTGCGTGCTTCTCGGCCTCCAGGGGTGCCAGTTGGCCTAAAGGTAGAGGCCGTGGCCGTCCCGTTCACGTCTGGGGCGCCAAGCCCAAGCCTGCGGCCAAGCCCGCTCAGCAATGAGGGGGCGCCCTCACCCGTACGGGTGGGGGGACGGTTGCGACTCTTGTCCCGGGTATGGGACCAGGAGGTCTCGGACAGGTGGATCCGGGAGGTGGTGTCGGCCGGTTACAAGCTGGAGTTCGAGTCCCGCCCTCCTCTAAGGTTTTTCAGGTCTCGGGTGCCCTCGGATCCTTTGGCCGCACAGGGGCTCCTGGCGGCGGTAAGGAATCTTCTGGATTTGGCAGTCATCTGCCCGGTCCCTCCTTCGGAGGTGGGGCGCGGGTTTTATTCCAATCTCTTCACTGTACCCAAAAAGGACGGTTCGTTCCGTCCGATCTTGGATTTGAAGCTTCTCAACAGGTTTATTCGTCCCCGGAAGTTCCGCATGGAAACCCCGCGATCTGCGATAGGTGCGCTTCAGCAGGGGGACTTTATGACGTCCATAGACATCAAGGACGCTTACCTTCACGTTCCGATCTTTCCGGCTCATCAGAGGTTCCTTCGCTTTGTGGTGGAGGATCGGCATTTTCAGTTTGTAGCTCTTCCGTTCGGCCTCACATCTGCGCCGAGAGTGTTCACCAAGGTGTTGGCGGGAGTGATGGCCCTGCTCAGAGCTCAGGGGATTCGCATTGTACCTTACCTGGACGATCTTCTCATCATGGCACCTTCCTTCAGTCAAGCGGAAGGGGACACCAGTTTGGTGGTGTCTATGTTGGAAAGGTTCGGCTGGGTGATCAATTACCCCAAGTCCTCTCTGGTCCCGGCCAGGGTGGTGACTTTTCTGGGGATGTCGTTGGACTCTTGTCAGCACAGAGTTTTTCTTTTCCCTCAGGCCAAGGTTCTTTTGATTCAGGAATTGGCTCAACTTTTTCTTTCCAATCCTCGCCCGTCCATTCGGCTAGGGATGAGACTGGTGGGGTTGATGGTGGCCTCGTTCGAGGCAGTTCCCTTCGCGCAGTTTCACACGCGGACGCTTCAGCTTCATCTTTTGGCGTCTTGGGACCGGCGACCGCGGTCGTTGGATCGGTCCTTCCGGATGTCCCCTCGGGTTCGGCAGTCTCTTCTGTGGTGGATGGTCTCGGACAATCTTCTGAGGGGCAGGTCGTTTCTGACCCCGCTTTGGGAGACTGTCACCACGGATGCCAGTTTGTCAGGATGGGGAGGTTTCTGGAAGGATCTTCAGTTTCAGGGGCAGTGGGACCCTCTGGAAGCTCACTTGCCCATCAATGTTCTGGAGTTGCGAGCCATCAGGTTGGTTCTGTCTCAATTGACACATCATTTGCAGGGTCTGCCGGTGCAGGTGCGGTCGGACAATCGGACGGCGGTTGCTTACATCAATCACCAGGGAGGGACTCGCAGTCTGGGTGCCCACAGAGAGGTGTCTCTGATTCTTGTTTGGGCAGAGACTCATGTCCCTTGCATTTCGGCAGTTTACATTCCAGGAGTGGAGAACACGGAGGCGGACTTTCTGAGCCGGTGTTCGTCCCGCCGGGGGGAATGGTCTCTCCATCCCCAGGTGTTTCGGTCACTGTGTCTTCGGTGGGGGACGCCGGAGGTGGATCTGTTTGCCTCTCGTCACAATCACAAGCTTCCGACATTTGTGTCTCTGTCCCGGGACCCTCTGGCTCTGGCAGCGGACGCCATGGCCCTGAGCTGGAGGGATCTGGGGTTTCTTTATCTGTTTCCTCCGATTCCCATGCTGGGCAGGGTTCTGCGAAAGCTGGTTCAGGAAGGAGTTCCCGCCATTCTCGTGGCTCCAAGGTGGCCAAGGCGGTGTGGTTCGCGGACATCGTTCGTCTGGCAGTGGATCAGCTCGATCTGCCTCTTCGGCCAGATCTTCTCACTCAGGGTCAGTTGTGTTACCCCAGTTTACCAACGCTGGCTTTGACGGCTTGGCTGCTGAAACCTCCATCTTGAAGGAGGAAGGTGTTTCGGATTCGGTCATTCGGACTCTTATTAGTGCTAGGAAGAGATCCTCTTCTTCCATCTATTATAGGGCTTGGAGATCGTAATATTGATTGGTGTGAATCTAGATCTTTGCCCTGCCGGGTTTTTTCCGTTTCCAGGATTTTGGATTTTCTTCAGTCAGGGCTGGACTCTGGTCTTCAGCTGAGTACTTTGAAGGGGCAGGTTTCTGCCTTATCTATCTTTTTTCAGAGGTCTTTTGCGAGCCATTCTTTGGTCAAGACTTTTTTCCAGGGGGTTTCGCATTTGCGGCCTCCTAGGAAGCCGTTGCTCCCTGTTTGGGATTTGAATTTAGTTCTTTCTGCCTTTCAGGCTCCTCCCTTTGAGCCTTTGCGGGATATTGCCTTGTCTACTCTGACTCAGAAGGTTGCTTTTCTTGTGGCCATCACTTCTGTTCGGCGTGTTTCAGAGCTGGCGGCCCTGTCGATTCAGGCTCCTTATTTTGAGAAACATCAGGACAAGGTGGTTTTCAGATTCAAGCCGGACTTTCTTCCTAAGGTGGTTTCGGCTTTCCATCTTAATCAGGACATTGTTCTTCCTTCTTTGTGTCCTAAGCCTAAGAATGACAAGGAGAGTGCGTTGCACTGCTTGGATGTGGTACGTTGTGTCAAGTTCTATCTGCGTACTACGGCTCCTTTTCGTAGGACGGATGCCTTCTTCGTGGTGCCCTGTGGGCCTAGGAAGGGTTTGGCTCTGGCCAAGTCTTCTATTAGTAAATGGATTCGTCAGGCGATTGTTGGAGCTTATTCTGCCAAGGGGAAGGCTCCCCCTTTTCGTGTTACTGCTCATTCTACTCGTGCTGTTGGTGCGTCCTGGGCTTTTCAGCACCAGGCTTCGGTTGAGCAGGTTTGTAAGGCTGCTACCTGGTCTTCGGTTCACACCTTTTCAAAGTTTTATAAGGTTGATGTGCGGGCTTCAGCGGATGCTGTTTTTGGCCGCAAGGTTCTGCAGGCTGCAGTGGTTTGAGTGTGTCTGCATTATTGCCTGGTTGGATACCCTCCCCATTTTGGACACTGCTGTTGGATGTCCCATGTTAATGAATTAATGTTTGAAGTGGGGTGTGTGACATACTTAGAATAATACCATTTTGTGATTACTCACCTGTAAAATGGGTATTATAAGTATGTCACACACCCCACTTCACCCGCCCTCTTTGGTATCCTGGTTCTTTATATGGTGAAGTTGTGTTTATTCACAGTTGAGGGTTACTTTTGTGTTTTGGTCTCCTGGTATCTTGCCTTTATTGCTGTTTGAATACTGGGGAATTGTTAGGAGATACCAGGTATGTATAGACCGGGAGGGGCTTGCTTTTTCTGGACTTCTCTGCAAAGCAGCGCCACCTAGCGGTGAGTACCCATGTTAATGAATTAATGTTTGAAGTGGGGTGTGTGACATACTTATAATACCCATTTTACAGGTGAGTAATCACAAAATGGTATTTTCTTGGCCTCCCAGCCTGTCCTCTTTTTGTATTACTGCTTTTTAACCACTGGGGAATCATAGAGGGACACCTGCCTTTATAGGGGTCCGGGAGGAGCAACATCTTTTGATCTTACAGTCAAGCACCCCCTGGGGGCAGAATACCCACATGTCATCATTGGGACGACCTGGACTGGATATACTCAAAAACAATTCTACAGGTGAGTTTCACAGAATTGTATTTTTTCACATGGTCCACAGGCTTCTTCTGGGTTTTCTGCTGCTGGTGTGCCGTGGTGAACAATAGCACTTGATTTATCTTGGGGACTGAGGATAATAGCAACATTTCTGGGGTGTAATGCACACAGGGCATCGACAATTTGGATGCCCCCCCTGAACTAGGAACAATATGTGAACAATATATATATATATATATATATATATATATATATATATATATATACAATATATATATGAACAATGGCTGTTTTCCAGTTTAAAGTAGCACTATCACGAAATTGTGTAATTTTAAAAACCTATATAAAGATGTTGGCTAATGAGAGGAGGGGTCACTTATACACCCGAACTGAATAAAACTCCTGCCAAGCTTGTAGTTTTCTTCTCCTGGTAGGAATAAAATCCAGGGTAGACAGGTTTAGTGTATCAGGGGTTTCAGAACCTGTCACCCGATTTCCTCTTCCTTTCATAAAAAAAAATAAAAAACAAGCCAATCCTTTTTAAGCTTATTCTATTTCAAGCTTATTCTATTCCTATTTCTTGATGCGGGGGTGTATAAGTGACCTCGCCTCCCGCCATCCAGCATATTTATATGGATTTTTATTATTGGGCCATCTTTTTTTGCGATAGTGCTCCTTTAAGCTCCTTTATTAAATTGGCTCCTATATGTTTTAAACTTTCCACCTTTTAGTAAATTAAATTATTTGAGATGGCAAGTTACGGTGTTATTGATGACTTTCGTTTTGTTTTTTGTAGACCTTATGTGTTATAGCAGCTTTATCATTTTAGCTGATCATGGAATTATAGTTTACTTGTTAAGAAATTACAGTGAGCATTGATTCCTTTAATGTATCAAGTGGGCTTTCTTTTATTAGATACACAGTGGAGTCATTTTATTAAGAAAGGGAGGGGAAATGGGAGAACAGGGAAGGCAAGACAGGTGCTGGTAGTGGGTGACTCTATTATTAGGGGAACAGACAGGGCAATCTGTCACAAAGACTGGGATTGCCGAACAGTGTGTTGCCTTCCTGGGGCAAGAGTACGGCATGTAGCGGAGCGGGCTGACAGATTATTGGGAGGGGCTGGCGTGAACCCAGCGGTCATGGTGAATATTGGCACAAATGACAATGGAAGAAGTAGGTGGAAGGTCCTTAAAAATTATTTCAGGGACTTAGGCCGTAAGCTTAAGTCAAGGACCTCAACTGTAGTATTCTCAGAAATACTATCAGTACCAAGAGCCACACCAGAGAGGCAGCGGGAGATTAGAGGGGTAAACAGGTGTCTCAAAAATTGGAGTAAAAAGGAGGGGTTTGGGTTCTTAGAGAACTGGGCCGACTTCACACTGGGCTACAGGTTCTTTGGCAGGGATGGGTTGCACCTCAATGGGGAGGGTGCAACTGTTCTGGGGGAGAGGATGGCTAAAAGGTTGGAGGAGTGTTTAAACTAAGCACTGGGGGGGGGTTAAAAGCAGTTACAAAGGAGAAATTAGGAAAGAAAGTGACAGTAGGTGTAGACATGAAACTGGGGATGGAGAGGGGGGAGGGGTTAGCACATCTAGGAGGAAAAAGGGCAATATGCAAAATTATAAAAATTATCATAAGCATTTGAAATGCATGCTTACAAATGCTCAAATGCTAGAAGCTTGACTAATAAAATGGATGAACTAGAACTGATAATAACAGAAGAACAATATGACATAGTGGGAGGTAACAGAGACCTGGCTGGATGAAAACTATGACTGGGCAGTAAATCTACAGGGCTACTGTGTGTTTAGGAAGGACCGTAACAAACGCAAAGGGGGTGGAGTCTGCTTAATTGTAAAATCCTCTCTACAACCCGCTCTGCAGGAGGATATATGTGAGGGGAATGACCATGTGGAGTCTGTATGGGTAGAAATACATGGAGGTAGATACAAACATAAAATACTGATGGGGGTTTGCTACAAACCTCCAGATATATCCAAACCCACAGAAAATATGATGCTAAGGCACATAGATATAGCCGCTAAACTAAATGAGGTAGTGATTATAGGGGGCTTTACCTACCCAGATATAGACTGGGACGCTGAAACATGTGTTTCGCATAAAAGTAATAGTTTTTTTATCTAAAACAAAAGATGGCTACCTTTCCCAACAAGTACAAGCTCCAACAAGGGGGGAAGCCATATTGGACCTTATACTAACCAATGTACCAGACAAAGTAATAAAGGTACTGGTTGGGGGACACCTTGGAAGCAGTGACCATAATATCATTAATTTCCAGTTAGCAGTCACTAGGGTGCCTTATCAAGGAGGCACAAAAATGCAGAACTTAAAAAAGGCAAAGTTTGACCAACTTAGAGATGCCCTAAACTGCATTGACTGGGAAAATGTCCTTAAAAACAAAAGCATGGACACAAAATGGGATAATTTCAAAGGAATCCTTAATTTTCATTGTGACAGATATATACCTTACAGGAATAAAACTATTAGACACACATGTAAACCGATGTGGCTGAACAAAAAGGTTAAGGGGGCAATAAACAACAAAAAAAAGGCACTTAAACGTTTAAAGCAGGAAGTGACAGCGGAAGCGTTAAAAAACTATAAAGATGAAAATAAACAATGTAAACAGCAGATAAGGGCAGCTAAGCTAGAGACAGAAAGACTGGTCGCGAAAGAGAGTAAAACTAACCCCAAATTATTCTTTAGCTACATAAACCGTAAAAGGTACAAACCTAAGGGTGTGACCCCCCTGAAAAAGCAAGGAGGGGACACCTATAGAGGAAAATGAGGAGAAAGCAAATTTACTAAACAACTTCCTTGCTTCTATATTCACAAAAGAATGTGACATGCCGAGTGAAATGCAGGGGAATAACCGAAACCCTCCTTTAAATGTCACTTGTATAACCAAGGAAGAAGTCCAGCACCGTCTCAAGCAGATAAAAATCGATAAATCACCGGGACCAGATGACATACATCCTCGTGTTTTAAGGGAGTTATGTACAGTAATAGACAAGCCGTTATTTCTATTATTTGTGGACTCAATAACTACAGGGTATGTTCGGAGGGATTGGCACTTGGCAAATGTGGTGCCAATATTCAAAAAGGGATCTAGTGGGGAACCTGGGAACTACAGACCGGTAAGCTTAACATCTGTGGTTGGCAAGTAGTTTGAAGGTTTCTTAAGGGATACTATCCTGGAGCACCTTGGGGAAAATGACCTTATTACTCCATATCAGCATGGATTTATGCGAATCGCTCCTGCCAGACAAACCTAATCAGCTTTTATGAGGAGGTAAGTTCAAGATTGGATCAGGGGGAGTCATTGGATATCATATATCTTGACTTTTCTAAAGCATTTGATACTGTGCCACATAAAAGGCTGGTACAAAAGATGAGAATGTTTGGACTGGGGGAAAACGAGCGCAGATGGGTGGGAAATTGGCTTAACCCTTTAACCGGCCAGCCTACCTTGAGATTTTGTCACCCTTTGTTGCCAGACCATTTTGCACTATTTTGCGCTCCCCTTGTTCAACTGTGATTTTTGAAGGGATTTCCAGGGATTTCCCAGAAAAGTGATATATTGTTTTTTTCAGCAGAGTCTAAGCTTTAACATGAAATGTCTTGTTTGTCATTTTTTAGGTGTATTCTCAATATTTTTGGATGAAATATGTGCAAAAAAACCCCCAAAAAACAATTTTTTACAATTTGTAGTGTTTTTTGTAATAAAAAATGTAAGTTTGTCAATAAAATCTTATTGCACGTGAAACCCCAATTTCTCCCGGTTACAGTGATACCACATATGTATAGGTAGACACCCTTTCCTGCCCAGGAGACTCCCCCAAACTGAAACAACTCTTTAGGAGATTTTCAGATAAAATACAACTATGCTACGTGCTAAGCGCACCTTGCAGTTTTTCAAGAAAAACAACCCTTTACATTTGAAATACCCCCAACAAACTATATATTCTCTGGAAGTACACACCTCAGGCTTTCTAGGCGTACCAGGCTTGTTGACATGGGTGCAGTTTTCTGGAAGTAATCCCTCAATATATTCTTTGGTTGCACAGGGTTTCTCTAAAAAAGTATAAAAAAGCAGAATCAAAACCACATTTTCCTAAAAAAACCTATATGCAAACAAGAAAAAAACTGAAAATCTGAAAAAGCAACATGCCCCGAACAGAACAATACCCAGCATGCATAGCTACTGTCAAGGGAAGAGTTGCCAAACACACCAAAGTAAAGCATGTGCGTAACGGTAATTTTACTTCAAAATTTCAGCTCTGCATACAAAGTGCGCACCTTGTGCTTTTTCTACCAAAACAACCCTTTACATTTAGAATATCCCCCATAAACCATATATTCCCTGAAAGTACACATTTTAAGCTTTCTAAGTGTACCCAGCTTGTTGTCGTGGGCTCATCTTTCTGGAAGTAATCCCTTGAAGAATTCTTAGGTTGCACAGGGTTTCACAAAAAAAATTATAAAAAAGCAGAATAAAAAACACCTTTTCCTAAAATATCAATATGCAAATAAGAAAAAACAAGCTAAATCTGAAAGCGCAAGGTCCCCCGAGCAGAACAATACCCAACATGCATAGGTACTATTAACCCTTTTAATTGCCAGCCTACTTGAACTTTTGTCGCCCTCAGTTGGTCATTTTTCCCCATTTTGCGGCATGTTTAACCGTGATTTTTGTCGGAATTTCTTGGAAAATATATATATATTTTTTTGCAGCAGAATTTAGGCTTTAACATTAAATGTCTTGTTTGTAATTTTTCTACTGTTTTTTAAATATTTTTGCGTAAAAAAAACCAAAAAAATAAATAAAATAATATATATATATATATATATATATATATATATATATATATACAATTGTCTCCTTTATTTTAAATAAAACATTTTTTAGTAATAAAAACCATATTGCATGTGATAGCCCCATTTCTCCCGATTACAACGGTACCACATATGTATCAATAGCCCCTCATTCTTGCCCAGGAGACCCCCCAAACTGAAAAGAGCATTTTATAACATTTACAAATAAAATACTACTATCCACACTATAAACATAAGGGGTTAATTTAAAATTACATAGGGACCCCCTCCCGGGGGGGGGGACCCCAATTTTTTTTGAGAATTTTTGGCTAAGCCTAACCCCAAAAATTAAAAAAATAGTGGGCCCCCCTGGGAGGGGGTCCCTATGTCATTTTCTTTTTAATTTTAATTCTTTAAAATTTTAATTTTTTTTAATTTTTTCTTTTTAATCCCAGGGGGTGGGGGGACCCCATTTTTGGGGGGAATTCTAAGGGTTAGGGTTAGCCTAACCCTAACCCATAAAGTGGACCAACACCCAGGATTTTCACTATCCTGGGTTTTGATCCACTTCCGCGGGGGTGCCCCGCTGCGTAAAACCCCCGAGAAAGGTATAAAAAACTCACCTCAGCCCGCTCCTACGGCGCATGCGCGAGCGCTCGTCCAATCAGAGCGCTCAGAGCCGCTGTGGTATGCAAGGACAAGGGACGGACAACCACAGCGGCTCTGAGCGCGCTGGCAGCCGCATCTCGCGCTTCCCTCTAACAGGGAGCGTGCCCGCATCGGCGATTCACAAACGACCGGAACGTGTGCGCGCCCTGATAGAGAGAAGCGCGAGATGCGGCCCGCGCATGCACCGTTGGAACAGGGATAAGGTAGGGCGATTGGGGCGTCCTAGGGGTTTCACACAGTGGGGCATCCCGATTTCGGATGCCCCGCAGGGAGGGATCTGATCCGGGCCGATCAGCCTGGGTGTTGGTCCACTTAAAAAAAAAAAAAAAAAAAAAGTAGGGGGGGACCCCATTTTTGGGGGGAATTTTAAGGGTTAGGGTTAGGCTAACCCTAACCCTTAAAATTAAAAAAAAAAATGACATAGGGTCCCCCCTCACAGGGTGGGGGACCTCATTTTTTTTTTTAATTTTAAGGGTTAGGGTTAGGGTTAGGCTAACCCTAACCCTAACCCTAACCCTTAAAATTAAAAAAAAAAATGACGTAGGGTCCCCCCTACCCGTCATAACCAGCCCGGGACCAGCTATGGGGGCTTGTAGGCACAGAGTGGGGGGGCCAGCTTTTGTGGCCCCCCCCACCCTGCAGCCTACGAGCCCACATAGTCTATGTGGGCCCGGGCTCTTCTGCCCCCCCCTGGGCTTTGGGGAGGCAGGTAATTGGGGGTGCAGGGGTTAATGGCAAGCCACCCGCTAGGGCAGGTGACTTGCCAGACCCCAGCCTTGTGAACTGGTACAGGGGTCTCATGGACCCCTTACCAGTTCACAAAGGGTTAACAGAAAAAAAAAAAACACGGACACAAAATTATTATTTATTAAAAAAAAAAAAAAAAAAATTTACTCTTTACTCACCTTCGATTGTCAGCTCCTGTGTCCCTCGCTGATCTGCTGTCAGATGCCGGTGATCGGCATCCAGAGAAGGAGGAGACAGGAGATCAGAGGATCTCCTGTCACCTCCTTCCAGGGCACCGATCACCGGCATCTGACAGCTAACAGAGCTGTAGCCGGTGATCGGGACTGGGAATGACGTCATAGCGGGAACGACGTCACGGACTGACGTCATTAGCCCCGCCCCCAAAAGGGGCGGGGCTTAGCGTCAAGATGGCGGTCGTCATCGGAACAGGAGAGGGGAGAGAGCCTTCCAGGCTCTCTCCTGAAGATCGGAATGACCTGGGGGGGGATCGGAGGCCCCCCAGGTGAAGAGGAGGGTCGGCGGGAGCCAGCGCACACAGAGGTAAGTAAATGTCATTTTTTTTTTTTTTTTATTTTACAGGAAAAGCCGGAGGCAGCTGAAATGGGGGGGGGGGGGCACCCTATTCCGGGCCCTCCCCTGCAGCCAGAGGAGGTCCGGTGAACGATCGGAGACCACCATTTTGAAGAGGAGACCCGGCTGAATCAAACGAGGGGTCAGGTAAGTGCCTTTTTTAAAAACTTTTTTTACTATTAGTGGGGAAAGTCAGGCACGTAAAATTTACGTGGCTGGCAGTTAACTGCAGGAGAGGCAGCCACGTAAATTTTACGTGGCTGGCGTTTAAAGGGTTAATGATCGGAAGCAGAGGGTGGTTATCAATGGTACACACTCAGATTGGGTCACTGTTACTAGTGGAGTACAACAAGTGTCAGTTCTGGGACCAATTCTCTTCAATATATATATATAAATGACATTGGGTATGGATTAAACAGTAAAGTCTCAATCTTTGCAGATGATACTAAGCTGTGTAAAGTAATTAAAACAAAAGAGGACAGAAGGCAGCTACAAACAGATTTAGATAAATTGGAAGCATGGACAGTTAAATGGCAAATGAAGTTTAACACAGATAAATGTAAGGTTATGCACATGGGAAGGAGAAATCTGTGTCATGATTACACACTAAATAAAGAAACACTTGGTTAAACAACAATGGAAAAGGACCTAGGGGTTTTAGTTGACAATAAGCTCAACTGTAGTAATCAATGCCAGGCAGCTGCTGCCAAAGCAAATAGGATCATGGGGTGCATCAGGAGGGGCATAGGTGCTCATGATCAGAGCATCATTTTACCCCTGTACAAGTCACTGGTCAGACCCCATATGGAGTACTGTGTACAGTTCTGGGCACCTGTGCTTAAGAAGGACATATCAGAACTGGAGCGCGTTCAAAGAAGGGCAACAAAGTTAACAAAAGGATTGCGGGGACTAGAGTACCCTGAAAGATTGTCAAAGTTAGGTTTATTTAGTTTAGAAAAAAGACGATTGAGGGGTGATCTAATAACTATGTATAAATATATTCGGGGTCAATACAAAGATCTGTCTCACAATCTATTTATACCCCGGAGGGGTATCCACTAAGGTCAGAGGAAAGTGCTTTCTCCACCGACACAGGAGGGGATTCTTCTCTGTAAGAGCATTGAGACTATGGAACTCACTGCCAGAGGAGGTAGTAATGATGGATACAGTAAAAACGTTCAAAAGTGGCCTTGATACCTTCCTTGCATGTCATAACATTTCCAGCTATGGCTACTAGACCACTGGAAGGAGTTAAACAGGCTGAACTGGATGGACTAAAGTCTTTATTCAGCCTTATATACTATGTAACTAATTCGACTTGATTGTTGGGGATTAGGCCCAATCCCCAATATTCCCTAGACCCAGCTTTCCCACCACACCTCACCAGAATTCTTTAAAACATAATTATTTTATTGAGTCTGATAATTAAAATAGACAGGATCCATTTTGATCCAAACATACTATTCTTTCAGCATTGTTACAAACATCATTAGAAAACATACTAATGATGTTTTTTCATTCATGTCATCTCGTTACCTCAAGCTAAACATGGACAAGACAGAACTGGTCATTTTCCCACCATCTAACTCCCCTCCCCTCTCTAACATGTCTATTTCTGTCAACAATTACACAATAACAGCAACTCACCAAGCTCGGTGCCTGGGAGTCATTCTGGACTCTGCCCTCTCTTTCAAACCACATATTCACTCCCTGGCCACCTCCTGTCGCCTCCAACTTAAAAACATCTCCCGCATCCGTCCTTTCCTCTCACCTGACACCACTAAAATGCTAGTGCATGCCCTGGTCATATCCCGTCTGGATTACTGCAACATCCTTCTTTGTGGCTTACCAACTAACAGACTGGCACCCCTCCAATCTATCCTGAACTCTGCTGCTCGCCTCATCCATCTCTCCTCTCGCTACTCTAGTTCTGCGCCTCTCTGCCAATCCCTACACTGGCTGCCAGTCCCACAGCGAATCCTGTTCAAAACTCTAACTCTCACATACAAAGCTCTCTCCAACCAGGCCCCTCCCTACATCTCATCTCTATTCCAACAGTATCAACCTAGACGCAGCCTCCGCTCCTCTGCCGACCTACTTCTGTCCTCCTCCCTGGTCACCTCCTCTCACGCCCGCCTCCAGGACTTCTCACGTGCAACCCCAATCTTCTGGAATGCCCTCCCCCACCCAATCCGCCACTCCACAACCCTCAAAACCTTCAAAGGCACCCTTAAAACTCACTTATTCAGACAAGCATATAATCTGGCCTAACCAATCTTCTAAAGAGCACATGCCACAAAGCTCAATACTGACTGTTTGTGATCCTTCCCCCTCGTCTTCACCCCTCTTCCTTTAGACTGTAAGCTCGCAAGGGCAGGGCTCTCTCCCCTATTGTATCCTGTATTCAGAATATCCATTGTCAACTCTGTAAAACTGCATTTGAATTAGTATATGTACCGTATGTTTCTACCCTGTCTGTAATTACTACTTTGTAAAGCGCTACGGAAGATGATGGCGCTATATAAATAAACAATAATAATAATAATAATAATACAAAACATACAAATGGATTAAAAGAAGTTAACAGTAGCAACTGAAGGTATTCACAAATTGTTTGTATACACAGCAATATCACACTGGACCAATATGGTTAATTTCATTTATCTTACAGGTATGTCGACCAAAGCAGTCAGGGCAAACATGTTTCGCCAGTAATGGCTTCCTCAGTGCCCTAATGCATCAGAAAAAATATAAAATATAAAATATATACTTTTGTTTACATTATTGTCCCATGTTAATGAATTAATGTTTGAAGTGGGGTGTGTGACATACTTAGAATAATACCATTTTGTGATTACTCACCTGTAAAATGGGTATTATAAGTATGTCACACACCCCACTTCACCCGCCCTCTTTGGTATCCTGGTTCTTTATATGGTGAAGTTGTGTTTATTCACAGTTGAGGGTTACTTTTGTGTTTTGGTCTCCTGGTATCTTGCCTTTATTGCTGTTTGAATACTGGGGAATTGTTAGGAGATACCAGGTATGTATAGACCGGGAGGGGCTTGCTTTTTCTGGACTTCTCTGCAAAGCAGCGCCACCTAGCGGTTAGTACCAATGTTAATGAATTAATGTTTGAAGTGGGGTGTGTGACATACTTATAATACCCATTTTACAGGTGAGTAATCACAAAATGGTATTTTCTTGGCCTCCCAGCCTGTCCTCTTTTTGTATTACTGCTTTTTAACCACTGGGGAATCATAGAGGGACACCTGCCTTTATAGGGGTCCAGGAGGAGCAACATCTTTTGATCTTGCAGTCAAGCACCCCCTGGGGGCAGAATACCCACATGTCATCATTGGGACGACCTGGACTGGATATACTCAAAAACAATTCTACAGGTGAGTTTCACAGAATTGTATTTTTTCACATGGTCCACAGGCTTCTTCTGGGTTTTCTGCTGCTGGTGTGCCGTGGTGAACAATAGCACTTGATTTATCTTGGGGACTGAGGATAATAGCAACATTTCTGGGGTGTAATGCACACAGGGCATCGACAATTTGGATGCCCCCCCTGAACTAGGAACAATATGTGAACAATATATATATATATATATATATATATATATATATATACACAATATATATATGAACAATGGCTGTTTTCCAGTTTAAAGTAGCACTATCACGAAATTGTGTAATTTTAAAAACCTATATAAAGATGTTGGCTAATGAGAGGAGGGGTCACTTATACACCCGAACTGAATAAAACTCCTGCCAAGCTTGTAGTTTTCTTCTCCTGGTAGGAATAAAATCCAGGGTAGACAGGTTTAGTGTATCAGGGGTTTCAGAACCTGTCACCCGATTTCCTCTTCCTTTCATAACAAAAAAATAAAAAACAAGCCAATCCTTTTTAAGCTTATTCTATTTCAAGCTTATTCTATTCCTATTTCTTGATGCGGGGGTGTATAAGTGACCTCGCCTCCCGCCATCCAGCATATTTATATGGATTTTTATTATTGGGCCATCTTTTTTTGCGATAGTGCTCCTTTAAGCTCCTTTATTAAATTGGCTCCTATATGTTTTAAACTTTCCACCTTTTAGTAAATTAAATTATTTGAGATGGCAAGTTACGGTGTTATTGATGACTTTCGTTTTGTTTTTTGTAGACCTTATGTGTTATAGCAGCTTTATCATTTTAGCTGATCATGGAATTATAGTTTACTTGTTAAGAAATTACAGTGAGCATTGATTCCTTTAATGTATCAAGTGGGCTTTCTTTTATTAGATACACAGTGGAGTCATTTTATTAAGAAAGGGAGGGGAAATGGGAGAACAGGGAAGGCAAGACAGGTGCTGGTAGTGGGTGACTCTATTATTAGGGGAACAGACAGGGCAATCTGTCACAAAGACTGGGATTGCCGAACAGTGTGTTGCCTTCCTGGGGCAAGAGTACGGCATGTAGCGGAGCGGGCTGACAGATTATTGGGAGGGGCTGGCGTGAACCCAGCGGTCATGGTGAATATTGGCACAAATGACAATGGAAGAAGTAGGTGGAAGGTCCTTAAAAATTATTTCAGGGACTTAGGCCGTAAGCTTAAGTCAAGGACCTCAACTGTAGTATTCTCAGAAATACTATCAGTACCAAGAGCCACACCAGAGAGGCAGCGGGAGATTAGAGGGGTAAACAGGTGTCTCAAAAATTGGAGTAAAAAGGAGGGGTTTGGGTTCTTAGAGAACTGGGCCGACTTCACACTGGGCTACAGGTTCTTTGGCAGGGATGGGTTGCACCTCAATGGGGAGGGTGCAACTGTTCTGGGGGAGAGGATGGCTAAAAGGTTGGAGGGGTGTTTAAACTAAGCACTGGGGGGGGGGGTAAAAGCAGTTACAAAGGAGAAATTAGGAAAGAAAGTGACAGTAGGTGTAGACATGAAACTGGGGATGGAGAGGGGGGAGGGGTTAGCACATCTAGGAGGAAAAAGGGCAATATGCAAAATTATAAAAATTATCATAAGCATTTGAAATGCATGCTTACAAATGCTCAAATGCTAGAAGCTTGACTAATAAAATGGATGAACTGGAATTGATAATAACAGAAGAGCAATATGACATAGTGGGAGGTAACAGAGACCTGGCTGGATGAAAACTATGACTGGGCAGTAAATCTACAGGGCTACTGTGTGTTTAGGAAGGACCGTAACAAACGCAAAGGGGGTGGAGTCTGCTTAATTGTAAAATCCTCTCTACAACCCGCTCTGCAGGAGGATATATGTGAGGGGAATGACCATGTGGAGTCTGTATGGGTAGAAATACATGGAGGTAGATACAAACATAAAATACTGATGGGGGTTTGCTACAAACCTCCAGATATATCCAAACCCACAGAAAATATGATGCTAAGGCACATAGATATAGCCGCTAAACTAAATGAGGTAGTGATTATAGGGGGCTTTACCTACCCAGATATAGACTGGGACGCTGAAACATGTGTTTCGCATAAAAGTAATAGTTTTTTTATCTAAAACAAAAGATGGCTACCTTTCCCAACAAGTACAAGCTCCAACAAGGGGGGAAGCCATATTGGACCTAATACTAACCAATGTACCAGACAAAGTAATAAAGGTACTGGTTGGGGGACACCTTGGAAGCAGTGACCATAATATCATTAATTTCCAGTTAGCAGTCACTAGGGTGCCTTATCAAGGAGGCACAAAAATGCAGAACTTAAAAAAGGCAAAGTTTGACCAACTTAGAGATGCCCTAAACTGCATTGACTGGGAAAATGTCCTTAAAAACAAAAGCATGGACACAAAATGGGATAATTTCAAAGGAATCCTTAATTTTCATTGTGACAGATATATACCTTACAGGAATAAAACTATTAGACACACATGTAAACCGATGTGGCTGAACAAAAAGGTTAAGGGGACAATAAACAACAAAAAAAAGGCACTTAAACGTTTAAAGCAGGAAGTGACAGCGGAAGCGTTAAAAAACTATAAAGATGAAAATAAACAATGTAAACAGCAGATAAGGGCAGCTAAGCTAGAGACAGAAAGACTGGTCGCGAAAGAGAGTAAAACTAACCCCAAATTATTCTTTAGCTACATAAACCGTAAAAGGTACAAACCTAAGGGTGTGACCCCCCTGAAAAAGCAAGGAGGGGACACCTATAGAGGAAAATGAGGAGAAAGCAAATTTACTAAACAACTTCCTTGCTTCTATATTCACAAAAGAATGTGACATGCCGAGTGAAATGCAGGGGAATAACCGAAACCCTCCTTTAAATGTCACTTGTATAACCAAGGAAGAAGTCCAGCACCGTCTCAAGCAGATAAAAATCGATAAATCACCGGGACCAGATGACATACATCCTCGTGTTTTAAGGGAGTTATGTACAGTAATAGACAAGCCGTTATTTCTATTATTTGTGGACTCAATAACTACAGGGTATGTTCGGAGGGATTGGCACTTGGCAAATGTGGTGCCAATATTCAAAAAGGGATCTAGTGGGGAACCTGGGAACTACAGACCGGTAAGCTTAACATCTGTGGTTGGCAAGTAGTTTGAAGGTTTCTTAAGGGATACTATCCTGGAGCACCTTGGGGAAAATGACCTTATTACTCCATATCAGCATGGATTTATGCGAATCGCTCCTGCCAGACAAACCTAATCAGCTTTTATGAGGAGGTAAGTTCAAGATTGGATCAGGGGGAGTCATTGGATATCATATATCTTGACTTTTCTAAAGCATTTGATACTGTGCCACATAAAAGGCTGGTACAAAAGATGAGAATGTTTGGACTGGGGGAAAACGAGCGCAGATGGGTGGGAAATTGGCTTAATGATCGGAAGCAGAGGGTGGTTATCAATGGTACACACTCAGATTGGGTCACTGTTACTAGTGGAGTACAACAAGTGTCAGTTATGGGACCAATTCTCTTCAATATATATATATAAATGACATTGGGTATGGATTAAACAGTAAAGTCTCAATCTTTGCAGATGATACTAAGCTGTGTAAAGTAATTAAAACAAAAGAGGACAGAAGGCAGCTACAAACAGATTTAGATAAATTGGAAGCATGGACAGTTAAATGGCAAATGAAGTTTAACACAGATAAATGTAAGGTTATGCACATGGGAAGGAGAAATCTGTGTCATGATTACACACTAACACTTGGTTAAACAACCAATGGTGAAAAGTGTATAATGAGTGGAGCAAAAGGCACCATTGCAAATAAACAATGTGGAAACTGGAGAGGGTCATGTGGAACAACTCACTGGCAGAATGAACCAGGGGGCTACCAGATATGTGTCTAAAACAACAGAGAACCCTCTTGCTTATGGGGCAAGAAATAAGGTGAATGGCCACTGAATTCTGCTAAGAGGTTGGAAGTTGGAGGTGAAGTTGCACTGGCAGAAAAGGCTTGAATTTTCTTGGCATTATCAGAAATGTTTCTCTGCTTTATCAAATTGATAAACATTGGAGTGTCAAGAGAGGAAACACCCTGCAACCATTTCATGAAAAATACAAGCTGGTGGGGGCAGAGTTTTGGTCTGAGGGATGTTTTGAGGCATTCTCTGGGCCCACTCATCCATGTGGAAGGCCCTGTCACATGGCTGCAAATGTCCAACATTTGTTGGAAAAGCATGATTAAGATTTCCAAGGCTCTGTTCACTTAGAAGCACTATGTTAGAGATTTCCTCAGAAATATCTATTGTTAACGTGATTGCCTGTCGTACATAGGATTCCTCTAGGGTGATAACTGCCACTGAAGGAATCCTGTGAAACCTGTACTTGCCTTAAGATGAGCCACTTCAGGGATGGGGGAGTGATGTGGTAGGCCAAGCTAAGAAGTACCCCATTATAGCACAGCAGTTAAGCCCATTGTAGTAAAACGGGAAAGATGCAGCATCTTTCAGAGAAACCAGGTTTCACGATTTCTTAATTGTTCTGGTGCAGCTGCATAGCATCATCTAAAGTATTTTTCATAAAATAAAAAAAAGGCCATTAGAATTCCTCAAGAGCGAATGGGAATGGGGTGTTGTGGTGGGTCAAGGCAAGCAATCCAACCACATTTCTGCCTTTTGAACAAGGGGGCCCCATTGTAGCCACGGCACCGGAATGGGGAAGATGCATTATCCTCCTAAAAATCAAGGTTTCCTGATTACTTGAGTGTACAGATGTAACCAAACAGTGGCCTGTTGCAGCCTTAAGGCAGCATCCAAAACATTCTTCTTATAATAAAAAAGGTGGAGTCAAGGCGATATGACTCCTCTAAAATTATAGCTGCCAATGAAGGAAACATGTGAAACATGTACCAGCTTTAAAATGTACCATTTCAGGAAACATTTGTGTCTGCTAGGGACAAAAAAAATAGTTAAAAGCTAGGTTTCTGTTCATTAAATGTGCTGTGTGACGGGCAGGCTGATTCATTACTAATGCCAGGTAGCGACAGATGAGCGTCTGTAGAGCGGATTTCAGAGCGCCCGCTAGTAGTCGCTGTGCTCGGCCATGGATCATTGTTTCAGAGTGCCTCAGTCGCTGTCCGCCATTGATGAATATGATATGAGAGTCGCTATACTACGCTGTATGTGAGCGAACTGTAACACCAGCTCAGCCACAAACATCGCCGGGGCTCAAAATCATGTAGTTGTAGCCCATAGCGCCAGAGGCTGCGTGATTAAAGGCTGTTTTTGTACATGTATCCACTAGTAACAAAGCGAAAACATATGGAATTACATTGTTATAACATTGTAACATGAACACTTTAATACCAGACCTGTAAGGACCATTCTACATAAAAATATTATTAATCCCAAAAGTTTTCAAAAATGTAATTTTCTTGCCCAAAATACATGCCAGAAGGTTTGTGGTTTTTTGGGGGGATAAAAAAAAATTGGGATCGGGAAAGAGATTTAAGGATTGTCCATAGAAATGTATGGGAGAGCGCCCGGTACTGACAGGTTAGACGTAGCGCTCTGCAAGAATGAACGCTGAGGCTGGGATAATGATGAATCGAACGGTACATGGCGTTGTTCTAGTCGCTCACCAGATTCGGCTTCATAAATGTGTAATTGCGTGCCGCTACCTGCCGCTGTAAAGGCACTACCTGGTGCTGTCCCTTCATGAATAAGGCCCTTACTGAACATTGATCCATGTGCCATCTGGTGGTGGAAATGACATTATTCACACAAATTTTCACTGGTGATGGCTTTGGGAAGCGCTACTCCTGCAAAGGAAACGTTGGGCCTGATTTATCAAGCACTTTTGTGAGACAAAGCCATAATGATGCAAATTAGTAGTAATGCAAAATATAGTTTTTAATTTTCTCAGCATGTTGCTGCACCACTAATATTTTAGCTAATGTGTTTTTGCAGTGCAGCAACATGCACCAGAGTAAAAAGAAATGTTTAATCATATTTTGCATCTCTTTAATTTGCACTGATTTTGCGTAATTTAGCAAAAGTGCTTGATAAATAAGGCCCATTAACGCTGTCCCATCTGTACTTGTGACACCTACCTGGGTCCTAATGAGTCATTCCCAATCTGTCTGCATGCTATTTGTGCTGCACAAGAGGGTTACTCTGAATATTAGCTGGTGGCCATAGTAATGTGACTTGATCTGGTATTTTAGGCACATTTCCTGCATCATGGGAAAGCTGACCCACTGGGTCGCTGCACTTATTTATTTAAACCCCCCCCATTTCTTCTCCTACTAACTCCAGTTTGACAGTGGTAATTTTATTGCATGGTTGGTATGGTCAAAGTGAGATAGCAGTGGATTTTAACATTAATTTTCACCTACCTTGATATCACACAGTTTTGGTATGGTCAAAGTGAGATAGCAGTGGATTTTACCATTAATTTTCTAGTGGATGAGTAATACTTTTTTTATGCACACAACTGAATATCTTGCATATACAACTATTTGTCCACATCAATTTGTTGTGAAGTTGCTGCATTTTAAAACATATAATTTTATGTGAAACAGGAATTTGTGATGATCGTGGTGTTTGGCATGGAGTATGTAATACGAATCTGGTCTGCTGGGTGCTGCTGCCGATACCGAGGATGGAAAGGACGACTAAGATTTGCAAGAAAACCTTTTTGTGTGATTGGTAAGTTTGGTGATGCATGGTGTTACCAGAAGAATAAAATCTACAAATCTGTTGTCTTAAACTGTTCTTTTTAGCAATGCATTTCAGCTTTTATATAACGTCCAAAATCTTTTTAGTACATTATTTCAGATTTTCGGTGTGATCAGCCAGCTGGTTTTGTGTCTTCCTTTCTTTGTCTCCCATTGCCTCCTTGCCTGCCCTCTTTCTCCAGATGTTATAATTCCCAAAGGACAAAACCCCTTCTCTTCTCTCCATCTCCGCTGTCAGCACAACAGCTGCAGTCGGGTTTTGCATCTTACAATAGAAAAAGAAAGTTTGAAGAGAGGGTTAACTGGGAGATACTGCAGAGCCAGCACTGTCATGGCGTCTAGTTGCTTGAAATAAGACTGTTCAGCAAGTTTTACACACTAGGCGTCACAATTACTTTACAAAATAATAACTACATAGAACCATGCCCTCCTTAATTTCCCAGCCAAGCTATTTGTACAAAAAATAAGGTAACTACTTAGGGCTAAACATTTAAATCTAATGTGGCAACACCTTTTAGATCAGGGACGCACAACCTGCGGCCTGGGGGGCACATGCGGCCCTCTCTGCCATAAGTTGCTGCTCCCCACACTTCTAATTAGGGAGTTGTAAAGTTAGGCTTGCCTTGTCTACCTTTAAACAGCTCTACTCACATTCCCCCCATCTTTCCTCTGCTCACCTTGCCTCTGCCTACCTCTATCTACCCTTGTTCACTCCTGCCCAACTCACCTCTATCAGACTCACTCTTCCTGTCTTAACTCTTTCCATATCATCTCTGCTTTAAAGTGGACCTCTAGGTAAGAATTTTCCTTTTAGCAATTTGCTCCCATAATACCAGCAAATAGCAAATAATGTTGTGACCTCTTCTGGAATATAAAAAGGCCATTTTAGAAAATATTTTTCATGTTTTATATATTTATGCAGAATTGACATTACAAGTCTGGCATTAATGTGTTCATGGTACAATGTTATTACAATTTAATTCCATATGTTTTCGCTTTGTTACTGGTGGATACATGCTAAAAACAGTCGCACTGACCAGTCGCTAACATGCGCTCCCATACAGCGCAGTACTGGTCAAATAGCGACTCCTCACAATGTATTCATCATTGCTGTACAGCGACTGAGTCGCTATGAAATAGCGACCCACGGCCAAGCACAGCGACTACTAGTGGGCGCTCTGAAATGTCGCTAACTGCTGTTAGTGATGAATCAGCCTGCCCGTATCAATGCCAATGACCTGTCTTCCACAATGTTCATACAATATTTTAAGAACTTTCTGGGCAGTGCTGAGTAATTACAGCTGGTGGATATTTACTTCTGGCTAGAAATAAAGCATTGTTTCAAAGAGATTTAAGTAATTTTGACTTTTGACTATTTTTTAAGAGGCATGGCTGTCAAAATTGTGGTAAGATGCCTGCCCCTATGCAGTTCATTAGCACAGAATCTGCCTGCTATTCCACAACATCTGCATGGGGATAAGCTCTCTCATATAGCTTAGACCAGTGATTGTGAGATGGGGGATTTAGCTGACCTGATACCTGTCCCTTGTGCATCTCCTCCTTTTCCTGCAGCTCAGGGTAAAAATCAGTAATAAGGCTCCAAACTTTGCCCTTTCTTCAATTTTATTCCTTCTGGATCACACAAAAAGTGCTCCTACAGCCACTTGGCACTCTCAGGGTGAGCAAGCAAGGCAAGCCAAAGTGTTCCCTCAGCTTTCTCTGACCACAGTAGAGCTTGCTCAAGACTCATAAAGCTGCACCATGACACACTCTTCCCAGGTCAGCCACTACCCAGAAACTGAAGCAAAGAAATTAATATTGCCTAGAATACATAAGGTGTTTGCATAATATCAGAGATTTTAAGGTGCTTTAAATTGGCTTATTAGTTACTGCCCGCAAGGGGAATAAGGTGGGATAAAGTTAGTATGTGCCCGTACAGGGACTGTCCATCTCTCCTCCCAGTACAAATCCATTTGTGTGCCATCACTTTCAAGAAAGGCAGTGTTTCAAAGCAGTGTCTGGCATGCTTCATCCACTGTTTCATTGTGGGTTGGAGTTCTGTCCACCACATCACAGAGTTGGGCCTTTAAGACTTGTAAGTATTAAAGAACCAAAATTGAAGACATTGGTTTTGGGGGATTTTGGCACTAGATCAGTACGCTCTGCCCTTGGTGCCATATCTGCTCACTCAGGGCTCACTTCGCCATCCCAATTTACAAACTCTGGCTTTGACGGCTTTGCTGCTGAAACCCCCATCTTGATGGAGAAGGGGCTGTCGGTTGTGGATACTTTGATTAAAGCTAGGAAGAAGTCTTCCTCTTCCATTTATTACAGGGTTTGGCGTGCCTACATTGACTGGTGTGAGTCTAAGTCTCTTCCCTGTCGTGTGTTCTCTATTCCCAGGATTCTGGAGTTCCTGCAGCATGGGTTGGAGATGGGGCTCCAACTCAGTACTCTGAAGGGTCATGTTTCTGCCCTGGCTATTTTCTTGCAGAAGTCCTTTGCTCAGCACCCTCTGATCAGGACTTTTTTCCAGGGGGTCACTCATGTGCGCCCCCCACGTTAACCTATGGTGCCTGTTTGGGATCTGAACTTGGTTCTGTCAGCCTTGCAGGGTGCTCCCTTTGAACCTGTGCAGGATGCTGCCTTGGCCATTCTTACGCTCAAGGTTGTATTTCTGGTGGCTATTGATTCTGTTAGGCGTGTGTCTGAGTTGGCGGCGCTTTCCATTCAGCCCCCCTACTATGAGAGACACCAGGACAAGGTGGTGTTTCGTTTCAAATCTGACTTTCTGTCTGTCTTTCATTTGAATCAGGATATTGTTCTTCCTTCTTTGTGCCCTAATCCTAGCAATGCTAAGGAGAGGGTTTTGCACTCTTTGGATGTGGTTAGGTGTCTGAAGTACTATCTGGCGGCTACTGCACCTTTCAGGAAAACTGATGCTCTTTTTGTGGTCCCTTCTGGTCCTAGGAAGGGTTTGGCTCCTGCCAAGTCTACTATCAGCAAGTGGATTCGTCAGGCTGTGATTCAGGCCTACTCTGCTAAGGGGAAGAATCCTCCCTTCCGCCTTTCTGCTCATTCCACTCGTGCTATTGGTGCCTCTTGGGCTTTTCAGCACCAGGCTTCTGTTGAACAAGTTTGCAAGGCCGCTACTTGGTCTTCTGTTCATACCTTTTCAAAGTTTTACAAGGTTGATGTTAGGGCCTCTGCTGATGCTGCTTTTGGCCCGAAAGGTTCTGCAGGCGGCAGTGGTTTAAACTGTCTGCTGCTGATTTTTCTTGTGGATCCCACCCTACTTTATGGACACTGCTATTGGATGTCCCAAGATTTGGAGCAGGACGTACTGTATACTAAGAATAATACAATTCTGTGATTACTCTCCTGTAGAATTGGTATTATGAGTATACAGTACGTCCTGCTCCAACCCACCCTTGGTTTGCATTATCTTGGATCCCCTGTATGGTGATTGTTATCTTTGTTATAGTTGATAGTTTGGATTGTTTAATTCTCCCAGCTTCTCATTAACTGCTTTTTAATGCTGGGGATTGTGGGAGGTCCCCGGGTATTTGAGGGGCCGGGAGGAGCCTATTTTCGATGTCTCTGCAGTCCAGCGCCATCTGGCAGTGTATATCCCAAGTGTAAGTATTAGATTTGGAGCAGGACGTACTGTATACTCATAATACCAATTCTACAGGTGAGTAATCACAGAATTGTATTTTTTGATTTGTCCAGTCCACCAATTTGAACATTGGCCACAATAAAACATCCTATTGTTTACAGATACAACATTTTTTAAATAAAAACTTATAATGCCTTTCAATTGCTACTGTGCTGAGATAACACAGTTATTTGAACTTAGCTCCTGAATTTACAATTGCTGCATCGGTAGGTATGTGCTTAAAGTAGACCAAAACCCAGTATTTTCACTCGAGTTCTGCTCCATCCTCCAGGACATCCTGGTGGGCACACAAAACCTCCTTCATCCCTAGGATATTTGCGGCCATGCCAACCATACAGTTACAGTGGGCATGGCCCACACAGCCAATGGTGTGAGGGATGACAACATCAGTCGTGAATGCACCAAGGGCTTGTTGGCAAAGTGAAGAATTACGGGCGATTGGTTTTGCATAGTGGGGCACCCGAAATGTTGCAGTTCATACCTCATAGGGCTAAAATGCATGACATATAATAATAATTAGCACAATGTAGACACATTTATTTAGCAAGACTCTTAAAGTCATAAACTTTGAGGATAGAATAGAAGTATAAAAGTATAAGAATAAAAGTACAGTTAGCAATCAGACAGGGATATTCTTAGTATACATTACGTCCTGCTCCAGATTAGATTACTTACACTTGGGTATTACTCCGCCAGATGGCACTGGACTGCAGAGACATCGAAAATAGGCTCCTCCCGGCCCCTCAAATACCGAGGGACCTCCCCCAGATCTTCTCTGCAGTCTGGACTGCGAAGGGCAAGAAGATGGCTCTGTCTTCTCGCAGGTGAGCGGGGCTATTAGCCTGCGGCCCTGTAGGACTATTCCCACCTGTTCCATTATTACTGTGCTTCCCAGCCTTGGCTGCGCTGGTCCGGGTGATGGTAGGCAGCACCGCTGTCAGGTGCTTAGGAGCGCTGCTCCACCGCAATCCCCCACCTAAGGGTAGGCGGTATAAGCATATGGTGAGCTTCTATGGGATGCCCTCCCGCCCTATTGCCCCTTGCGCCTGTCTATCGGTGGGTCCTGTTAAGTGGCCGCTGTCCTCTCTCGCTCTCCCTTGTAGCCCTCGAAGGAAGGCTGGTTGTCACCTGTACGGCTTCACGCTCTTCGGGGGGGGGGCCCCGCGGTTGGCGCATTCCGCGTCACTGTCCCTGCGCCCCCGCCCCTCGAGGTATACCGGTGCCATTTTCTCTTGGATCCGGCTGCTACGTAACTGGCATCTACCTACCGCAGTCCGTGAGTGCCCTCGCGGGCGGCTTTATTTACCATTTGTCATTCACATGTCACTTACGGTTCCCGTTTTGCTTATGTCTTTCAGACGGGCCGAATCCTATTGGCTTCTCCCGGCCCTACTCCCTCTATTTAGGTATTTAACTTGTGAGGCCTAGTGTGTAATTACTCCCACTTCCCTAGCGGGTTATTGGGGCATCCCGGGTTGCTTTTATAGCGTGAATCCCTATCGGCTTATTGTGCCGCTATAATCACCATATGGAGGCGTCTCAGGATATTAGGGTTGATTCAGAGCCCCTTTCTCATCATTTTTATGGAAGTCTTGCTACCAAACGAAAAATCATGCAAAAATGAAAACATTTCACACTAAAGTTCTTGCAGAAAAAAGGCTTTGCTGAATCAGACGGGGGAAAAAATGAACGAGAATGGAAATATTCACGCAAAAAAAAGGTGAGAAAGGGGCTCTGAATCAAGCCTAATGTGCTCGGGGTTCCTTCGGCACAAGCCCGGCTGTGTGTAGCTTGTGGTGTGTCCCCTATTAGCGCTGACAATGTGCGGGTCTGTGTACCTTGTGCCCAGCAGGTGCTTGCGCTGCAGCCTGGTTTACCAGTAGCTGGGCCTGCGCCTCGTATGGCTTCACCTACTCCCCCAAGCTTAAATCTCACTCCCATTGTGTTGCATACAGGTGGGGATTCTCAGCCTGATGTGTCTTCCAGACTGGCTAGTGTTGAGAAGTTGCTTGCTAATATCTTGGCGCGTAAGGCCTCTGCAAAAAAGCGGCACTTAACGCCTGATGTCACTCTTTTCCCTATGGAGGCTGATGAGTTATTGGAACTGTCTGGCTATACCCCTTTGGAAGAAGGGGAGTTATTCTCTGACTCAGAGTCATCTGATGAGAGGCCCAGGGTTCATGACGATTCTGGCTCTGACCCCTGGGCCCCAGATGATACCGATAGGCTGTTGGCTCCGATTTTTGAGGTTCTGTCTATTTCTCCCCTGGTTGCAGCTCCCAGGCAACAGGGGGAATTGTTTCATACTGCTAAGTCACGTTTGGAATTTCCTGAGCAAGCCCATTTTAATAATCTTGTGCTCAAGGAATGGGAGCGCCCCAGTTGGGATAAGAGGTAACCCTTTCCTGCTGATGTGGTGAAGTGTTGGTCATCCCCTCCTGAAGTGGATGCCCCGGTCCTAGGGTTATCTAACACCTCTGTCATGCACTCCCCTGACTCTACTACACTGCAGGATGCTGAGGACCGGCGCATTGATCAGCTGGCGTCCCATGCCTTTGCATGTGTGGGGACGGCGCTGCGCCCGGTCTGTGCCTCTGCTATTACGGCTGTGGCTATCAGGACCCTGCTCAGAAGTATCCTTGATGGTACCCCTGATGATGTGTCTAGTGAGGAGTTTAATGCACTCTCTCGTTGTGAGGTTTTTGTTACTTATGTCCTCTCTGCCTTGGATGATACCATTAGAATGTGTGGCAGAACCTCTGCCCTTGTGGTGGCTATACGCCGCTCGGTTTGGCTGCGCCAGTGGGATGCTGACAACGCTGCCAAGAAAGCCCTCACTGGTTTTCCCTTCAAAGGACTACACCTGTTTGGGGACTGCCTGGACCTGTTTGCTAAGGGTGGCAGGTTACCCCAGCGCAGGCCATTCGGGGTCAGGGCTCCTTTTTCTCCCCCTACCGTGGTGCTAGACAAGGGAGGGGGGTTTCCCTTACTGGGGCCCAAGGAGACTTCTGGCTCCTCCTGAGGCTCCAAGCTTAAGTCCTCTCCCAAGCCCCCTCAGGCATGAAGGGGGGCCCTCACCCATCTGGGTGGGGGGACGGCTTCAGCACTTTGCTCAAGTCTGGAGGCTTCATGTCTCAGACCGGTGGATTCAGGAGGTAGTGTCCTCTGGTTACAATATAGAGTTTGCTGCCTGCCCCCCAGCCCCTAGATTCATCAGATCCCAGTTTTCTCAGGACCCTGTGTCAGCTCAGGCTCTAGTGCAGGCGGTGCAAAGCCTTCTGGAGCTGGGGGTCATCTGCCAGGTCCCTTTAAGAGAAAGGGGCAAGGGCTTCTATTCCAACCTCTTCATCGGGCCCAAAAAAGATGGGTCAGTCAGGCCCATCCTGGACTTGAAGATCCTCAACAAATTTGTCAGGTGCAGGCGCTTTCGAATGGAAACTCTGCGCTCTGCCATCAGTTCCCTGCGTCCAGGGGACTTCATGACGTCTGTGGACATCAAAGATGCTTATCTTCATATTCCTGTGTTCCCAGGTCATCAAAGGTTCCTCAGGTTCGCTCTGGAGGATCAGCACTACCAATTTGTGGCATTGCCCTTTGGTCTCACTTCAGCTCCCAGAGTGTTCACCAAGGTGCTGGCAGGAGTGATGTCTCTGCTCAGGTCTCAGGGCATCCGCGTGCTGCCCTACCTGGACGACATTCTCATCACTTCCCAGTCTCTACATCAGGCAGAGTTGGATACTCAGCTGGTAGTGTCCACTCTGGAGTCATTTGGCTGGGTGATCAACCATCCCAAGTCTTCTCTGTCTCCCTCCTTGGTGACTCCCTTCCTGGGAATGACTCTGGATACAGTTCAGGCAAGGATTTTTCTTCCTCAGCAATAGGTGGACAGTCTGATTGCGCAGGTCCAGTTCCTGCTATCTTGTCATCATCCCTCCATCAGGCAGCGAATGCAGCTGGTGGGCCTGATGGTGGCGTGCTTCGAGGCGGTCCCTTATGCTCAGTTCCACTTGAGGCCTCTGCAACTCGACCTCTTGTCAGTATGGGACAAGGATCCTGCATCCCTGGACCAGGTCTTTGTACTTTCCCCCCTGGTCAGGCGGTCCCTCTCGTGGTGGCTGGACTCCAGGAACCTGTTGGGGGGCAAATCTTTTCTGGCCCCCTCCTGGGAAACGGTCACCACGGATTCCAGTCTGACAGGTTGGGGGGGGTTTCTGGATGTCCCTGCAAGGGAGGTGGGGCCCTCAGGAGGCCCACACACCTATCAACGATCTGGAACTGCGGGTGATCAGGTTGGTTCTGACTCAGTTGACTCATCACCTTCTTGCCTGTTCAGGTACGCTCGGACAACCAGACGACAGTTGCCTACATCAATCATCAGGGAGGGACCCGGAGCAAGAGGGCCGTCCAGGAAGTGTCTCTGATCCTGGCCTGGGCGGAGGCCAATGTTCCCTGCATATCAGCTGTGTAATCTGCAGGCAGACTCTCTGAGCAGGGGCTCCTCTCACCTGGGAGAATGGTCCCTCTGCAACAGGGTGTTTCAATCTCTGTGTCACCGTTGGGGCCAACCAGATGTGGATCTGTTTGTGTCCCATCACAGTCACAAGCTCCCGGCCTTTGTCTCCCTGCCCCAGGATCCTCTAACCTTGGCCACGAATGCGCTAGTAATGTCATGGCAGGACTTTCAGCTCCTGTATGTCTTTCCTCCATTCCCCCTGTTGGGCAGGGTTCTGCGCAAGATTGCTCTGGAGGGGGTGCCAGCAATACTGGTGGCCCCCAGGTTGCATGGTGCAGCTGGCAGTAGATCAGTACGCTCTGCCCAGGGTGCCAGACCTGCTCACTCAGGGTCCCTTACGCCATCCCAATTTACAAACTCTGGCTCTGACGGCCTGGCTGCTGAATCCTCCGTCTTGATGGAGAAGGGGCTGTCTACCTCTGTTGTTGATACCATGATAAAGGCTAGGAAGAAGTCTCCTTCTTCCATTTACTATAGGGTTTGGCGTGCCTACATTGACTGGTGTGAGTCTAGGTCTCTTCCCTGTCGTGTGTTCTCTATCCCCAGGATCCTGGAGTTCCTGCAGCCTGGGTTGGAGATGGGGCTCCAACTCAGTACTCTGAAGGGTCATGTTTCTGCCCTGGCTGTTTTCTTCCAGAAGTTCTTAGCCCAGCATTCTCTGATCAGGACTTTTTTGCCTGTTTGGGATTTGAACTTGGTCTTGTCAGCCTTGCAGGGTGCTCCCTTTGAACCTGTGCAGGATGCTGCCCTGGCCATTCTTACTCTCAAGGTTGTCTTTTCGTAGGCTATCACCACTGTTAGGCGTGTGTCTGAGTTGGCGGCACTTTCTATCCAGCCCCCCTACTTTAAGAGACACCAGAAAAAGGTGGTGTTTGGCTTCAAGCCAGACTTTCTGCCTAAGGTAGTGTCTGCCTTTCATTTGAATCAGGACATTGTTCTTCGTTCATTGTGCCCTAATCCTAGTAATGCTAAGGAGAGGGTCTTGCATTCTTTGGATGTGGTTAGGTGTCTGAAGTACTATCTGGTGGCTACTGCACCTTTCAGAAAAACTGATGCTCTTTTTGTGGTCCCTTCTGGTCCTAGGAAGGGTTTGGCTCCTGCCAAGTCTACTATCAGCAAATGGATCCGTCAGGCTGTGATTCAGGCCTATTCTTCTAAGGGAAAGAATCCTCTCTTCCGCCTTACTGCTCATTCTACTCGTGCTATTGGTGCCTCTTGGGCTTTTCAGCACCAGGCTTCTCTTGAACAAGTTTGCAAGGCCGCTACTTGGTCTTCTGTTCATACCTTTTGAGTTTTACAAGGTTGATGTTAGGGCCTCAGCTGATTATGCTGTTGGCCCTAAGGTTCTGCAGGCGGCAGTGGTATGACCTGTCTGCTGTTACCTTTGGGGATCCCACCCTACTTGTGGACACTGCTATTGGATGTCCCAAGTGTAAGTAATTTATTCTGGAGCAGGACGTACTGTATACTAAGAATAATACAATTCTGTGATTACTCACCTGTAGAATTGGTATTATGAGTGTACAGTACGTCCTGCTCCACCCCACCCTTGGTTTTGCATTATCTTGGATCCCCTGTATGGTGATTGTTATCATTGTTATAGTTACCAGTTTGGTTCTGTTTTAATTCTCCCGGCTTCTCGTTAACTGCTTTTCAATGCTGGAGATTGTGGGAGGTCCCTGGGTATTTGAGGGGTCGGGAGGAGCCTGTTTTCGATGTCTCTGCAGTCCAGCGCCATCTGGCGGAGTAATACCCAAGTGTAAGTAATCTAATCTGGAGCAGGACGTACTGTATACTCATAATACCAATTCTACAGGTGAGTAATCACAGAATTGTATTTTTCTGTACATTTAACTGACACTGTTATATTTTACAGTATTTGTTGATGTGAATTGCCCCATCAGTAGGGGGCAGTTTTTCAGTAGATATTTAGACAGCAAAATAATGACACAGGAGCTGCCTATTTCCCATGTCGAAAGATCTGCCAAAGGAAAGCTGCTCCTTAGGGTTAGTCTGGTGGTGAGACTTGAAAATAATAAGTATTCTCCTAAATGTAAAAGTACTTTGTGCATAATCAGCAAAGGAAAGTTGGAACAAAACACATGCAGGTCACTAAAATGTGCCACCTTTAGACCAATTACCTTGAAACTGGCATATAAGATTAAGTTGTCCCTTTGGGGCTTTTTACGCAGCATATTCATTTTGCTGAAAGCAGCATTTTTGGTGTGGTCTGAATGAGTTTGGTGGTACGACAGACTTAAAAAAATAATACTTCAGTGATTATTGACCATGTTACATCACTACTGTATATGCACAGGTTGAAATAACATTTTGTAGTTTCTGCACTAATAAACATTGATTAGTAAAATGTTCTTTTCTTAGGTTTATTGTATTATCATAATCTGTAAAAACAATGTATTCTCAATGCCTCTCTTTTACTGACCCCAATAACTAAGCAGTGATCTAAAACTGATGAACACGAGAGATACATTATCACAACTATCTGGAAAGGGATGCACTGTCCACTTTAAAGTGTTTCGCATGTCAAATAATAAATATCAATAGCTTACCTTTCATTGAGTGGCTTCAGCACTGTGCTTCATCCTCTGTCTCCTTCCTCACTTCAGTCCCCACCCACTGATCTGGTCCATCAATCAACCTTTAGTGGACCAAGAACGGACCCCCCCTCCCAACTCCCTGGTCAGATGTCCTGATTGGCTGCCTCTCTCTGCAGCTTTGAAACCCACCCTCATCTCTCCTCTCACACTCATCACAGTGTGCTTACATCACATCACTGTTGCCACACCCACTGTTTCTGTAGATTTTTTCTATGAATCTCCAATGCTCTAAAGGGTCTTTTTGAAAAACGGATTTATGTTTAGGACAGAGCAACGTGCAGCCGAAGACAATTTAACATCTGCCCAAAGCATTGTATGATGATGATGATGATCAAATGGGGATGTCCCCTAGGAAAGGACTTGACCCAGAATAGAGTTTTAGTTTTCTTAAAAGTGTTGTTGACTACACTGGCTTCCTTCACAATTTAAAAATTTTATATTTATCATAATGGTACAACAAATGTTCCAGTTTATGCCTGAACTAAATTGGGAATACAGTGCAACAAAACAAAGTATGTTTTGCAAAACCCAACTGGGAATACATTATTTTTAAAATGTTCTTGGCCTATTTTAATGTGCAGGTGTTAGTGAGGACACACTTCCTAAAAGGCAGGGCGACAACTAAAATCCAAGTATACTAGCTTCATTTTGGTCATTTGCTGAACTAATGAAAAGGTTGAAAGGGAACATTTCACTATATAAGCATTTATGTCACTAAATGAATCACTTTTAATGCCTTTTACAATGCCATTGTTTTATACTGATATTATGTATTATATTAACACATGGGTGCCAAGTGTGACATTTAAAACTTGATTTCAGCCAAAACTTTTATTTAAATCGACTGTCCAGGCAATGTCAATAATAAGGCAGCAAGGAGCTCACCTAATGCCTGTCCCACGTGCTTCTCCTCCATTTACAGCAGTGAGCTCTAGATGCTGTAGCGGGTTTCCAAAGTGTATTTCTATTCCATTCCTCCATGACCACACACAAATGTGGTCGGTCGCATGGACCTTATCGCTTCTATTGTTACCAAGCCTCACAAGCATTAGTTGCACTTACTGGGCTTGCTCACCCTGGAAATGCTGAGGGTAGGGCAACCATGTGACCACATTTGGAGCATGGTTCTGGAAGAATAAAAAGGAAAGGCAAAAAACATTGGACGCTGCTACAGCTTCTACAGTATTCTGCAGCCAATTGAGGAGAGACACATGGGAGTTTCTGGTTTTAGATGAGCTCCTTTCTGCCTTATTATTGCCATTGCCTGGATTGTTCCTTTGAAAAACATCTGTGCTAAGGATGGTTCAGGATGACAGTTTTAGGCTGCAATGCATGCGCCATTAGTGATAACTGGTCTGCCTGTTTTCAGAAAGGGCTGAATGAATAAACAAGCATGTCAGGGAGGTAAGAACTCATTTTAAAAAGAACTGAAAGCAGAATTAGTAAGTGAAAGTCGAACTTGAAAGAAATAGAAAAAAAATCCTATCATTATGAACCTTCCTACTTTAAAAAATACCTTGCAGTTGGTTAAAGCCTCCCTGTCAATGGCAAGGCACCCAGCCATTTGTTCAGATTTATAGATGGCACAAGGGAGATAATACAAAGCACTAAACTGGCATTCCAGGACTGCTAGAAATAAAGGTCTGCAGAAACCCAACTCACACAGACCAGTACCTACTTCCTCCATCCGCTGAATTATAAACTGCACATCACCCGAACTCTACACCACTGAGCATAGAACATCACAACCAACTATGACGAAAGGATACATTAACCCTAGAGGTTCCCCCTAAAACCTTGGCTACCTAGGCAGATATCATGGTCCTGAGGACACTGACACTGAAGTCCAGTGTAGTGAGCGTTGACCAGACATGTACATTCAAGAAATGAAAAGGCCAGTGTAAGCGGGCAAATAATCAGCAGTGACGACAACGGATTTGAACGGCAAAACAGCTTTTATTCAGCAAAGTTCAGTAGATAGTCCAAAGGTTGCAGCATAAATGCAGAAAGCAAAAAGGGTTACTTCACCAACCAAATAGTCCTGGGCTGGGTACTCCAGCAAGCTGATCAATTCCAGTCCCCTTTACAGGGCGTATCAGCCCTCTGCTCAATGTCCAGTGCTATCCTTCACCACGGTGCAGCTCAGCCTGGGCTCACTCCAACAGGCTGGTCATCCAACAAAGGAAAGGCCGTGTGCTCTCTTCTTATACAGGCTTCCCCTGTAATCAGTGTGCACACTTGTGGAGGCCTTAGAACATGTAACAACCCGTTATGGAATTGGGGAAGTGACCCGGGCCGGATTGTGCTTTATACAACCAAGCAGGGAAGAAACAGACATTTTGATACAATTTACCACACCAGTTAAAACAGCAAATGGCACAGCACATAGGAGCCAACTTCTCAAGTCAACTTCTTCTCAACTGTATACCTATATCTAAAATACACGGAGCACACACTTGATGATAATCAGTTTTATATCCTGGACACAGAGGAAGATTTTAAAAAGAAGCAAAATAATCCAGTTATGTTACAAAGGAGAGAGAGAGGTTTGGGTGCAACATCGAATGTCTGTCACAGATAATACTTTTTGACACCTCTTACAAGACATAATACCTCATAGTTCCAATAATGCAAATGCATTCCATGTCCCTAACCTCATGTGGATTGAAGCTACACCCAGCACAATTTATTGCTGGAGATTTCAGTACAACCCCTCCCCCCCTGACTACCTATGCTTGTGGTCCCTCTAGTTCAAATTAGAGATTGAACAGCGCAACAAGCATTCACAAAAATATGTACCTAAGAAATGAGTTATAATGTTGTGTAAGGAAGTATAATTTTTGTGTAAGAAAGACTTCTGCCTTAGACTCCTGACATGAGAGAATAATTGTATCTCAGAGACAGATTACACTTGACTGTGACTGTGGGGTTTAACACAGTAGGGACCAGCTAGAGATCTTTCACTGGGGGCATGTAGAAAGCTAGATCTTCTGAGTGGGGTCAAAAAATATTTAGGCTGAAGATCAGCTTTACAATATTCTGAAATTGTCATCTGATATTTTATGTTTGTTTTTTGGCTTTCTATAGATTTCATTGTCCTGGTAGCCTCGCTGGCAGTGATTGCAGCTGGGACTCAGGGTAACATCTTTGCGACCTCAGCTCTACGTAGTATGCGCTTCCTGCAAATCCTGCGTATGGTGCGCATGGACAGAAGAGGAGGCACCTGGAAATTACTAGGCTCAGTGGTGTATGCTCACAGCAAGGTCATTTGAAGTACAAATATTGCATTTATTATCTTTAATTAAAAGTTCATTTTTGAGGACCTAATGCAGATGCAGCTTTCTTTAACATACATACATACATTGCACTGGTGCATCGTGCTATTTTTAAATCTTAAATGCTTTTCAATAGCTTCTTTGTGATATATAAAAATGGGATGAGCTGGGATGTGATGGTTAATGATTGCTACATCTGTAGATATCCAAATTGACAGATATATTGAGATAGAAGCACTGCATAGAAGGCCTTTATTGGCTGAAGAGGCTCCAGAAGACCAGAAATGGGGAAGAATCAGAGATGACATATGCATCACTAATTGACTGGGGTGGCACAAATTGGCTAAGAAAATAGTCACATGCAATACTTAAAATCAATGGCCACATAAAAAAACGGCTGCTTGGTCCTACTCATCAATTTACCTGATTGATGAAATGCATCCCATGCCACCCGGGGCCTGGCAGTGTTTGCACCCCACCATGAGTTACAGAAGCGCTACCATGCACTTTCCACTCACTACAATGGAGGGGGCATATCAGACCCGGACACACCCCCTCCATTGCAAAAAATGGAGAGGATGGGGCAATGCGCCTGTTACTGATGGCGGGGGTGCAGCCAGACACGCTATCAATTTTGACCCCTATTCGGGATGGGTAGCTTGAGATGCTTCCTATGGTCTATAAGACTCGGAAGTCCGATCGTATCCCTCTTTATGGGGCATCTTGAATTGGGATGTCCTCTGTGTGTATCCCCGGGAATCTCCTAGTACACTCACAGCTATCTTATCCCAGGCTGCCTATATCCTATCAATCAAAAACAGCTTTTAATCAGCTTTCCCACTGTCAGGCAGCTTTATTGTCTGGTAAAATATTTGCATTCCACCAGACAAATGAAACATTCACAGAGATGATTACAACTCAGAATCATGTAAGTCAAAGGTACTGTCATAGTTTTTTTTTTTGGGGGGGGGGGGAGGGGGGAAAAACAAGACTGGTGCGGTGCCGCCCGTAGGCAGAGATGTATGCACCTTTTTTCCTCCCTTCCGCTTAGGTGCACCTTATCTGTTATGAAGGTCCCTATTTACTAGAGAATTGTATGGGGGGGAGGGAATTGCCAGCCCTCTCCCACTCCTATTTCCAGTTTAGTCAGAAAAGGGGGGCAGGGGGCCTGGACAAATTCCCTAATCGGGGTACCTTTTGAATAGCAAGTATTCAAGTATTGTTCTACATATCTATGTATTTCAGTGTAAATTAATTGTATTTTTTGGGGGCGATATCCCATAAACCATAAAAAGCAAAGGTACTGTCTGTGACAGCCCCTCTTGTACTATAATTCATATATCTCCACTCAAATTATATACATAACAAGTGTTTATTGTTTGTAGCAAGCGGGTTTCTCAGTTTTGTAGCAAGTGTTGATATACCAAACAGTCTGGTGCAGACGCGTTTCGCACTTAGCTTCCTCAGTGCACCAGGGTACTATAACATAAACATATATATACATTAACTTGAATTTATAACATTTCTACATCAACAGTTATAGGTGCTGTAACTTTAACATGTATACATTCAGTTTTTCAGACTAGGGTAGACCGTTAATTGTGTGTGCACTTACATTTCTTATTATTGTTAGTTTTCCCTGGATTGATGCAGCATACATCGAATTTTCCAAATTATTTCTCTAAATAAAATAATTATCCTTCAGTTTCATTGCATTATCATTTAGTTTTTAGTTTTTTATATATTCTTGGTATACTCACTTATTTGCTGCTGTCAGTAGTTGATTAGAGGTAGTTCTGTTGAGAGAGCCACATTTTAAATCATAGTTTGCCCTGTCTATTAAAATAAGCGTTTACTGGCTGTTTATAGGTACTTACTGAGGTTGTGCCAGCTGTGACACATAGGGTCCGGTGGTGCCTGTGTCTAAAGTGGACAGACAGGCTGCGCTGTTGGAAAACGTGGGGATCCTGCTTTTTTTAGAGGTTGCTCTTTAAGCCGTTTTTGTTGTTGTGCTGCTATGCTGCTGTGTTGCTATGTTGCTGTGCTGCTGTGCTTTCAGCGTGTTGTTTTGGAATCCCCCTCCAGACGCTCTCTAGCCAATCAGATGGCTGGGCGTCTGCGGAGGGCGGGGTCTCAATCAGAGCCACTCAGCTGTTGCCTCCGTAATGGCGGAAGGCGGGGTCTTTCGTGAAGACACCGCAGCTAGAACTTCCGCTCTCTGGGCGGCCCCTCCCCGGATTTAAAAGCGTGTCTTCAGGCTGGCAGCGGCCATTTTCTTGGTTGTTTATTATCTATCTAGATATCCTCCATTTTGTCGTGGCTGCCTTACGGGCGCCATTTTGTTGTAGTCTTATATGGTCTATTGGATCTCGATATCCTCCATTTTGTCGTGGCTGCCTTACGGGCGCCATTTTATTGTAGTCTTATACGGTCTATTGGTTCACTGTTATTAGTATGTTCTAATATTGTGGCCATGGGGCTAATTCTTGTTAGTTCTTGTTATCTTTGTTGTAAGTGGCTCTCTCTAGTCCTCATACAGGGAAGTCTATATGCTGTTCATAAGTTATATCCTATTCTAGGAGTACTGTAAGCAGCGTCAGTTGATATACCAGGCTGTAAGTGCAGACACATGACGGCTACTATTGTTGCATATTGTTTATACCTTGATTGTCAGATTGCATAATCAAATTCTTACAAGGTAAGCAATATAGTTATATATTCATAAATTAAATATATAAGTATACACATATATCTTTGTAAATATATTGTAATTAAATATAAAAATAAAAGTATACACATACATATTTGTAGATATATTGTATTTACTATACAAATTATTATAATGATTTAATATCCTTCGTTACTTCTTGGAATGCCTCCTAATGGTCCGGTTCGCCTCAGATATTTTTTCTTTGGTACAATAATATCAGCTTATTTGTGTTATAGTATCATTGTTTATATTTTATATTTATCTCCTCTGTTTCTTATGAGGACATTGGGAATGGGATTTGTCTTGTTTTATTTTCATTATTTTTATTCTTATTGATATTGTTTTTATTCGTGTTTTTATTTTTTATTTTTATTTTTGTTTGCAACTCTGTTATGGTTGTGACTTCTATGGGTCAGTCTGAGCTCTCTAGGTGTCAGAAACACTTACTTTGGGGTAAATTACATTTATTTCAGGTAGGGTGTGAAACTACAGGTTTCATTGAGACCTGGTGGTCTTGTTGCATGTAGCATAGTGATCCATTTCGTCTCCTTCTGTAGCGTTATTTTGGTGATGTCTCCGCCTCTGGGGTGTGGGTGGATTCTGTCTAGGATCTGGAAAGTAATCCCTTCTGTTATGCTCTCATGGTATCTAGCAAAATGTCTGCCTACTGGTGTGAGCATATTTTTATTTTTTATGTCTCGGAGGTGTTCATATATTCTCGTCTTTAGTCTACGGTTCGTTTTGCCTATATAGAATTTGGGGCAGGTGCATTTCAGTATGTACACTACATCTGTTGTGTTGCAGTTGCCAAAGTGTCGTTGTTTGATTATGGTGTCTGGGGGTACCTGGATTTCCTGCCCTTGTTTTATGTATTTGCAGTAATTGCAACTCTGACAGCAGTATGTGCCTTTTATGGTACAGCAGGCTTGTTTTTTATCTGTCACATAGTGGCTTTGTACTAGACTGTCCCTGATAGATCTTGATCGTCTAAAGGTTAGGTTTGGGCGATCACTGACAAATGGTCCTATCTCTGGGTCTCTTTGTAGTATGTGCCAGTACTTTGTGAGGGTCTGTCTAATTTCTTTGTGTTGTCTATTATATGTGAGAATGACTGGAGTCTGTCTCAGTGTTTGTGCTTTCTGTGTGTTTTTTTGTTTCCAGTTCTGGTTAAGTAGGCTATCTCTGTTTTGTTCGCTTGCGCGTTTGTATGCTCTTTTTAAAATCCTCTGGCTATACCCTCTGGCTAGCAGGCGGGATCTAATTCCATCTGCCGTTTTTTTGAAGTCAATTTCGTCTGTGCAGTTGCGCCTCGCTCTTAAATATTCCCCATAGGGTATACTGTTTTTCAACGGGACTGGGTGTGAGCTGGATGCTCTAAGAATATTATTTGCTGCTGTTGCTTTCCTATAGAGGCAGGTGTTTAATTTGCCCTGGCTGTCTGATCTGACCATGAGGTCTAAAAAGGTAACCTCTGTTGAATCGAAGGTCAGAGTGAATTTGAGGTTAAGGTTATTAGTATTTAGTTTATCCACAAATTTCAGTAAGTCTTCCTGTACTCCTTCCCAGATTAGGAAGATATCATCAATATACCTTAGCCATAGGGATACTTTTTCTGTATATTGGTTCATTTCCTCATCTTGCCATATTTGGTTTTCCCACCATCCCAAGTACAGATTGGCGAACGATGGGGCACATGTCGTCCCCATTGCTGTACCTTGTAGTTGATGGTATAATTGTTTGTTGAATAAGAATGTGTTATGTGTTAGTATTAATTCCAGTAACTGTAACAGAAACATATTGTGTTCGTGTTGTGTGATCTCGGTTTGGTCTAGATAGTGCTTGATGGCTTTTAGTCCTAGTGAGTGAGGGATGCTGGAATACAGGGCTTCAACATCTAAAGTCACCAGTAAGCTTGGGGTTGGGATGGTCAGATTCTGAATCATCTGTAGCAGGTGTGGGGTATCACGAGTATATGAGGAAAGTGATTGTACAAAAGGTTGTAAGAATGTGTCTACATACTCACTTGCTTTGCTTGTGAGTGAGTTTATTCCGGCTACTATGGGGCGTCCTGGCGGGTTTTTTTCTGATTTATGAATTTTTGGAAGTGCATAGAAGGTTTGGGTCACTGGATTGGAGACTGTCAAAAATTCCTTTGTTGGTTTATCTATTATCTTATGTGCGTATGCTTCCTCTATGATTTTTGTGTATTCTTCCATGTCCTTTTTCAACTTTGATAGAGGGGCTTTCTGGTACCAGTGTTTGTTGTCTAATATCTTATGGCACATGTCTTTATATTGTGTGGTGGTCATTATCACAATGTTTCCCCCTTTATCTGCTGGTTTAATTACCACTGAATGATTGGTCTGTAATTCTTTTAGGGCCTGTTTTTGTTGTGGGGTTATGTTTTGGGGGCGTTGTCCCACTGTGTTCATACTTTCTATTTCTTGGGTCACAAGGTTAACAAAGGTCTTTACACCTGCGTTCATACTTAGGGGAGGGAAGTATGTGGAGGATTTTCTGAAGATTTTGGTTGGTTTTCTTATTTCCTCTTGCACCTCCTGTGTGTCCTTTGTCTGGAGAGCTTCTAATATCCTCAGACTCTCTATGTCACTTTGTGATAACTGTACCTCTTGCCTCTCTGGTGGTGGGGTTATTTCCTCCCTTTCCAATAGGTCCATGTTACGATCCTTATCACTGAATTGATACTGTAGTAATAATTTGCGGACAAAGAGATTTAGGTCCTTTATGAGCTCAAATTTATTAATGTTAATCTCTGGACAGTAGTTCAGGCCTAGTCTTAAGATTTCCTCCTGTCCCTTTGTCAGTGGCATATTTGCTAGGTTTACTATATCTGTTGTCTGTTTGTGTTCTATTGATTCTATATCTGTGTCTGGCCTCATGTGGGTTTTGTGTAGGTGCTCCGTTTGTGGGCTTGAGTGATATCTCCGGGTATATATTGGCCCACTTGGCTTAGGCCTAAAAAAGGGTCCTCTATCTCTTTCCTGGTCTCTGGTCGGTAGTCTGGGGATGGCAGTGTTTTTCTCTTACCCCTTTGGTGGTAGGTCGTGTCTTCCCAGTTGCCACCTTTTCCTCTCCTCTCTTTGTTCTGGTGTTTCGAGAACAAGGAATAGTGTTTTTGTCTTTGGTCTCTAGAGGATGTACTCTCAGAGGATGAGGATGAATACTCTGTATAGTATGGGTCTGTGGTGTCTCTCCTTGGTGTATTGGTGGTAGGACCTCCCTTCGTTTGCCACTTATATGCTCTATGTTCCTTGTAGGCTTGTCTGTCCCTATATAATTTTCTGTTCTTCAGTTCCCACACTTCCTTTACTAAGATTTCTATGTTCTTCCTAATTTGTGTGTTATGTGATTCAAATTCTGTCCAGTCCCTGTGTTGATTTAGTTCCTCACAGTTCTTTTTGAATTCTGCTTCGATTTTGTGTAAGTAAGTTTCTTGTTGCTCTATTAAGAGTTTTAGCATGTTATATGAGCATTGTTGTAAATTCTGTTCCCACTTTTCCTTGAAAATGGGATCTAGATCCCCAACTTGTGGGAATATCCTTATTCTCAGTCCCAACGGTACTATATGTTCTTCCAAGAATTAGCCCCATGGCCACAATATTAGAACATACTAATAACAGAGAACCAATAGACCGTATAAGACTACAATAAAATGGCGCCCGTAAGGCAGCCACGACAAAATGGAGGATATCGAGATCCAATAGACCATATAAGACTACAACAAAATGGCGCCCGTAAGGCAGCCACGACAAAATGGAGGATATCTAGATAGATAATAAACAACCAAGAAAATGGCCGCTGCCAGCCTGAAGACACGCTTTTAAATCCGGGGAGGGGCCGCCCAGAGAGCGGAAGTTCTAGCTGCGGTGTCTTCACGAAAGACCCCGCCTTCCGCCATTACGGAGGCAACAGCTGAGTGGCTCTGATTGAGACCCCGCCCTCCGCAGACGCCCAGCCATCTGATTGGCTAGAGAGCGTCTGGAGGGGGATTAAATTCCCCTCACACAGCGGCCCCAGCGTCTGACGCGAGGGATTCCAAAACAACACGCTGAAAGCACAGCAGCACAGCAACATAGCAACACAGCAGCATAGCAGCACAACAACAAAAACGGCTTAAAGAGCAACCTCTAAAAAAAGCAGGATCCCCACGTTTTCCAACAGCGCAGCCTGTCTGTCCACTTTAGACACAGGCACCACCGGACCCTATGTGTCACAGCTGGCACAACCTCAGTAAGTACCTATAAACAGCCAGTAAACGCTTATTTTAATAGGCAGGGCAAACTATGATTTAAAATGTGGCTCTCTCAACAGAACTACCTCTAATCAACTACTGACAGCAGCAAATAAGTGAGTATACCAAGAATATATAAAAAACTAAAAACTAAATGATAATGCAATGAAACTGAAGGATAATTATTTTATTTAGAGAAATAATTTGGAAAATTCGATGTATGCTGCATCAATCCAGGGAAAACTAACAATAATAAGAAATGTAAGTGCACACACAATTAACGGTCTACCCTAGTCTGAAAAACTGAATGTATACATGTTAAAGTTACAGCACCTATAACTGTTGATGTAGAAATGTTATAAATTCAAGTTAATGTATATATATGTTTATGTTATAGTACCCTGGTGCACTGAGGAAGCTAAGTGCGAAACGCGTCTGCACCAGACTGTTTGGTATATCAACACTTGCTACAAAACTGAGAAACCCGCTTGCTACAAACAATAAACACTTGTTATGTATATAATTTGAGTGGAGATATATGAATTATAGTACAAGAGGGGCTGTCACAGACAGTACCTTTGCTTTTTATGGTTTATGGGATATCGCCCCCAAAAAATACAATTAATTTACACTGAAATACATAGATATGTAGAACAATACTTGAATACTTGCTATTCAAAAGGTACCCCGATTAGGGAATTTGTCCAGGCCCCCTGCCCCCCTTTTCTGACTAAACTGGAAATAGGAGTGGGAGAGGGCTGGCAATTCCCTCCCCCCCATACTGTCATAGTTACTTCTACGATCAAAAGGGTAATTTAAGAAAATGTGGCTTCCCTTTTCAAGTGAGGGCTTGTCAACTTATGTTATACTTTACAATATTTCAGTTTAGATTTTGGACATTCAGAGGAACAGCAGAGAAATAAAACCATAATGGTTACCAACCAGCTCTCCTGTGCCCCAAGGCTGTCTTACTGGAGTCTCTGATTTCTGCCCTATCTCATAGGAGTCTTAATGTATATACATTCTTGACTTTATTTATAAACCTGCCTTTTGAACCTTCTTGAACTATATTAGTAAGATATTAGATATACATATTGACTTGGCTTCTCCCTGAAGAATTGGCGGTACTCCTTGTGGTTTTACTGGGGGAAACAATGCATCATGAAATTAATACCCTAGAGTTGATATTGCATATTTCAATCAAGTTGGAAGCAGCTGCATTTTTCGGCACAGTGCTGCAATATATATATATATATATATATATATATATATATATATATATATTAATAGTTCTACTATAATTTCTACTTAACATCAGTAAACCAGGGAAAAGTGAAACATGTACAGTGTTAGCAATAATTCAGAATTAAATATTTTTATCTTATTAATCAAACCAGTTTATAAAATGTATAATTGCTTTTGTTTCTTTCAGGAGTTAATCACAGCATGGTACATTGGTTTTCTGGTGCTAATCTTTGCCTCCTTCCTGGTGTACTTAGCAGAAAAGGATGCCAACAAAGAGTTTTCAACCTACGCTGACTCTCTCTGGTGGGGAACGGTAGGTTTAATGTGCTTTAGAATCAGGAGCACATAATTTAGATCATGTGCACTTTCTGAGTTATAGACCACAACCCTTGCAGCTTCTAAACCTAAATATAGCAAGTTTTTCCTCAAGCAAAAACTAATTTGCTATTTTAAGCACCAAAAAGTATCTTGGGACTACCTCTGCAAGTCCTGAGAATGTACACAAAATGTATGAGAATGAGAAGTGACGAGAAGGATCATTTTAAACATTGAAAAGCGAAATAACATCTAAATTTCATAAGGAAATGGTATTAATTCCAGCTAAGCTGGGGCTGTTAATCAACAGCAATTAACATGTATTTAATCACAGCAATACTGTTTCAGGATAAATATAATTACAGAGAATTTATACTGAATATCCAACAACAATTTCAATAACGATACCTGATTGTACAAACAAAAATAATACAATATTAACCAAATACATTGCCTTGAAAAAGTATGCATACATTTTTCATACTACATTTTTTAACTTTACAGCTAAAAATCTAAATGTATTGATATTTGAGAGGACAGGACAAAGTAGCAAGTATTTCTGAAGTGTAAAGAAAATCATAAATGCATTTCCAAATGTTTCCAAATATGTAGAGAACATTATTGAACAAACAGCATACTGAAAACCAAGTAACACACCAAACAGCTCAGGGATAAAGTTGTGGCAAAGTGTATTGCAGGGTTAGGTTATAAAAAAATATGCAAAGTTCCAAACATTCCACGGAGTTCTGTTCAATTCGTCATATATAAATAGAAGGAGTATAGTACAACTGCAAACTCACAAAGACATGGCTATCCAACTAAAAAGCCTAGGCAAGAAGAGCACTAATTAGAGAACCTGACCACTGTCACTTTGGAGGAATCTATCCACAGGAAAACTATTAAAGTCATTCAGCGGGCAGCTAAAAAACAAAAGAGTACTTACCTTTTTATTCATGCAGCTGATCGGTGCCAGTCCAGCCATCAGGAACTAACTGATCACTGGAACTGAGCCGGATCCTGCGCCTCCCGGGCCTCGAACGCTATTCACTGGCGCTTTTGTGCTAGATCACACCCCACGTCATTCACTACAATGGGGATGGGCGTGTCAGGTTTTGGCCCACTACTAGGGCAGGGCAGTGCTGTGTGATTGATGGTGAGCTGTAATCCCGACTTCAAACCCGTCTACAAGGTCATGCCCAAGTGTGGGATGCGGTGACTGCGGCAGGGTCTCAGTGCCAGCAATGAGGTGAGTTACTGATCACCAGTCCGTCACCAATCAGGGACAAAAGGTAAGTACCTTTTTTTTAGCTGCCTGCTCAATCACTTTAGTCATGCACTCCACACATCTGGATGAAAGAGTGGCAAGAAGAAAGCCATTTTTGAAAACAAGCGATAAGAAGCCCCATTTGCACAGGAAGAATGTGGAAGACAGTGCTCTGTTCAGATAAGCCTGTCTGAACTAAATGCCAAAAGCTATGTGCAGAGGAAAGCTAACACTGTCAAACACCATCCCTGCCGTGAAACATGGTGGTGGCAGCATCATGCTGTGGGGATAGTTTTATTCTAAGCATACAGCACGTCCTGCTCCAGATGTAGTAATTACATGTGGGTAATCCTCCGCCTGAGGGCGCTGTTCACTGCAGACATGTAGAAAACAGGCTCCTCCCGGCCCTACATATACAGAGGGACCTCCCACAAATCCCCAGATTTCTCTCCAGTGCTCACTGCGAAGACATGAAGTATCACGCTCTCACAGGCGAGCGGGGGCTTTACAGCCCGAGGCCCTGCGGGACTATTTCCACCCGTCCTCTTTATAAAGAATATGCCTCCCAGCCTGGGCTGCGTTGGTCAGGTGAAGGTAGGCAGCACCTTGTGTGCTTACGGAGCTAGGCTCCACCGCAATCCCCCACCATAGGGTAGGCGGTTAAGGCTAATGGTGAGCCTTCAGAGGATGCCCCTCCCGCATCAGCGCCCCACACCCTGTGTAGCGGTGAACCCCGAGTATTGGGTCACCTTCCTTCCTAGTTCCCCCCGCTAGGGGGGGGGGGGGGGCGTTGTGTGTACAACGGTCTAACCTTGCCCTATTACACTTGTAAGCTTATAGCCCTTGACGGTTACCGGGTGTCAGAGCCGCACATTTCACATTGATCTTAACTTTAGCCGCAGCGCCCTTAATATATTTTACTTGGCGCGTACGGCGGCTCTGATCGCGGACGCTACGGGTTTATTTCTGTATTCTATCCTGTCATGTTTAGTCCCTGAGGTGATTCACTCGGTCGGGGTTCAGTTTCTAACTACTTTTTTCTGATTGGCTACGCGCTCCGAGCTTCGCGCTCTCCGGGGGGGGCGTGGTCTGATGTGGCGCGTTCCGCGTCATCTTCAGCTCTGGCCCGCCCTTCGAAGTTCGCTTGGCGCCATTTCTTTCTCACGTGCACGTGGTGAAGACTGTCCTCCCCTCGCTGTTCTGTAAGTGCCCTCACGGGCGACCTTTCTTTAGCTTTTGCTTCTCCTCGCTTGGCTCTGACATCCCTGTTCCCCTTCTGTCTTTCAGACCGTGAACTTCGGTGGCTTCTCCCGGCCCGGTGTAGCGCCCGGTCCAGACTTTTAAAAAATCACTCCCACTTCCCAGCGGGTCATTGGGGCATCCAGGGTTGCTTTATAGCATCAATCCCTACTGGCATATTGCACATAATAATCACCATATGGAGGCGTCTCAGGATATTGTGAACGGGGTTCCCTCGGGACACGCCCATCTGTGTGTAGCTTGTGGGGTCTTACCTAGCAGCGGTGACAATGCACCGGTCTGAGTCCCTTGTGCACAGCAGGCGCTAGCCGGTCTTCCCACCTCTTCCGAGGCTGGGCCCGCACCTCGCCTTGCTTCACCTACTCCCCCAAGTCTGAGCCTAACCCCCAATACCAGTGGGGATTCTCATTCTGATTTGGCCACTAGGCTGGCTAGTGTGGAAAACTTAATTGCTGGCTCCTTGGTGCGCAAGGCCACTGCCAAGAGGCGACATTTGAATCCTGAATCTACTATATTCCCTATAGAATCTGATGATTTACTTCTTTCTCATGCACATCCCCCCTCAGACGAAGGAGAACTGTTCTCTGACTCAGGGTCATACGACGACAAGTCCAGGGGACAGGAAGAGTCTGGTTCTGATCATCGGTCCTCGGACGACATTGATAGACTGTTGACCCAGATCTTTGACGTATTGTCCCTCTCTCCCCCTGCCGCGGCTCTCCGGCAAAGGGGTGATCTGTTTCACACCGCTAGGGCGCGGTTGGAATTTCCCGAACAAACCCATTTTAATAGCCTCGTGCTGAAAGAATGGGAACATCCCAGCAAACTTCATGGGGTTCCTAAAAGTGTGGATAAGAAATATCCCTTTCCTGCTGACCTGGTCAAGTGTTGGACATCGCCACCAGAGGTTGATGCCCCAATTCTAAGTCTGTCCAACACCTCTATTATGCACTCCCCCGACACTACTACGCTGTGGGATTCGGAGGATCGGCGTGTTGACCAACTGGCATGTCATGCCTTTGCATTTGGGGGAGCGTCGCTCCGCCCAGTGTGCGCCTTAGCCATCACGGCGGTGGCGCTCAGGACTGTGGTTAAGACTGCTCTTGAAGGGGCGGATGACTTGTCCTCTGATGCTGCCAATCCTCTGGTCACCTGTGAAACTTTTGTGAACTATATCCTATCTGCATCGGACGATGCTATTAAGTTGAGCGCTAGATCTTCTGCTCTGGTGGTAGCCATACGCCGAGTGGTCTGGTTGCGCCAGTGGGCCGCTGATAACACCGCCAAGAAGGCCCTTACGGGGCTTCCATTTAAGGGATTGCTCCTGTTTGGAGAAAGGTTAGATATCTTTGCCATAGGGTGGCAAGTTACCCCAGCGCAAGCGTCAGATTCGGCCCTTTCATGGCCCAAGCTCCCTATCGACCCCCTACCGTGGGGCTAAGCAAGGCAGAGGAGTGTCCTTCGCTGGGTCTCGCACAGATCCCTGGAACAAGAATAAAGGACGCCGTCCCGGTTCCACCTGGGGGCCCAAGGCCCCTCCCAAGACCCCTCAAGCATGAAGGGGCGCCCTCGCCCGTCAGGGTGGGGGGACGTCTACAGCACTTCAAACATGTCTGGAGTCACCACGTTTCAGACCTGTGGATTCAGGAGGTAGTGTCCTCCGGTTACAAGATAGAATTTGCTGTACGGCCCCCTACCAGGTTCGTTGGGTCCCGGATTCCTCAGGACCCTGCCTCAGCTCGGGTCTTGATGCTGGCTGTGCAGGACCTTCTGGATCTAGGGGTCATTTGCAAGGTCCCCTTAAGAGACAGGGGCAGGGGATTCTATTCCAACCTTTTCACGGTACCCAAAAAGGACGGGTCAGTCAGACCCATTCTGGATTTAAAAATCCTCAACAGATTTGTCAGAAACAAGCACTTTCGTATGGAAACTTTGCGCTCGGCTATCGCCTCGCTGCGCCCAGGGGACTTCATGACATCTGTGGACATCAAGGATGCTTACCTGCACGTTCCGGTGTTTCCAGGACACCAAAGGTTTCTTAGATTTGCGCTGCTGGATCAGCATTACCAGTTCGTGGCCCTGCCATTCGGCCTCACGTCGGCTCCCAGGGTGTTCACCAAGGTGCTGGCAGGGGTGATGTCCCTGTTAAGACTAAAGGGCATACGCGTGTTGCCCTACCTGGACGATATACTCATCACCTCTCGGTCTCTGCGGCAGGCAGAGCTGGACACTCAGTTAGTAGTGTCCACCCTGGAGTCATTCGGCTGGGTGATCAATTACCCCAAGTCCTCTCTGTCCCCCTCCTCAGTGACCCCGTTCCTGGGGATGATTCTGGATACAGTTCAGTCAAGGATATTCCTTCCTCAGCAGAAGGTGGAAGCTCTGACAACGCAGGCAATGTCCCTGCAGTTGGTGGGCTCGATGGTGGCAAGCTTCGAGGCGGTGCCCTTTGCCCAGTTTCATTTGAGAATCCTGCAGCTTCACCTTCTGTCAGTTTGGAACAAGAACCCAGCGTCCTTGGATGAGATATGGGTGGTTCCCCCCTCGGTCAGACAATCCCTTGCGTGGTGGCTGGACCACAGGAACTTGACAAGGGGCAGATCCTTCCTGGCTCCCTCCTGGGAGATGGTCACAACGGATGCCAGTCTGTCGGGTTGGGGGGGATTCTGGAAGTCCCTGCGCTTCCAGGGGAGGTGGGGCCCTCAGGAGGCCCGGTCAGATTGGTGCTGGAACAATTGACCCATCACCTGAGGGGTCTGGCGGTTCAGGTAAGCTCAGACAACAGAACGGCGGTTGCCTACATCAACCATCAGGGAGGGACCCGGAGCAAGGGGGCTCTCCAGGAAGTTTCTCTGATTCTAGCATGGGCGGAGGCCAATGTCCAATGCATCTCGGCTGTCTACATTCCGGGGGCGGAGAACCTGCTGGCAGATGCTCTGAGCAGGGGGTCGTCCCATCAGGGGGAATGGTCCCTCTGCAACAGGGTATTTCAGTCCCTGTGTCACCGTTGGGGTGTGCCAAATGTGGATCTGTTTGCGTCCCGTCACAATCACAAGCTCCCGAGCTTTGTATCCCTGTCTCAGGATCCTCTGGCTCTGGCCACGGATGCCCTGTCCATGTCTTGGAGGGAGTTTCGGCTCCTGTATGTGTTTCCACCAATTCCCCTTCTGGGCAGAGTCCTGCGCAAGATTGCTCTGGAAGGGGTACCCGCGATTCTGGTGGCCCCAAGGTGGCCAAGAAGAGTGTGGTTCGCAGACGTGGTTCAAATGGCAGTAGATCAGTACGATCTGCCAAGGTTGCCAGATCTTCTAACTCAGGGGTCTCTACGCCATCCCAATTTACTAACTGGCTTTGACGGCTTGGCTGTTGAAACCTCCATCCTGATGGAAAAGGGTTTGTCTGCATCTGTAGTGGCTACTATGGTGCAAGCCAGGAAAAAGACTTCTTCTGCTATCTATTATAGAGTCTGGCGTTCTTACATTGACTGGTGTGAGTCCAGGTCTCTTCCCTGTCGGGAATTTTTAGTCTCTAGGGTGCTGGAGTTTTTACAACATGGTCTAGACTTAGGTCTTAAGCTTAGTACTCTGAAGGGCCAGGTTTCGGCCCTGTCTATCTTCTTTCAGGGGGTCACTCATGTGCGTCCCCCTCGGAAGCCTATGGTACCTGTTTGGGATTTAAACTTGGTTTTATCGGCCCTGCAGGGTGCTCCTTTTGAGCCTATTCAGGAGGCTGCTCTCGCTGTTCTCACGCTCAAAGTTGTCTTCTTAGTAGCTATCACTTCTGTTAGGCGTGTGTCTGAGTTGGCTGCTTTATCAATTCAGCCTCCCTACTATGAGAGACACCAGGATAAGGTGGTGTTCCGCTTCAAGCCGGACTTTCTACCTAAAGTGGTGTCTGCTTTTCATTTGAATCAAGATATTGTACTTCCTTCTCTGTGCCCTAATCCTAGTAACCCTAAGGAGAGGGTTTTGCATTCCTTGGATGTGGTTAGGTGCGTCAAGTATTACCTAGTTATCACTAAGGCTTTCAGGAAGACTGATGCTCTCTTCGTTGTGCCTCACGGGCCTAGGAAGGGTTTGGCTCCCGCCAAGTCTACCATCAGTAAATGGATTCGTCAGGCTGTGGTTCAAGGCTATTCTACTAAGGGGAAGTCTCCCCCCTTCCGTCTTACTGCTCATTCTACTCGAGCTGTTGGGGCTTCTTGGGCTTTTCAGCACCAGGCCTCTGTGGAACAAGTTTGCAAGGCCGCTACTTGGTCTTACGTTCATACCTTTACTAAGTTTTACAAGGTTGATGTTAGGGCCTCAGCTGATGCTGTGTTTGGCCGCAAGGTTTTGCAGGCGGCAGTAGTTTAAACTGCTTGCTGTTGCCTTTTTCTGTTGGGGATCCCACGCTACTTTACGGACACTGCTATTGGATGTCCCACATGTAATTACTACATCTGGAGCAGGACGTGCTGTATGCTTAGAATAATACAATTCTGTGAAATACTCACCTGTAGAATTGGTATTATATGCATACAGCACGTCCTGCTCCAACCCACCCTGGTTTCACGTTGTTCTGGATCCCCTGTTTGGTGATTGTTATCATTGTTATTATTGCCAATTTTTGGGTGGTTGGTTTTCTCCTGGCTTCTCCTTTCACTGCTTTTCAATGCTGGGGATGTGTGGGAGGTCCCTCGGTATATGTAGGGCCGAGAGGAGCCTGTTTTCTACATGTCTGCAGTGAACAGCGCCCTCAGGTGGAGGATTACCCACATGTAATTACTACATCTGGAGCAGGACGTGCTGTATGCATATAATACCAATTCTACAGGTGAGTATTTCACAGAATTGTATTTTTCTGCTGGGACTGGGAAGCTGGTCAGAATTGATGGGAAGATGGTTGAACCTTGAACACACCATTGTGAAACATGGTGGTGGAAGCATCATGCTGTGGGGATGCTTTTTTTCAGCTGGGACTAGGAAGCTGGGCAGAGTTGATGGGAAGATGGTTACAGCTAAATACAGGTAAATCCTGGAGGAAGCCTGGTAGAGGCTTTACTTGATGAATGGTCAAAACAGTGGAAATGGCATTCAGTATATCTAAATGTAAAATCATGCAATTGGGTAGAATGAATCCCCTTTTTGAGTATCATATGGTCAGTATGAAAGCTAGCCATGCTTTCAGGAAAGGAGGGATACTAATTACTGAAGACTGCACAATGTAGACAGGCAGTGAGAAAAGCAAGCAGGGTGTTCGACTGCATAGCTTGAGGCATCTCGATTAGAAAGAGGGAGGATGTGTTGTTTAGAGTTTTTGGTGAGGCTATACCTGTAATACTGTGTGCAGTTCTCATTTACAACAAGATATTATTCAAATGGAATAGATCCAAAGGCAGCCAACATAAATGGTGGAAAGACTAAAGAAGAGACCTAAAGATCTTAATTTCTACAGTCTAGTGGAAAGATGGGACATGGTTGGGATCTATGAGAAAAGATTAAATACGTTTCTGGAGAAAGGTGTCTTTTCTATCAATCGACGAAAAAACATAGCACAACCTGAAGCTAGCGGGAGGGAAGATCAGTAGCATCATTATAAAATAATATTTTACTAAAAGAGTAGTAGAAGCTTAGAACAAACTTTCAGCAGAAATAGTTAAAAATCAACATCAAGTGGTTTTAAACATGCTTGGAATAGGCCTACATATATCCTGAGAGTAGAGGAAAATACACACATAAGGACGAACTAGGGGGTCTCCTTCTGCTGTCAACATTCTGTGTTTCCATAGGCTTAAAAAGATCTGAAACTGGGGCGAACATTCACTTTACAGCAGGATAACGGAATGGTTTAAAATCAAAGCATATTCATGTATTGGCATGGCCCAGTCAAATTCCAGACCTACATTCCACTGATAATCTGCAACATGACTTGAAAATTGCTGTTCATCAATGGTCTCTATTCAGATTGAGCTAGAGCAACAGGCAGGAATTTCAGCCTCTAGATATACGAAGCTGCTAGAGACATACCCCAACAGCTTGCAGCTGTAATTGCAGCAATAGGAGGCTAAATACATATGCCTGCCATATTTTCAGTTTTGTATTTTTTAATTTGGAAAATAATGTTTTATTTTCTTTACACTTCACAATACTTGCTACTCTGTGTTGCTCTATCACATAAAATTTCAATGAAAGATATTTAAAACAAAACAAAACACATTTTAAAACAAAAACACATTTTTAACTAGCATTCGCTGAATTGCTCCCCCCATGAAGCGTACCTTTGACAATTTTCACTGCTTCTTCTTCACTCTAAACCCGGATAATGGTGGCCATATTAGCTGTAAAGCACCGCCTCCATTCATTGCCACTGTTGTGTGTGGCAATGATGTAATTCAATAATCAATGACTGATCGCCTGCCATCTCAAACCGAGGGACAGCAGAAAAACTGTGTTCCAGGACAATTTGAAAAATGAAAATATCCATTCCTAGTTCGAAACCCTAAGAAGGGCGTATTGACAGGGGCTTTTTCTGAGGCTGTCAGAGTACTCTGCATTAGGGAGAGGTCGTCTGTGGAGTTAGAGACAAATAGGTTGTTGTTAAGAACATTTAGGACATTTATTTAGGGGCAGTGGCTGGAGTGAAGGATAGATAGGTTGTTGCTCGGAATGCTATTGTCCTTTTCAGGACATTTATTTTGAGACATTGCTTGGAGTGAGGGATAGATAGGTTGTTTTTAAGAACGCTATTGTCCTTTTCAGGACATTTATTTAGGGACAGCGACTGGAGTGAGGGATACATAGGTTGTTAAAAACTATATAGTGCTTTTCAGGACATTTATTTAGGGACAGTGGCTGGCGTGAGGGATATATAGGGTCATTGTTGTGAGGCCATGTCAGGCTCTTTTTTGTTTAATAACAAATAGTAATTGAATGTCCACTTGTTCAGGCCATGTCAGGCTATTTTTGTTTATTAACTACATTTAATTGAGTGTCCACTTGTTCAGGCCACTTCAGGCTCTTGATTTTTTTTAATTGCGCAATGTCCACTTGTTCGAGCCACATGATGTTCTTTTTGTTTAATATCAAATAGTCATTGAGTCTCCACTTGTTCGTGCCATCTCCGGCTCGTTTTTGTTTAATAATCTTTTGAAAAAAAGTATTTGTGTAGTGTCCACTTGTTCAGGCAATGTCAGGCTCTTTATTCTTAGTATACAGTACGTCCTGCTCCAGATATAATACTTACACTTGGGTTATCCTCCGCCAGATGGCACTGCACTGCAGAGACATGGAAAAACAGGCTCCTTCCGGCCCTTCAAATACCCAGGGACCTCCCACGAATCCCCAGATTTCTCTGCAGTGCTGACTGCGAAGACATGATGTGTCACTCTCTCGCAGGTGAACGGGGCAATTGAAGCCTGCGGCCCTGTTGGACTACTCCCACCTGTCCTCCCTGTGATGTGCCTCCCAGCCTGGGCTGCGCTGGTCGGGTGAAGGTAGGCAGCACTACGTGTGCTTATGGAGCCTCGCTCCACCGCAGTCCCCCACCAAAGGGTAGGCGGTTTAGGCTAATGGTGAGCCTCTTGTGGATGCCCCTCCCGCGCTATTGCCCCATACCCTGTGTAGCGGCGGACCCTGTTCAAAGGGTCGCCATTCTCCCTCGTTCCCCCCGTAGTTTGGGGGGAAAGAAAGGGGGGGGGTGTGTGGTGGTCTTGTGTATTCAGTACACGTTATGGCCTTAATATTGTCCCAGAGCCGCGCTGTCTTTATTTTCTATCGGCCGTCGCTGGGCGATTATCTGCCCTTACTGGACGGGCGTGTGAACAGGCGGCGGCGGCGCCTCAGACGCAGCGGCGTCTTTATTGATTTTTTGTTGTTGGGCGCATCTGGAAGTAATCCCCGTTTTTGGCTTCTATAGTGTGTCATTCACGCTACTGTTTGCGCTTACTACTGTATTCAGAGCTTCGCGCTCTTCGGGGGCGCGCTCCGCGACACAGCCCGCTCTGACCTTCCCTTCGAGGTCCGCTTGGCGCCATTTCGATGCTCATCGCGCGCGCGCGTGGTAACAGTCCTACTCCTCTCTTGATCTGCAAGTGCCCTTGCGGGCGATGTTCATTGTCTTACTTACTGCGCATGGCTCTGACATCCCTATTCCCATTATGTCTTTCAGACGGTCGAATCCAGTGGCTTCTCCCGGCCCGGTGTAATTCCCAGTGGACCTAGTATAATTACTCCCACTTCCCTGCGGGTTCTTGGGGGCATCCAGGGTAGCTTATAGCGTCAATCCCTACTTGCCTATTGGGCCCATTAACCACCATATGGAGGCATCCCAGGATATTGTTAACGGGGTTCCCTCGGGACAAGCCCGGCTGTGTGTAGCTTGTGGGGTCTCATCTATCAACGGTGACAATGCTCGGGTCTGCGTCCCTTGTGCACAGCAGGCGCTAATGGTACTTCCCGCCCCTTCTGGGGCTGGGCCTGCACCTCGCCTCACTTCAACTACCCCCCCAAGCCTAAGTCTAACCCCCAATACAAGTGGGGATTCTCATCCTGATGTGGCTACTAGACTGGCCAGTGTTGAAAAATTGCTTGCTGGTACTCTAGCGCGCAAGGCTACCGCAAAAAAGTGGCACATTGTCCCTGACTCTGCTCCTTTCCCTACGGAGTCTGATGAGTTTACACATCTATATGACCATACCCTTTTGGACGAAGGGGAGCTGATCTGTGACTCAGAGTCATCTGATGAGAAGAATAGGGGTCATGACGATTCTGGTTGTGATCACTGGACCCCGGATGATACTGATAAGCTATTGCTTCAGATTTTTGAGGTTTTGTCCATTTCTCTCCCTGTTGCAGCACCCAGGCAAAGGGGTGAGCTATTCCATACTGCTAAGGCTCGATTGGAATTTCCTGAGCAGACCCATTTCAATAACCTAGAGCTTAAGGAGTGGGAACATCCCAGTAGACTTCCCGGGATCCCTAAGAGTCTGGACAGGAAGTATCCATTTCCTGCTGACATGGTCAAGTGCTGGTCATCGCCCCCCGAGGTCGATGCTCCTATTCTAGGGCTGTCTTAACACCTCTATTATGCACTCTCCCAACACTACTACGCTGCGGGATTCTGAGGACCGGCGCATTGATCAACTGGCGTGCCATGCCTTTGCGTTTGGAGGGGCAGCACTGCGCCCAGTTTGCGCTCTGGCCATTACTGCCATGGCGCTCAGAGCCATGGTCAGGAATGCACTTGACGCCTCAGAAGACTTGCCTGCTGATACTATTAATGCACTGTCTAACTGTGATGTATTTGTGAACTTTATCCTGTCTGCATCGGACGATGCTATTAGGCTGTGTGCCGCGCGGTATGGCTGAGACTGTGGGCGGCCGACAATGCTGCTAAGAAAGCCCTTACTGGGCTCCCTTTCAAGGGACTACGCCTGTTTGGGGATATCCTAGACCTCTTTGCTAAAGGAGGTAAGTTACCACAACGCAGGCGGCAGCCTCGGCCCTTTCGCAACCAGGGCCCCCTTTCAGCCCCCTACAGAGGCGCTAAGCAGGGTAAAGGGGTGTCCTTCGCGGGGGTCTTCTGGCATAGGAGCAGGGGGCGACGCCCTGGCTCCTCCTGGTTGACCAAATCCAAACCCCCTCCCAAGACCCTTCAGGCATGATGGGGCGCCCTCGCCCGCCAGGGTGGGGGGACGACTACAGCACTTCGCGCACATCTGGAGGCGTCAAGTCTCAGACCGGTGGATTCAGGAGGTAGTTACCTCCGGCTACAAGATAGAGTTTGCTTTGCGGCCCCCCTCAAGATTCGTCAGGTCCCGGATACCCCAGGACCCGGTATCAACCCAGGTCCTGATGCAAGCGGTACAAGGACTTCTGGAGCTGGGAGTTATTTGCAAAGTTCCCTTGAGAGAATTGGGAGGTTTCTACACCAACCTTTTCACAGTACCCAAAAGAGACGGGTCAGTCAGGCCCATTCTGTCAAGAGCAAGCACTTTCGCATGGAAACCCTGCGCTCGGCCGTCGGCTCTCTACGACCAGGGGATTTTATGACGTCTGTGGACATCAAAGATGCTTACCTTCACATCCCTGTGTTCCCTGGGCATCAAAGGTTTCTCGGGTTCGAGTTGAAAAATCAACACTACCAATTTGTGGCTCTTCCCTTTGGCCTCACTTCAGCTCCCAGGGTGTTCACCAAGGTATTGGCGGGTGTGATGACCTTGCTAAGGTCAGGGGGCATTCGAGTGCTGCCCTACCTGGACGACATTCTCATCGCCTCATGACCTCTACAGCAGGCGGAGCTGGACACCCACCTGGTGGTGTCCACCTTGGAGTCCTTCGGCTGGGTGATCAATCATCCCTAGTCCTCCCTGTCCCCTTCACCGGTGACCCCATTCCTGGGGATGATTCTGGATACGGTTCAGTCACAAATATTCCTTCCCCAACAGAAGGTGGAAGATCTGACTACGCAGGTGCGGTCCCTGCTCTCGTGCCCTCAGCTCTCCCTCAGACAGGAAATGCGGCTGGTGGGCCTGATGGTGGCGAGCTTCGAGGCGGTGCCCTTTGCTCAGTTCCACTCGAGGCATCTGCAGCTTCACCTCCTATCAGTGGGACAAGGACCCCGCGTCCTTGGACGGGGTTTGTGTGCTTCCCCCATTGGTCAGAAGGTCCCTCTCGTGGTGGCTGGACCACAAGAACTTGCTAAAGGGCAGGTCCTTTCTAGCCCCCTCCTGGGAGACAGTCACCACGGATGCCAGTCTGTCAGGTTGGGGGGGATTCTGGAAATCCCTGAGGTTCCAGGGGAGGTGGGGCCCTCAGGAGGCCCATTTACCCATCAACATTCTGGAACTACGGGCGGTCAGGTTGGTTTTGGAGCAATTGACCGATCACCTGCAGGGTCTGTCTGTGCAGGTGCGCTCAGACAACAGGACTGCGGTTGCCTACATCAACCATCAGGGAGGGACCCGGAGCAAGGGTGCCCCTTCAGGAAGTGTCGCGGATTCTGACATGGGCGGAGGCCAATGTTCAATGCATCTCGGCTGTTTATATCCCGGGGGTAGAGAATCTTCTAGCAGACTCTCTGAGCAGCAGGGGGACTTCCCGTCAGGGGGAGTGGTCCCTCTGCAACAGGGTATTCCAGTCCCTGTGTTACCGGTGGGGTCTACCGGATGTGGATCTGTCTGCATCCCGTCACAATCACAAGCTCCCGGCCTTTGTCGCAGGATCCTCTGGCCTTGGCCACGGATGCTCTGTCACTGTCTTGGAAGAAATTCCAGCTTCTGTATGCCTTCCCCCCGTTTCCCCTACTGGGCAGGGTTCTGCGCAAGATTGCCCTGGAAGGGGTGCCAGTGATTCTGGTGGCCCCCGAGGTGGCCAAGAAAAGTGTGGTTCGCAGACGTGGTACAAATGGCAGTAGACCAGTACGTCCTGCCAGAGGAGCCAGATCTGCTCACTCAAGGCTCCTTACGCCATCCCAGTTTACAAACTCTGGCTTTGACTGCCTGGCTGCTGAAACCTCCATCTTGATGGAGAAAGGCTTGTCTGCCTCAGTGGTGGATACCATGGTACAGGCTAGGAAGAAAACTTATTCTGCCATCTATTATAGGGTATGGCGTTCCTACATTGACTGGTGTGAGTCTAGGTCTCTCCCCTGCAGGGAATTCTTAATCCCTAGAATTCTGGAGTTTTTACAACATGGTTTGGAGTTGGGTTTAAAACTCAGTACTCTGAAGGGTCAGGTTTCTGCCCTGTCCGTCTTCTTTCAGAGGTCCTTTGCGCAGCATTCCTTGGTTAAGACCTTCTTTCAGGGGGTCACTCACGTGCGTCCCCCACGTAAGCCTACGGTTCCTGTTTGGGACTTGAACCTGGTTTTGTCTGCCTTACAGGGTGCTCCCTTTGAGCCTATTCAGGATGCTGCCCTGGCTGTGCTTACCCTCAAAGTTGTTTTTCTGGTGGCTATTACTTCGGTCAGGCGCGTGTCTGAGCTGGCGGCTCTGTCTATTCAGCCCCCATACTACGAAAGACACCAGGACAAGGTGGTGTTCCGCTTTAAGCCAGACTTTCTACCAAAGGTGGTGTCTGCTTTTCATTTGAATCAGGATATTGTCCTTCCTTCATTGTGTCCTAATCCTAGCAACGCTAAGGAAAGGGTTTTGCATTCATTGGATGTGGTAAGGTGTCTGAAGTACTACCTGGTAGTCACTGCGGCCTTCAGGAAGACTGATGCTCTTTTTGTGGTCCCTTCCGGTCCTAGGAAGGGTTTGGCTCCTGCCAAGTCTACTATTAGCAAATGGATTCGTCAGGCTGTGATTCAGGCCTATTCTGCTAAGGGGAAGAATCCTCCCTTCCGCCTTACTGCTCATTCCACTCGTGCTATTTGTTTGCAAGGCTGCTACTTGGTCTTCTGTTCATACCTTTTCAAAGTTTTACAAGGTTGATGTTAGGGTCTTAGCTGATGCTGTTTTTGGCTTCAAGGTTTTGCAAGCGGCAGTAGTTTAAACTGCCTGTTGTCACCTTTTGTTGGGGGATCCCACCCTACTTCATGGACACTGCTATTGGATGTCCCAAGTGTAAGTATTATATCTGGAGCAGGACGTACTGTATACTAAGAATAATACAATTCTGTGAAGTACTCACCTGTAGAATTGATATTATTTGTATACAGTACGTCCTGCTCCACCCCACCCTGTTGTTGCATTATTCTGGATCCCCTGTATGGTGATTGTTATCATTGTTATCATTACCAGTTGTTCTGGGTGGTTTAATTCTCCCGGCCTCTTGTTCACTGCTTTTCAATGCTGGGGATTCGTGGGAGTTCCCTGGGTATTTGAAGGGCCGGGAGGAGCCTGTTTTTCCATGTCTCTGCAGCGCAGCACCATCTGGCAGAGGATAGCCCAAGTGTAAGTATTATATCTGGAGCAGGACGTACTGTATACAAATAATATCAATTCTACAGGTGAGTACTTCACAGAATTGTATTTTTGTTTAGTAACAAATAGTAATTTAGTGTCCACTTGTTTAAGCCACGTCAGGCTCTTTTTTGTTTGGGGCATCCCGGGTTGCTGTTATAGCGAGAATCCCTTGTTTAGGCCACGTCAGGCACAAATTGTAATTAAGTGTACTCTTGTTCAGGCCACTTAGGTGCCACTGCACTTTAATAACAAGTATTAGTGGAGTATTCACTTGCACAGGTCACTTGGGGGTCACTGCTGTTTAATAACAAGTATCAGTGGAGTATCCACTTGTTCAGGCCACTTGGGGTTCACTGCAACAATTTGAGGCAGTCGCAGATTGTATGGCACGCAGTGCTACCAGTTCCATGGGATTGTCTTCCACCCACTCCACTTCTGCCAAGAGTGCTGAGCAGTCCACCTCACCCCCCTTAAGATCAGCAAGGCCATCCCAGACACAAATTATGCAGTCACTAATGCTCTATGATGACACTCCTAGCTGGGATACCCTGCGTCATCCACCTGCCCCAGTTGCAGACCTAGGATTACCAGATGCCTAACAACTGATGTTGGAGGATGAGGACATGACCAGCAGACCATCACAGGACACCATTAATGATGATGAAACCCTAGTGCCAACTGCTGCAGCTTTCTGCAATGTTGAGGCTGAGAGGGAAGCTAGCAGGGAGGAGTGAGTGGAAGAGAATGCCAGGGATAATGATGAGGTCCTGGACCCAACTTGGACTGAAGGCCATCTGAGTTTGGAGGAAGAGGTAGCGGTCACACAGACACAGGCAAAAAATAAATGTAACTTTCTGCACTATATTATACTATTGAAAAAGCTAGCTAACACTTAAAGTTAAAAGCATGGACTGTTAGTTAACATAGATTTATACTCAATTTATATTTATACAAAATGTATACCCCCGTCCCTAACATTACTAGGCCTACACAAGTTTGTGCAGACATTGCTACTACTTTACTTGTGTGTGTACAAGCAATGCAATTCATGAATTAGCTTGTCTAAAGACAGTGCAATAACTTAACTTGCTTGCAGACACACAATGAAAGATGCTTTACTTGCCTGCACAGTGCTACAGTTCAGCTGAGGGGGTTTTAGGTAAAGGCCAGTTGGACTCCCTGTTGCATTGGGGGAGCTATCCCTGCCCTGCACCAACAGGTTGTGGAAAAAATAAGATGTGCACTGGGCAATGCCATTAGTTCCATTGTACATAGGCAAGGACATTACATATCACTGCCCACCTGGTCAATGTAGTGGAGGCTGTGGCACATATCCTTCCACCACCCAGAATCGCTTGTAATCAGTCGGTGCCTTCTGTTGCCTCCTCCTCCTCTGCTTCCTATTTATGCAGTCAGTGCAGCCCCTGCACCACCAAACTGAGCACAGCCATGGGGAAACAGCATCATGCGGTGCTAAAACTCATCTGTCTGGCCAAAAGAACCCACACCGCCCGGGAGCTGTAGACAGGCATCCAGGAGCAGACAGATGAGTGGCTGCTGCTGTTGCACCTGAAGCCAGACAAGGTGGTGTACAACAATGGGCATAACCTTGTTGCAGCCATATTCTTAGTATACAGTACGTCCTGCTCCAGATAAGAATTAGTACTCTCGGGTATTACTCCGCCAGATGGCGCTGGACTGCAGAGACCGTGAAATTGGCTCCTCCCGCCCCTTAAATACCCGGGACCTCCCACAAATCCCCAGAATTTCTCTGCAGTCTGGACTGCGAAGGACAAGAAGATGGCTCTCTCTTCTCGCAGGTGAGCGGGGCTATTAGCCTGCGGCCCTGTAGGACTATTCCCACCCGTTCCATTATTACTGTGCCTCCCAGCCTTAGCTGCGCTGGTCCGGGTCATGGTAGGCAGCACAGCTGTCAGGTGCTTAGGAGCGCTGCTCCACCGCAATCCCCCACCAAAGGGTAGGCGTTATAGGCATGTGGTGAGCCTCTATGGGATGCCCCTCCCCTACGTTAAGTGGCCGCTGCCCTCCCTCCCTCCCTTGTAGCTCTCGGGGGGGGGGGGTTGTGCATTGGTGCTTCACTTGGATGGTGTGCTTGTTGACTTTGTTCAGTCTCCGCACTTACTTGGTTGCACTGGTTGCGGTTTGAATATGCCGCCGCCGCGCACTTTTACCACGTTCCGCGGTCGGCGCTGATGCTCCTTCATTGCCTGCTTGTCATGTGTGCTGCTTTGCGCTCTTCGGGGGGACGGGGCCTGCGGATGGCGCGTTACGGGGCCTGCGGATGGCGCGCTGTCACTGTCCTCGCGGCCCGCCCCTCGAGGGATGCTCTGCGCCATTTTTTCCTTGGATTCCGTCTGCTGCGTGGCTGGCATCTACTCTGTGAGTGCCCTCTCGGGCGGTTTTATTTACCCTATGTCATTATACATGTCGCTTATGGGGTCCTCTTCGCTTATGTCTTTCAGGCGGGTCGAACTCCATTGGTTTCTCCCGGCCCTACCCCTCTTTTAGTTACTAAACTTTGTGAGGCCTAGTGTGCTAATTACTCCCACTTCCCTAGCGGGCTATTGGGGCATCCCGGGTTGCTGTTATAGCGAGAATCCCTATCGGCCTATTGTGCCGCTATAATCACCATATGGAGGCGTCTCAGGATAATGTGCTCGGGGTTCCTTCGGGACAAGCCCGGCTGTGTGTAGCTTTTGGGGTGTCCCCTACTAGTGTTGACAATGTGCGGGTCTGTATTACTTGTGCCCAGCAGGTGATTGCGCTGCAGCCTGGTTTACCAGCGGCTGGCCCTGGGCCACGTATGGCTTCACTGACTCCCCCAAGCTTGAATTTGACTCCCATTGAGTTGCATACCAGTGGGGATTCTCAACCTGATGTGTCTGCTAGACTGGCTAGTGTTGAGAAGTTGCTTGCTAATACCATGGTGCGTAAGGCCTCTGCTAAAAAGCTGCACTTGACGCCTGATGTCACTCTTTTCCCTATGGAGGCTGAAGAGTTCTTTGAACTGTCCGGTTATACTCCCTTAGGAGTCATCTGATGAGAGGTCCAGGGGTCATGATGATTCTGGCTCTGACCCCTGGGCCCCAGATGATACCGATAGGCTGTTGGCTCAGATTTTTGAGGTGCTGTCTATCTCTCCCCCAGTTGCGGCCCCGAGGCAGCAGGGGGAATTGTTTTATACTGCTAAGCCACGTTTAGAGTTTCCTGAGCAGGCCCATTTTAATAATCTCGTGCTCAAGGAATGGGAGCGTCCTAGCAGGCTCCCCCGAGTCCCTAAGAGTTGGGATAAGAGGTATCCCTTTCCTGCTGATGTGATGAAGCGTTGGTCATCCCCTCCAGAGGCGGTCCTAGGGTTATCTAACACCTCTGTCATGCATTTCCCTGACTCTACTACGCTGCGGGATGGTGAGGACCGGCGTATTGATCAGCTGGCGTCCCATGCCTTTGCCTGTGTGGGGACGGCGCTGCGCCCGGTTTGTGCCTCTGCCATTACAGCGGTGGGACCCTGCTTAGAAGTGTCCTAGATGGTGCTCCTGATGATGTGTCTAGTGAAGAGTTTAATGCTATTTCTCGTTGTGAGGTTTTTGTGACTTATGTCCTCTCTGCCTTGGATGGTACCATTAGGTGTGTGGCAGAGCCTCTGCCCTAGTGGAAGGCTCTCACTGGTTTTCCCTGTTTTTTTGGGGGGGCCGCCTGGACCTGTTTTCTAAGGGAGGCAGGTCACCCCAGCGCAGGAGGCAGTCTCGGCCCTTTCGGGGGCCAAGGCTCCTTTTCTTCCCCCTACCGTGGATCCAAACAGGGGAGGGGGGTCTCCTTTACTGGGGCCTGAGGAGATTTCTGGGGTAGGGGCAGAGGGCGTGGACGCCCTGGCTCATCCTGGGGATCCAAGCCTAAGTCTTCTCCCAAGCTCCCTCAGGCATGAAGGGGCGCCCTCACCCATCCGGGTGGGGGGGCGACTTCAGCTTTTTGCTCACGTCTGGAGGCTTCATTTGTCAGACTGGTCGATTCAGGCGGTAGTGTCCTCCGGTTACAAGATAGAGTTTGCTGCCTGGCCGCCCCCAAGATTCATCAGATCCCGGATGTCTCAGGACCATGTAAGCTCAGGCTCTAATTCTGGCGGAGCTGGGGGTCATCTGTCAGGTCCCCTTACGAGAAAGGGGCAAGGGGTTCTATTCCAACTTTTTCACCGTGTCCAAAAGAGATGGGTCAGTCAGGCCCATCCTGGACTTGAAGATCCTCAACAAATTTGCCAGGTGCAGGCGCTTTCGCATGGAAACTTTGCGCCCTGCTATCAGTTCCCTGTGTCTAGGGGACTTCATGTCCTCTGTGGACATCAAGGATACTTACCTTCATATTCCTGTTTTTCCAGGTCATCAAAGATTCCTCAGGTTCGCTCTGGAGGATCAGCACTACCAATTTGTGGCATTGCCCTTCGTTCTCACTTCAGCTTCCAGAGTGTTCACCAAGGTGCTGGCAGAAGTGATGGCTCTGCTCAGGTCTAAGGGCATTCGTATGCTGCCCTATTTGGACGACATTCTCATCACTTCTCAGTCCCTCCAACAGGCAGAGCTGGATACTCAGCGAGTAGTGTCCACTCTGGAGTCATTTGGCTGGGTGATCAACCATCCCAAGTCTTCCCTGTCTCCCTCATTGGTGACGCCCTTGCTGGGAATGAATCTGGATACAGTTCAGGCAAGGATTTTTCTTCCTCAGCAGAAGGTGGACAGTCTGCTGGTGCAGGTTCAGTCCCTGCTCTCTTGCCCTCATCCCTCCATCAGGCAGGGAATGCAGCTGGTGGACCTGATGGTGTCGAGCTTCGAGGCAGTTCCTTATGCTTATGTTTATCCTTATGTTTCACATGAGGCCTCTGCAACTCCACCTCCTGTCAGTATGGGACAAGGATCCTGCGTCCCTGGACCAGGTCCTTGTTCTGTCCCCCCTAGTCAGGCGGTCCCTCTCGTGGTGGCTGGACTCCAGGAACCTGTTGGTGGGCAGATCCTTTCTGGCCCCCTGCTGGGAGACGGTCACCACGAATGCCAGTCTGACAGGTTGGGGGGGGCTTCTGGAAGTCCCTACAGTTCCAAGGGCGGTGGGGCCCTCAGGAGGCCCACACACCTATCAACATTCTGAAACTGAGGGCGATCAGGTTGGTTCTGGCTCACTTGACCCAACACCTCCGGGACTGGCCTGTTCAGGTACGCTCGGACAGTCAGACGGCGGTTGCCTACATCAATAATCAGGGAGGGACCCGGAGCAAGGGGGCCTTCAAGGAAGTGTCTCTGATCCTGGCCTGGGCGGTGGACAATGTTCCCTGCATATCAGCTGTGTACATTCTGGGGGTGGGACTCTGCAGGCAGACTCTCTGAGCAGGGGGACCTCTCGCCTGGGAGAATGGTCCCTCTGCGACAGGGTGTTTCACTCTCTGTGTCACCGTTGGGGCCAACCAGATGTGGATCTGTTTGCGTCCCATCACAATCACAAGCTCCCGGCCTTTGTCTCCCTGTCCCAGGACCCTCTGGCCTTGGCCACAGATGCTCTAGCAATGTCATGGCAGGACTTTCAGCTCCTGTATGTCTTTCCCCCATTCCCCCTGTTGGGCAGGGTTCTGCGCAAGATAGCTCAGGAAGGGGTGCCAGGAATCCTGGTGGTCCCCAGGTGGCCAAGAAGAGTGTGTTTCGCAGACGTGGTGCAGCTGGCAGTAGATCACTACGCTCTGCCCAGGGTTCCAAACCTGCTCACTCAGGGTCATTTACGCCATCCCAATTTACAAACTCTGGCTTTGACGGCCTGGCTGCTGAAACCTCCATCTTGATGGAGAAGGGGCTGTCTTCCTCTGTTGTTGATACCATGATAAAGGCTAGAAAGAAGTCTTCTTCTTCTATTTACTATAGGGTTTGGCGTGCCTACATTGACTGGTGTGAGTCTAGGTCTCTCCCCTGTCGCGTGTTCTCTATTCCCAGGATCCTGGAGTTCCTACAGCATGGATGTAGCTGGGACTACAACTCAGTACTCTGAAGGGTCATGTCTCTGCCCTGGCTGTTTTCTTCCAGAGGTCCTTTGCCCAGCATTCTCTGATCAGGACTTTTTTCCAGGGGGTTACTCATGTGCGTCCCCCACGTAAGCCTATGTTGCCTGTTTGGGATTTGAACTTGGTTTTGGCTGCCCTGGCCATTCTTACTATCAAGGTTGTCTATCACTTCTGTTAGGCGTGTTTCTGAGCTGGCGGCGCTTTCCATCCAGCCCCCCCTACCATTCCATCCAGCCCCCCTACTTTGAGAGGCACCAGGACAAGGTGGTTTTTCGCTTCAAGCCAGATTTTCTGCCTAAGGTTGTGTCTGCCTTTCATCTGAATCAGGACATTGTTCTTCCTTCCTTGTGCCCTAATCCTAGTAACGCTAAGGAGAGGGTTTTGAATTCCTTGGATGTGGTTAGGTGTCTAAAGTACTATCTGGTGGCTACTGCACCTTTCAAAAAAAATGATGCTCTTTTTGTGGTCCCTTCTGGTCCTAGGAAGGGTTTGGCTCCTGCTAAATCTACTATCAGCAAATGGATCCGTCAGGCTGTGATTCAGGCCTACTGTGCTAAGGGGAAGAATCCTCCCTTCCGCCTTACTGCTCATTCCACTCGTGCTATTGGTGCCTCTTGGGCTTTTCAGCACCAGGCTTCTGATGAACAAGTTTGCAAGGCCGCTACTTGGTCTTCTGTTCATACCTTTTCAAAGTTTTACAAGGTTGATGTTAGGGCCTCAGCTGATGCTGCTTTTGTCCGCAAGGTTCTGCAGGCGGCAGTGGTATGACCTGTCTGTTGTTACCTTTGGGGATCCCACCCTACTTTTAAGAATAATACAATTCTGTGATTACTCACCTGTAGAATTGTTATTATGAGTATACAGTACGTCCTGCTCCACCCCACCCTTGGTTTGCATTATCCTTGGATCCCCTGTATGGTGATTGTTATCTTTGTTTTTTAGTTACTAGTTGGTTCTGTTTTTCAAAGCTGGGGATTTGTGGGAGGTATTTCAGGGTCCGGGAGGAGCCAATTTCGCGGTCTCTGCAGTCCAGCGCCATCTGGCGGAGTAATACCCAAGAGTAATGATTCTTATCTGGAGCAGGACGTACTGTATACTCATAATACCAATTCTACAGGTTAGTAATCACAAAATTATATTTTTGTGACCCCGCCTCCCACTTTGACCTCCGACACCCATAAAAACATTTTAATTGATTTTTGTATTTATTTTTTTGTTTTCAGTCATTGTATTGAGTACTTTCTCTAGCCCATTTTGTGCAGGGTATTTCTAAATTTGCAGCCCTCTAGCCCTTGCTACTCACATTTTGCAATAATTTTTGTTTCCCCATGTTCGGATCCCCATTAATTTCAATTGGGTTCAGGTTCAAGTCAAGTCTGGGGACCCAAACCAAACTTTGACGACGGGTTTGGGCAAACTCTGCGAGCCCAAACTTCTGTGGGTCATATCATCCCTAGTTGTAACGCTTAAACATGTGGAAAAGTTCAAGGCACTGTAGGTATAGTTTTGGTTAAAAGTACACTCTGTCCTTTACATGTAGGTATATAAAGCCTGAAATGAATAGTTGGTCATTTATACTAGGCCATATTTCATCATAACTGTTGTCTGTGCACTGCTCGCTGCATACACAATGTTGTTCTTGAATCTTGGGGTTGGGTCTATCAGTGGAACCAGTTAGTGACTAAGTGCGTTTATGTGTTTAAAGCAGGCAGGGTCTGTAAATTAAACCTGTTTACCTGGGGGAAGGGGTCCAGTAGGGGCTTTGGTTTTGCATTCCCCATCTGTCAAAGTGGCAAATAAGAGAATTTCTGCAGGAACATTGATGGGTACTTTGCATGACTTTAGGGCTTCTCATACTGCTGCTGAACTCTTTGGGTCCAGACACCCTCTTCATGTTCCTCCTGAACCAATGACAGCTCACTCTTCCTTCACCTGAGATGTGTCCTGAGCTCCATGAACTTGCGTTTTCCATTCCCCCTCTCATTGCCTGACTGCTCTTTGCTGCGAAGCATCTCTAACTGCAATCAGTGCCCATGTTGTACTCAAAAATGCCACAAAATGCAGTTGCAGTGGTGCTGACCTCTGAACCACCACTTTGGGTGCTTCCATTGACAGGGGTCTGACATTGATTAAAAATCCTTCTTTACACAGGATGATCATATTCCTTTTCCCATTAAACTGTTCTTTCCTTTTTCATCTCTTTGTTTTAGTATGGTCCTGTGAGGTTTTTGAGTTCCTTTGCTTTAAATTATGTGCTGGTTGTAATCTTTCCTGTTCTTTGACAAAGATTTCTAATGATCTAGATCAGTGGCTCTCAAACTTTTTATGCCAAGTACCCCTAGGAGATAAATTATAAATTTGGCCCAAATAATTAGTCCACAGGCCTTATAGCACTTTTAAAGCAAAAATGAATAATGTTTTACTGTTAAAGCAGCACAAAACCCTCCCTGGGCCGATTGACTGATCTCAAGGGTGCCTGGTGAAGTTCAGTCGCGGGAGTGCATGCAGCTACAGGGATGCAACACCAGTGACACAGCTCCACGAGAGTTGAGTTTACCTCCAGGGCTGGCTGGCAAGTGTTTTAGTCCATTTTAAAATAATATAATAGACCCATCAGACCCATGTTGGTGCACCCCAAACATCCCCGTGTACCCCCAGGGGTACACACATTGCAGGTTGAGAACTAGTGATCTGTATAATCAGTTGGTTATGATCCGTGCGATTTCTGATTACGAACGATTTGATATTCATCTGAGTAATGTTAATGGTCCATTACGGTGATATGTTCACTGAAAGCTTGGCCTTGATTCAATAAACTTGCCTTAACTATCTCATGAAAATAAAGATAAATATCATGCTTTTTTCAGAATAATGTATGAGTTAGGTCTCTTTAATACCTAGCCATTTACACCAGCTGTTTGCCCGATTTTGCTGCTGGAAGTGTCTTTTCTTATTTTAGGTATTAGTGCTGATTCAGCACTAATAGAGAATGGCAGGGCAGGGGGGATTTTTAAATCAGTGAAACTAGGCTGGAGTGGCCCTGTAAGGGTATTACTGGCCAGGTGGAAAGTTCCCAGAAGCAGACAATGAGATCCCATGTGGACAATCAGCTCCGTGAGGATCAAAATTGGATGTCTGGCAGCTTCCAATAGATAACGCCATTCCTCCAGAGCTAGTTTGATAGCAAGAAGTTCTCGGTCACAAACATCATAGTTTTGTTCTGCTGATGACAGTTTTCTGGAAAAGAAGGCTACGGGATGGAGTTCTCCTTGCTCAGATTCTTGTTGGGAAAGTACTGCTTCTACAGCATTGATGGGGGCATCTACTTCGAGTACAAAAGGAAGCTCAGGGTCGGCATGTCTCAAGATAGGGGCAGAAGTGAAACGCTTCTTGAGATGAGAGAAGGCCTCTTCAGCAGCTTTAGACCAGACAAACAGAGTATTCTTATGGGTGAGATCAGTGATGGGGCGAACTATCCGTGAGAAATCTTTAATAAAACATCTGTAAAAGTTGGCGAAGTCAATGAAACGCTGTACTTCCTTGTGATTCCTAGGTTGTGGCCAGTCCAAGACAGCGGCCACCTTCTCAGGATCCATCACAATGCTGGTACTGGTGATAAGTAACCCCAGGAACTGACACTTCTCTAGTTTTGCGTACAATTGATGCTCATGAAGACGCAGAAGGTCTCGACGGACATGTTCCAGATGTTCGGAGAGGGAGGAGGAGAAGATTAATATATCATCCAGGTAGATTATGACGAAAATATCAAGATAATCCCGGAACATGTCATTCACAAAGTGCTGGAAAGTTGCAGGGGCATTACAGAGACCGAACGGCATGACCAGGTATTCAAAATGACCATAACGTGTGCGGAAGGCCGTCTTCCATTCATCACCCTGACGGATCCGAATTAAGTTGTATGCTCCCCTCAAGTCTAACTTGGTAAAGAACTGAGGGGACCCCAAATGCTGGAAGAGTTCAGAAATCAAAGCCAAATGGTATTGGTTCTTGACTGTAATCTGATTGAGGGCCCGGTAATCTATACAGGGTCTCAGAGTCCCATGTCTAATAATACCCTTAGCCAGGTTTTCATCAATATATTCGCAGAGAGTCTGTAACTCAGCTTCAGACAACGGATAAATACGTCCGAAAGGGATGGCCGACCCAGGGAGAATGTCTATTGGACAGTTATAAGAGCGGTGAGGAGGTAGCCGGTCTACACCTTTTTTGTCAAACACATTCTGGAATTCTAGATACGCTGGCGGAAGAGAATCCGGTGGATTAAGGGTTACTACAGAGAGGTTACTCATCTTCTGTCTGCAAAATTGGTTGCAATAGGGAGAGAACAAAGAAACTGAACCGGAAGACCAGTCGATGACGGGGTTATGTATTGAGAGCCTCTTGGGACAAAGCGGCCCGAATGGTTCCCAATTGCATAGGCTTGATAACCCTTGAATTGGTCTGCGGAGAGTCAGGTGCTGCAGGCGAGGACTGTGGAATAAACCATTGGGCAGAGGCTGAGCGCTCTTCACGGCGTTTCCGCAGCCGGCGATCCACCTGAATGGCTGCAAGAATAAGTTCATTTAAAGTTTCAGGAGTGTCAAAGTGGACCAGTTCATCCTTAATCAGTTCAGATAGTCCTAAATGAAACTGATGTTTTTAAGCTGGCTCATTCCACTGGGTGTCGAAACTCTAGCAATGAAAATCGGCAACATAATCCTCAACTGGGCAGCTACCCTGTTGCAAATTACGGAGAGCTGCCTCTGCAGATGCAACATGTCCTGGATCATCATAAATGGCTGCCATAACAGAAAAGAAAAGATCAACCGAGGCCAGACAAGGATGATATTGCTCCTGAAGACGGTGGGCCCATGTTTGGGGAGGCCCTTGCAGAAGGGAAATAATGACTCTGACCCAGACTTCCTCAGTATCATAGGTGCTGTTCCTCAGCAGCATAGGTGATGTTCCGAAAAGCACACAACTTCTGGCGATTTCCTGAGAAAATTCCTGGAAAGGGACTTGGGGTTCAGGGGTGACCCCGGAATCTGCCCCCTGTGTGGTAGGAGAAGCTGCAGCAGAAGATACTGCCGAAGGCGTGATTTGATTTAGCAGATCCATAAGCTGAGTAAAGCCTCCCTGTAAGCCCTGGACGGCTGCGCAGACAAGGTTCCCCACCAGAGCTTGTGTTAAGGCTGTGTTATACTGTCAATCTTCCTGGCTACAACCATGGGGAGAGCTGAGCTGAGCTCCAGGTACGGGGAGTCCAATGGATGAATCCGGGGTCAGAGGCTGGCAGAAAACAAGCAAAGTCCAATGAGCGAGTCCTAGTCAAAACCGAGTTATCCGTCTGAGGGTAAATCCAGATCAAGAATTCAGGAGTCAGGGAAACAAAGTCCAGAAAGTAAGCTGGTAACACAGCATTGGATGCATGCCAGCTATCCTCTTAAATAGGGCTATCAATTAGAGCAGGGAAGGATGTGTCAGAGTCTGGGTGAGGTCACTTCCTGTCCATTCAGACTCAGGAAACCAGGAAGTGAAATCAAGCCCAAGAGCTTACACTCTAGGCTTCGTGTACTTGCAACACCAGGTGTCGCTGTTGAGCAATGCGACAGATGAACAGCCTGCTCTGTTACAAACACCCAGCCGAGCATGTCTGCTGCTGCATGCAGTCCTTGATAAAGCACGCTCACGATGCTTTAAAGGGCAAGGAAGGTGAGGAGACTGACAGTATGGTCTGAAAAGAAGACATGGTGGTGCCTTCAGTGAAAACATTCTTTTACTTATGTAAGGGTGCTGTTCTAAAAACTCTCACATCCACTCACATGCAGAAAATGTTCAGGGGTGGGGCAATTAATAATTTTACATTTGCTGGCATAAAATGAATGACAGCTTAAGAGTTCATGCTGCAAATGCCAGGATTTTTTCCAATTAAAAATACATGGTAGTGTATTTTTTTTTTTTTAAAAAGCATGCCCTACCTCGAGCCCTCTACTGGCATGCCACTCACTGGTCCCAGCAGGTGGCACGCTGGCTCCCCTTACACTGTGAATTGGTTCCCTGGACCCCTTACCAATTCCCCAAAAATTATACATAAAAAAATGCATTTGTACAGTGCTAAATTGACTTTTAAGATGTCTTCATATGTATTTACAATAAAAGTGTACATTTGTAATTATGTATGTATAAGCTTTGGTCAACATTCATGTTTGTGTTTTTCTTTAGATCACACTGACTACCATTGGCTATGGTGATAAGACACCTCGCACCTGGCTTGGGAGGGTTCTAGCTGCTGGGTTTGCTCTCCTTGGCATTTCGTTCTTTGCACTGCCTGCAGTAAGTACTCACAGCATCCCTGCTCAGAGCCTATTGCCCAGCAACCTGTGATGATTGTGGCTGTTTTCTCTTCCTTAGGGAATACTGGGTTCTGGGTTTGCCCTAAAAGTTCAAGAACAACATAGACAGAAACATTTTGAGAAGCGTCGAACCCCAGCAGCCAATCTTATTCAGGTGGGGAACATAAGAATAATGTGATCAGCTACAGATCTTAGCTATTGATAATCAACTTCTAAAAAAATGCTGTTGCCCTGGCCTGGCTGCTTTACCAGGCACAGGAGGTCCTAATCCTTTTACCTGTAACTGGTGTGCAGATCAGGAGACCTGAATATATTCTCGCTCACATAGCCTAATGATCTCTGGCAGAACAATGCTGTGCATAACAGGGCTTATAAAACTTTCAAAGCACTCACTGTGTGCTGTGATAATTTTCTGATTCTGTTTTCATTTGAATCTGGAGATGTCAATACCATGAGCAAAAAGGTCTTATGACGTTGCTAAATAGATATTGTCCTGTCTAACACACACTCAACCTCTCTTGCACATATTCTGGTCTGGAAAACAAATGAGTACTCACTTTTTGTCTCCCGCAGCTCTGAGTCTGGAGATCATTAACTTATTATTGGATCCCAGCCCTCGCATCCCACGCCTCCCCAGGCTCAAACATAGGGTCGTGAATGATGGTATGTCAGGGCTTGCAACCTGCCAGCCTTTACAGGAGCACTAACACTCTTTATACATGATGAGCGATGGCGGAAGCTCCAGTCACGGCAGCGGGGGCTGGTTTCCAGTGATCAGGCTGATCGCCGAAATCGGACTGATCATCTGCAGGGTACAAAAGGGTAGTACATTATGGATGTTTTTATCGGGGGGGGTCAATCACTTTAACTTATGTGGTAGCTGAGGAACCAGTCTGAGGTAGTCAAATGAGACCCATGGTGTAATGTTTTTGTAGGAACCATTTAACTAACAAATACATAGCACATCCACCCCCTCCCTAACAAAAAACAAAGATTCTCTAGTCAAAGTGCAGTATGACCACCTTACACAACACATTCATTGTTTAGCAGATCCAGACGCTGATTTAACATGACCCTGTCTGTTATTTTAATGCTATTGTTTGATCTCTAGTCTGATACATGAAAATCATTATGGGCTGTGTTTCATGCCTGTTAATATGTGTGTTGTATGTGTGCATGCATTTGAAAGGAGCACTGCTTACTCATATTTTACTGCATTATGAATACCAAATGATATATTTGCGTACAGAAATTTAAGTGTGCCACCTCACTGTTCAGTCTGTGTTTATTATGCCTAGCTCTTGTGAATTTTCAGCTGACAGAACATTTAGGGGAAAATACAAGTGTTGCTATGGAAGGTATTTATTTTTACATCAAAATAAAACTTCCCCGGTCCCCCCTCCCTAGTGCTGGCAGGAGCTGGTTTATAAATGTTAAGCTCTTTGCATAAGGGGAGTGTCATACTTTAAGGTGGGAAGAACTTTTTGGAAGCTGGAAACTATCAAACCCAGTGTGGACAGAGAAAGTTCGTGGTATCCTGACAGTTACATAAAGCAGATCACTTTTACACCTAATAATGGAAAATTGTGTGATCCCCAATAAATATAAATTTCATCAGAAGACAGTTATGTAAAGTTATATATCCTGTGGATTTCACTCCATGTTTTGGTAAGTTTTTTACTTTAATTAAAACAGATTGTTTCTTATACTCTAACCGAAATTTGGTTGTTTGGTCTTCATTTTAAATAAATAATTTTAAAGATTACCTCAGGATCAGGGTTTTAGGAAATACATTTATGTAATGGAACGAGAGAGATCATTTTGGAAAGTGCTAACCAGGTCACATAAGCACCCCTCATCATTCCTACCTAGCTTGTATTCTGCTTTTAGTGGAAATAATAAGTGTCAGAGGTGACAGGTTTTGAAAGTACCCTTCTGCTTTTACAAGGAAGAACTGTTAACCTGTTTATTGGCCTGTCTTCTGAGACAAATAAAAGTAATATAGTCCTATAACTGGGGCGATTTCATATGCCGCCATGGGAGGCGCCAGGAAAGGAAAATTACAGTCAGGTAAGTATTGAATTTTCCATTTTCCTGGAGCCCCCATGGCGTCATAGGACATAGCATGCTGTAGACAAGAGTGGGATGCTTACTGTTTTAATTCGAGAATATGTTTAAGTGGGCAGACACTTAAGAATTGCACTTTTGCCAAACCCTAAAGTCGTGAATCTTGCCAGGTCAACCTGGTAATGCCTCAGTAATGTATTTGATGAGGACCAAGAGGCCACCCTGCATATTCTGTCCAGAGACACCCCTGCAAAGGCTGCCCAGGATAAGGACATGGCCTTAATAGAAAGAGCTGGGATGGCATTAGGGATCTCCCATTGTCTTCCTTCATAGGCTCTTTTAATCAATTTCTCTAATCAGGCTGTCAAAGTTCTAGTTGTTGACCCTTCTTGCTCCCGAATGGGACAACGAATAGGCTCTCTGGCCCTTAGAGCAGCTAATTCTGAGGTTATGGCGGCTGATGTAATAGTCACCAGGAATGCTGCCTTGAGCGTAAGGTTCCATAAGGAGCACTGGGAAAGAGGAACAAATCGATCCCCTGATAGAAAATCCAGGACTAAAGCCAAGTCCAGTTGGGCACAGATGTTTCTCCTCGGAGGCTGCAACTTCAACACTGCCTTGTAGAACCGGACTAACAAGGGGTCTAATGCCCACCTTCTTCCATCGACCACAGAAATTGCCGAAACCTGGCCCTTTAGGGTCCTTAGCCCAAGATCCCTATCTAGTCCTATATGAAGGAACTCCAAGATGTCCTTGACTGTGTACTCTTCCACGCAGTCTTTGGCATCTCTGCAGTACTCTGAGAACTTCTTCCATACCTTTGAGTAGGCAAGGTTTGTAGAGCCTTTTTTTGGTTCCTTGAAGTGTATCGTTAAGACTCTGTGAGAAACCTAGATTTGTCATTCTCTGCCTCTCAGTGGCCAAGCCACAAGGTTTAGACGGCTGGATGCGGGTTGGATCTCCTTTACTTGTGATAGTAAATTCAGAATGACGGGCAGAAAAACAGGCCCCTTTACCTGATACTGCAGCACCAGAGTGACCCACAGGTGTCTCTGCCAGAATGGCAGTGCTGCTATTATCAGGACCTTCGTGTGCCTCAGCTTCAATAGGAATCTGAATATCGGGGGGGGGGGGTGAAGGGTAGGCATAACCCACAATGAATGATAATGTCTGGACCAAGGCATCTGTGCCCATGGTGCTCTGGGAAATCTTGAAAAAAGTCCTGTGTCTTCCTGTTCTGTACTTTCAAAGCTGGCCAACTTAGCAATAGTTGGTTGTAAGCCCCTCTGGTTTAGCTCCACTCTTGTTGTCAGACATTGATCTCGATAGTTTGTCCGTGATCAATTTCTGTTTGCCCAGGATTTATGTTGCTGATAACACCGGGACATTGGCCATTGCCCAGTCTATTGTTGGAAAAATTTCCCTCATTATAGAAACACTGCACATCCCTCCTTGCCTCCGTATGTACGCACAAGCTGTAGTATTGTCTATGCACATCACTGGGCGACCCCTGAGCTTGCTCTGTAGGGCTTGCAGCGCCTTTCTTGATGCTCTGACCTCCAAAATGTTGAAGACCAAATTCTGAGGACAAATTGTCCTTCGCAGGTGGCTCCCCACTCTGTGTAGCTTGCATCTGTTGTAGCTTCCCACTGTCTCAAAAAGCCCCACTGGAATATCATCATCCAGTGTGACCATCTCACCATCGGTATTGTGGATGTTAACCGACCAAGCATCTGCATGTCCTGGCTGACAATGATCTCTTCTGAATAACCTGAGAGATCCTGGCTTTGATGTGCTGTACCTTGTCCTCTGGTAGGGCTATGGTGGCTTGCACCGCATTAAGGGGTGCCCCTAGGTAAACAATTTTTGGGATGGTACTAAGTGGCTTTTCTGATTAGCCACCCGAAGTGTTCCAAAGTCTTTAGCAGCAGATTCTTCTGGTGCAGCAAGGATGATTGCGTGTTTGCTATCAGGAGCAGATCATCTAGGTAAAGATAAAGTCTCAGGCCTCTCTCTCTTAGGATGGCTACTACTGCCATTAGAATCTTCGAAAAAGCAATGGGGGATGTGCAGAGGTTGAATGGGAAGGCCCTAAACTGATAGTGTACCTCCTCCACTGAAAATCTTAGAAATCTTTGAAATTGGCTGTGGATTGAGACATGAAGGTATACATTTTTTAAGTCAACTGAAGCTAGCCAAAGTTTGACTTGAACTGCTTGAGTGATTATGGACAGAACCTCCATTCTGAATCTCTGTACCTTTATCATCTTGTTAAGCCCTCTTAGGTCTATTACAGGCCTTAAATCTTCTGTCTCTGTCTTCTTTGGTACCAGGAAAAGTTTGAAGTATCAGCCCTTCATTCTCTTGGATGCTGAAACAACAGTTATCTCGCCCTGTATCAGTAAGGTTTGAACATATTTTGAGAGCATGGAAGCTTGGTTCGAATCTCTGGGAGTCTTTGTGCAAACAAAACAATCTTTTGGGGCGGGGCCTAAAAATCGCCACTTGTGCCCTTCTCGTTGTTACTTAATACCCATGAGTCCGACACTTCCCTTGGCCAAATGGGAAATAAATGGTTCAGCCTTGCTCCCACTGGCTTCATCTGGGCTGACTGTTCAAAACAGCCTCCGTTGATGTTGCCCGACAGGTGCGGTGGTCTTATCAGATGACTAGTGAAAAGCGGACCTCCCAGACCACCAGTTCCTGGTGAAGGGTTTTCCTGGTCTCTAGGCTTTGGCCTCTCTAAACCTGTTTTTAGGAGGACGAAATTCACCGGTTTTCTTTTGTCCCCACTGTTTCCTTCTTTCCTGGGGCAATAGGCCGGATTTTCCCCTCGATACTACAGAAACGGCTTTTTCCATTTTATTCCTGAACAGGGATGCTCCGTCATAGGCGATTTGAGATTGGGTCTGACCAACCCTTCAGCCACAGCAACCTCCTATCTGTAACTTCAGACAGCATGACTCTGGAGGAACCTTTGAGCGAGTCTAACAGGTCTTCTGCTACATAGTCACTGGCCAACTTCAGGTTCTGCATGGCTGCTGCAATGTCCACCCCCTTCTTGAAAGCTTCGTCAATATCGGTCATCCAGACCTTCATTGCTTGGACCACAGCTGCGATTGCCAACGTTGGCTTGCATGAGACCCTGTCTGTTTCAATCTTCTGATCCAGTGGGTCTTTAAAGGAGATGCTATCCTCCATAGATAGCGTTAAAATGTCTCGCAAGCCGAATCACTGAAGCATCTACTACGGGAGGTGCATCCAAAGTTTTCATGTCTTCTGGTTTAAATGGGTAGAGTTTGCTTATTCTATTCTGCTGAGATTGCTTTCTCTCTGTAAACTCCCATTCAATTCTAAAGAGTTTGAAGGGTAAATGGTAGAGCTTCCAGCTTCATAGTCAGCTGGGGATAGTACCTTCCTTAATTGGCAGTCATTGTCCTGTTCTTCCCAGTTTAGTGGCTCTTGAACAGCGACCACCAGAGGGTCTATAAGTGTAAAATTGAAAGCACTCTGTGTAACAGGACTCTCCTCAATTTCCTCGCCATCATCCTAGTAAACAATCGGGAGACCTGCTGCTGGGTTGGTTGCCGCTGTGGTCTCATGCTCCTCCGATGAAGCACCACGGGCTTGGGCCTGCATCTCTTACCTTACTGTCTTCTTTAAAGCGGACCTTCACTCTGAATAAGAGTCTATCTTATATGTTTCCCACACCCTGTACATACAGATTGTCCACATTAAAAATCATCCTACCTGCATCTACTGCATGTTATGAGCCTTTAAACATCCAAGATGGTGGCTTATGGAAGCCGCCATCTTATCAGGCAGCCTGCAAACAGGAAGTGCCTCCTGCCTGTGCTGCTCTGCATTCTGGAACTGCTGACATTTACCTGACCCCAGCTCTGCTCTGTCTGAGCAAAGCACAGCTATAACCCGCCCCCCTGTACCTTATCCCACTCTCCTCTCCTCAGTAAGTGTGATGCTTCTGAGTCAAGATGGCGGCGCCCGTATCCTAAATTCCTGAACAGAGTTGCAGCCCAGTGGGGGAAAGAATAATAAGTTAGTGACGAAAAACGTAAAATATATTAGTTTTAGATGCTGGGGAACCGTTTTTTTAAGAGTTTGGGCTTTTCATTAAATCACGCTGAAGGTCCGGTTTAAGTCGCTCCAAGGAGTGGAGGTCTGGGGAGGTGCCAGATCCCTAAAGCAATCCAAGAATAGATTTTTTTTCCTGGGACTGCCCTCCTGCTGCACATATTGTACCCGTTCCTGGGCGTATAGTCCTTATGCCTGTACCATCTCTCATGGCGGGACCTGCATCTGTGTCTCCTGGAGGAAGAAAATCTTCTCCTTGAAGGTGACCTGGAATATCTCTTCTTCATTTTTCTTGGAAGGGTGCTTAGTGGTGGAGTGAGACCTCTCACGCCTGTATGTCGCTTTCTCTGCTTTGCGGCCACTACACTGTACTGCTTCGCTGAAGCTGTGGAAAAAAGCATAAAGGTTATGGACAATTCCTTAGCCCCGACATTGCTCTGCCTCCCATACTACCTGGCCTGAGCCTTTTGCACTGCGGCGGTTCCCATGGATTCTGCCATACTGTAATGGAAAAAACATAATAAAGCATGCAATGTGAAGCCTCACAGGCAGGGAAGACCTTACCTTTTCTTGAGTTCCTCCTCTGCACCTATAACAAATATGCCGTCGCATCCACCAGTCCTGCGCGTGTGCGTCCAGTTGACGCCCCCACCATGAACTTGGTTGCTTTTTCTCAGTCCCAGAGCCTCCCCTGGGGCGTCTTAAGGCAGCAGATTGGCTCTATAGTTAGGCACAGGGATCATCACCACACAGATCCTCGCGGCAGATGGAGCCCGGCACCCAGTGGCGGCAGCGGTAGCAGCTTATTCTAAGTATGCAGCACGTCCTGCTCCAGATAATGATTCATAACAGATGGGATTATCTCCGCTAGAGGGTGCTTGACTGCAGAGATGGCAAAAAGAGGCCCCTCTCAGTCCCATATATACCCGGGACCTCCCACAAATTCCCCAGTATCTTCTCTGCATTCGGCTGCAAAGGACAAGATGATGGCTTCTCTTCTCGCAGGTGAGCGGGGCTTAACAGCCCGCGGCCCTGTAGGACTATTCCCACCCGTTCCACTGTTTATTTATGCCTCCCAGCCTTGGCTGCGCTGGTCGGGTGATGGTAGGCAGCACCTCTTACAGGTGCTTTGTCTGGAGCACTTCCTCCAACCGCAATCCCCCACGAAAGGGTAGGCGGTGCAGGTTATGGTGAACCTGGTTTGGGATGCCCAGTCTGCTCCTTGCCCTCCCCCACATTTGTCATTTTGGGTCTCCTTAGCTGATACCTGCTCTTTCCCCTTCCTCCCGCTATCCCGTTCGTTGGGAGGGGCAGCGGCGACGTCACTCCAGTCCCTTCCGCGCGCCTATTGGCTGCTGGGAGGCAGGCTCTCAGCCTGTCTGCGTGCTCTTTGGAGGGGGCGTGGCCTGTTGGTTGGCTCGCTCCGCGTTGTCTCCTCCTGCGGCCGGCCCCTTGAGGTTCCTCCAGCGCCATTTTGGTCCTCTCCTGGTGTGCTTGCTGGCTTCCCACCGCGGTCCGTGAGTGCCCCTGTAGGCTTTTTTATTTAGATGTCATTTCTGTGTACTTATGGGTGTCCTTATTGTGTCTTGCAGGCGGGAAAACTATATTAAGAGGTTTCCCCCGGTCCTGTCCCCTCTATAAATTCTCAGTAACTTTATTAGAGGCCTAATCTGTTAAATACTTCCACTTCCCTGCGGACATTTGGGGCATCCCGGGTTGCTGTACAGCGTAATTCCTATTTGCCAATTGGCCCACTGTAATCACCATATGGAGGCTTCACAGGATATTGTGCTCGGGGTCCCCTCGGGACAAGCCCGGCTGTGTGTGGTGTGTGGGGCATCCCCTGTGAGCGATGATGTGCGGGTCTGTGTACCCTGCGCCCAGCAGGCGCTTGCGCTGCATTCTGAGCTATCTGTGACTGGGCCTGCGCCCACTATGTCTTCACCCACTCACCCTCACTTGAATTTAACTCCCAGTGAGCTGAATACTAGTGGGGAGTCTCAGCCTGACGTGTCTTCTAGGTTGGCTTATGTTGAGAGGTTGATTGCTAGCTCTGCAGCCCGTAAGGCCCCAGCTGAGAGACGGCATGTGGCGCCTGGTGCATCTGCCCTTCCTATGGAGACTGAGGATTTCCTTGACTTGTCTGACTATACCCCACTTGAGGAAGGGGAATTATTCTTGGATGCAGAGCATTCTGATGATCAGCATTTCAGTGGCGCCGACGCTGGCTCTGATCATTGGGATGCTGATGACACCAATAGACTGTTATTATTATTTGAAGTGCTTTCCATTTCCCTTTCTGCTGCGGCTCCCAAGCAACAGGGGAAGTTGTTCAGTACTACTTAGCCACGTTTGGAATTTCCAGAACAGGCCCATTTCAATAATCTTGTTCTCAAGGAATGGGAACGGCCCAGCCGGCTTCCCGGAATTCCTAGGTATCCTTTTCCCTCTGCTGTGGTTAACTGTTTGTCAACCCCCCCAGAAGTGGATGCTCCAGTCTTGGGTTTGCCCAACACCTCTGTGGTTCATTCCCCTGATTCCACTACCTTGAAGGATAGTGAGGACCGGCGTATTGACCAGCTGGCTTCCCATGCTTTTGCCTGTGTGGGGTCTGCCTTGCATCCTGTCTGTGCTTCTGCTATTACTGCTGTGGCTATTAGGACTCTCATCAAGGGTCTACTGAAAGGCTCCCCTGATGTTCCTTCTAGTGCCGAGTTCAGGGCCTTGTCACAATGTGAGATGTTCACTGCTTATATCCTTTCTGCCTTGGATGACACCATTAGGATGTGTAGTAGGACCTCTGCCTTGGTGGTTGCTATACGCCGCTCGGTTTGGCTGCGTCAGTGGGCAGCTGATAACGCTGCTAAGAAGGCCCTTACGGGGCTCCCCTTTAGGGTACTGTGCCTTTTTGGTGATCGCTTGGGCCTGTTTGCAAAGGGGGGTAAGTTGCCCCAATGCAAGAAACAGCCGCGGCCCTTTCGGGGGTCGGGTGCTTTTACCCCCTCCTCTCGTGGATCCAGGTCTGGGAGGGGGGTATCCTTTGCGGGGCACAGGGGAGACTTCTGGGGCAGAGGCAGGGGACGTGCCCGCCCCGGATCCTCCTGGGTTCCAAGCCCAAATTTGTCACCAAGCCCACTAAGCCATGAAGGGGTGCCCTGACCCATCCGGGTGGGGGGACGGCTGCGGCTCTTCGCTCATGTCTGGGGACAGCAAGTCTCAGACAGGTGGATTCTGGAGGTTGTGTCCCCCGGCTACAAGCTGCCTGGCCGACTCCAAGATTCCTCAGGTCTCGGATTCCTCTAGAACCCCTGGCAGCTCAGGGTCTGTTTCTGGCTGTGCAAAACCTATTGGACATAGGGGTCATCTGTCAGGTCCTTCCTGGGCAGAGAGGTCTGGGTTTGTATTCCAATCTCTTCACAGTACCCAAAAGGGATGGTTCCATCAGACCCATCCTGGACTTAAAGCTTCTCAACAAGTTCATCAGGACCAGACACTTTCGCATGGAGACCCTGCGCTCCGCGATCAGCTGTTTGCGCCCGGGGGACTTCATGACCTCCATAGACATCAAGGATGCTTCATGTACCAGTCTTCCCAGGGCATCGGAGATTCCTCAGGTTCGCACTGGATGACCAATTTGTAGCACTGCCCTTCGGTCTCACCTGGGCCCCCAGAGTCTTCACCAAGGTGCTGGCAGTTGTTATGGCTCTCCTCAGAGCTCGGGACATTCGCATTCTTCCTTATCTGGACGACCTTCTCATCACTTCTCATTCTTTCCAGCAGGCAGAATTGGATACCCAGCAGGTGGTGACTGCTTTGGAAACATTCAGATGGGTGATCAATCACCCCAAATCCTTCCTGTTTCCCCGTCTCTGGTGACCTCCTTCCTGGGCATGAATCTGGATACTGTTCAGGCCAGGATTTTTCTTCCTCAGCAGAAGGTGGATTCTCTTCATGCTCTGGTTCATTTCCTTCTGTCCTGCCCTCGCCCTTCCATCCGGCAAGGGATGCAGCTTGTGGGACAAATGGTGTCCTGCTTCGAGGCAGTTCCTTATGCTCAGTTCCACATGAGATCTCTTCAGTTCCATCTCCTATCAGTCTGGGACAAGAGTCCCCTGTCTCTGGATCAGGCCTTTGTTCTGTCTCCTCTGGCCCGGCAGTCCCTCTTGTGGTGGCTGGACTCAAGGAACCTGTTGGGAGACGGTAACCATGGAGGCCAGTCTGTCAGGTTGGGGGGGCTTCTGGAGAACCCCACAATTCCAGGGGCTGTGGAGCCCTCAGGAGGCCCATGCCCCCATCAACGTCCTGGAACTGAGGGCGGTTCGGTTGGTACTGGCCCAGTTGACTCCTCACCTTCAGGGCCGGCTGGTCCAAGTTCGCTCAGACAACCAGACATTGCCTACATCAATCATCAGGGAGGGACTCGGAGCAAGAGTGCCCTCAAGGAGGTGTCCATGATTCTGTCCTGGGTGGAGGACAATGTTCCTTGCATCTCAGCAGTGTACATTCCGGGGGTGGAGAATCTGGAGGCGGACTCTCTGGGCAGGGGGACCTCTCGCCTGGGGGAATAGTCTCTCAGCAGCGAGGTCTTCCTGTCCTTATGTCACCGTTGGGGGTGCCGGGCATGGATCTGTTTGCATCTCGCCACAATCACAAGCTCCCAGTCTTTGTCTCTCTGTCCCAGGACCCCCTGGCCCTTGCGATGGATGCTCTGACTCTGTCCTGGCAGGGGTTCAGTCTCCTGTATCTCTTTCCTCCGTTCCCACTACTGGGCAGGGTTCTGCGCAAGCTGGTGCAGGAAAAGGTGCCAGCTATTCTGGTGGCCCCCCATTGGCGAAGGCAGGTGTGGTTCGCAGACATCGTACAGCTGGCGGTAGATCAGTACTCTGTGCCCTTGATTCTGGACCTTCTCACTCAAGGGCGACTATGCTATCCCAATTTACAAACGCTGGCTTTGACGGTCTGGCTGCTGAAACCTCCATCTTAAGGGATGAAGGGCTTTCTGATTCTGTGGTTAATGCTCTAATCAGGGCTAGGAAGAAATCCTCTTCTACCATCTACTATAGGATCTGGCGGGCCTACATTGACTGGTGTGAGTCTAGGGTCCTTCCCTGTCGGGTGTTCTCCATTCTTAGGATCTTGGAGTTCCTTCAGCATGGCTTGGATCTGGAACTTCAGCTCAGCATGCTCAAGGGTCACGTTTCTGCTTTGGCTGTTTTCTTCCAGAGATCTTTCGCTCCCCCGCAAACCTCTGTTGCCAGTTTGGGGCTTTAATTTGGTTTTGTCTGCCCTTCAGGGCCCTCCATTTGAGCCTGTGCATGAGGCTGCTCTGTCTATTCTTACTCTTAAAGTTGCCTTTTTGGTGGCTATCACCTCGGTCAGGCGTGTTTCGGAGTTGCCGGCCCTTTCTATTCAGGCCCCCTACTTTGAGAGACACCAGGACAAGGTAGTTTTCTGCTTTAAACCTGATTTCTTGCCTAAGGTTGTCTCTGCCTTCCATCTCAATCAGGACATTGTGCTTCCTTTCTTGTGCCCTAATCCTGGTAATTCCAAGGAGAGGGCCTTACATTCCCTGGATGTGGTCAGGAACTTGAAGTTCTTCTTGGTTGCTATTGCACCTTTCAGAAAGACTGATGCCTTGTTTGTGGTTCCTTCGGGTCCCAAGAAGGGTCTGGCTCCTGCTAAGTCTACTATTAGCAAATGGATTCGTCAGGCTATTTTTAGGGCCTATTCTGCTAGGGGAAAGGATCCTCCTTTCCGTGTTACTGCTCATTCTACCCGTGCTGTTGGGGCCTCCTGGGCCTTCCAGCACCAGGCTTCTGTTGAACACGTTTGTAAGGCTGCTACTTGGTCTTCTGTTCATACCTTTTCCAAGTTTTACAAGGCTGATGTTCGGGCCTCAGCGGCTGCTGTTTTTGACCACAAAGTACTGCAGGCGGCAGTGGTTTGAACTGCGTGTTGTTGCTTTTTGGGAACCCACCCTATTTACGGACACTGCTATTGGATGTCCCATCTTTCATGGATCATTATCTGGAGCAGGACGTGCTGCATACTTAGAATAATACAATTCTGTGATTACTCACCTTGTAGAATTGGTATTATAAGTATGCAGTTCCTCCTGCTCCACCCCACCCTGTTTGCATTATATTGGATCCTCTGTATGGTGATTGTTATCCTTGTTAACATTGTTTATTATCATTGGCTTCTCCTGGTTATCCTTACTGCTTTTCTATACTGGGGAATTTGTGGGAGGTCCCGGGTATATATTGGAACGGGAGGGGCCTCTTTTTGCCATCTCTGCAGTCAAGCGCCCTCTAGCGGAGGTAATCCCATCTGTTATGAATCATTATCTGGAGCAGGACGTGCTACATACTTATAATAACAATTCTACAAGGTGAGTAATCACAGAATTGTATTTTCCCAGGTATTTAGCCTGTGTCCTCAGCATGCGAAGGTGCATGGCAAGAATCAGGAACCTCTTCATCCCCGGTGACCACTTTGCTGGTGAGCTCTCTTAACAGGCATTTTGTCTACGTCTCCAAGCCGGCCCTTGCACACCCCTAGATAATATATATATAGTCCTTGGCAACGTTTTGCTGTGCATTTAGCCTTAGCGCCTGAAGAAGGGGATAGAAAAAATAGGGATCAATACTATAATCACTTATAGGGAACATACCTGGTCCTTGGGTAAAGGACAGAAAAAAAGAATAGCGAGCCGAAGGGCGGACTCAAAGACTTATAGGGGAAGGGTCCTATAAAGATTAAGGGGCAGGGACTTAAACTATAGTATGACGCCATGGGGCTCCAGGGTTACTGTTGTTTGCAACACAAATGCACACCCCTACCTGGTTTGCTGCATTTTGCCTTTACCTCCCTATTCCCCCTAGTTCAGCAGCTACTCTGTTAAGAGATCTTACAATGGGGACACATACTTACCTAGTAGCCATCCCAACGGCATTTCGTTCTCAAATTTCCTGCACAGGGCGATTGGTACAACACATAGGAGTCATGGCAGAATACTGGGAAGCCAGACCTCATAGCACACAGCTGCATCTCATGATTACACACCACCATCAGATTAATGGAATGGAAGCTTTTCCTGTTGCGTTAGTTCAGCTCTCGTGCATGAGGGGGCAGAAGGAAATATGGGTTCCATCAATGCAGCCAAGCACATGTGGCATTCCTGCCATACGATATTATGCAAGCTTCATGTTTTGGACCTCTTCCTCATTGGATGTAAAGCTGATATAGGTAGGGATGAGATCACAGATGGCCAGGACCACCTCATAAAATATATGGCACATGGTTGGCTGGCTAATGCCGCTTAATAGAGCAGCAGTGGCCTAAAATGTGCCCCTTGTAAGGATATTTAAGGAGGCACATAGGCGCATGATTCCAGGTACTGCATGGCTCCGGCGACTGGTGGGCTCAATTTTGTTGCAGATTTGGTGGTACATTTCCAAAAGGGCACCACGAGTCAGCCTGAAGTGGCTGCGGATTTGCTAATCACTCAAGTCTGCCACAGCCAACGGGGTGTTAAACACTCTGTCAGCCCACAGTCGTACCACTGCTTCCTCACTCTCCTCCTCCTCAGCAGCAGGCACACAACTCATCCACTCATCAAACATCAGTCCACAACTGGGCTCTGCAATGGACTGCATTGCCACTGCAAACACAAATGAGCATTGCTAAAAATGGCAAAAGCCTGAGGCATGCATGCTTCTTAAATTTGGCCTGGCCAATAGGGTATATGCTCCACATCCCAGATAATGTCCAAGACAATCCTGTCTTGCAGTATTCTACACAATATCTGATTACCACAGCAGATGGAAGAGCACAAGGAAACCATACTGATGGCACAAAGCACAGACTTGTCCACAGGAAATGCAATACAAACACAGATTACACACACACACACACACAGACACACACACACACACACACACACACACACACACACACACACACACACACACTGCCACTGCAAATTCAATCGTAAAATAAGCTAGCTGTGACATACCAAAGTGTTTCTTTTATACTTAGATGATAATATGCTTGGATAACAGCAATGCCACATGTTCACCATCTTCCTCCTCCATGCTAGCTCAACTAAGAAAAGCGCTACACAGATGTGTTGGAAAAGGCCAGTGCCTGTAGCTCCGCGTCGCTGGGTGTTTCTAGATCCAAACACATATAACACCTCCATGATTTCAGCCAAACAAAAATGCTACACATTTTTTTGCTAGACCCTTATATGCTGCTCTTCCCTAGTAGGTGTTTTCTGTAAATTACACACAGCTTGCGCCTTAATGCTTGTGGCAATTGATGAACACTCTGATTAGTGTTTTTTAGAAACAATGTTACAACATGCATCTGTTACGAGTTGGTTGTTTGCTGGGTCATTATAATCCAGACTACACGCTAGCATTTTGTTACTTAGCATCCCAGCCGACACCCTGCGTCTGATTGTTCCTGCATTCACATAAATATAGAGGACAACCCCCAACATCTTGCTGCTGTGGGTTTCATTGCGGGTACATCTGTTTGTTGCTCTTGTGTGTGTTTTGGGGAACTATGGCACCTACTAGGCATCCCACACGTCCACTACAACATTCCCCTGTGGGGCACAGCCCCAGAGTTTTGACTTGTGGTCGTGGCGTAGGTAATACTCTTGGTCAGGCTGTGATTAGAGGGTGTGGTGGCAGAATTAGATGCAACAACAACAGGGCTTTAGTAAGCTCAGTGGCACGGTACTAACTTGTGTTGTTGCTCAGCATGGCCAACACCCCACTGTTGGTGAGCATGAACCACGTCTGTTGACATCCCCTGTTGCCACGGGATTTTTGAAGGAGCACAAGAAACAGTGCGCCAAGTTTGAGCCAGAATTCAATCTGGCAGATAACATCAAAATGGTCACTCTTGCATGGGCCACAGACTTGTGGCCTTAGTGAACACGAAGGACCCATGAATATGTACCGTGAATATGAGATCATGTTGAAGCACAGCATACCTTTATGTCACCCGCAGGGTGTGGATATATGGGATGACGCTACAGCCTTGGTGCAAGGTAACTTTTTCATTGGTTGTTTTACATGTTTCACAACCTGCTCAATATTTGCTTTGTTGTCCAGCACAGCTGCAGGATCAGAATCAGAGGCCCATGCAGATCCAGATTCACAACCTGACCACAGCCAACAGCTGGAAGTCAATGTTGGAGCAAGCACTAGTCACTCAAGGCAACTGAGGCCTGTCTGTTTGTGGAATAGTCAATGCTTGTATTATCTTAGAGTTGCTATTTCCTAGTTTTTTATTTGTATTTGGCTAACCTTTGGTTTCCTTTTCTATGGTTATTAGCCAGCAGTTTCCAACCCTCAACACCCACAGCCAACTGTTCATCAAGCCAACCAGACCCTGCCTGTAAGCTGATTAATCACTGTCTTTTCTGCTAACATGGCTGCTGAACCCTTCATTTTAATTTCATGTTAGAGATGTTTAGACATAGTGTTGGATGGACACAATGGCCCACGATAAACCAACGCGTAGTTGTTAGTTTGTTCCAATATTGAATTGAAAATTAAACATTTTCACCAAAAATTTACATTAATCTTTGTTGCCCTAATTTGTGGTGTGTGTATTTCTACACAGCATTAATGTTCACAACACCTATGAGTGTTGGGACATGTCCATACAAAACTCAATTTTAACATGTCTGTAAGTGAGACTTTGTCTGATAACTCTTATTGGTCATTTGTCACATATCATAGCCTACTTATTATTATTTGTTTTTTTGTATGGTAGACTCTTTATAAGGGCTACCCTTGTGAATCCATAATCTGGCACAGTATGTATGATATTGTTGATTGATAAGTCCACCTTGCTGTGGGACACATTTTACACACATTTTATATTTTGCCCAACATTGTTGTTGATGTCTCGTATATGGTGCCACAACATATTACACAATCAAACTGCCATTGTTTTATTGCTTTGAGCGGGTTATGTAATGTTTGGCTGCAGTTTCCAATGTAAAATTACTTCTCTTGGCAATTGTTTTGTCTATAAGCTTTCATTTAGGCCCTTATTTAACAAGGGATAGCGCCAGGTAGCGAATGTTGAGCGAACGGTAATGACGGTCACCGCCACGAGAACGCCGGCTCCCCTCCGCAATCACACATTTATCAAGCCGATCCTGCTTAACGACTGACAGAGCGCCAGATAGCGAATCATTCATCATTATTCCAGCCTCACCCCACAGCGCCAGCGAGCGACCTTGAACAGCGACAGGTATGACCTCTCGCTACCTGGCGTTCTCCAATGCATTTCAATGGAGCAATCTTTAAATATTCTTAATTAATTGCTATTAATGTTTTTTTTTTTTTTTTTTTTTTTTTTTTTTATTAAATGTCAAAAATTCTGTGACCACTGCAATGTTAGATATTTTTTTTAAGGTAAAAAAAAAAAATGTGTGCAGAATTGATATTACAGGTCTGATATTAATGTATTCCTATTACAAAATGTTTTGAAAAACTTTTTTTTTTTTATCCAAAAATATGGTTGTTTGGGGGTTAAAAAACGACTTTTAACCCCTCGCCGCCAGCGCTCTGGGGTTTAAACAAGCATTTCACTGCGCGAGAATTTTTGGAGCGTGATTTGTTAATGAATATGCTGGGAGCCGTTCGCTATGGCCATTCGCTGTCATGCGCTCCCATACAGCGCGGAACCTGTCAAATAGCGACTCCTCACCCAATATTCAACATTACGGCAAAGCGACTGAGTCGCTATCAACTACAGAACAACGGCCAAGCACAGCGACTACTAGCGGGCGCTCTGAAAATGCCGCTACTGTCGCTCATCTGTCGCTACCTGGCGCTATTAATGAATCGGCCTCCCCGTTTCTCTCATATAGCTTGTTTTGAATGCACACCATTATCTGATGAGGAGCAGCTGTCCACACCAGGGGATGAGGCAACACAGGTATGTGAACCATGAATGTATAGATTTTTTTGTGACACTGCACAATGTGTGCATGTTGCTGTACGATTTTGTCTGCAAGCAAAATCAAAATGGACGTGTGTTGATTTCCAGGATGATCTATTGTTTCAAGCTCTTACACAAACCTCATCTTTAAACGAGACATCCGGTGTTTCAGGTGTCCCAGCAACCCAGCAAATGGGATCTGCTTGGTATGTAATTTGATTATTAACTATAAAAAAGTCCCTTTGTGCAAACTCATGTAGAAGACCTTAATGTATCACAAACACTAACATATGACATATCCCACAATTTACACACTTCAATGAAGTATAGGCCTGGACACACTCAGAGAAAATTGTGGTTCCCTCTCCTGCATCAATCCAAAACCTCAAAACACATGGCAAGCTAAATTTGTGGAGAGATGGTGCGTTTACATAAGGCTAAATAAGATTCCATATTTGTGTATAATTGTATTTTATTGTATTGCTGGATGCATACAATAGGCACCAACATCAAGGAAAACTAGCCCAAGGGGTGGAAGACATTGAATGCCATATTCATATTCAAGGTGAACAAAATCCTTTTGCCCCACGGACAGTAATGGCACAGGAACAATGGGCAGAGCTACAACAGGCAGCACAGAGGAACAACATGTGGCTATAACAGCAGAAATCCAAGAGAGAGAGGGAATTGCTGCAGGTGCTCAAGCAGCAAGTGCAACAGCAAAAATATTTTTCCTGGCACTATTTGGATCGGGGACTGGGCCTGCCCCAAACCTACCAGAGCACAATGGCCAAACAACAACCACTACCACTTGTTTCTCCATGCTGCTAATCCTTGGATGCTGCCAACCATGATGGGCCAACTACGTATGGCTATGCTGGGGTATGGTAATGTAAGTAGAACAATTTCACCTTTCTGGGCAGAGTTTAGCCAATAAAGTTTTGTTTTTCACAAGCAATTCTAGTTAAGGTGTTTATGTTATATGGGACTTTTAAATATTTGATCTTTGTTTGACAAGACACTCACACAAGACCATAAAGGTAAGTTACATAATAAGAAAGGTTTTATAATATGGTTAAAATGAAAAAAAGGCAACATGACCAACATTAAAAAAAGGGCTGCTCAGCACTTTATTAGTTTTGCCCCCACCAAGCATCTTCTCACACAGGTTCAGCAACATAGCTTGTGGCTTGAGCAGGTATTGTAATCCCATATGCAAGCTGTTGGGAAAATAAAAACAAAAATGCAATTCTGTGAGTACTCACCAGAATTGTTTTTACTATGCATGGCACGGCCTGCTTCAAGAAGTCCTTACGTATGGGATATTCCGCCACAAGGTGGCGCAGTGTACTGCAGAAGAGTTGTGGCTCCTCCCGGTACCATATAAAAACAGGATATCCAATAGACCTCCCCAGTGTTGACAAGCAGTTATACAAGAAACCGGGAGATAATATAGGTAAAAAAGGTAACAACCCCAACTAACTTGGAACAATCACCATAAAAAGGCAACCAAGAATAACGATAACAAGGGTGGGGTGAAGCAGGCCGTGCCATGCATAGTAAAAACAATTCTACAGGTGAGTACTCACAGAATTGTATTTTTCCTATTGCATGGCACGGCCTGCTTCAAGAAGTCCTTACGTGTGGGACATCCAACAGCAGTGTCTGTAAGGTAGGGTGGGATCCCCAAAAAGTAGCAGCAGGCAGTTCAAACCACCACCACCTGAAGTACTTTGCGACCAAAGGCAGCATCAGTCGAGGCCTTAACATCAACCTTGTAAAACTTGGAAAAGGTATGAACAGAAGACCAAGTCGCGGCCTTACAAACTTGCTCAACAGAAGCTTAGTGCTGAAAAGCCCAAGAAGCACCAATAGCACGAGTGGAATGAGCAGTAACCCGGAAAGGAGGAACCTTCCCTTTAGCAGAATAGGCCTGTAACACCGCCTGGCGAATCCACTTGCTGATAGTAGATTTAGCTGGAGGCAAACCCTTCCTAGGTCCCACAGGAAGAACAAAAAGAGCATCAGATTTCCTTAAAGACTCAGTAGCAACCAAGAAAAACTTCAGAGCCCTGACAACATCCAGAGAATGCAGGGTCCTTGGAATTAGCAGGGTTAGGACACAAGGAAGGTAAGGCAATGTCCTGATTGAGATGAAAAGCAGACACAACCCTGGGCAAGAAATCCGGCCTAAGCCTAAACACCACCTTATCCTGATGCCGCTCAAAATAAGGAGGTTTAATGGAAAGCGCCGCCAGCTCAGAAACAAGAAGCATGGGTTTACGTGGCGGAAGCACACAAGTAACTCCCTGGAACAAAGTCTTAACCAGCCGGTGATTGGCAAAGGATCTTTGGAAAAAAAATAGCCAGAGCTGACACCTGACCCTTGAGTGTACTAAGTTGAAGGCCCGAATCCAAACCATGTTGTAAAAACTCCAGAATCCTGGGGATAGAAAACACCCGACAAGGAAAAGACTTGGACTCACACCAGGCAATGTAAGCATGCCAGACCCTATAGTAGATAAAGGACGAGGACTTCTTCCGAGCCCGAATCATGGTATCAACAACAGAGGCCGGCAACCCCTTGTCCATCAAAATGGAGGTTTCTGCAGCCAAGCCATTAAAGCCAGTGTTTGTAAATTGGGATGGCGCAGCTGTCCCTGAGTTAGAAGATCTGGATCCCTGGGCAAGACGTACCAATCTACTGGCAACTGTACGACGTCCATGAACCAGACCCTCCGTGGCCAACAGGGGGCCACCATAATGGCTGGTACCCCCTCCTGGGCTATCTTGCGCAGCACCCTGCCGAGCAGAGGAAAAGGAGGGAACGCATAAAGGAGCCGAAACTCTGCCCAAGGAATCGCCAGCACGTCCGTGGCAAAGGCCAGAGGATCCTGTGACAGAGAGGCAAACCTTGGAAGCTTGTGATTGTGGCGGGACGCAAACAGGTCCACGTCCGGCCAACCCCATCGGAGACACAGGGATCGAAAAACCTTGTTGCTGAGGGACCATTCCGCCAGCCGAGACATCCCCCTGCTCAGGGAGTCTGCCTCCTGGTTCTCCACCCCTGGAACGTAGATCGCCGAGATGCACGGTACAGTCTCCTCCGCCCAAGACAGTATCAGGGACACTTCTTTGAGGGCTAGCTTGCTCCGATTCCCTCCCTGCCGATTGATGTAGGCAACCGCCGACTGATTGTCCAAGCTGGTCTGAACAGCCCGACCCCGAAGGTGTGTGGTCAGCTGATAGAGAACCAACCTGATCTCCCGCAGTTCCAGGACATTGATGGGAGCATGGGCCTCCTGGGGGCCCCACTGACCCTGGAACTTCAGAGACTTCCAAAAGCCCCCCCAACCGGTCAGACTGGCATCTGTGGTGACAGTCTCCCAGCACGGAGGCAGAAAGGTCCTGCCCACCAGAAGGTTCCTTGAGTCCAGCCACCAAGAGAGGGACTGTCTGGCCAGGAGGGACAAGGCAAATCCCTGATCCAGGGACGCAGGACCCCGATCCCAAACTGACAAGAGGTGCAACTGAAGTGGCCTCATGTGAAACTGAGCAAAGGGAACCGCCTCGAAGCAGGACACCATCAGGCCCACTAACTGCATCCCCTGCCAGATGGAGGGATGGGGACACAAGAGCAAGGCCCGTTCCTGCTTCTGAAGGCCCTCCACTTTCTGCTGAGGCAGGAAAACCTTGACCTGAGAGGTATCCAGAGTCATGCCCAGAAAGGACCTCACTAAAGACGGAGACAGTGAAGACTTGGGATAGTTGATCACCCAGCCGAAGGACTTGAGAGTGGAGGTCACCACCTGAGTATCCTTCTCGGCCTGAGGAAGAAACTGAGCCGCAATCAGAATGTCGTCCAGGTAAGGAAGGATGCAAATGCCCTGGTTCCGCAGCAGAGCCATCACCCCCGCCAGCACCTTGGTGAACACCCGAGGCGCCGAGGTGATACTAAATGGTAAGGCCACAAACTGGTAATGCTGATACTCCAGAGCGAATCTCAAGAATCTCTGAAGGCCTGGAACGATTGGCACATGAAGATAGGCATCCTTGATGTCCACAGTGGTCATGAAGTCGCCCGGCCGGAGGGTACTGACAGCCGAACGTAACGTTTCCATGCGAAAGTTCTTGAACCTGACAAACTTGTTGAGACCTTTCAAGTCCTGGATGGGCCTCAGAGACCCGTCCTTTTAGGGTACCGTAAAAAGATTGGATTAGTACCCCTGACCCTGTTCTTGGTAAGGCACCAGACAAACTCACCCCCTCAATAGCGAAGGCAGGATCTCCACATCCCTCAGTAGGCTCACCATAAAGCCTATGGCCGACCACCCTTTGAGTTACAGGCTCTGCAGCTTGGAGCAGCGCTCCAGGAGCACCTGACCCTAAGTGCTCCTCTACCCTCCGATCCGTCAGGGGAGGTTCAGAGGGTCCGGAAACGGGTGGAAATAGACCTGCAGGGCCGCAGGCTTGGTTGCCCCACTCACCTGCGTAATATAGAGAGCCATCTTCTATCTTCGCAGTATCACTGCAGAGGAAACACTGGGGAGGTCTATTGGTGATCCTGTTTTTATATGGTACCGGGAGGAGCCACAACTCTTCTGCAGTACACTGCGCCACCTTGTGGCAGAATATCCCATATGTAAGGACTTCTTGAAGCAGGCCGTGCCATGCAATAGGAAAAAGTATATTAAAAATAGACACTAACAAAGATCATCAGTTAAACAACCGTTAATTCACACACACAATTTTAGCAACAACATGGCCCTACCAACAAATAGTGTATTGAGCTGACATGAGGTTAACATGGCCAAGTGGACAACGATAATCAGATTATAGAGCAAACATGATACACAACATTTATCCAACGGACTAATACACGTGTCATCATGGAAAACACACAACAAGAGTGTTTTTAGTAAAGGGTCCACACACAATGTTGGTTAGGCAAAATATGAAGTCAAGGCAGTGTTAGTTTTTTTGGGGCAGTATGTGCAGACTTCCACATGCATCCTGCTTTAAATACAACATTGGACACGATTTTAAGATATACACAATTGATTAGTCATACTTTTAGCAACTAAGCCAACTACCTGTATATGTGTTATCCCTATATGTTATAAAGGTTTTGCTTTCCTGTAACGAGCAACCTGTTGTTAAAGGTGCTAATTAAACAGCTTATGGGTTACCTTAGATGGGCCACAAAATGTATGGTACATACACCATAGTGTTACGTTGATTGCTACAGTAATTTATTAATGCATGACCTCCCAGGATAAAAACCAATAGTAAACTTTTTTTAAGTATTTTTACAAATAATGTTTTGGGGGGTGGATTTTAAAGGAAGCTCCAATCTTTACAAAAACAGTTGTAGTTGTAGTATGGTAAAGCTCTGTAGCTAAAGGGAGTGCGTATTTGAATCCAAAACACATTGAACACTGCTAATAGGGCCACTATCAACTGTTCTGAAGGTATAGGCAATTTTATGGAAACACAGAAATCAGATCCCAGCTGGACCAACACATGGTGGTGGTTATGTATCTCTAAATATCACAAACATTAAAACAAAATGGTGTTAGGTAAAAAAACACACACTATCTGAGGGACTCAACGTCGATCCAGGTGTCAATGATGGAGTTGCTGTGCAGTAAAAAAGTGGTGGAGGATTTATGTGAATATTAGGTTGGAAAAATTTAGCACTCCTACCTGCATACATGATAAAATGTGGGACTAAGAGAAGCATTCATCAATCCCCAAGTATGTAACTAACAACAACACCAGTGGTAAGGGCCAAAAATATTTCCTTTGGGGTTTTAATAAAATGATAGAAAGATCAGCAATTCAGCTACAGTTGCAACCCCAGGGTATATGTTACTTACCATCACAGCTCGGGCTTTGGCCTATGTTACCCAAATTCATGCTGGTGGCCAAGGGATGTGCCAGTGGGAATAGGAGGAGTTATGAGAATCCAAAACAAAAAAAATAACAAGAGCATTACCAAGTTGTCTTGTAAAGTATTTTTTATTTATATATATATATATATATATATATATATATATATATATATATATGATTTGTTTCTGTGTGTATGTGCATGGCATTATCATTTGACATTGGCTCTGGAAAAAATAGGAAAAAAGCACATACTTGTCAATTCTGAAATAGTTAAACACAATAATATACACAAAGCATACTTATCAGGGGACGAGGTGCTGGCTCAAACCAGGGAGGGCTGAGAGGGGAGGACGAGTCCTAGCACCATTGCTGAATGCCCAAAAGCTGGCGATCAAGCCTAGATTTATGACCAAAAAACACAGCAATAGCATGGGCACTGTAGAACTGGGTGCTGAGGTGTACATCACCTGATGCAGGATTTGATGTGCTAGACATTTTGACTGTCATACATATGGCTTTCTGCATGAGTGCCGCTAAAACACCTGTTGCTATGTGTCGCTACCTGGCATTTCTAAAATAAACCCCCTTGTGTTGTTAAATGCCATTAAGGACTTCATGCTTTATGCTTTTATTCTTTTTTAAAGGCTGCCTGGCGTCTCTATTCTACAGATGCGAGTCGTTCCTACCTCACAGCCACATGGTATTACTATGACAGTGTCCTGCCCTCATTCAGGTGAGTCTTTCTGAAAGTGGGCCCAGCAGTTCTTTAAACGGACTTGTAACTGAAATGTATAGGGCAACAGATTTTTTGGTGTGCAAGTTGTTGAGGTGCACATGTTTTTCGTGCTTGAAAAGAATGTTTTACAGGAAGATAATCCAACACTTCCTCTTACATAACACAACAGAGATAGATCTAAACTGTTTACAAGATGATATAAACAGTGAGCAGTCTGTGATGTGAATAAAAACAATTGTTTCCGTAAAGTAAGTAAATACAAGAAACCTAGTAAAGTCAATGTTATAGATGCTGAACATGTTTTAATGGTCAGGATCATGCTAAAGATATGTGGGAACAAGTTTACCTTTGGGTGTGCTTTCGGGTGTGAACTGAAGCTTATATTCGAGTGAGCTTTTTACTTGAACTCACAAAAAATGATGTAAACTATTTTAAAATTTCCCACACGTGATGTGCAGGTGAGGTACAACATTTTTCCAATGAGGCAAAGATCATAGCTTCCTATATGCTATAGCATACATATAGGAACAAAACCCACTGTGGACAGCTCTGCAATCTAAAAGATTCCGGGGCTGGCCACTGACATTCCCTCGGAGCATCCTGTATCAAGATGCCTTGCTGCGTGAAACCCCCAGGGCACCGCAGAACTCACCTACTTCCTGGGTTCCTTAGCATTGTAAACAACCAGGGGGAGCATCCGTGCTCCATGTGCCAAGGGGTAGGTTATTTTTTGAAAAATATTAGAATAGAAATGTTTTATAGATTTTTGTCTGTTCAAGTAAAAAAGCTCTCTTTAATGTAAACTTCAGTTAACACCCAAAAGCACATCAAAGGTAAACTTGCTTCACCAGATATTTATCATGATCCCAAGCGTTTCATAAAGTGCTGGATTTATAAAGCTTTGGTTAACAAACATGATGTAGAAGCAGAAAAGGAATTTAAAGCCAACACAATAAATGATTAAATACACTTAGTGGAAACTACCAGGGCAGTTTCTAGACAAAATCCACTCAGGGTCGGAAGGAAAAAAATCTGCCCCCTCCCCACCAGTCCTATGGTGCTACTGCTGTCCCATATATTTTGCTTTAACTCTTCCTTAGAAGCAGGCTGTGCCCCCTCGCTATGACTGAGAACAATATGGGGGGATGGGGCCTGTCTTATGGTCTGGAATACTAACAGTGGCCCTGACTTATCTGCAGAATACAAGATAACTGGGATAAAGGTGCCGCCCTGCTTGCCCTTCCCTAGAAACAGCCCTGGATACTACATAGGTTTATTCAAGCTGAAATAGCATTCGTCTGTTTGTCAATATAGTATAATGAATGAAGACGGAGCTCCAGGCAAAAAAAATCAAGATTAGTAAATTGCTCCCCCAAAGCCCCATTCTGGCAATAAGTGATGTAAGCTATTAGAGAGGGCTTACTCCCTGAGCAGCCAGGCACTTCTTTTGGCTTGGCGGTGGCCTGGTTTTCAAAGAAAACTGTGCTTTTCAACCGCCGAGGCCACGGCCCATGGCACTGTTGCGTGAGCTGTTTCTCTCAAAAGTGCAGGTGTGACGAGGTTGCTGCCAACTGGCCACCTCCCCAGCATGCTGTTTGAGCATGGGCGCTCCCGCTACCAGCCATTCAGAAAGGCGGTGTGCGGGAGAGCGTGCAACAGCAGGTTTGCTGGGGATGTGGCCGCCAGAGGAATCACATTGTGGGATCCGTTGGGATTAGGTAAGATCACTGGGGTTTCACACAGCAGGGCATCCAGTGCAGGATGCCCCAAGGGTAGGCTAGCGGCCGAGCCTGGAATCTGTTAGATTCTAGGGCCCTGCCACGTGGGTTTTGACCCACTTTAAACTCATTAGCCTCGATTCAGAGAGACACAAAAAAACTTCCGTTTTCGTGCCGATCTGTTTTTTTTGTGAAATGTTTCCGTTCTCGTATGAGCGTTCGAGCGATTCTATGCATGCATTGAAAACCTTCTGTAAAGTTTCCGTCCGTTCGTACAGCAGATTACGAATTACGAGGATGTCATTTTCCATCCAGACTTTTCCATTTCATTTTCACATGTTACAACGTAGGCTTTCGTTTTTGCCCTTTTCCCATCGTATCCTCCAACGAATCCTTTACGTTTCCCGTTCGATTCTGTTTCCCTTTTTCAATAAATATTCGTCCAGACGGAAATCCTTACCATCTTGCACCTGCGCACTACAAACTTAACTCATTAAAGTGCTTGCCTACATATTTGCCACCCTCACTTGTTTAGCTAAATCACTTAGCACTCTCCTCCATCTTACCTTTTTGACCCTTAAAGCTCACCCAAACCACTTAGCACTATCCTCCATCTTCCCTTTTGGACCCTTAAAGCTCACCCAAACCACTTAGCACTATCCTCCATCTTCCCTTTTGGACCCTTAAAGCTCACCCAAACCACTTCTCGGTTAGGTTCTTCTTCCATTTTAGCCCCCTAAAACTTACCCAAATCACTTCTCGGTCATGTGAATATTCATCTTTAAATATTTCTGGGCCCATTAGTTTTGTGTTAATGTATTTTGTAAATGAAATTACAATGTAACATTTTTTTTTATACCATCATAAAATGTAAAATTTAAAAAATTTTTGAAAATGTAAATTTTTTACTACTATAAAAAACAAAATACATAGCAATGGCAGGCCACTGAACATTATTCTTCCTCTGTGGTCCCCAACGGGTTGCGCAGCTCCTGCATCTCGCCCACCAACTGAAGGACCCTGACACTCAGTTGTGCCACTCTGGCACGTGTGGTCCCTGTTTAAAAACGTAAATTAAAATTTTGGTATAACCTTGTTGGGGTCATACTGCAGTGCCCCCCCCCCCGCTGTATGTTCCAAACACCTAAATATGGACTTCAAAAGCCAGAGGGCCCTTGCCACCACGGCCCGGGTTTTGCATAGTGCCCGATTAGAGAACCTTTGGCCCGCATTCTGCAGGCAAAGAACGGGCATCAGGAGCAAGGGCGAGTGGCACATCTTGCGGTTCCTGCAACCAAATATAAAATAATTACACAAAGCAAAGGTAACCAACTAAAACAATAACTCCTACAACAAATTAAGATTCAAGTTCAACAATCCAAATATAATTCACAAAGGACATAGGTCTAAAAAAATATAGCAATTATATGGATGTGTGGAAAAATAAATGTTTACATGCTAAGGACTAATTTAGGTCAGCATTAAAATGCATCTATAAGGCATACATGAAATGTATTGATTCAGGTATGCATTGCTATACAATTTATGGTCTCGGCCATGCTGATACATGCAATGCCTTGGTGCTAAAGGCGCGCAGACTCCTCCACATAGCCACAAAACATGTTCAACAATAGCAATCCGAGCCCTCAAAGGTCTCGGAAGTGGAACGGAAATGAAACGGATTTATAGGGTGGTGATCCATCGGAAATCAGCTCTCTGAATCAGACAGAAACCATCCCAGCATCCCGAACGGAAAATTTCAGATTTTCTTTGGAAATGTTCCGATTTGCTTCCGTTCATCGAAAGAGCATATACACATTTTCCCGAACGTTTGTGCGAGTAGAAAATGGACGAAAAAAAGCAAAAAAATTACAAACGCCCAACAAAACTTTCACAGACAGCTACGGAAGTCCGGACGAATGTGTCTTTGAATCGAGGCTATTGTCCACCTACACTCAAGAGCATTCCTGTTGTGTAGAGCTACATGTGGCAATATTCTTATTTTTTTAAAAGCAACGCTATATTGCCAGAGGAATTGTAAAAAAAGCAGTTTCACCTCATGTTCCTATTCTGAATATGTCTCACACCCTGCTTCGGAAAGATTCATTACACTTGGGTTATGTCCAGTAGAGGGCGAACTTCTGCAGAGATGAATAGAAAAAAAGGAGCCCCTCCCTGCCCACAAATGCCCGGGACCTCCCACACATTCCCCAGTAATCGTCTCTGCAGACGGCGAGCAGGTCAAGATGAAGTCTCCTCCTTGCAGGTAAGCCGGGTTCACACCCGGCCATTTTTATCCCTATTTCTGCCCGGACCTAGTTATGCTTAAGTCCCCTATTGCCTCCCAGCCTTGGCTGCAGGTCCGGGTGACGGCAGGATTCACCTTAACAGGTATACTGATAGGAGCCACGCTCCTCCGTGAGGCCCCATTACAAGGGGTAGGCGGCTACCAGGTTGGTGACCCTGGTTTGGGATGCCCTGTCCGTTTCCCCATGTTCTACTACTGTAGTTGGGGATCCCTCCCTCCCTTTACTTTATTCCCTTTATTCACTATGGGAGGGGGGGCCTGTTACTTCTCCCTTGTCCAGTTGAGGTGGAGCATCGGGAAGTAATCCCTCAATCAATTGGTGTATGAGTGTGTGTGTGTGATTTTTAACATTCATTTATACATGCGACGGCCGCATTGAGAGCCGGCCGCCCTGTCATGGCGTCGCTGGGTGAGGAGGCTGAGGGGAGCTTCTCCCTCTCCTTGCTGTGAGGAGAGGGGGTGGGACCGGGTGCTCGGCTCGCTGGCAGACGGCCCGCCCCACTCTCTCTGGCGCCCTCGGTGGCGCCCGGTGAATGGAATCGCCTAATGCTGGGTGAGGATGGGGAGGGGGCGGGGCCAGGCGCGGCACGCGATCCGCGCCGGCCCGCGGTCCGCGCCAGCCCACCCTTCTTCTTCTCCTTCCTTCTGCCATCAGGCTGGGGATCGCCTTTTGCTGTGAGGTGAGTGCCCTGCGGGGCTTTGCTTGTTGTGCACTGTTGCTTGAGGCGCCTTATTCAGCGCGGTGGCCTGGAGCACTGAGGAATCGTATTTTCCCATCTTGCGGTTTCTTGGTCTTGTTAAGATCAACCATTAGTGTTGTTGTACTACTTGCGCATACATTCTGTTTATTACTACATGAAGTATGCCATATTATTATTATATACATTTCTATTAGTATTATATACTATATTATTTTCATGTTATATACTATGTTATATATATATATATATATATATATATATATATATATATATATATATTTTATATGTTTTGCCACACTCTTTTTACTTTCCGCATGTATGAGTGCTTGTCTTGGTGTACCTTACAGGGTCCCCCATTGTGTTATGTGTCCTGCGGTCCCTTGGGCTTGCAAATCCTCCCAGTAACGGACTTAAAGGGCATCCCGGGTAGCTTCTAGCGTAATTCCCGCTGGTCATTGCGACTACCATACAAATCACCATATGGAGGCTCCCCAGGATACCGGGCTCCGGCTCCCTTCGGGGCAGTCCCGGCAGTGTGTGGGTTGGGGGGTATACCTTGCCGGGGATAATGTGCTGGTTGCATAACATGTGTTCAGCAGGCCATAACACGGCAGACGTCTGGGTCAGTGCCGCCGGCCTCATCACCTACCCCACCTTGACTTATACGTACCCCTAGTGACATGGTCATTAGCGGGGAGTCGCAATCTGATGTATGTGCTAGATTGGCCAACATCGATAAATTGTTTTCTAGCCCTGTGGCCAGGGAGGCCCCGGCTCAGAGAAGGCATCTGTCACCGGCAGTGCCGGTTCTTGATGATCATGATTCCCTTGACTGGTCTGTTTACTCGCTTGCTTGCTTGCGTAAGGGGAACTGTTTACGGAAACTGATGGCTCTGAGGATCAGCAGTTTTTGGATGTTGATGCTGGGCAGGGGCTTGGGGATGCCGTGGATACCCCCAAGATCCTGGCCCATTTATTTGAGGTGCTGGCTATTCCTCCTCCGGCGGAGTCCCCTCCGCAGAAGGGGAAATATTTTCCTTGGGACCTCTGAGCCTCGTCTGGAGTTCCCAAATCAGATTCTTTTCTAATATTTGATTATTAAGGAATGGGAAGGACCTAGCCGGCTTCCCGGTTTTCCTCAGGAATGGGATAGGAAGTATCCCTTTCTGGTGGACGCGGTGAAGCGCTGGTCATCTCCTCCCGATGTCGATGCGCCCGTACTGGGATTGTCCAACACATCTGTGGTGCACTCCCCAGGCGCCACCACTATTAAGGCTCGTGAGGACCGTCGTATTAATCAGATGGCTTGACATGCCTTTGCTGGCGTGGGTTCTGCCTTGCGGCCTGTTTGTACTTACGGTTGTGGCTATCAGGTCTGTGGTTAGGGGCCTGTTGTGGGGTCCCAGCTGACCCCAGCCAGTGATGAATTTGCAGCGCTTATGCGGTGTGTATCGTTCATGACCATTTGTCTTGTCTGCCTTGGATGACAAAATATGTATAGCAGAACCTTAGCGTTGCTTGTGGCTATATGACGCTCTGTCTGGTTGCGCCAGTGGCGGCTAACATTGCGGCTAAGAAGTCACTTACAGGGCTACCCTTTCTGAGTTTGCGGCTGTTTGGAGATACATTGGATTCAGTTGCGGAAGGGGATAGACTTCCGCCACGCAAGAAGCGGCGTCGCTCCTTTCGGGGGGCAGGATCCTCTAATCCTTCCTTTCACGGTGCCAGAGCAGGCAGAGGTGCTGCCTTCTCTATCTTCAGGGGTGATTCCTGGAGCAGAGGCGGAGGATAGGCCCATCCAGGACCTGTCTAGGGTTCCAAGCCCTAGGTGAGGAAACACACTCACCTTGGCAGGTGGGGGGTCGGCTGCGGCACTTTTTTTCCAGGTCTGGGCCTAGGAGGTCACAGACAAGTTGATCTTGGAAGTGGTTTCTTCCGGGTACAAGTCGGTGTTCGAGTACCGACCTTCCCCAGACTCCTCAGTTCTCGTGTTCCCTCGGACCCCCTGGCTGCGCAGGGGCTCCTGTTGGCAGGGCAAAATCTTCTGGGAATATGTCCGGTGCCTTTCTCAGGGAGAGGCCGGGGCTATTATTCCTACCTCTTTACGGTTCCCAAACAGGATGGATCCATCAGAACCATTCTGGTTTTTGGAGCTTCTCTACAGGTTCATCAGATCCCAGAAGTTCCGCATGGAGACTCTGCGCTCAGTCATCAATTCCCTTCGTTGGGGGGTTTCGTGACATTTATAGACATCAAGGTTGTTTACCTTTATGTACCAATCTACCCCGCACACCAGCGATTTCTCAGGTTTGTGGTGGAAGATCGGCATTTTCAGTTTGTGGCCCTCCCTTTCGGGTTGACTTCGGTACCAAGGGTGTTCACCAAGGGGCTAGCGGGCATAATTGCCCTTTTTAGAGCCCAGGGCATTCACATTGTGCCGTATCTGGACGACCTACTCATTACAGCATCTTTACTATGTCAGGTGGAGATGGACTCCTGGGTGGTGACAACGCTGGTAAGGTTCGGATGGGTGATCAACCACCCCAAGTCCTCTCTCTCCCCATCAAGGGAGATCTCATTTCTGGGCATGAATCTGGCCAGAGTGTTCCTTCCTCACCCAAGGGTGCAGAGGGTTCAGGATCTGATACGTGTTCTCCTGGACAATCCTCGCCTCTCTATCTGGCTAGGGATGTACCTGGTAGGATTGATGGTGGTTTCCTTCGAGGCAGTCCCCTTTGTTCAGTTCCACATGAGGTCGCTCTAACTCCATCTATTGCTGAACTGGGACGGATGTCCCCGGTACTTGGATCAGTCCTTCTGCTGTCTCCCAGGGTTCGGCAGTCCCTTCAGTGGTGGCTGGAGCTAGGAAATCTGATGAGGGGCAGATCCTTTTTGGCCCCCTGTTGAGAGACGGTTACCACGGATGCCAGCCTGTCGGGCTGGGGAGGTTTCTGGACAGATTTTCAGTTCCAGGGGCTGGGGGGGTCCTCAGGAGGCTCACTCCCCCATCTATGTCTTGGAGCTCAGAGCTATTCGGTTGGTTCTGTCATGCTTGACGCATCACTTACAGGGCTTACCGGTTCAGGTTTCGATCAGACAATTGAACTGCGGTCGCTTACTTCATAGAAACATAGAAGGTTGACGGCAGAAGGAGACCATACAGTCCATCTAGTCTGCCCTTATGTGTATACTGTATGTACTCTTTATCTTAGGATAGATGTGTGCTTATCCCAGGCATGTTTAAATTCAGTGACTGTTGATTTTTCAACTACCTCTGCTGGAAGTTTGTTCCAAGCATCTACTACTCTTTCTGTAAAATAATATTTTCTAACATTGCTCCTGATCTTCCCCCCGACTAGCTTCAGGTTGTGCCCCCTTGTTCTGTCATTAAGCTTCTTCTTAAAAACACTTCCCTCCTGAAACTTATTCAATCCTTTCACATATTTAAAGGTCTCAATCATGTCCCCGCTCTCTCTTCTTTCCTCCAGACTGTACAAATTAAGTTCTTTAAGTCTCTCCTGATAAGTTTTAAGTTTAAGTCCTTCCACCATTTTCGTTGCCCGCCTTTGGACCCGTTCTATTTGAATAATGTCTTTTTGCAGGTAAGGTCTCCAGAACTGCACACAGTATTCTAGCTGTGGCCTCACCAGGGCTCTATACAGCGGCATCACAACCTCCCTCTTCCTACTGGTGATGCCTCGAGCAATGCAGCCGAGCATCCTGCTTGCTTTTCCCACTGCCTGGCTACACTGTCCACTCATCTTGCAGCTATCAGTAATCAGTACCCCTAAATCTCTCTCAATCTCCAAGGAGGGACTCGCAGCAGGAGTGCCCTCAGGGAAGTTTCGCTGATTTTTGTATGAGAGGAGAGCGTGGTTTCATGCATCTCAGCGGTATTCCGGAGTGGAAAACACGGAGGCGGACTCCTTGAGCAGGGGATCCTCTTGCTGAGGGGAATGATCTTTCAACCACAAGGTATTTCGGTCCCTCTGTCGCAAGTGGGGGACTCCGGAGGTGGTTCTCTTTGCCTCACGTTGCAATTACAAGCTCCCAACCTTTGGGTCTCTGTCTCAGGTTCCTCTGGCACTGGCAGTGGTTGCCATGTCTCTTGCCTGGAGGTATCTGGGGTTCCTGTACCTGTTTCCTCCCTTCTCCATGGTGGGCAAGGTGGTGTGTAAGCTGGCTCAAGAGGGTGCGCCAGCAATTCTGGTGGCTCCAGGGTGGCCAAGACAGGTTTGGTTCGTACCACAGTTTACAAACGCTGGCTTGACCGCATGGCTGCTGAATCCTCCTCTGTCTTAATAGAAGAAGTTTTGTCTGATGTTGTGATTCAGACACTTGTCAGGGCTAGGAAGTGATCTTCCTCTAACATCTTCTACAGGACTTGAAGGTCCTATATTGATTGGTGTGAGGCTAGGCCTTGCCTTGCTAGGTGTTTTCGATCCCTAGGATTTTGGACTTTCTTCAGCACGGTCTGGGCCTTGGGCTCCAGCTTAAGTACCTTGAAAGGGCAGGTCTCTGCCCTGGTGGTCTTCTTCTAAGGTCCTTTGTTCCTCGAAATCCTTGTGCCTGTTTGGGATTTGAATTTTGCATTTTCTATGCTTACGCAAAGGATTGCCTTTTTGGTGGCTATTACCTCTGTTCGCTGTGTTTCTGGGTTGGCGGCCCTGTCTATTCAGGCCTGGTATCTGTTTTTCCATCTCATCCAGGATGTGGTTCTCTCTTCCTTGTGTCCTTAGTCTAGTAATGACGAGGAGAGGGTCCTGCACTTTTTGGATGTTTGTTTGTTGTTTGAAGTACTATTTCTTGGCTACTTTTCTTTTCTGTAGGACGGACGCTTTGTTTGTGGTGCCCTCTGGGCCCAAGACGAGTTTGGCGCCGTCAAGTCTACCATTATTAAATGGATATGTCTGGTCCTTGTTGGGGCCTATATTGCCAAGGGGAGGATTCCTCCTTTCAGTTTACTTCTCTTTCTACTCGTACTGTTGGGGGTTTTTAGCACCAGGCTTCTGTTGAACAAGTTTGTACAGCTGCTACTTGGTCTTCTGTTCATACCTTTTACAAGTTTTTATAAGGTTGATGTGCGGGCCTTAGCGGATGCTGTTTTTGGCCGCAAAGTTCTACAAGCGGCAGGGGTTTCATTTGTGCACTTTTGCCTGTTGGGATCCCTACCCTTTTTGGACACTGCTATTGGATGTCCCAAGTGTAATTAATCTTTCCGAAGCAGGGTGTGAGACATACTTAGAATAATACCATTTTGTGATTACTCGCCTGTAAAATGGTAATTTTATAATGGTATTATAAGTATGTCTCACACCCTGCTTCGCCCCACCCTGAGTTGTATCTTGGATCCTCTGTTTGGTCATACTGTTTTGCTCATAGATTTTATTTGCTTTTCCTGGTCCCCTTACTGCTTTCTTATACTGGGGAATGTGTGGGAGGTCCCGGGTATTCGTGGGCCGGGAGGGGCTCCTTTTTTTCTATTCATCTCTGCCGAAGTTCGCCCTCTACTGGACATAACCCAAGTGTAATGAATCTTTCCGAAGCAGGGTGTGAGACATATTTATAATACCCATTTTACAGGTGAGTAATCACAAAATGGTATTTTTATCCACTGTGATGGGACTGGCAGTGCTGAGTGATGCATGCACGCTGTAGGTTTTAATTAGAATGTGCTGGCCTTGACTGACAGTGTGGAGGGCTCCATTCTAGCCTAGACAGGGGGGGGGGGGGGTTTACCTGACATGAGCCCCAAGATACAATTTGTGGTCAAAATCAGGGGGGAGGTTCTGAAGGCAGTGGAAGAGGAAGCAAAGAATCCCCTTCATTTCTGTGACTCACACTGCATCAGTAAGCTTCCAGGTAATTGATTTTAAAGTTTGACTGATCAATCACTTTAAATCTCTGTGCAATCATCACTTATTACTAGGTGGAAGTTGAAAGCCATCAGATTGCTCTGCTCAGAGCGAATTGGGATGCCCCCGGGACAAAACTAAAACTCAGGCTAGTGAGAATCCCCAGTTTTGGTCCACTTATATATAATATTAATTTAGCATACCATATTAATTTTCAGTATATGGCCTTGACTCCCTGGGGTGTGCAGTGCGCTCCCACACCCAGCCTATTTGAATGGCTGAGAGCAGGAGTGAGCTTGAACTACAGGGGTGCTGGGGAACTGGCCAGCAAACACAGTGTGGATGCCCTGGAAAAGGTGTATTAATGTAGGGTGATTTAGGGGTTTCACACCTTGGGGCATCAGAATCAGTATCCCCCCAAGTTTTCTTAAATGGCCAAGTGGGTGGGTGGTCTACTTTAAATAGGATCTCCAGAACAGCTTGGTATTTTTTCACGAGCATAAACCCTGGAGGCAGAATATTTTGTCTCCTCCTTCTCATAACACAGGTCCTTTAGATCCTATCAGTAGGTACTACTTGAGACTAGCGAATGTCGAAGAAGAAAAGACATATAAAAAATGTATCAATGTAACTGAAAGGAAAGCTCAAACATTAATTTAATCAGGATGGCTTGTGAGAGGGGTACCCTAATACTTCTACAGAACTACAAAAAGGTATTCAATTAGTCTCACTTACAACATCAACAATATTCATTAAAACTATTTTTATTGGAACCATTAAAACATGAGCATACACTCATTTCACGGATAATATTGAAGAATAATTCAATAACATATGACTTTAGCATCAATTTTGACATAAAGGAGTAATTTGGGGTATTTGGATATCTTTTTGGAGGAAAATACATACTTGTATTGTTTTACATGGCTTGCTATGGGTTGGTTGTTATATATTTTGCCTTTGATTTTATTGATATTAGAGCTTTTTGAATAATGTATATTAAGGTAAATGTAAAATTTATGATGGCAAGTGGACCTTAACTGTAATGTGGAGGAGGAGACTGTGACACAGAACCACCTACCCATTTCTTAAAAGGACAGTCCAGGCAATTGCAAAAATAAGGCAGCAATGAGCTCATTTGAAGCCTGTACCATGTTCCTCTCCTCCATTTCCTGCAGTGTGCTGTAGATGCTGTAGCTGGTCTCCATAGTTTGCCCCTCTTTCCATTCTTCCATGACCAGCGCTCCTAGTGTGAGTGAACACAGCATTTGCAACCACTACAGCTTGCTGGGTTTATATGCGCTGGGAGCACTGATGACCAGGGGCAAGCAAACAACTACATTTGTGTGTGGTCATGGAGCAATGAAAAGGATGGAGGGCAACATTTGGAGTTCTGCAGCAACATTACCAACATTAATTGGTATTTGGGACAGGCTTTAGGTGGGCTTCTTGCTGCCATATTATTTCCATTGCCTGGACTGTACATTTAAAAGCTCTCTTCTTTGTTGTCAGCTCACCTGTGAGGAAAAACAGACATACAGCAATGCATATAGCAACAATATTTGCTTAAAATTAAAATTCTAACAGTTTTTATAACTGACCTTTTCGGTGAAGAGCTGCATTAATAAGACCATATGGTCATGATAATAAAAGAGCAAATCAAGTAATATTTCTTAATTTACAGATGGTACATGCAAAGGTCAAGTGTACATTTTAATTTTGCAAAACATGTAGAGCTGGTTTCTTAGTATTTGTTTATTTGCTGATCATCTGGTCGCTATAACATACTTCAGCAGTATTATTAAAAACACAATAAACATAGTCATTGCTGTAAATACCTAAATATTAATAAAAACTAGCAAGGGAAAATATAGATGACTCTCCTTAATCAAAATGAATTTAAACAGGAGTTCATACAGGTAGGTGGAGGAAGAGAGAGAGAGAGAGACTATGTTTATTTTTAATAATGTCTCAAAAACTGCACCCCAATCTTATTATTCTCCTGAGCGATAACTTGACATTGTATATTTGACCCCTTCAGAGAGCTCCTTCTTTTGTTTGATACCTGGCATCGAATCCGCAGTCGTAATGGAGGGGCTAGGCTCTGTCAGGGATCTCCTCGCTATCACCCAGTCTCCCCTGCTCTGAAATCTGCATCGCCCTCTTTCTGTGCAGGGGAAAGGTATGGGGGGCCTGCCAGTGTTCAAAGTACCAAGTGTTTGTCCAAGTGTTTGAAGGCAGAGGGGCCTGCAAAACAGCACAGCAATGCATATAGGTTACAAAATGGGATCAATATTTGAACGTTTATCTTTACCTAAGAAAGGGTAATATTGAGCAATAAGCAATGCAGTTAGTCGTAGTGCATTCTTTAAGATTTACTCTGTAGAGCTCTACTTATTGTGTATTTTGTCTGTGACAGAGGACAATGACAAAGGCAGATGAGATAATTCTGATATACCAATACTTATTTACCATAGTTTGTGTCTGCAATACATTTGTCATTAGTTGAGTTCCATAGAGTCAAACAGAAGGTTTTGCACTGTCAGTCTGGAGCTGCCCCTGTTGATGGAGGCACATTTTTGGACATTTATTCTATTTAACCAGAACAGTTGAAGGTTCAGTTTCCATAAAAACACTTAAATGGCACATGTGACTGCCAGCTGCCAGTGGACTTGACAGGAGGACTTGCATGGCCACACAAACCCAATTGTTTGCTTTGCAGCTGCCCTATAGGACATCATCATGGAGGGGTAAGATTCTTGCTTGCCTTTCTGCCCTTTTAAGGGGGTTTCAAGCAGACAAGGGATCCCACATCGGAATCCGGGGGTGGGGGACACAGTAATCTGAGGATTTAGACCACTTTATTGTAGCATGAAAGGTCCAACAGTCTTGCTAGTGCAACATTCCTAAATGTTTGGGAAATGTGTCGCTAGTGGTACTAATTTTCTCTGTAGGTCGGCAATAGACAGGTCATCTGTCAGTTTTTCTGCAGATATTAAAAAAGGAGCTTCAGCCCTAAACAGTTGTTAACAATCTAACAATTCAAAAAATAGCCCTTTTATTACTCATTAACTCACTTACTTACAATATTAGTCTTATCACTGGGAGGTACGATAAAGATACCTTTATTCCAAGTATGCATCACACCCTGCTTCGGAATGATTAATCACTTCTGGGTTATAGTCCACTAGATGGCGCTTTTCTGCAGAGATGGCAAAAAAAGAAGCCCCTCCCGGTCCATAAATACCTGGGACCTCCCATACATTCCCCAGTATAGTCTCTGCAGAAGGCGACGACAGTCAAGATGATGGCTATCTCTCTCCTTTTCAGGTAAGCTGGGTAACACCCGGCCCCTCTCTTTCCTATTTCCACCCGGACCTCTTTTTATAATGTCTTTAAGCCTCCCAGCTATGGCTGCAGGGTCCGGGTGAGGGTAGGTGACACCTTTAGAGGTGTTTGACTAGGAGCCATGCTCCACCGCAAATCCCCCATTAAAGGGTAGGCGGTCGTCAGGTTCTGGTGATCCTGACTTGGGATGCCCTGACCGTTCTCAAGCCCTTACTACATCTTGAAAATGTAGCTATCGGCTTCCCCCCCCCCCTTTACTCCCTGTTCCTGGTTAGTTGGGGGGTAGCTGCCCCTCCATTTCATTTTTCCCTCTTCTTTAGTGGCTCATCTGGAAGTATTCCGTCGATGATTTGGATGCACTGTCTGTTTATGTTGGTGTGTGTGTGCGGGTGCTTGTGTGTTTTTACACCTTACGCGCTGGCTCCTGCCAGTGCGCGCCTTGAATTACTGCTGGCTGGTTGGTTTTCTAATGGCGGCCCGCACGCGCGTTCTGGGCGGCGGCGGGCCGGTGACTGCACGGCCGGCTCCGGCTGGGGAGCGCGGCTCGCGGATTGGTTATCAGTGAAGGGGGGCGTGGCCTGGCGCTCTGCGCCCCCTCCTTCTGTTCTCGGCTGGCGTGCAGCCTCAATGGGGGCAGCGCGGCCTGTACGATTCCCACGCCTTTAGGGGGTGGGGCCAAGCACCTGGAGCACTCCTTGGTGGCCCGCCTCCCTTCTCCTTCACCTTCTGTCGGCTTGAGACGCTGCCATTTTCCTGGTTTGAGTGAGTGCCCCATGCGGGCTTAATATGTATTTATATTATATTGATATAATTGTATTTAATTGTGGTACATACTTTGCTTGGAGGAATATGGCTGCGGGGCGTTAATAGTGCCCTTGTACAGCGTGATTGATTGATTATATAATTTTCTTATATATATATATATATATATGTGTGTGTGTGTGTGTGTAACTTAATTTTGCCATTTGTATGCATGTTTGTGTGCTAAAAGGGGTCCCCCATTGTGTTTTTCAGGTGGTATGACCAAAAATTAGGGGTTTCTCCCGGTCCTGTGGCCCTTTATCAAATTTAGGGGTTCCATTAGTTCCTTATTAAAATCCTCCCACTAACGGACGTTAAGGGGCATCCCGGGTAATTCCCACTGGTCATTGCGACTACCCGAAAATCACCATATGGAGGCTTCCCAGGATACCGGGCTTGGGGTCCCTTCGGGGCAATCCAGGCTGTGTGTGATATGTGGGGCATCCCTTGTGGGCGACAATGTGCAGATTTGTGTACCATGTGCACAGCAGGCGATTGCGCTGCAGTCTGGGCCCCGTGTGACCGGGTCAGACCCGCCGGCCCTTGATTATGATGATGATGATCCTTTTGAATGGTCTGATTATTCCCCCCTTGAGGAAGGGGAATTGTTTTCAGACTCTGAATTATCCGATGATCAGCAGTACCTTGGCGCTGATGCCGGTACAGAGCGTGGGGACTCTGTTGATACCCATAGACTCCTTACTCAAATGTTTGAGGTGCTTGCCATTTCCCCTCCTGTGGAGGCCCCTCCGCAACGGGGGGAATTTTTTGGTACCGCCAAACCTCGATTGGAATTTACCAGATCAAAAGCATTTTAACAATCTGATCCTTAAGGAATGGGAAAGGCCTAGCAGGCTTCCCGGTGCTCCTCAAGGGTGGGATAGGAGGATTCCTTCCCTGTTGATACGGTTAAACGTTGGTCTACACCTCCTGAGGTCGACGCTCCCGTTCTGGGATTGTCCAATACGTCTGTCATGCATTCTCCTGATTCCGCTACCTTGAAGGATAGTGAGGACCGATGTCTTGACCAACTGGCTTCGCATGCCTTTGCTTGTTCGGGTTCGGTTTGTTCTTCAGCTCTCATGGCCGTGGCTACTAGGACATTAATCAGGGGCCTTCTGGATGGTCCCCAATTGAATCCCTCTAGCGCAGAGTTTAGAGCTCTGACTCAAGGTGAGATGTTCATCACTTTTGTCTTATCAGCGTTAGATGACACCATCCGTATGTGTAGCAGGACCTCGGCGTTGGTGGTAGCTATATGCCGCTCGGTCTGGTTGTGCCAGTGGGCGGCCGACAACCCTTCCTGGGCATGACCTTGGATCAGACTTGTGTTCTGTCCCCTCTGGTCCGGCGGTCCTTTCGGTGGTGGCTGGACCCGAAGAATTTTCTGGGGGGCAGATCCTTTCTGGCGCCCCGCTGGGGGACGGTCACCACGGATGCCAGTCTGTCGGGCTGGGGGGCTACTGGAGAGACCATCAGTTCCAGGGGCTGTGGGGCCCTGAGGAGGCTCACGCCCCATCAATGTTCTGGAACTGAGGGCGGTTCGGTTGGTGCTGGCGCACCTGACTCATCACCTCCAGGGCCTACGGGTTCAGGTTCACTCTGACAACCGGACTGCGGTAGCATACATCAATCACCAGGGAGGGACTTGCAGCAAGAGTGCCCTCCGAGAGGTGTCTCTGATTCTTTAATGGGCCGAGAGCAATGTTCCTTGCATCTCGGCGGTCTACATCCTGGGTGTGGAGAATCAGGAAGCGGATTCCCTGAGCAGGGGGTCTCTCGCTGGGGGGAATGGTCCCTCAGCAACGCAGTCTTTCTATCCCTCTGTCGCAGGTGGGGCATGCCGGAGGTGGATCTGTTCGCCTCTCGTCACAATCACAAGCTCCCAGCATTTGTGTATCTGTCCCAGGATCCTCTGGCTCTGGCAGTGGATGCCATGTCTCTTTCCTGGCAGGGGCTCGGTCTCCTGTATCTGTTTCCTCCTTTTCCCATGGTGGGCAAGGTAGTACGCAAGCTGGTTCACGAGGGTCCTCCATCCTAAGAGATAAGGGTCTGTCTGAGGCGGTTGTCCAGACGCTTTTCAGGGCTAGGAAGAAATCTTCCTCTAATATCTACTACAGGACCTGGCGGAGCTACATTGATTGGTGTGAGGCTAGGGCTTTTCCTTGTTGGGTGTTTTCCATCCTTCGGATTCTGGAGTTCATGGTCTAGTCATGGCGGTTTTCTTTCAGAGGTCTTTCGCTCTTCACCCTTTGGTTAAGACGTTTTTCCAGGGGGTCGCAAACCCATGTTGCCGGTTTGGGATTTGAATTTGGTATTGTCGGCTCCTCAGGGTCCTCCGTTTGAGCCTGTGCATGAGGCTGCACTGTCCATTCTCACCTGGAAGGTTGCCTTCTTGGTGGCTATCACCTGTGTCCGACGTGTTTCTGAGTTGGAGGCTCTGTCCATTCAGGCCCCCTACTTTGAGAGACACCAGGACAAGGTGGTTTTTCACTTCAAACCTGACTTCTTGCCTAAGGTTGTCTCTGCCTTTCACCTCAATCAGGACATTGTGCTTCCTTCTTTTTGTCCTAATCCTAGTACCGACAAGGAGAGGGCCTTGCACTCTCTGGATGTCGTCAGATGTGTGAAATACTACCTGGTGGCTACTGCTCCCTTCAGGAAGACGGATGCCTTGTTTGCGGTGCCCTCTGATCCTAAAAGGGGTTTGGCGCCCGTCAAGTCTACCATTAGTAAATGGATTCGTCAGGCCATTATTAGGGCCTATTCTGTCAAGGGGAGGGATCCCCCTTTCCGGATCACTGCTCATTCTACTCGTGCTGTTGGGGCCTCTTGGGCTTTTCAACACCAGGCCTCTGTTGAACAAGTTTGTAAGTTTGGTCTTCTGTTTATACCTTTTCCAAGTTTTACAAGGTTGATGTTCGGGCCTCGGCGGATGCTGTCTTTGGCCGCAAAGCTCTGCAAGCTGCAGTGGTTTGATTTGTGCATTATTGCCTTTTTGGGATCCCCACCCATTGTTGGACACTGCTACTGGATGTCCCAGAAGTTATTAATCATTCCGAAGCAGGGTGTGATGCATACTTGGAATAATACCATTCTGTGATTACTCACCTGTAGAATGGATATTATAAGTATGCATCACACCCTGCTTCGTCCCACCCTGAGTTGTATCTTGGATCCTCTATATGGTGAATTTTTCCTTGTTCATGTGTTATTTTTATTGGCTTCTCCTGGTCCCCTTACTGCTTTCATATACCGGGGAATGTGTGGGAGGTCCCAGGTATTTATGGACCGGGAGGGGCTTCTTTTTTTGCCATCTCTGCAGAAAAGTGCCATCTAGTGGACTATAACCCAGAAGTGATTAATCATTCCGAAGCAGGGTGTGATGCATACTTATAATATCCATTCTACAGGTGAGTAATCACAGAATGGTATTATTGGCTGCTGAAAGCGTAGGGGTAAATGGCACAGCTGTGACATTGCCAGGCTAAACGCAGAAATGAAGAAGTCTATGTTGAGATGCCTACAGGTAAATTGGAAGCCAAAATTAGGCATGGAGCTTTGTGTGATGGAAAACATGAAACAGCTAAATATTGCAGTAAATTATGTTCATTAGAGAGGGTTTTCAGATATGTGCACTAGTAGACTTCATGCCTAAAAATAACATGTAGTCTTTCTATGTATAACTGTAAACCTTTCTTGATCACGCAGACCAAATGTGAGAGCTCTTAGCAGTGGGGCACATTTTATATGTAGTTAGCTTGTAATATGCATTGCATAGTAGACATTATTGCTGGCCCCTCTGACTGAATCGTCTGGTGTGCTTTTTGTTTTGTGACTGCCATTATGTTTGTAACACATTCCCCCCTTTGTCACTAATATCACTTTTCAATCCCGGCTTTACTTCATTAGATCTAATATTTCTTTCCTCTGTCTACACACCAGTATGGAGTCACTAAGTCTTTATCACAGGTTTGAAGACTAATTAATGTAAAGGAATCCCAGGAAAAAGGCTCGCTCTAGCTTGCTACTTAGAATTCTGTGTGGCACAATGCTGTATAGGCAGAATACTGGTACAGTAGAGAAATGCATCTATACAGGACAGATGCACAATGCCTTGTTCTCATACTTAACATGAATCATAGCCAGTTTAATTCACTAGGTGGGGGATTATAACCTTTGTGTTGTATTACAAAATATTGTGAAATATTTCATTTAGCAACAAATGCCTTCCTTTATCATTTTGACTCTATGTAATAGTTATCACTGGCCTCTTTACAGTAATAAGCGGAGTTTCTTTCGTCTGTACGCTGGCTGGAAGCCAAGGTATTTACCCACTGGAATGGGGTGATGTGCATGTGCGTGTCTGAATTGGCCACATGGTACCTGACCTATAGTAAAAACGCTAGTGACAAGAGGATGGGCCATGGATTTTGCTATTAATTTGACCAGCCAGCTGAAATGTACAAAGGATAACTATGTGTTGGGGTACAGAAAGAGATGAGGCAAATTTATACAAGCTTTTGCGTTTTAAACAATAGAGATTCCCTTTTATATGCTGCAAACAATTGTACTCATCTGGCTTAACACTGTGTTAATATTAGAGCAGTACTTTTTCTGTTAAGAAGTTTTTCATCACCTACTGTGCCCCAATACATAGACTGCATTAATGGTATTTATGCTATAGTTTGTTTTATCTTTACTCTCAAAATATTTTCAGTTCTTAATTTAATCCATCAAGTACCAGCACAAACAGCAGTAACATACTGTGAACATATGTGTCTTCTTCCAGTTTTGCTGGGAAACAGAGGGTTAAATTAGTGGCCACATTTCTTCTTCTTTTTTGTTGCCAAGTGGATCTCCAGTCATGGTGGCTTCCTTGGCTGGCAAGGACTTAAGAGTGTCCTTAAGATGTTTTTGCATGCAGATGGTTTCCGTGGATCGCAGTAGAGGAATGAGGTGTGAAGGATCGCAGTAGAGGAATGAGGTGTGTAGAATCGCCTGTCATAGCAGCATGCTCTACTGAATTATATCATAACATTCTGCAGTAGAATGACTCCAGGTAAAAAGTGCACCATCTTCCTGGTCTTAGAAACACAGTAGATTAAGACTGCCTTGCTAGCCTTGGGCCTGTGGATGTAATGGAATGTGAAAAGGTCTTGATTTGATTTTGGAGCTCTATATTGCTTGGATGTACTAATGCAAGCAATTTTGTAAGAGAATGCTTTAATCAACTATTCAAGACATGAGTGCTTAATATGGTGAAATAGTTGTTAATATAGCCAAGGTTATCTAATAAATTGGCATCTTAATCACCTGGAACCAATATGTATCTTATTTGTGGGGATTTTGCATTCCTACATCACTTTTTAAAGTACTGAAGATATGTTAAATCAAATGCATCATATAGCAGACCTGGGCTTCTTCTAGTTCTTCAGTTCTGGGCTATGTTCATCTGTTCACAGGATTGACACTAGATAGTTGTACTCACATACATTTAAACCCTTTGAAGCAAGCCATTAAAGTGGACCATAACCTACTAAATTTGTGAAATATATTTTGCCAAAGTCCCTGCTGATTCTCCCTTCTCAGGGTGTAGATCTAGAAATTGATATTTTCGCTTTTTCCTGGAACACTGATTTTTTTCAGGGGATACTAGTTAGTTTTAAACTAAATAAAAAATCCAAACCATAAGCAGCATGCTCCCCCACTAAGCAAATATTAAATTCATCGAATCACGCCATAAATAACAATAAATTGGCCTAATAAGTCTAAACATCTATCCGTGATCATAGGGATGAACATAAATGAGGATCTGATCAGTCTGATGAAAGTGCCGGAAGTGATAGACTAGCAAAATCAATACAGTGTGGGTCTATAAGGAAAGTGAGGGATTTAGACCTTCATTCCGTGATTAATCTTACTTACAAAACAGATAAAAAGGACTGCTGTATATGGCGATGATGCACCTTACTAACAAGTTTTGGGCCAAGTAGTTGAAATAGAGTGTGGAATCTAAAAATGCTAAAGATGAAGCCCGTTAAGAGTGACCTGTTGAAGCATCTTCAGAGAAAAGGAGATGTAAAGTGGAGAACTGGCTTTGAGAAAATCTAGAAGACTTCTATTTCTGAATTGTTACGGGTGATGAAACATGGGTTACCACCATAATGCTAACCAAACAAGAGTCCATGCTATGGAAGCACAGAGGATCACCAACTCCAAAGAAGTACTGTGTGCAGCAGTCAGCTAGAAAGGTCATAAAAAACATTTTATTCTTAGTATACAGTACGGCCTGCTCAAGATAGAATACTTACATTCGGGTACTACTCCGCCAGATGGCGTTGGACTGCAGAGACATCGAAAATAGGCTCCTCCCAGCCCCTCAAATACCCGGGGACCTCCCACAATCCCCAGATTCTTTCTGCAGTCTGGACTGCGAAGGACAAGAAGATAGCTCTCTCTACTTGCAGGTGAGCGGGGCTATTAGCCTGTGGCCCTGTAGGACTATTCCCACCCGTTCCATCAGTAATTGCCTCCCAGCCTTGGCTGCGCTGGTCGGGTGATGGTAGGCAGCTCCGCTGTTAGGTGCTTAGTAGCACTGCTCCACTGCAATCCCCCACCAAAGGGTAGGCGGTACAGGCATATGGTGAGCCTCTATGGGATGCCCCTCCCGCACTATTGCCCTTGCCCCTGTCTATCGGTGGGCCATATGTTAAATGGCCGCTGTCCTACCTCATTCTCCTTGTAGCATTCGGGGGAAAAGAGGGGGTGTGTGTGTATGTATGTATATACGTGTATTGGCTTATGCTTCATTACTTTATGCCTTGTGTCAGCTTCCGCGCTGACTTGTATTACTTTTATTATACTTGAAATTGCTGCCGCGGCGTTACCTCAGGCGCCGGTGCGCCGTCATTGGCTGCTTGTCACGTGTCTTTGCGCTCTTCGGGGGGGTGGGCCTGTCTCTGGCGTGTTCCGCATCATTGCTCGTGCGGGCCCACCCCTCGAGGTATACCAACGCCATTTTGTCTGCTTGTTCGGCTCCTGCGTGGCGGGCTTCTACCTACCGCAGTCCGTAAGTCCGTTATTACCCTTTTTCACTTGTTGTTTGCTTACGGCTCCCTTTGATTATGTCTTTCAGACGGGCGAACCCATTGGCTTCTCCCGGCCCTCTATTAGTTGATTAACTTGTGAGGCCTAGTGTAATTACTCCCACTTTCCTAGCGTGTTATTGGGGCATCCCGGGTTGCTGTATAGCGTAATCCCTATCGGCCTATTGTGCGGCTATAATCACCATATGGAGGCGTCTCAGGATAATGTGACCGGGGTTCCTTCGGGACAAGCCCGGCTGTGTGTAGCTTGTGGGGAGTCTCATGTTGACGCTGACAAGGCGCGGGTCTGTTTACCCTGTGCCAAACAGGTGCTTGAACTGCAATCTTGTCTTCCAGTGGCTGACTCTGCGATTCGTTTCGCCTCTCCTACTTCCTCAAGCTTAAATCTCACTCCCATTGAATTGCATACAAGTGGGGATTCGTAGCCTGATGTGTCTTCCAGACTGGCTAGTGTTGAGAAGTTAATTGCTAATACCTTGGCGCGTAAGGCCCCTGCAAAAAAGCGGCACTTAACGCCTGATGTCACTCTTTTCCCTATGGAATCTGATGAGTTTTTGCATCTATGTGGCTATACCCCTTTGGAGGAAGAGGAGCTATTCTCCGATTCAGGGTCATCTGATGAGAGGCCCAGAGGTCATGACGAGTCTGGCTCTGACCCCTGGGCCCCGGATGATACTGATAGATTGCTGGCCCAGATTTTTAAGGTTCTGTCCATTTCTCCCCCTATTGCGGCTCCCAGGCAAAGGGGGGAACTTTTTCATATTTCTAAGTCATGCTTGGAATTTCCTGAGCAAGCACACTTCAATATAACTTGTGCTCAAGGAATGGGAACGTCTCTGCCTTGGATGACACCATTAGAATGTGTGCCAGATCATCTGCCCTTGTGGTGGCTATATGCTGCTTGGTTTGGCTGCGCCAGTGGGCTGCTGACAACGCTGCCAAGAAGGCCCTCACTGGTTTTCCCTTCCAAGGACTACGCCTGTTTGGGGACCTCCTGGACCTTTTTGCTAAGGGAGGCCGGTTACCCCTGCGCAGGCGGCAGTCTCTGCCGTTTCGGGTCAGGGCTCCTTTTCCTCCCCCTACCGTGGTGCTAGACAAGGGGGGGGGGTTTCCTTTACTGGGGCCCGGGGAGACTTCTGGGGTAGGGGCAGAGTACGTGGACGTCCTGGCTCCTCCTGGGGCCCCAAGCTTAAGTCCTCTCCCAAGCCCCCTCAGGCGTGATGGGGCTCCCTCACCCATCTGGGTGGGGGGACGGCTTCAGCATTTTGCTTACGTCTGGAGGCTTCATGTCTCAGACCGGTGGATTCAGGAGGTAGTGTCCTCTGGTTACAAGATAGTTTGCTGCTCCAGCTCAGGATATAGTGCAGGCAGTGCAAAGCCTCCTGGAGCTGGGGGTCATCTGCAAGGTCCCTTTAAGAGAAAAAGGCAAGGGCTTCTATTCCAACCTCTTCACAGTGCCCAAAAAAGATGGGTCACTCAGGCCCATCCTGGACTTGAAGATCCTCAACAAATTTGTCAGGAGCAGGCGCTTTCGCATGGAAACTCTGCGCTCTGCCATCAGTTCCCTGCGCCCAGGGGATTTCATGACCTCTGTGGACATCAAAGATGCTTACCTTCATATTCCTGTATTTCCAGGTCATCAAAGGTTCCTCAGGTTCGCTCTAGAGGATCAACACTTCTCACTTCAGCTCCCAGGGTGTTCACCAAGGTGCTGGCAGGAGTGATGTCTCTGCTCAGGTTTCAGGGCATCCACGTGCTGCCTTATCTGGGCGACATTCTCATCACTTCCCAGTCTCTACATCAGGCAGAATTGGATACTCAGCAGGTGGTGTCCACCCTGGAGTCATTTGGATGGGTGATCAACCACCCCAAGTCCTCTCTGTCCCCCTCCTTGATGACTCCATTCCTGGGAATGAATCTGGATACTGTTTAGGCAAGGATTTTTCTTCCTCAACAGAAGGTGGACAGTCTGATTGCGCAGGTCCAGTTCCTGCTATCTTGTCATCATCCCTCCATCAGGCAGGGAATGCAGCTGGTGGGCCTGATGGTGGCGTGCTTCGAGGCAGTCCCTTATGCTCAGTTCCACTTGAGGCCTCTGCAACTCCACCTCTTGTCAGTATGGGACAAGGACCCTGCGTCCCTGGACCGGGTCTGTGCGCTTTCCCCCCTGGTCAGTCTCGTGGTGGCTGGACTCCAGAAACCTGCTGGGGGGCAAATCCTTTCTGACCCCCTCCTGGGAGACAATCACCATGGATGCCAGTCTGTCAGGTTGGGGGGGTTTCTGGAAGTCCCTGCGGTTCCAGGGGAGGTGGGGCCCTCAGGAGGCCCACACACCTATCAACGTCTTGGAGCTGCGGGCGATCAGGTTAGTTCTGGCTCAGTTGACTCATCACCTTCGGGGCCTGCCTGTTCAGGTGAGCTCGGACAACCAGACGGCAGTTGCCTACATCAGTCATCAGGGAGGGACCCGGAGCAAGAGGGCCCTCCAGGAAGTGTCTCTGATCCTGACCTGGGTGGAGGCCAATGTTCCCTGCATATCAGCTGTGTACATCCCGGGGGCGGAAAATCTCCTGGCAGATTCTCTGAGCAGGGGGACCTCTCGCCAGGGAGAATGGTCCCTCTGCAACAAGGTTTTCCAATCTCTGTGTCACCGTTGGGGTCAACCAGATGTGGATCTGTTTGCTTCACTTCACAATCACAAGCTCCCGGCCTTTGTCTCCCTGTCCCATGATCCTCTGGCCTTTCCCACGGATGCCCTAGCAATGTCATGGCAGGACTTTCAGTTCCTGTACGTCTTTCCTCCCTTTCCCCTGCTGGGCAGGGTTCTGCACAAGATTGCTCTGGAAGGGGTGCCAGCAATTCTGGTGGCCCCCAGGTGGCCAAGAAGAGTGTGGTTCGCAGACGTGGTGCAGCTGGCAGTAGATCAGTACGCTCTGCCCAGGGTGCCAGATCTGCTCACTCAGGGCTCTCTACGCCATCCAATTTACCAAATTTACAAACTCTGGCTTTGATGGCCTGGCTGCTGAAACCTCCATCTTGATGGAGAAGGGGCTGTCTTCCTCGGTTGTGGATACTTTGATAAAGGCTAGGAAGAAGTCTTTCTCTTCCATTTATTACAGGGTTTGGCGTGCCTACATTGACTGGTGTGAGTCTAAGTCTCTTCCCTGTCATGTGTTCTCTATTCCCAGGATTCTGGAGTTCCTGCAGCATGGGTTGGAGATGGGGCTCCAACTCAGTACTCTGAAGGGTCAGGTCTCTGCCCTGGCTGTTTCTTCCAGAAGTCCTTTGCTCAGCATTCTCTGATCAGGACTTTTTTCCAGGGGGTTACTCATGTGCGTCCTCCACGTAAGCCTATGGTGCCTGTTTGGGATTTGAACTTGGTTTTGTCAGCCTTACAGAGTGCTCCCTTTGAACCTGTGCAGGATGCTACCCTGGCCATTCTTACTCTCAAAGTTGTCTTTCTGGTGGCTATCACCTCTGTTAGGCGTGTGTCTGAGTTGGCAGCGCTTTCCATTCAGCCCCCCTACTATGAGAGACACCAGGACAAGGTGGTGTTTCGCTTCAAGCCAGATTTTCTGCCTAAGGTAGTGTATGCCTTTCATTGGAATCAGGACATTGTTCTTCCTTCATTGTGATTTAAATATGATTAGGTAAGCACACTCAAAGGAAGAAATTATAGCATAGTGGGTGCATTCATATATAAAGGGGTGGTATACCCCTAACATACCATTTAGAACTATAAATAGAAGCACACCTTTACAACTCAGTTGGATGCTCAAAATATCAAAGTAATTTATTATGTACAATAATATATACAGCAGTAAACTAAGGTTCAGGTCCACTTGAGGGTAATGTGGACTGAAATTGAAGCAAGACACAAATAGCTTAACCAATCAGTATACTATATACACTATATACAAATGTAAGAAGAATGCAGAATACTAAATAAATGCTGTTGATACAAATGATTCCTCACAAGCAGGTGGTATTCGGGAGAAGAATAATTGTCAAAACTGCTATATCAGCTGAATGATTCTCAAGGAGTAGTGAAGTGGTTGCCATGCAGAAATAGAGACAATGTTCTTGTGTTAAAGTCTTGTCAAAAGATTGCTATACCTGGCAGGTTTATGCTGAGGCACTCCTGCTGAGCAAGAAGGCTGATACCAAGGCTGAATGGTCCGCACTGAAATCAATGAGCAAGGTGGAGAGGCATAGGATATTCTGTAGCAAGCTCCGCTGACACGTGTTTCAGGATTAAATCCTTTCCTCAGAGCGTTAGTTTTGCTGAAGGTTGCTGGTGCGTTATTGCAGGGCGATGCGGTGCCTCAATTTCAGTCCACATTACCCTCAAGTGGACCTGAACCTTAGTTTACTGCTGTATATATTATTGTACATAATAAATTACTTTGATATTTTGAGCATCCAACTGAGTTGTAAAGGTGTGCTTCTATTTATAGTTCTAAATGGTATCTTCCTTCCTTGTGCCCTAATCCTAGTAATGCTAAGGAGAGGGTTTTGCATGCTTTGGATGTGGTTAGGTGTCTGAAGTACTATCTGGTGGCTACTGCACCTTTCAGAAAGACTGATGCTCTTTTTGTGGTCCCTTCTGGTCCTAGGAAGGGTTTGGCTCCTGCCAGGTCTACTACGGTATCAGCAAATGGATCCGTCAGGCTGTGATTCAGGGCTACTCTGCTAAGGGGAAGAATCCTCCCTTCCGCCTTACTGCTCATTCTACTCGTGCTATTGGTGCCTCTTGGGCTTTTCAGCACCAGGCTTCTGTTGAACAAGTTTGCAAGGCCGCTACTTGGTTTTCTGTTCATACCTTTTCAAAGTTTTACAAGGTTGATGTTAGGGCCTCAGCTGATGCTGCTTTTGGCCGCAAGGTTCTGCAGGCGGCAGTGGTCTGACCTGCCTGTTGTTACCTTTGGGGATCCCACCCTACTTTATGGACACTGCTATTGGCTGTCCCAAGTGTAATGAGCAGGACGTACTGTATATTTAGAATAATACAATTCTGTGATTACTCACCTGTAGAATTGTTATTATGAGTATACAGTACGTCCTGCTTCACTCCACCCTTGGTTTTTGCATTATCCTTGGATCCCCTGTATGGTGATTGTTATCATTGTTATAGTTACCAGTTGGTTCTGTTTTAATTCTCCCGGCTTCTCGTTAACTGCTTTTCAATGCTGGGGATTTGTGGGAGGTCCCGGGTATTTGAGGGGCCGGGAGGAGCCAATTTACGCAATCTCTGCAGTCCAGCGTCCTCTGGCGGAGTAATACCCAAGTGTAAAGATTCTTATCTGGAGCAGGACGTACTGTATACTCATAATAACAATTCTACAGGTGAGTAATCACAGAATTGTATTTTTGGAAACAGAAGGTGTTTTATTACTAACCACACAACGCAACAATTGCTGAAGGCTTTGCTGAAGGCATTACATGAGGCATAGAGAAACCATGAAAAGTTGTCAGTAGGTGTGTTGATGCCTCACGACAATGTGCCAGCTCACAAGTGCAAATCACAAGCTGCTATCGGGGAATGTGGCTTCATGGAGTTTAACAATCCAATCTGCAGACCTGTCCTGGCTCCCATTGATTACTTTCTTATTCGTAGCCTGAAAAAATGTCTGCATGTGCAACAATTTCCGGCTGTTAAGGCAGTTAAAGAGGCAGTAACAATGCCCCTATTCTGAGGGCATTGGATCACTGAAGGGGGAGTTGAATAAGTCTGTTGTTGTTTTCATACTCAGGTAGTAGATAACTTAGTGAACACTCCCTGTAAATTGTGTGGAATTTCACAACTGCACTTTACATGTGGCCCGACTGTAATTTTTCATTTGCAGCCACAGCTGGGTGCCATTACAGCAATGTGGGACAGTTCATATGTTGACACTGAGAGGAATTGTGGATTACGCTGAGCACATGTGCAGACTGTCTCTTTCATTCTCTCATACAGGAGTGTGCTACAGTGTCTCAGTTTCCACTGTAATGAGAATCTGGGCTGTTCAGTGATTGGGTGTAGTGAATTTACTTTGCTACCCCCACTGCTATTACTTGATATTACTTATTTATTTGAGCTGGTGGCAATTCAATAAAACTACAATTTTGTTTGAAGTTATTATTCTGTCATTACTCACACTTTTTAAAGGGGAGCCCTATTTATATGGATTTTACTATTCCCCACACTGCCGAAGATCTGGCCCTTGATCTGTGTTAGTATACTCTGTTATTTTATGCTCCTGGAACTTTTACTAGTTAAAAAGATCTCCTTGAGCCTCATGCAGTTAATTCTGTTGTATCTGAATCAATCGCACCTTCCTATGGCAAATCTTCACCCAGAGAAGCAAAATGTTGGAGAAACAGCAAAACAATACATTTTCACCCAGCTTGGGATCAAATTGGTATGTTTGTTCTGGGCTAATCAGAACGCTAGGCAGAAGTCAGTTGCTAGTGGTAGTCCACCTGATCCATTCCATAATTTTGGTGAAATACGTTTCTGGCAATATTTTACCACAGTAGTTGGCTTAGCTTTGTTTTAGGTGCAGTCAACAGCTACTGTGTTAGTAAAAATGTGCCAGAATGTTTCTATTTCTATAGAATCTAGGTTTAACAGGGTTTGATTCTACTTGATCTGCATGGCAGGTCTGCAGGTGAGGAGTTTGATTCTGATGAATCAGCTAACTTAGGTCAGAAAAACACAGAGTGGAGTTAGCCTCTTAAGATGACTTGCTTGGCATACCTGGTACCCCTATTCCTTCAGGATTTAAGTGGGGCAAGTCTGCAATATCTGATCTTACCTACAGTATTATGGTATTATCTAAGGGGTCCTCTCTTCCTATGAAGGAGCTTGGTACCTTACGACAACTCAAGGAAAGACATATTGATACAATTAAAGGGTCAGTGCAGTCTAACGGGTAAATCTTATTGTTCATGGGAGCAGACATGATGGAATTACTGCATAATGCCACACCATTGTCTACTATTGAGAGGGGAAGGGAGGGGCAGTGCTTTGTCTCTTACATCGCAGTAATTTCATCATAGCTGCTCCCATGAGCAATAGGAGTTAGTTATACTGGACTGGTCCTTTAAGTATAAATCAGTTAATTCTTGTACGTCAGTTAGACCGCTTGCCACAATCTTGTTGATTAACACAGTGCCAGATTTAGGACCTGGAACGAGATATCACCAATGGTGAACAAGTTCTTCAGTCATTTAACAAGCTAAGAGCTGTGCTTAAAAGGAAAGTCTATTTGCTTGGACTTTCCTATAGATCTCAAACCAGAATGTGGGCACGAGACTTCTTTCACTACCTCTGCTTGCTTGTGTATAAATGTCCATTTAAGAATAATCAGCACTTCCGTATAACTTCATCTTCCAGCCACAGTGCTGTAAAGCAGCTACTAGTTCTTTAGTGCTAACCTTTGCAAAACTGATAAGTTGGCATTAGCAAATGCTGTGGTTGGCTGCAAGATTTTGCGGGCTGCTGTTTTATGTTCTTTATTGTTCAGTGAAATAGTTACTAGTGCATGTTAAAGTGGACCAACATCCAGTATTTTCATTATCCTGGGTTCTGGTCCACTTCCGCAGGGCACCCCGATCGGGGGTGCCCCGCTGCGTGACACCCCTCAGAAAGCCCAGATCAACTCACCTCACCCCGCTCCTACGGCGCATGCGCGGGCGCGCGTCCAATCAGTGTGCTCAGGGCTGCTGTGGAATGCGCGTCAAACCACAGCGGCTCCGAGCACGCTGGCGCCCGCATCTCGCGCTTCCCCCTAACAGGGAGCGCGCCCGCGCCGGCCAGTCACAAATGGCCGGCGCAGGCACGCACCCTGCTAGAGAGAATGGCGAGATGCGGCCCACGGATGTGCCGTTGGACCGGGAGTAAGGTAAGGTTAATGGGCGGCCTGGGTGGTTTCACACAGTGGGGCATCCCGATTTTGGAAGCCCCTCGGATCGGCCGGGGAATCTTATAGCCAATCAAGGAGGGTGTTGGTCCACTTTAATGTGAATACAGTTTGATTGTTATGGGATACCTCCCCTCATTCTTACTATTATTCTATAAGTAGAGGCCTGTGTCTTCCATACAAAAAAAAGATTTAATGCCTTCAAATCTTTTTTTCATATCATATTGAAGACACAGGACCCACCCTGTTAGTGGCTGTATATATTTTCTGATGTTCTCCGTTGTGCTGTTTATCAAGGATTTTGAGTTGTACCAGCAGGCGGGCATTCCAAAAGTATACTGCTCGTTACAAGTTAGTTTAGTCCAGTCCAGTTTAGTCCAGTAGAGTGTAGAAACATAACCCAAGACTGAATAATCTGAAGAGGCCTCTGTCCCCAAATGAATAAAGATTTTACAGCAGGTACCCAAACCTTTTTTATATTTGTCTGAGAAACTAAGAAAGTAGATGTATTATAGAATTTAAACATTTAATTTTCACCATAATGGCAACCCATGTCTGTTTAGCAGTGACCTAACTCAGAATGTGCATGGATCACAATATTACAGTTTTATATGTTGGCAAGTGTCCTTCCAGCTTGTGTTTATAAGCAGCATTTAGTTCTAATTTTTACATGTACACCATTGTAGGTATTGGAATGGACAGGCCATTTATAATAGGGAGACTACCTTTATCCTGTCACTCTCCTATCCCTTCACACTTCTTATGTTTCATTGCTTTAAACCACCCTTACAACATTTGTGTTTCCCTTCTGGTGTGTATGTTGTGTGTTTCTAGCCATTTTATTATCTAAAAACTATATTTTGTGTTCTCAACCCGCTAGCAATAAGGTTGGATTAAAAGATCGAATGCGGGGTGCTGGCGCTCCAAAACAAGGCACACATAGCAAACAATACTTGGCTCCGCCAGAACCAACCTCTCCTGGTCCAGATCTTACTGCAGAAACACCCAGCCCTACAAAGGTGCAGAAGAGTTGGAGCTTCAATGATCGCACCAGGTTTCGTGCATCCTTGAGACTTAAAAAACCCCACACAGATGGTAAGTTAAAAAGGTACAGGGAAAATCTTCAAGATAAACAGCCTGGAGTTTTGCTACAAAATGTAATAGCACAATATATGAGGCTTAATCATTATCCAAATTTGATGTATTCTAAGTATGTCACACACCCCGCTTCAACTTTAATAATTACACTTGGGTTAACCACCATCACCCTGCGGGGTGCTCTGGAAGCCTCTACCCTCTCCTGGTTCCACAGTGCCCAAGAACACTGCAGGGTGCTCCTACAGCCACCACCTCCCCTTTCAGGTTCTTTTCTGCCCTTTCCTTATGTTCCCTGCAGCCTTCTCCAGGTTCCTTCAGGGCGCTCCCTGAAACCCCACTATTCTCTTTAGTTCCCTTACTGCCTTCCCCCACTCTTTACTGGGTGCTAGCTGTCGCCCCTACCTCATTTACCTGCTCCCTATGGTCCCCTCCTCTACCATCTCGATTCTGAGTGTTCTGAGTCCCCCCAGATACCTTACTCTTACCAGCTAGGGGTGTCAGAAAAAATTGATTCTGTCAAATATTGTGATATTTCATAGACAATACTAGGCTCGCCTGATCCCTCGTTTGATCCAGCCAGGTCTCCTCTTCACAGGTTTTTAACCCTTAAAATTTTCCCAAAAAATGCCCCCCGCTTCCAGCAGCAACAGGAGAGCATAAGCTTAAGTGATTAGCGTGGGACACAGTGCTTCAGGATGGATGGGAGGAAAATATTAAATAATAATAATTAAATATTTTTTCTCTGTGTCCTTGTGTTTTTTTTTTTTAAATCGCAATATATCGTCTTTGAGACAGAATCAGGATATATTGGGATATATTGCATCGTCATACGTGTATCGTGATACATATCGTATCGCTAGATTCTTGCCAATTCACCCCTTTTGCCAACATTGTCCCCTCCCAAACTTTCAGTACTGGGCCTATTATCTACATACTACATATTAACTACTACCCATAACCCAACTCAGGACTCAAGTGGTGCCTTGAAATGGCTGCCTGGACAGGTATCTCCTGAACCCTCCTACATCTAGACCACTCTTGTAGGCTCTATGTAAGCATGTGCATGTATCACTTTTATCCTGTTAAGGCCTGATCATAAGATGTTCCTAGGGTTCAGAGGAGGAAAAAAATAAAATATTCTAAACCAAATGGTGTGCTAAAGTAACCTCCCCAACATCTATTAACAGATTAATAAAGTATTAAGATATTAAAGTAGCAGACCACCAATTACCCCATAACAGGCAGTGTGCAGAATCCCCTCTCCTAAATCATTCTATTACAGGCAGCTTGCAGAATCCCCCAATCCCCTTTAACAAGCAGTGTGCAAAATCTCCTATAACAAGCAGTGTGCAGAATCCCCACAATCCTCTATACCAGCCAGTGTGAAGAACCCCCCCCCAATACACCTATAACAAGCAGTATAGCAGAACACCCCCAATCCTCTATAACATACAGTGTGGCAGATTCCCCTTCATCCATTTATAACAGGCAGTGTTCAGAATCCCCCAACCCCCCATAACGTGGCAGATCCCCTCCTTAATAACAAGCAGTGTGTAGAATCCCCCCTATGCTCTGTACATTGATGATATTGGTGTATGGGTGGCTGCACTGAGCGCAAGTACAGAGTAAGGGGAAGCCACTCTGTGCACCTTCAGTTCAGCTGCCTGCGAACCGATCCCATCAATGTATCGAGTGAAAAGCCCCATTCTCTTTCAATGGTCAAACAAGAGTTGGGGCAGTCAGTTTCCTACCCCCCCAAGTTAAATGACACGGCAGGTCCAAAAATGTACATTGGACCAAGCCTAGGAAGTTTTTCAATAGGCCAATAGTCGAATGAAAAAGGCACAATGGTCATGGAAAATAGATTTAGGCAACAAATTATGTACACAGTTCTGGGGAAATCAAATAATCGCATTGGAGAACTCTCATTATCACTAGCCATATAGGTTCAATGCAAACAAAACTTGGGGAAGTCGGTTGCCTACAGTTCCCCTCCCTCCCAAAGGTAGAAGGTATGGCAAGCTCAGAGTTCAACAACGTTGGCCCCGGGAGACCTTTAGCAAATAAAGGTCACGGGAAGTCTCATTCCTTACCAATGGCCAAATATATCCATTGCAATAAAACTGTTGCCTTCAGCCCCCCTCCAAGAGGTAGAAGGCATAAAAGGTCTAGAGTTCATCGTGAAACCAGGCCCAGGGATAGCATAAAATCTGTTGCAGATAAAATCTTCCCTAACATAAGAGCTGTTCAAAATGTGGCTGCTGATTGATGCACTGAATTGGGGTAAGAAACCAGAGTTTCATTTCTGTGGCTTAAAGGAAAAAATAGATGAAAGTTGAGGAGGCCAAAGAGATGAAGGAACCCCTACCTCTGCGAAGCCTTTGAGTTTTGTGCTCCAGATTTTCTAGAAAATATATTGGTCTCTGAGAAATGAAGATTACCAATTACCCTTTGTCCCATAAACAGAGGCAGTCCCTAATCAAAGCATAGGCTTTAGCCAGGACTATACCAGTACATGAAGAGGCCCCAACAATAACATCTCCAGAAGTCTCAGCAGCCAAAGGCAACATGTCTCTTGGAAGATTCTTGGCAGTGTCTAATAGTCCTACTAGTGTGGGGTCCTCTTTCTGAATACCTCCCAAATCCCCCTTGAGCTCAATGGCCCCAGAAAAACTAGTAATGTAAAGGTCCACCTCCAGAACTGTTTAATTATGTCTTCAAGTAGATCCATAAATGTAAACCTGGTATAGGTTCCCTCCATCATGTGAACAGAGAAGGAACTGTGAGGTCCTTATGGCAGGAATAATGTTCAACAATACCCTTCCTCCTGGATGACGTCTCTCAGTGAGGAAGGAGCTAAAGTGGACAGAAAATTACATTACCTAGTCAGGAAAACAAACAGTAGTTCTGCATAAGCCCAGGTAGGATGCATCGAGCTGTGAGCTCTATGACTGGTACTTCCATTTCTTCCTGTCTGTGTTTTAGCCATCATGTAAGGTGACATTCTCTTACTAAATGTATGTTCCAGTAAAGCCAGTTCTTGTTATACCACTAATGCACCCAGCACTCACACTCTGCAACATGGTTTTTATAATATCCCTACCTATTAGGAGATGTCTGCCTTTGGCCACTCTACCCCAGACCACAGCCACTGATATCACACTGTAGTAACTTCATACTGAGGTGAGATCCACATAGGACAGTCCACTCTCTCTGGTACTACTTATGAGGTGCTAACACAAGAGAATAGGTGACCTTTCCCACCGTGGAACAGATGAAGAAAGTATTGGCTATAAAGAGCACAGTGACATTAGTAACTGAAAACAAATCAGGCTTCCAGGTAACGGAGGCACAACAAATCCAGTGGCAGAAAAAAAACCAGACCATGCGCCTCAAATCACCCTACCAGAAAGCAACAAAATCATGTTATCCAGGAATATTATGAAAATATTTATACCAAAGTTACTATTTCATCTTTTCGGTGCCAGACAGCTTTTTTCACCCTGTTGCCATCTTTCACCATGTTGCGCTACATGTTCAACTGTGATTTTTGTAGGGATTTCCAGGAAAATTATATATTGTTTTTTTCAGCAGCGTTTGTGCTTCAACATGAAACGTCTTGTTTGTAATTTTTTTTCTTAATATATTTTTTCTTTTTTCTATTTTTATCTTTAATATATTTATTTGGGTAAAATGTGATCTTTTTTTAAATTAAAAAAATTATGTTTTTTTTAAAGCCCCATTCCTCAAAATTACAATGGTACCATATATGTATGTGTTTGGTCCAGGACATGAGACGAGGGGCAGGATACAGCTGCACACATGTGCCACAGTTATAAATCCTTTATTAGAATGCATACTTTTACTTCAGTGTACAGCTGTTTCCTGACACAGACGAGGGACAGGAAACTGTTGCACAAATATGCAGCAGTTGCAACTATGCTAATAGGAGGCAATAGGAGGCATGCTTTACTACAGTGCCATACAGAGCCCCATGAAGGAATGGGTGAGTAAAAACTGGGCAGAGAATGAAGCTGTTTGTGCACTCTGTATACAGTTTCTTTGCCTATAGATAACATTCATAAAACCTCATGATTTACCAAATAGTCAGAGGTATTCTTTGATATCTGAAATGTTCACTATAGCAGTTTATCAATGTATTCAATTTGCCTTTAAAGTGGACCAACACCCAGGATTTTGACTATCCTGGGTCTTGGTCCCCTTCCCTGGGGCACCCTGATCGGGGGTGCCCCGCTATGTGAAACCCCCAGATCGCACGTAAAAACTCACCTCACCCCGCTCCTACTGTGCATGTGCGGGCGCTCGTCCAATCAGCGCGTCAATGAGACGTCTTACCACAGCGGCTCCCTGCATCTCGCGCTTCCCTCTAACTGCACGCGCCCTGCTAGAGAGAAGCGTGAGATGCGGCCCGCGCATGCGCCGTTGGATCGGGATCCAAGTAAGGTTTCTGGGCGTCCTGGGGGGTTTCACACAGCAGGGCATCCCGATTTTGGATAGATTCCTGGGCCGATCCGCCTGGGTGTTGGTCCACTTTAAAGTAGATTTTACAGTCACCAGATCTTTTCACCAGTTAGATGTGAAACTTTAGGGTGTTAATATTCGGATTGTGTGTAATTTTTAAATATTTATTACTTCCTGTAACTCTATTTCTTTTATGAACTATGCTATTTTAACTTAAAGTGGTCCTTCACTCTAAATAAGAGTCTATCTTATATGTTTCCCACACCCTGCACATACAGATTGCCCACATTAAAAATCATCCTACCTGCATCTACTGCATGTTATGAGCCTTTAAACATCCAAGATGGCGGCTCATGGAACATCAGGCAGCCTGCAAACAGGAAGTGCCTTCTGACTGTGTTGCTCTGCATTCTGGGATTGCTGACCTTTTCCTGACCCCAGCTCTGCTCTGTCTGAGCAAAGCACAGCTATAACCCACCCCCTGTACTTTATCCCACTCTCTCCTCCTCAGTAAGTGTGATGCTTCTGAGTCAAGATGGCGGCACCCATATCCTAAAGTCCTGAATAGAGTTGCAGCCCAGTGGGGGAAAGAATAATAAGTAAGTGACTAAAAACTTTAAATATATTAATTTTAGATGCCGGGGAATCGTTTTTTAATGGTTTGGGCTTTCCAATAAATCATGCTGAAGGTCCGGTTTAATATATAGTATTACGGTAACTTTTTACATGACATACTTTAAAAGTTTACTTCATCAAAGCCTACATACCAAGGGCCTTATTCATGAAGGGATAGCGTCAGGTAGTGCCTTGTAAATGAGAGGTAGCGTCAGGTGAACGCCGGAGACGGCACGCAATTACACATTTATCATGCAGAATCTGTTGAGCGACTGGGACAACGCCATGTAGCATCTGATTCATCATTATCACAGCCTCAGCAAACAGCGCCGGCGGTCAGCCTTGCAGAGAGCCAGTTATGACCTCTCGCTACCTGTCGCTCTCCCATACATTTCAATTGGCGTCCTTTTATCTCTTTTTAAACAGGGTTTTTGTATTTTTTTTTTTTTTTTTATCTCAAATAATGTTGTGACCTCTTCTGGCATAGAAAAAGCCATTTTTCCAAATATTTTTCATGTTTTATATATTTATGCAGAAATGGCATTACAGGTCTGGCATTAATGTGTTCATGTTACAATGTTATTACAATGTAATTCCATATGTTTTCGCTTTGTTACTGGTGGATACATGCTAAAAAACAGACTTTAATCAAACAGCCTCCGGCGCTCTGGGCTTCAGAGAAGCATTTTTGAGCGTCGGAGTTGTGTGAGCCTGTTTTTTGGATGAATATGTTGTGAGTCGGTCGCACTGACCAGTTGCTAACATGCACTCCTATACAGCGCAGTACTGGTGAAATAGCGACTCCTCACAATGTAGTCATCATTGCTGCACAGCGACCCACGGCCGAGCACAGCGACTACTAGCGGGCGCTCTGAAATGCCTGCTACAGACGCTCATCTGTCGCTACCTGGCGTTAGTGATAAATCAGCCTGCCCGTGTAATTTGTAGGTTCATATAATGGGAGCATGATTCTTTCCTTCCAGCAGAGGGCGCAGCAGATGACACCAACGAAGACAAGAGGCTTCCCAGCGATTTAACCTTAGAAGAGATTATGCCGACTGTGAAAATACTAGTCAGGGCCTTTAGGTAAGTGTAAAAAATGTAATGTAATGTAAAGTAATACACAAACTACAGCAAAAAATAATTAGGCTTTTTATACAAAAAAAAGTATTTTTAGCAACAATTCACACATCATTTATTAATCTAGGATTTTGAAGTTCCTGGTAGCGAAGAGGAAATTCAAGGAGACACTCCGTCCATATGATGTGAAGGATGTGATTGAACAGTATTCAGCTGGACACCTCGATATGCTGGGCCGAATTAAAAGCCTCCAGTGTCGGTCAGTTATACACTACCTGTATGGTTTCTGGTACATTGCAGCCTTCATAATACTATAATAGTCAGCATATTCTTAGAATGCAAAATGACAGCCATTCTACCCTGACACCAGTAATGACCATGTGTCTGCCGAGGAATAGTATGTGTGAATGAAGTTTAACCTTCAGGGCCTTTTTATACAGTGAAATCAGCATTTTTCCTAAACATGACACTTTCTATTTCTTGCAAACCTGTGAGAAAACAGTGAAAGATTCAATTACGGCTGGATAACACTGCTACCCATTAAATCAGAACTGACAATAAAGTAAAAGGTTGACTTTTGTCAGTTTTGTAGCTATACCGGGGGTATCCCAATTTTTCCTGAAAACAAGTGAAAACATTTGGTACCTCACCTCTTATAAGTTCTGACCTAGAACTTATAAGACAAATCGTTTTTCACTTGTGTGCTGCATCAGAAAGTACCTCAAAGAGGATCAAAGCTTTTGGTGCATGTATGGGCTCTTTTACCATCAGCTTCCCTAGCTGAGTGGCTAAGAACACAGGATAAAAGCCTAGACTCTGGCTGCTGGATTCCACCAGCGGCCCACACATATAGTGGGGGATCACTAGAATCTATGTGCCTGACACTAATATGGTTAATACATGGAGGCACCCTATGTATAAAGTCAAAAAACATGTATGCAATGGTCCAGGGGTAAGTTACACACAGAAATCAGTTATGTATGCACACTTCAATATCTAGCACATCAAGGATGATTACCTCTATGGGTAAACTAATGGGGTTCAAACTACGTACCACCACGCCCAAAGTGGTCACAAGATTCCACAATTTTCTAAGAAAACAGTCGACACACCTTAGTTGCTATGCAAATATCAACAAAAAGTGTATTAAAACAAAGAGAAATATAGCAATACAAGGGTATGGCGTCACATGATTACAATGAAATAAAGAGCTATATACCATAAGAATGTGTAGTAATGCACTAAATCCACCAGAGGTCGACCTCCTTTACTATATGAAATAAACAGTAGTGTACACACACAGCTTATAACAGGTAAATTACAGTGATTTAGGCGTGCTTTAAGGTTATATTAGAAGTGTATTCCGTTGCAGAGCAACAAGAGATTTTTAACTGGGATTTGTAAGAGCCTTGGATGGACTTTTTTACTCTAGGCTAGGCTTAAATTACCAAGTCAGCTGGACACTCTGATTTATACGCAAATTTAATTAATAGTGTCACTCAAATAAGATGCAAATAATTAGGAGTGTCACTTAAAAGTTTCTTTTATCCTGTGAAAGTAGCCTTTTTCTACTAATTAGGATCCAACTGAGAAAACGCTTTTATATCTAAGCTTTACACTATTAGTATTGTCTAATCAAAGGTTTAAAGGGGGGGTGGCAGCCGCTCAGACCATTTTATAACTAACCTGGGAGGTGCACGTTAGCAGGGCAATTAGTACACACAAGTCTTAAAGGAGCCACAGCACTCAAAGGTTTAAAGATACTTTGTGAACTCCAGCATTTATTTGAAGTGCGGGCACCAGTACAGGAGGAGTGACAGGACCACAGGAACGAAGGTATTTAACTGTTTATCAACAGCGCTCCAGCAACAAATCTTGAGCTTCTTTTCTTCAGAGGCTTAGGGTTCTCAAATCATTGTGTGACCTCTCCTGGCTGCAAACAAATACTTTAGAAGCTTATTTGACTTTTTATATTTTTATGCAGAATTGTCATTACAGGTCTGGCACTAAAGATTTAGTGTCCTTTTTTGGTGTGGAGCGTCAAGATTGTTGGTCACACTGAGCTGACGCTACCTTTCGCTGCCTGCAGTGCTGTACTGGTGTTAGAGCGCCCAACATACATCACATTGCCGTCCAGGTTACTACAGTGACTGGGGCGCTCTGTTACAGCACCCAATACCCGCTTACAGCATCTACTAGCGGTCGCTCTAAGCGCCGCTATACAGACTCTCATCTGCCGATACCTGGGTTTAGTAATGAATCAGCCTCCACGTGACTATTTGCAATCTGTTGCTATTGGTAACGTACAGGGATAGCGTCAGGTAGTGGCTGGTTAATGAGAGGTAGCGACTGGTGAACGCCGGACACGGCACGCAATTACACATTTATCAAGCAGAATCTGTTTAGCGACTGGGATAACGCCATGTAGCATCCGATTCATCATTTTCACAGCCTCAGCGAACAGCGCCGGCGTTCAGCCTTGCACAGCGCCAGGTATGACCTCTCGCTACCTGTTGCTCTCCCATACATTTCAATGGATGAACCTTTTCTTCTCTTTAAACAGGGTTTTTTTTTTTTTTTCAAAAAATCACAAATAATTCTGTGACCTCATTGAAAAAGCAGTTTTTTCACATTTTTTTAAATGTTTATATATTTCTTCAGAAATGACATTACAGGTCTGCCATTAAAGTGTTCATGTTACAATGTTGCTGCAATGTAATGCCATATGTTTTCGCTTTGTTACTAGTGGATAGATGCTGAAAAACACACTTTAAACACACCGCCTCCTGCGCTCTGGGCTTCAAACAAGCATTTTTCAGCGCAAGATTTGTGAGGCTGTTTTTTTGCTGAATATGGAGTGAGTCGGTCGCTAACATGTGCTCCCATACGGCTCTGTACTGGTCAAATAGCGACTCCTCACAATGTATTCAACATTACTGAACAGCGACTGAGTCACTATGAAGTAGCGACCCATGGCCGAGCACAGTGACTACTAGCGGGCGCTCTGAAAATGCCTGCTACAGACGCTCATCTGTCGCTACCTGGCGTTAGTGATGAAGCAGCCTGCCCGTGTATGTTGCCAATAGCAACAGATGAAATCTGCTTCCATCAAAGACACAAAAATATGCAATCGAAAGTGGACTTACCCTTTAATCGCAGAGTGCATGGAGACCCAGCAAGAGAGTGATTACTCAAAATTTCTGGGGCTGTGGTGGAAGAATAAGTGTGGTTGACGCGCTCAAGTTGAGTGTGGAAGAACTTAGGTAGGAATTATGGTTAAAGTTAGTGTATTTTTGTCTTGGAACTAATGGCTAGAGCAAAAAAACTTGCCTTCACTATGTCAGCTGGTGAGAAAGTGGGCTGCCAAACATGTACCAGAATGATTTATTGCAAAGCATCTGCAACAAGGAATCTGTAATCACTCAAAAATGCTGCTGTCAGTATTGGCCCTGCTCTCTCTCTTTCAAAAAGTTCAGGACTGAGACTGTGCTACCACAAAAAGAGCATTACTTTAAATGCATGCCCTAATGACAGGCCTGCATCACACCAGTGAAATAATTTGCCAACTATAATTTCAGATTAATTTTATTATCAGCATAGTAAAACAATGTACATATTGTTTCAGAAAGGGGCAGTGAAGGAACATGCAGTAGTATTTTAACAGTTCTATACGCCATGCCATATAACAACACAAGTTCTAATAGTGTAACAATCTTCTATATCCAGTTGGCTATCACTAGAATTGGCTGAAAATTGCTTGATACTAGTTCAATCATAAACTGTCTTTGAATGACCTAAAATGAAACCAATGAGCCATCAGGAAAAGCAGGAGATGTTTTTGTATAGGAAGGGTGTAGAAATTGTTCTTATGTCTTGTTGTCCCTGCCAGTTAAATCCTGTACCATTGGTGTGGATGCAGTAGAAATCAGGGTGTAGTGAATCGTTTATTATTTTTTCTGCCCAGTCTTAGTTGGAAGTGACTTTAAACAGAAAGTAGAGTGACAGCAATTACTCTTTCAGTGGGTCTAGTGATTGTAACTGGAGTCTAGTGGAATCCCTGAACTATACCAAGATCAAGTTGCATATTATAGTTTCAATGACTGCATTGTATAATATACCAGCACTTTCTGCGGCATGCCATATATCCTGAGCTTCCTAAACAGTCTTTGTTGAGTACACAGTCGGTGTGTTTGCTCCAACTTAAAGAAGGTGTATCATGAAATTGTGTTATACCAAAAATCCATAGTAACACTTTGGCTAATAAGAGGAGGAGTATATTATACACCCGAGCTGAATAAAATGCCTGCAAAGTTTGATGTTTTCTTCTCCTGGTAGGAAATCCATGTAAAATCCAGGGGGGCAGGTTTGATTGTATCGGGGGGGGGGGGGGGACAGAACTTGTAACCCCTGATTTCCTCTACCTTCCATTAAAACAAAGAAACAAGATTGGCTAGATATTTCTTGATGCTGGATGCATAAGTGACCCCCCCTCTTCCTGCCATCCAATATATTTATATGGATTTTTGGCCGTTTTTCACAATAGTCCTCCTTTAAGGCAGGACAGATCACAGATTTGACTTTCCCAGGTTTTATTCCATGCCGCAGTGTGAATCCCCCTAGGTCACCAGGATCCACTCATCTTTGCCCAGTCGAATAGCGCATGTGTGGGCTCTTGTCCAACTAGAGCCATTTGTCATGTGAATTTTTTCTTAGTATACAGTACGTCCTGCTCCAGATATAGTACTTACACTTGGGTTATCCTCCGCCAGATGGCGCTGCACTGCAGAGACATGTAAAAACAGGCTCCTCCCTGCCCCTCAAATACCTGGGGACCTCCCACAAATCCCCAGATTTCTCTGCAGTGCTGACTGCGAAGACATGAAGTATCACTCTCTCGCAGGTGAGCGGGGCTATTAAAGCCTGCGGCCCTGTTGGACTATTCCCACCCATCCTCCCTGTGATGTGCCTCCCAGCCTGGGCTGCGCTGGTCAGGTGAAGGTAGGCAGCACCTTGCGTGCTTATGGAGCGCTGCTCCACCGCAGTCCCCCACCAAAGGGTAGGCGATATAGGCTGATGGTGTGCCTCTATGGGATGCCCCTACCGCATTATTGCCCCGTGTAACGGTGGGCCCTGTACAAAGGCCCACCATCCTCCCGCGTTCCCCCCGTAGCTCCGGGGAAAGAAAGGGGGGGTTGGGGTGTGTTTGGTGTCACTGTATTGTGATTTCATGCATATGGCCTTTGTAATGTCTTTTGGACTTGTACTTGTGGTGTCAGACACGCTGATTTGTATTTTTAGCTTTGTGCAGAGGCAGTATTATAGCCATGAGGTTCACCTCGTGTAACTGCCGCCGCCGCGCGCGCTTTTTCCTCCCTTGGATGTTCCGTGCAGGGCGGCGGCGTTACCTCAGACGCCTCTGCGTCCTCATTGGTTGCTTGTTGGACCTCGCGCCCATCGGGAGGGCGGGGTCCCGGCCTGGCGCGCTCCGCGTCTTGGCACGCTCTGGCCCGCCCTTCGAGGTTCTCGGCGCCATTTTGTCAGTTTGCGCGCGCACGTGTGACGTTCCTGCCTGCCGTGGTTCGTAAGTGCCCTCGCGGGCGGCTTTTATACTCATTGTAGTGTTTCGGTTCTGACACCCTTTTCTTCTCATTGTGTCTTTCAGACGGGCGAATCCATTGGCTTCTCCCGGCCTGGTGTAATTGATAGTTGGGCTTTGTAAAATTCTCCCACTTCACTAGCGGGTCATTGGGGCATCCAGGGTTGCTTTATAGCGTCAATACCTACTGGCATATTGTGCCTAAAAATCACCATATGGAGGCATCTCAGCATAATGTGACCGGGGTCCCCTTGGGACAAGACCTGCTGTGCATGGCTTGTGGACAACCCCATGCTGACGCTGACAGGGCACGGGTCTGCGTACCCTGTGCTGAGCAAGCGCTGGCCTTGCATTCTGGCTTGCCAGTGGCTGCACCTCGTTTTACTTCACCCACTTCCCCAGGCTTAAATCTCACTCCTGCTGAGTGGCACACTAGTGGGGATTCTCAGCCTGAATTGTCTCATAGACTGCCTACGGCTGGACAGATCATTGCGAGGTCTTTAGCGCGTAAGGGCCCTGGTAAGAAGCGGCCCTTGATGCCTAATGTTATTGTTTTCCCTATGGGATCTGAGGAGTTTATGAATCTGTGTGGCTATACCCCTTCTGATGAAGGAGAGCTCTTTTATGAATCAGGCTCATCTGATGAGAGTCCGACTGGTCATGAAGTCTCTGGCCCTGACCCCTGGGTCCAGGATGACACTGACAGATTGTTGATCCAGATCTTTGAGGTTCTGTCTTTCTCTTCCCTTGGTGGGGCTCCCAGGCAAAGAGGGGAGCGTTTCCATACAGCAACATCACGTTTGGAATTCCTGGAGCAGGCACATTTCCATACCCTTGTGCTCAAGGAATGGGAGTGCCCCAGTAAACTGCCCGGGGTCCCAGGGGATTGGGATGGGAAGTATCCCTTTCCCCCTGAGGTGGTTAAATGTTGGTCATCCCCCCCCGAGGTGGATGCCCCGATCATAGGGCTACCTAACCCCCCTTTTATTACAGTCCCTGCTTATACTATCCTTCGGGATGCTGAGGACCGGCACATTGACAAGCTGGCCTCCCACGCCTTTGCATGTGCGGGGACAGCGCAGCGCCCGGTCTTTGCCTCTGCCATTACTGCCCTGGCCGCTAGAACCCTCATCAGAAAAATGCTTAATCGTCCCCCTGATGATCTCCCTTGGGATGTGTTTAATGCACTCTCCAGTTGTGAGGTGTTTGTGAAATTTATCCTATTAGCATTGGATGACACCATTAGAATGTGTGCAAGAACTTCTGCCCTTGTGGTGGCCATACGTCGCTTGGTCTGGTTGCGACAGTGGGGTGCTGACGATGCTGCAAAGAGAGCTCTTACCGTGATGCCTTTTAAAGGGCGACGCCTGTTTGGGGCCCGTCTAGACCTGTTTGGTAAGAAGGGTAAGTTACCCCAACGTAGGCGGCTGTCTCGGCCCCTTCGGGGCCAGGGCACCCCTTCTGCCCCCTACCATGATGTTAAACAGGAACCAGAGGTGTCCTTCGCGGGGGCTCGTGCAGATTCCTGTCCCAGGAGCAGCAGACAACGTCCTGGCTCCTCCGGGGGGGCTATGCCCAAATCTTCCTCCGAGTCCCCTCAAGCATGATGGGGCGCCCTCGCCCATCTGGGTGAGGGGACGGCTGCGGCACCTTGCTCATGTCAGGAGGCATCACACCTCAGACTGGTGGCTTCAGGAGGTGGTGTCCTCCGGCTACTAGATAGAGTTTGCTGTGCGGCCTTCCCCAAGATTATCAGGTCCCGGGTACTCCTGGTCCCTGCCTCTGTTCAGGTGCTGGTGCGGGCCATGCAAGGCCCGCGGGGTTTGGGGGTCTCTTGCAGATTGCCCTTCAGAGGCAGGGGCCGCTACACCTACCTTTCCACAGTTCCCCAAAAGGATGGGTCAGTCTAGCCCAATCTGGATTCACAGATTTTCAGCAATTCGTCGATTACAGGAGGTTTCTGCATGGAAACACTGCGCTCGGCCATCAGCTCCTTGCGCGTCGGGGGCTTCTTGCCGTCTGTGGAGCTCAATGATGCTTATTTTCACTTCCCTGTGTCTCATGGACACAGAGGTTCTTCAGATTCGCGTTGGTTGACCAACACTGCTAATTGTGGCCTTCTGGCCTCTCTTCAGCTCCCAGAGTGCTCACCAAGGTGCTGACGATGGGGATAGCCCTGTTGAGACCAAGGGGCATCCGATTGATGACCTACCTGGACGTCTTCATCACTTCCCAGTTTCTACGTCAGGCTACGTTGGATACTCGGCTGGGGGTGTCCATTTGGGAGTCATTTGGAGGGGTGATCAAACACCCCAAGTCCTCTTTGTCCCCTTCATTGGTAACTCCCCTTATGTCCAGTTCCCCTTGGGGTCTTCTGCAACTTCTCCTATTGGTTCTACGGGACAAGGACCCAGCATCCCTGGAGCAGGGTATGTGTGCCTTCCTTTCTGGTGAGGAGGTCCCTCTTGTAGTGGATGAACTCAGGAACCTATCTGAGGGCAGTTCCCTTCTTGCCCTTTCCTGGGAGACGGTCACCATGGGATGCCAATCTATCAGGTTGGGGGGGTCTTCTTCTGGAAGTCCCTGCGGTTCCAGGGGAGGTGGGGCCTTTAGGTGGCCCATACACCTATCAATGTTTGAAACAGTGAGCGTTCAGGTTAGTCTACCTCGCTTGACTACTCCCCTTCAGGGCCTGCCTGTTCGGGGGCGCTAAGTCTATCTGACGGCTTTGACTTACATTAATAATCAGGGAGGGACCCGGGGCAGGAGGGTCCTCCAGGAAGTGTCTCTGGTCCTTATCTGGGTGGTGGTCAATGTTCCCTGCATAACAACGCTGAGGGTCCCTCTGCAACAGGGTGTGCAAACCCCTGTGCCTCTACGGGGAACAACCGGTTTGGTTCTGTTTTGTGTCCCATCACGTTCACAAGTTCTCGGCCTTGTTTCCCTGTCTCAGGATCTTCTGGCCGTGGTCCTGGATGCCTTAGTATCGTCATGGCAGGACATTCTGTTCCGTATGCCTTTCTCCATTCCCCCTGCTAGGCAGGGTCCTGCGCAAGCTTGCTCTGGAAAGGGTGCCAGTGCTTCTGGTGGCCCTCGGGTGGCCAAGAAGAGCGTGATTCGCAGACGTGGTGCAGAGGGCAGTAGCTCTGTACGTTCTGCCGGGTGTGCCAGATCTGCTCACTCAGGGCCCCTTACTTCATCCCAATCTGCAGACTCTGGCTTTGACGGCCTGGCTGCTGAAGCACCCTTCCTGAAGGGGACAGGCTTATCTGCTTCGGTGTTTGAGACTATGGGAAGACTAGAAGCAAACTTCTTCTTCTTCCATCTATTAGGGTATGGCGTACCTATATTGATTGGTGTGAGTCTAGGTCGCTTCCCTGTCGGGTGTTCTCTGTCCCCAGGGTTCTGGAGTTATTACAGCATGGGTTGGAGTCGGGTCTCCAACTCAGTACTCTGAAGGGTAAGGTCTCTGTCCTGTCCGTCTTCTTTCAGAAGTCTTTTGCTCTGCTTTCTTGGTTAAGACCTTCTTTCAGGGGGTTGCTCATGTGCGCCCCCCAGGTAATACTATGGTCCCTGTTTGGGATTTGAACCTGGTTTTGTCTGCCTTGCAGGGTGATCCCTTGGACCTATTCAGGATGCTGTTAGGGCTGTACTTACCCTCGAGGTTGTCTTTTTGGTGGTTATTACTTCGGTCAGACATGTGTCTGAGTTGGCGGCTCTGTCTATCTAGCCCCATTCCTTGAGAGACACCAGGATAAGGTGGTGTTCCGCTTTAAGCCGGACTCTCTGCCTAAGGTGGTGTCTTCTGTTCTTTGATTCAAGATATTGTTATTCCTTCCTTGTGCCCTTTTCCTAGCTACGCTGAGGAAAGGGTTCTGCATTCCTTGGACAGATGTTGGAAGTATTCCTTGGTAGTCACTGTGTCCTTTAGGAGAACTGTTGCTCCTTGGGCCTACGGCCTCTCCATCCTGAATGCGCCCGATCTCGTCTGATCTCGGGGGCTAAGCGGCGTGGGGCCTGGTCATTCTTGGATGGGATGGTTCCTTCTGGTCCTAGGAAAGGTTTTTGGCTTCTGCCAAGTCTGCTGTTAGCGAAGGGATTCGTCAGGCTGTGATTCAGGCTTATTTTGCTAAGGGGAAGAGTCCTCTCTTTTGCCTTATTGCTCATTCTACTCGTGCTATTGGTGCCTCTTGGGCCTTACAGCACCAGGCCTTTGTTGAACAAGTTTGCAAGGCCGCTACTTGGTCTTCTGTTCATACCTTTTTCAAAGTTTTACAAGGTTGATGTTAGGGCCTCAGCTGATGCTGTGTTTGGCCGCAAGGTTTTGCAGGCGGCAGTGGTTTAAACTGTCTGCTGTTACCTTTTTTGTTGGGGATCCCACCCTACTTTATGGACACTGCTATTGGATGTCCCAAGTGTAAGTACTATATCTGGAGCAGGACGTACTGTATACTAAGAATAATACAATTCTGTGAAGTACTCACCTGTAGAATTGATATTATGAGTATACAGTACATCCTGCTCCACCCCACCCTGGTTTTTGCATTATTCTGGATCCCCTGTATGGTGATTGTTATCATTGTTATAGTTACCAGTTTTGGTGATTAAATTCTCCCGGCTTCTTGTTCACTGCTTTTCAATGCTGGGGATTTGTGGGAGGTCCCTGGGTATTTGAGGGGCCGGGAGGAGCCTGTTTTTACATGTCTCTGCAGTGCAGCGCCATCTGGCGGAGGATAACCCAAGTGTAAGTACTATATCTGGAGCAGGACGTACTGTATACTCATAATATCAATTCTACAGGTGAGTACTTCACAGAATTGTATTTTTTCAGCAAACGTCTCTCATTGACTTTAATGGGGAGCGCAAGCAGGTGCACCACCAACACCCGCCCAGCCTTTTTAAATGTCTGGGGCAGGAGCGCACACACAGCTTGAGAATGCAGGGGATGCGCCAGCTTGGGCTCCCTATAGAAATGATTGCATTACATAGTCATGGCAAACAGCTCTGATTGGACACAAGCCTACACATGCACTGTTGGACCGGGGAAAGGTGAGTAAATACTGGTGCCTGGGGGGCATCCCAATTCAGGATGTCCTGGGGGAAGGCTAGGGGCCATCCCTGGTATATTATTTTTATTGTGTTTTTCCTGTACAGTCTCTTAAAGTCAAGAATATGGGCCTTATTTAAGAAGCGCTAGTGCCACCTAGCATTACGTAGCGCCAGGTCCCCGACTGGTCTGGCCGCTGGCATCTCTATGCCATCTCTTTTTGTTGCGCATGTGCCACGGGATCCCTGTACAGTTTGGACTGTTTTTTTGCAATTATTTTCTGCACTTTTATCTTGCACTGTAGATTTGGGTTTTTTTGCCCTCCAAAACATGTGCCTTGACATTCAAGTGTCCCCAGTGTCATTCCCGGTGTTTGCGCATTGTCACTGTGCTGCCTTGTAAAATGCCTTTTGAGGTATTTCACCAGGCGCTGTATGACGCTCAAGTGGCGCTAGATGGCGCTAATTTTAAACTTGGCTCCAATACAGATATACTGTAAATCAGGAATATTTTTTCTTTTCACTACCTCAAGTGCTTTTTTCCTCATGAGTATTGGTCCTCTTCAGTTTCAGAGCTGTAATAGCATAAGAACAGCTCACAAAACACTAGATTTGCCTAAGCTTGTTTCAATTATTTTGGAGCAACTATAGCAGAACAAAATAATTATTTCCCCGAACAATTTGTATTTTTTGTATGTAAGAAATAAAATCTAATTAATCTAATTAAAAAATAATTAAAAGTTTCCATATCAAAAGATAACAATCCCAAGTAAAATATAATATTCTGGATGATTGGAAATCAGAGATGCCTATACCCTGCACAGCAATTTTTTGAATTTAAAGAAAAATCTTTTCTTCTATACCTTGTTATCCTCATCATTTCAATTCAAAGGTACTTACATTGATCCTTTGTTTTTCTTGATCTAATTTGCTGCAGCGTGGACCAGATCATTGGTAAGGGTCCTGTTTCTATGGACAAAAAGCCACGAGAAAAAGGAGAAAAGCCCCCTATTGGAACTGAAATTGATGCAGCTGATGAGTTGAGCATGATGGGAAGAGTGGTAAAGGTGGAAAAGCAGGTGAGAAAAGTACTTTATTACATGCTGGAGAATAGGAGAATATAGTAGATAAAAAACTGTTGCTGCTTCCTTAAGCTTCAAGCTAAAAAATTCTCTGCCCCACTTAAGACCCAAGAGCTGTGCTTCGTATGGTGTTAGGTGGCGAGGGACCTGAATCCAGCCTCCAATCCCCCCCCCCTCCCCCGGGGGAAGAGGAGACCCCCAGCACTGGATTTCGAGTGGATTTGAGACATGTAGAATCTACGTTAGGAGAATTAAGCATGTGGGTTCTACTAGGGTTAAATCAATCCAAATGTCTTCTAAGGCTTCTAATAATGATTTCATGGTGCCTCATGATTTGGGATGCTCTACAGCTCAAAGTACATTTTCAGCCAGATTAAAAAAAAAAAGTTATACTCACCTTTTCTTCCATGCAGACCATCGCTCCTAGTCTGGGGCTGCAGCGCTCACCTGAAAGGCTGGGTCCAGGTCCCTCGCTGCCCAGGACCATACGCAGCACCGCTCACTCATCGTGAGTTTCCCTCCGAGGAGGCAACAGCCCCGCCATTAGTCACGATGAGCTGTGGCCATTGTTTTATCTGTCTGAAAATGTACTTTAAAGCTAAATGGAAAGAAACTTACTTAGTTCTGGAATCCCAAGACAACTGCAAATGTGCATGAGGGTGCCCCATCTGTTGCTCCCTGCACTTTGTATGCATGGTGAACCTGATGGCTCCCACACTGATCCCACACTTAGTATGTATATAGCCCCAAAACTGTGGCCATTCCTATGAAACATTTTAGTGGACAAAAATAGTATTTAGATTTTTGGTCAGCTAATGCATGCAGTCTCCTGCACATGTCACCTGAAGAGTTAAAGTGGACCAACACCCAGGGGGGATCGGCCTGGGAATCTATAAGATTCCCGGACCGATCAGATCCCTCCCCGCGGGGCATCCGAAATCGGGATGTCCCGTGGGGTGAAACCCCCCAGGAAGCCCACAATCCTACCTTTTCCACGTTTCAGCGGCGCATGCGCGTCCGCCGCCGCCGCCTCCCGCGCGCCCCTCAAGCAGGGCGCGCTCCCGCGCCGGCCGTTTGTGAATGGCCGGCGCGGGTGCGCTCCCTGTAAGAGGGACGTGCGGGAGGCGGCGGCGGATGCGCTCTGCTTGTCCGGCGCTGCCTTTCGCTTGTCCGCCGGCGGGGATTGGCTGCAGCGGTCACGTGGGAGCGGGGAGAGGTGAGTTTTCGGGGCTTTCTGGGGGGTTTCACACAGCGATCGGGGTGCCCCACCGAAGTGGACCAAAATCCAGGATAGTCAAAATCCTGGGTGTTGGTCCACTTTAATAACTCTACCTAAACCCCCTTTTTGAACTGTAACACTGTGCAGGCAAGTAAAGTATTTTTCATTGTGTGTGTGCAAGTAAGTTAAGTTATTGCAATGTCTTTAGACAGGCTGATTCATGTATTGCATTGCTTGTGCACACACAAGTAAAGAAGTAGCAATGCCTGCACAAACTTTTAAACTTAGTAATGTTAGGGACGGGGTACTAATTGGACGGCCTTGACGTGGCTACCTCGCTTTTACATTCATTGCAATCTATGTTAACTAACAGTCCATGTTCTTAACAAGTGTTAGCTAGGTTTTTCAGTTTTTAGTATGAGTGTGCAGAGGGTTAACTTTCTTTTTTGTCCACTTTAATAACTCCAATTCTTTGCATGACACACACAAACACACACACAGCACACATAGGGGTTGATTCAAGAGCTGCTCCTGAAAATCTCACCAGGACTGTCGATGCAACTCGCCAGCTAGATTTTTCGGCAACTCACCTGATTTAAAGCCCCTTTCAAGATGTTTGCGGGGCTGTGGATAGAAGCGAGAATTCATAGTGAGAATACTCGCTTCCATTCATGATTTTACAACTCGCATTACAGTTCATTCAATCACTGTCAGCGAGTCATACTATTTTTCATTCATAAAATTAATACTGCTACAGGCAGCATCCATTTTATCAGTGAAACTAACAGCGGACTTAAATACATTTTGTTAGAAATGTTATTTTTCAAGAAAAGAATTTCGTGGGCTCTGCCCTAAAATGCAACCAGCCTGGGCACTAGGCATAAGGGCTTGTAACCCAGGGTTCAGAGTCAATGCTGGGGGACCCTGGCCCTGCAAGTTGGACACCCCTGGAAGAACCTTGTGCCCATTCCAAAGGGCACATGCTCTTCTGCACCCTCAATGCCCAATATGGGGGTGCACATAATATGTTGGTTTACTGGTATGTTGGCAGGGGAAGATTAACTTGTATAGGGGTCTTTAGGGCCTCACCTCACCTCAAGTGTTGTAAAAAAGAGAAAAAAAAAATTTACAATAAACTTTAATATTCTAAGTATACAGCACGTCCTGTTCCAGAAGATATACCTTACTCTTGGGTTATACATCCAGTAGATGGCGCTGGACTGCAGTGACAGAAAAGTGGCTCCTCCCGGCCCCATATATACCAGAGTAGTGCTGGAGGATCAGCGCTACCAATTTGTGGCCTTGCACTTCGGTCTCACCTCGGCTCCCAGGGTATTCACCAAGGTGCTGGCAGGAGTGATGGCTCTGCTGAGATCTCAGGGCATTCGCATTCTTCCCTACTTGGACGACATGCTTATCGCTTCTCAGTCCTTCCATCAGGCAGAGCTGGATACTCAGAGGGTGGTGTCCACACTGGAGTCATTCGGCTGGGTGATCAACAAACCCAAATCTTCCCTGTCTCCTTCCATGGTGAAGTCCTTTCTGGGCATGATTCTGGATTCATCTCAGGTCAAGATCTTTCTTCCTCAGCAGAAGGTGGAGAGTCTTCAAGAGAAAGCTCAGCTCCTTCTGTCTTGTCCTCATCTGTCCATCAGGCAGGGAATGCAGTTGGTGGGCCTGATAGTCTCCTGCTTCGAGGCGGTTCCATATGCTCAGTTCCACATGAGGCCTCTTCAGCTTCACCTCTTGTCAGTATGGGATCGGGACCCCGTGTCCTTGGATCAGGTGTTTGTCCTGTCCCCTCTCGGCGGTCTCTATCGTGGTTGCCGGACTCAATGAACTTGCTGGGGTGCAGATCCTTTCTGACCCCTTGTTGGGAGACTGTCACCACGGATGCCAGTCTGACAGGTTGGGGGGTCTTTTGGAAGTCCCTGAAATTCCGGGGCCAGTGGGGCCCTCAGGAGGCCTATACCCCTATCAACATTCTGGAGTTGAGGGCGATCAGGTTTGTTCTCGACCACTTAACCCCACACCTGCAGGGTCGGGCTGTTCAGGTCCGCTCGGACAACCAGACGGCGGTTGCCTACATCAATCATCAGGGAGGAACACGGAGCAAGAGGGCCTTCAAGGAAGTGTCCCTGATACTGTCCTGGGTGGAGGTGAATGTTCCCTGCATCTCAGCTGTGTACATTCCGGGGGTGGAGAATCTGGAGGCAGACTCCCTGAGCAGGGGGACCTCTTGTCTGGGAAAGTGGTCCCTCAGCAGCAGGGTTTTTCGCTCCCTGTGCCACCGCTGGGGTCAGCCGGATGTGGATCTGTTTGCGTCCCGTCACAATCACAAGTTTCCAGTGTTTGTCTCTCTGTCCCAGGATCCTCTGGCCTTGTCCATGGATGCCTTGGCAATGTCTTGGACGAATTTTCAGCTCCTGTATGTGTTTCCCCCGTTTCCCCTGCCAGCCATACTGGTGGCCCCCTGTTGGCCAAGAAGGGTGTGGTTCGCAGACATCGTGCAGCTGGCAGTAGATCAGTACGCCCTGCCCCGGGTTCCAGATCTGCTCAGTACTCTGAAAGGTCATGTTTCTGCCTTGGCCATTTTTTTCCAAACATCCTTTGCTCAGCATCCCCTGGTCAAGACCTTCTTCCAGGGGGTTACTCACGTGCGTCCCCCACGTAAGCCTATGTTACCAGTCTGGGACTTGAAATTGGTCTTATCTGCCCTGCAGGGGTCTCCCTTCGAGCCCTTGCAGGGGGCCCCCTTGTCCATTCTTACGCTTAAGGTAGTCTTTTTGGTGGCTATCACTTCTGTTAGGCGTGTTTCTGAGTTGGTGGCGCTTTCCATCAAACCTCCTTATTTTGAGAGACACCAGGACAAGGTGGTGTTTCGTTTTAAGCCAGATTTCCTGCCTAAGGTTGTTTCTGCCTTTCATCTCAATCAGGACATTGTTTTGCCTTCTCTGTGTCCGAATCCTAGTAACTGTAAGGAGAGGGTTTTACACTCTTTGGATGTGGTTAGGACTCTGAAGTTCTATCTGGTGGCTACTGAACCCTTCAGGAAGACTGATGATCTTTTTGTGCTCCCGTCTGGACCTAAGAAGGGTCTGGCTCCAGCTAAGTCCACTATCAGCAAGTGGATCCGTCAGGCTGTGATACAGCCTACTCCGCTAAGGGGAAGGAGCCTCTCTTCCGCCTTACTGCTCATTCTACTCATGCTATTGGTGCCTCTTGGGCTTTTCAGCACCAAGCTTCTGTTGAACAAGTTTGCAAGGCCGCCACTTGGTCTTCTGTTCATACTTTTTCTAAGTTTTACAAGGTTGATGTTAAGGCCTCAGCTGATGCTGCTTTTGGTCGCAAAGTTCTGCAGGCAGCAGTGGTTTAAACTGTCTGCTGTTGCTTTTGGGGATCCCACCCTACCTTACGGACACTGCTATTGGATGTCCCAAGAGTAAGGAATATCTTCTGGAACAAGACGTGCTGTATACTTAGAATAATACAATTCTGTGAAAACTCACCTGTAGAATTGGTATTATACGTATACAGCACGTCCTGTTCCACCCCACCCTTGTTATCATTATTTTTATTTACCTCTTTATGGTGATTGTTCTTATTTTCAATTTTTTATATAATGGTTATAGTTCTCCCGGTCTCATTTTAACTGCTTTTCAATACTGGGGAATTTGTGGGAGGTCCCTGGTATATATGGGGCCGGGAGGAGCCACTTTTCTGTCTCTGCAGTCCAGCGCCATCTACTGGATGTATAACCCAAGAGTAATGAATTTCTTCTGGAACAGGACGTGCTGTATACGTATAATACCAATTCTACAGGTGAGTAATCACATAATTCTATTTTTCTTTCTTTTCTTTGGGTCTTCTCTTTGCCCCCTCTGCCATCTTCTTGTGGCAGCGTGGGGCGTCAGGAGTGACGCCTCTCCCCACTATCTGGATCAAGGGGGACGTGGTTCTCCCTTCTACCCAGCAAAGGTATGAAATGAGGACCAGGAGCTGTATTTTATACTAGGAGGCCCCTCGTAATTTCAAGTTATGGAAGCCCTTGGGCGCGAGCCCCTAAGGTCCAGGCAATAATTAAGATATTCTCTAAACTTTTTCTGAAGTATTCAGTAGCTTCTACAATACTTCAGCTCCGTTTGCTGCTTATAACAATTATAATCAGTGGCAAGCATGTGGATGGGTGGTAATTATTACAATGTCAACTTGATAGGACCAGCAGGTAAGTCTAGATGTGGTCAGTTCTACTACCCCAGTCTGATACTAGTTGCCCGTCTCACTGACACAAGCTTAAGTTGCACTCAGATGAACTATAATGATTGTTCATTGGCACAAACAGGAACAGCAATCTACACAGCTCACACATGTATGCAGTAGGTATTGTTGGTAAATCTGATAAAATAGATTTGGGTGGTTGGGTTATTTTATCAAGCTTGAGGTAATGATCATTTTAAAGCTAAATTGGACCCCGACAAAAATAACTGGTGGTCTGCCACTTTATCCTTCAGCTGCCTGAGCTGTGTGTGCCTCATTATTCCATTTGTTCACGAATGTTCTCTAACAAAACTGTTATGCCTTCACATAACTGCGACCTCTGAAGGGAATTACTGGACCCGCACTGGATTTTACTTAGGGGTATCAGAGTACAGAGGGCTGAGTACATTTGCATGACACACTTTCAAATTCTTTATACTTCTACTTGCTAGTTTGTGTTGCTCTGTCACCAAATCTCAATAAAACATTTAAGTTCAAGGCACTATATATATATATATATATATATATATATATATATAGTATTTTATTTAATATCTTCTGTGCCCTTATGGTATAATTTTCCTTTCAAGGTCCAGTCCATTGAGGAGAAGCTTGATGTTCTTCTTGGATATTATTCTCAGTGTCTGAAGAAAGGTCCTGTAAGTTCTTTCACACTGACTTCCATGCACATGCCATTAATAGACCAAGACATGACATCTGACTACCATAGCCCAGTAGACCATGTAGATATATCGGTGTCTGCTCAGACACTAAACATTTCCCGTTCAGACAGCAACAACATGGACTGATGGATATGAAGCATGGAGGAAAAATGTGTCCTACGATTTGAGATCTTATAAAGGAGACACCATTTGGTTATTTTAACAAAATATTTTTTTCTGGATTCTCTCTTGTACTCTTCATCTAAAGAAATGAATCTAGAATTTTCTTATGCAATTTCACGATGGGGACCTCTGGAAAAGTGGATTGTTTTTTTACTCGAGTCACAGAGAGGCAAAAGAATTTGACAAGCCATATATTCTCTCCGTGCCACGGCGAGGAGAGATTTTATGTCATCAGTCATGGCTATAAAGCAACTGATATGTCAATCAGGTTACAATAATGAGCTGCACTGTGGCCACAACTAGCATTGTCCTTTCTTGTTACCATATCTTGCTAAGATGGTGGTGCCATTTTGTACAGCCTCTAGAAAGTGCCTCAAAGATCTTATTATTCAGATGCTGCTCCTAATGATTTTTCATCTCCTGAATGTTGGGGCAGCGGATGGATTTGTGTACAAGAAACTTGAGCTTCTTAATGCTGTCTTAGCTGAGTGAAAATATATGCTTAGCACCTTGGACAAAGTGATAACAGTATGGCTTTTAGGCTCATGTGTTACCTCCAAAAGAAGAAGAAAAATCTTTTCTTTCAGAATACTAGTGTTCATCTAATGGAGCGGAAGATACGTGGATGTCTATAACTTACCTGGTGGTGTTAAGTTGCAGAGTGAATGTCTACAAACTGATTTTATATAAAAATATATGCATACTTACGTGCCTGTTGATGAATGGGTGTAGTACAAACAAATATGTGATGTTTGTGTAAATGCATATAATCTCATATACAGGGTAATTACATGTAATTAATTTATTTCACAAATTCTGATATACCATGAAAGGTTAACTCCTCAAGTTTCTACAGATACTCACAAATGTTGAATGTGGGTGCCCTCCCTTTGTGACCTGGCAGATGTCTACATGATTCTCTAGTTTTTGCCACCCCTTGCCAGCATAGCCTGAGTTGACCACATTGCCCACACTGTTGCTTTAACTACTGTAAGTCCTGTGGAAGTGTGGGAAGCTGACTCCTCGAACTGTTTCACCCACCTTAAGACGTTATGATGGTGAGGGGCTTTAGCAACGGATAATGATAATGTTTTTTTGTGTATTCTAGCACACATTAGGTTTCTCTTGTGCTGATGATGCCATTTTGCAGAATAGCTCCTCTAGTGAGCATTTCAGAAATGGCAAACTTTTCAGTGTGGCCAAACAGTAGGTTAGACTTTGTCGATATTTGCACCATTCCTTTTGAATAACCCTGTTAAACAGACATAGAATGAGGGTCATGCTAATTATTGAGTGAAGCAAGTTCTACTCTGGGTGCACATTTGGGTGTAAAGTGCAACCTTTACCACCGGTAAAATTGCAATAGAAAATGTTTGTTTTCATTTTTCCCAAAAAAACATTTCCCAGTGACATTAGGATATTTTTTGAATGTTTGGAAACTGCTGAACATTCGCTAATGCAATAACCAAATGGCAAATTCTATAGCATACTTTAAAAAAAATTATGCTTAACTGATGTACCTCACCTGGAAAAAATGCCCCGTTGCAGGTACAGGGAAAAAAAAGATTATTGCAATTTTGGGTGTTAAAGTTAAAAAGCTCACCGACATGCAGGTTGCAATTCACACCCAAATGTGCACCCACTTGCTTACCTAAATAACTAGCATGACCCCAAATGTCTTCTTCCTAGACCTTCTGTACTTAGTCTGTCCAGTCACATTACCTAGTTTTGCCCTATCTGTGTTTGGGGCAACTATTAAAGACACAAAGCTACCTGAACAAATCTAGCTCTGGACGTTTGTACTAGAATATATATATATATATATATATATATATATATATATATATACACACACCGTACTTTTCGCCCTATAAGACGCAATTGCCCATAAGACGCACCTAGGATTTTGGGAAGGAAAACTAGAAAAAAAATATTCTAAGCCAAATGTTGTGCTAAAACACCCAATTGCAGACAGTGTGGCGTTTCCCCATCCCATTCCCATAGGCAGTGCGGCATTCCCCCCTTCCTACTTCCCATAGGCAGTGTGGCATCCCTCCCATCCCTTTCCCCATATAGTCAGTGTGGCATCCCCCCTCCTATTCCCATATAGGCAGTGTGGCATCCCCCCTCCCATTCCCATATAGGCAGTGTAGCATTCCCCCCATTCCCATATAGGCAGTACGTCATTCCCCCCTCCCATTCCCATATAGGCAGTGTGGCATCCCCTCGCCCATTCCCCATATAGGTAGTGTGGCATTCCCCTTATAGGTAGTGTGGCATTCCCCCCTTCCATTGCCCATATAGGTAGTGTGGCATTCCCCTTATAGGTAGTGTGGCATTCCCCTTTTAGGTAGTGTGGCATTTCTCCTCTTCCATTGCCCATATAGGTAGTGTGGTATCCCCCCCCCTTTCATTGCCCATATAGGTAGTGTGGCATTCCCCTTATAGGTAGTGTGGCACCCCCCCCCTTCCATTGCCCATATAGGTAGTGTGGCATTCCCCTTATAGGTAGTGTGGCATTCCTCTTTTAGGTAGTGTGGCATTCCCCTTATAGGTAGTGTGGCATTCCCCTTTTAGGTAGTGTGGCATTTCCCCCCCTTCCATTGCCCATATAGGTAGTGTGGTATTCCCCCCCTTCCATTCCCCTATAGGTAGTGTGGCATTCCTCCCCTCTTCCATTCCCCCATAGATAGTGTGGCATTCCCCCCTCTTCCCTTCACCGTATAGGTAGTGTGGCATTCCCCCCCTTCCATTCCCATTATAGACAAAAGTAAAATTAAAAATAAGACATTTTTAATCCCACCTTTTAATCCTCTCCGCTGTCTTCACACACAGACGCACGGCCTTATACAGCGGTGGGCGTGGCCGACGCTCGAGCATCGGCCACACCCACCGCTGTATAGTCCGGGTGACTCTGTCTGCTGGGGCCATGGAGAAGTGACAGGAACAGTGCCAGCGGTGATACCTTTGCCACTCGCACTGTCCCTGTCACTTCTCCACGGCCCCAGCAGACAGAGACACCCGGACTATACAGCGGTGGGTGTGGCCGATGCTCGAGCGTCGGCCACGCCCACCGCTGTATAAGGCCGTGTGTTAACTCTGTATGCCGGCTCCACAGAGAGGAAGCGATGGAGGCAGCTGTACCTGGCGCCTCCCCCGCAGTGTCTGCACGTGCAGGCGCCGCAGAGGAGGCGGCGACAGATACAGCTGCCTCCATCGCCAGCACACAGAGTGAACACCCGGCCTTGGTATAGTGGTGGGAGTGGCCGATGCTCGCCCACCACTGTAACAGGCCAGTGCTTGTGTGTGCTCCGCCACTTCCGGGACAGCGCGAGCGATGGAGAGGTGAGGTAACCTTTTCCTTTTTATTTATTTTTTTTCCACATTTGCGCCCCCCCCCCCCCACACACACACACACACACACACACACACACACACACACACACACACACACACACACTCTTTTGGGGGAAAATAAGTGCGTCTTATAGGGCGAAACATACGGTATATATCAACAAATAAACCTGTAAGATAGTAAGAAAATGTGTTAATTATGTATCCCAACTAAAAATACCCACTAAACTTCATCTAAACTCCAACTACATCTAAGGGAGACATTTTTGTGGGGTTTACTATTCCACTTTCACAGGGGAGAACCATTTACCTGTAATTGCTTGTCTTTTGAGTCAGTCTGTGGGGAACAAAGGCATTAACTATGATAGGCAAAAGCATCTAAACAAAATAGAATGTCGATAGCAATAAGTTATTCCTGCACAGGCTGGCTCATGGGACAGGCTGTTATGAGTTAAACAGTTCTTCCCTATTAAAGCAAAACGGTAGGCTCAAAACTGGTCACCCCAGAAAAAAAGAAAGATTTTTTTTATGCAGGGCACACAGTATAAGCCACTTGATATCTATTATATTTGTGTATTTTTAATATTTGACCAATTTTTTTTGTTTTCAAAAGTGCTCCATTAAATATGTACTGGGTCTGGGCTGATATTTCAGAAAGAGAAGGATATAATACCAAAGCAATACTGTGTGCTAGCCTAAGCATGGGCCATATGAAACAAATCTCAAATGCCCTCCATTAGTTCTTTTCTGTGAGGGCAATTTTCTAGATATGTTCCAGTTAGAGGCAGGTACCTCTGACCTCCTTGTTCCCACATACTGTAGTACCTCTATTATACCCCATGTTCCACTGCATGGACTCTGTCTCACTTACAGGCTTCAGAGATAAAATGAAAGATATTCAATTTTCTTCCTCTTGAGACTTGAGGCACAGGGGGCTGTTGTAGATTTATGTCAGATTAAAAATATCTGATACATACCAGAATAAATAAGGCTTCCAGGTAGAAAGCACACATGAGCTAAAATATTGTTGTTATCTAACATAGCTCTACTTTTTATGTTCAGAATGAACAAACTGGTACCATGGGCTTTACATAGTGAAACCACTGGCAATACCATTTGCCATTGTGTTTTCTTACATTGATGTGGAGGCATGGTTTATTCTAATTTTCATGAACACATTCAAATCTTGGCACAAACATACATGTCTGCTTGTTCAAGTATGACGATGTCTGTATGTGTGTAACCGTATGAGTGAAACTTGTATGCAGCTGTAGCTACAGACCAGTGTTTGTGATGGGATGTAGATTGTAATGCATTATCTTTTTTTACGAGGGATTTGCCCTTTTCTTTAGTCAGTAGTTTATTTTGCACAGCTGTCTCTATAGGAGAAGCAATATATGAATATATGCAAAGCATTGTGCATCACTGCATTGCTCTGTCTTCCATGCTTCTCTTGAAACACACTCTTAGCATGTCTTCCCCATCCCACTCCCTTAGCATGTTATTGAGGGGTAAAGCCCACCTGCACTGAGGTTGCTTTACTTATAGTTGTACCTCTAGTTACACCTACTGTCTACTCTGTAATATAGTGGATGGGTTCCCTATCATATCGAAGTTCCACAACTTCCTAATGCATTATCCATCTGTATTCATTATGCATTGTTTTTCCATATACATATATATATATATATATATATATATATATATATATATATATTATATAAAGTTATATATAAAGTTTATATTAACTATAATCTTATCCAGTCATTTGTAAATGATGACAGAGCAGGACACAGTATTTCTATTACACAGAACTTGCACTATCATGCTGTTTCAAGTCTACGCACATTTGTGCACCACAATTCTGTTCCAACATTCCCATATATATAGGCAATAAGCTACATCCTTTAATACTAAAATAAGTTAATCATTTACACAGTACACATTATAAAACATTCACTTGTTTCTTTTTGATTTGTAATGGTTGACCCTAAAATCCATTCCCTGGTGATAGTACAGTATAATTATACAATTAGCATATAATTCAAATTTACATGGTCAATGGAACCTAAGGCTAGCTGTGATGTTTATCTTTTTTATTGTGGAACGCAATATACACCTCTAGGATGTCAAACATTACTTACCATTGTTCCTCTACCACCTGTTCATTCTTTCTAATCCCATGTGGTAAACCATCTCTCCTCTACTATATGTATGCAGGGAGGAAAACTCCCTGCACGCCTGCACTGAAGCCAACATTCTCTTCAATTGTCAGCACACAGCTCATTGCACAACCCAAAAGTTCCCTCTGTTACATATAGTCATGTATCTGTATATCTCTTTAATGCATCTTTTAAAGGCAAAATGCTGAAGGACACTGCAGTCTTTAGGCGTACAAATGTTTTAGAAAATACTATATAATTGTCTTACATGTTGTTGTACATAAATTTTCAAACTCAACAGATCCACCTTAATTACAGGAAAGAAAACAAATGTTTATCACAGCAAAAACTGCATGCAAAACAGCCAGGCCTAATTGATGTCAAATTGTTATGAGTGACTTGGAAACTTGCCTTTTAATAGACTTGAGTCTTGGACAGTTCTCCATGAATGCACATGACTGTGCAGGCTTTCACTTTATAGGTATTTTTGGAGGCGCCAAATCTATACCATCCATAACACTGATAATAGACAACAAACCATACTATGCATTTCTATGGTTGTTTTATTTAGTACATAAAGACAGCTTTCTCTGCCTTTTTTAAGCTTTAGACCTGGCATAGAGGCACAAGACTCTCCTTACTACTACTGGCACTCCTACTACTGCTCTCGGACCCCAGTGTCTGATGCTGACCACTGCATTTTTTGGCTTACAGAATCAAGGGAGCATGTGTGAAGTACAAGGCCTGACTGGGCCATCTATACATTTCTATTGTCACCTGGCTGAGCTTCAAACACCATTGTACCCCACCTTCAAGCTTTGACAAAAAAGCAGGGAAAATGGCCTTTCCCGTTAATGCAAATCTTTCTTATATGCTTTGCTTATATTGGAACTGTCATTTTCTTGTCATGTTGGTAATTTGAAAGAATAGGTTTGGAGACTATGATTTGTTGAGGGTAAGCCAGACAACATGAAGGAAACCCACCTGAACACATTAACTCAGGCCTCCTGAGCAAGCAATTTAGGGCGATAATTCCTTGTAAAAGCCTACACGGCGGCTGAGTGTAAGCATAGTTGCTTACACTCATGTAGGTATGCAGTTTTTCCTATTGCATGGCACGGCCTGCTTCAAGAAGTTCTTACGTATAGGATATTCCGCCACAAGGTGGCGCAGTGCACTGCAGAAGAGTTGTGGCTCCTCCCGGTACCATATAAAAACAGGATCACCAATAGACCTCTCCAGTGTTTCCTCTGCACTGCGAAGATAGAAGATGGCTCTTATATTGCGCAGGTGAGCGGGGCAACCAAGCCTGCGGCCCTGCATGTCAATTTCCACCCGTTTCCGGACCCTCTGTGCCTCCCAGCCTTCGCTGATGGGTGAAGGTAGAGGAGCACTAGGGTCAGGTGCTCAAGGAGTGCTGCTCCAAGCCGCAGACCCTGTACCACAAAGGGTAGCCGGCCATAGGCTTTATGGTGAGCCTACTGAGGGATGCGGAGTTCCTGTCCTAGCTTCTAAGGGGGTGTGTTTTTTGGGGACTGTGTGCTTTGTTTCTCTGGTTTCTGGGGTCCCCCCCCCTCCCCCTCTCCCCAGCGTGTGTTTGGGGGGGGGGGGGGCGAGTGGTAGCGGCGAGTGGTTTTTAAGATGTCTTTCGCCGCATTGCCGCTTTGTACTCCGCTCCGCGGCGGGCGGTGCTATAGCTGTCAGGCGTTTTTTTGTATTGTGATGGCGCCGGCGCAGTCACGTGAGCGCCATTTTCGCGCTCTTCGTGGGGGCCAGGCCGGGGGATGACGCGTATCGCCATGTGCGGGGCATCCCCTTTGAGTGACAGTGCCGCGGTGTGCGTGCCGTGCGCCCAAGGTATCATTGCGGCCCAGGCTGGGCTGAACGCTTCTCTTCCCAGTTCTGCGCTCCCTTCGGCATCGCCTACCCCTCCATGCCTGCATTTAGCCCCCAGTGAGGGGAATACTAGCAGGGGGTCACAATCTGATCTGGCACTTCGTGTGGCCAGCATTGAAAGGCAGCTTGCCAGGCCTGTTCCAGGTAAGGCCTCTGGCAAGAAGCGGCACCTGGCTCCCACACCCTCCCTCTTTGTGGGGAGGATGAGGGAATTGTTGCTTTTGGTGGCCATTACTCCCTAAAGGAGGGGGAGCTTTTCCAGGACTCTGACTCCTCTGGGGACCAGCAGGAGGGGTACGACAGTGACCCAGGGTCTGCGTCCGGGGAGGACTCATGGTTCCCTGATGACACTGATAGACTGTTGTCTGACGTTTTTGAAACCTTGCACATTGCCCTCCCTGAGGTGGCTAAGACGAAACAGGGTGAACATCCTGATAAACAGCGTCTGGAGTTCCTTGAGCAGGGCCATTTTTCTAATATGGTGCTCAAGGAGTGGGAACCCCCTAATAGATTGCCCGCAGTGCCCAAAGGGTTGGATATGAGGTATCCCATTCCTGCTGACCTGGTCAAGCGATGGTCGTGTCCCCCTGAGGTGGACGCTCCCGTTCTAGGGCTGTCCAACACCTCGATCATGCCTTCTCCTGACACTACCACACTGCGGGACAGCCATTACAGCTATTGCCCTTAAGAAAAAGCTTAAGCATCTCACTGATGACGCTATGGCTGGTAGGAGGAGGGAGGATTATAGGGCCCTCTTGCTTTGCTCTGATTTTGTTGCCTTTGTCCTTACTGCCATGGATGATGCATTCCGGCAGGGTGGTAGGGCCTCTGCCCTCTTGGTGGCTATGCGTCGCTCTGTTTGGTTGCGTCAGTGGGCAGCTGACACTGCAGCTAAGAAGGCTCTCACTGGGCTCCCTTTTGCGGTGCTGCGGCTCTTTGGTGAGCGTCTGGATGTTCTAGCCAAGGATGGTAGTCTACCTCAGCGTAGGAAGCAGCCTCGGCCCTTTCGGGGGCCCTCCGCTTCCCTCCCCGCTTTTTGTGCTCCCAGAGGAGGTCGTGGCTCCCTCTCCTTGGGTAGCCGCAGAGATTCTTGGGGTCGTGGCAGATCCCGTGGTTGTCCCGGTCTCTCATGGGGTTCCAAGCCCAAGCCCCCTCAGGCATGAGGAGGCGCCCTCACCCATCTGGGTGGGGGGACGGCTTCGGCTCTTTGCTCACGTCTGGAGGCTCCTTGTCACAGACCGGTGGATTCAGGAGGTGGTGTCCTCCGGTTACAAGATAGAGTTTTCAGCCTGGCCGCCCCCAAGATTCCTCAGATCCCGGATGTCTCAAAACCCTCTGTCAGCTCAGGGTTTGCGCCTTGCAGTTCAACGCCTGTTGGAGTGAGGAGTCATTTGCCTGGTGCCTTCCCAGGAACGGGGTCGGGGGTTCTACTCCAATCTTTTCACGGTTCCCAAAAAGGATGGGTCTTTGAGGCCCATCCTGGACTTGAAGGGTCTCAACAAGTTTGTCAGGTTCAAGCACTTTCGCATGGAGACGTTGCGCTCGGCTGTCAGTACCCTTCGCCCGGGCGACTTCATGACCTCAGTGGACATCAAGGATGCCTATGTTCATGTGCTGATCTTTCCGGGGCATCAGAGATTCCTGAGGTTCGCTCTAGAGGATCAGCATTACCAGTTTGTGGCTTTACCATTCAGTATCACCTCGGCGCCTCGGGTGTTCACCAAGGTGCTGGCGGACGTGATGGCTCTGCTGCGGAATCAGGGCATTCGCATCCTCCCTTACCTGGACGACATTCTGATTGCAGCTTAGTCTCTTCGTCAGGCTGAGAAGGATACTCTGGTGGTGACCTCCACTCTCGAGTCCTTCGGCTGGGTGATTAATTTTCCCAAGTCTTCACTGTCTCCGTCTTTGGTGAGGTCCTTTCTGGACATGACTCTGGATACCTCTCAGGTCAAGGTATTCCTGCCTCAGCAGAAAGTGGAGGGCCTTCAGAAGCAGGCACAGACTCTGCTCTTGTGTCCCCATCCCTCCATCCGGCAAGGGATGCAATTAGTGGGCCCGATGGTGTCTTGTTTCGAGGCGGTCCCCTTTGCTCGGTTTCACATGAGACCTCTTTAGTTGCACCTCTTGTCAGTTTGGGATCGGGACCCTGTGTCCCTGGATCAGGAATTTGCTCTGTCCCCCCTGGCCAGACAGTCCCTCTCATGGTGGCTAGACTCAAGGAACCTTCTAGTGGGCAGGACCTTTCTTCCTCCGTGCTGGGAGACTGTCACCACAGATGCCAGTCTGACCAGTTGGGGGGGCTTTTGGAAGTCCCAGGGTCAATTTGAAGTTCCAGGGTCGGTGGGGCCCCCAGGAGGCCCATGCTCCCATCAATGTCCTGGAACTGAGGGCGATCCGGTTGGTTCTTTCTCAGCTGACCACACACCTTCAGGGTCGGGCTGTTCAGATCCGCTCGGACAACCAGACAGCGGTTGCATACATCAATCATCAGAGAGGGACTCGGAGCAAGCGAGCCCTCAAGGAAGTGTCCCTGATATTGTCTTGGGCAGAAGAGAATGTCCCTTGCATCTCGGCGGTCTACATTCCGGGGGTGGAGAACCAGGAGGCAGACTTTCTGAGCAGGGGGACGTCTCGGCTGGGGGAATGGTCCCTCAGCAACAAGGTATTTCACTCCCTGTGTCACCGCTGGGGTCAGCCGGATGTGGACCTGTTTGCGTCCCGCCACAATCACAAGCTTCCAAGATTTTTCTCCCTGTCGCAGGATCCTCTGGCCTTCGCCACAGATGCGCTAGCAATGCCTTGGATGGAGTTTCAGCTCCTCTATGTGTTCCCTCCCTTTCCTCTGCTGAGCAGGGTGCTGCGCAAGATAGCCCAGGAGGGGGTACCAGCCATTCTGGTGGCCCCCTGTTGGCCAAGGAGGGTGTGGTTCGCAGACATGCAGTTGGCAATAGATCGGTACGTCTTGCCCAAGGATCCAGATCTTCTCACTCAGGGAAAGCTACACCATCCCAATTTACAAACGCTGGCTTTAACGGCTTGGCTGCTGAAACCTCCATCTTGATGGATAAGGATAAGGTGGTGTTTCGGCTTAAGCCGGATTTCTTGCCTAAGGTTGTGTCTGCCTTTCATCTCAATCAGGACATTGTATTACCTTCTTTGTGTCCTAACCCTGCTAATTCTAAAGAACGGACTCTTCATTCTCTGGATTTTGTCAGGGCTCTGAAGTTTTTCTTGGTTGCTACTGAGTCTTTCAGGAAATCTGATGCTCTTTTTGTTCTTCCTGCTGGACCTAGGAAGGGTTTGCCTCTGGTTAAATCTACTATCAGCAAGTGGATCCGTCAGGCGGTGGAGCAGGCCTATTCTGCTAGGGGAAAGGTTCCTCCTTTTAAGGTTACTGCTCATTCCACTCGTGCTGCTATTGGTGCTTCTTGGGCTTTTCAGCACCAAGCTTCGGTTGAACAAGTTTGTAAGGCTGCGACTTGGTCTTCTGTTCATACCTTTTCCAAGTTTTACATGGTTGATGTTAAGGCCTCAGCTGATGCTGCCTTTGGCCGCAAGGTGCAGGTGGTGGTTTGAACTGCCTGCTGCTACTTTTTGGGGATCCCACCCTACCTTACGGACACTGCTGCTGGATGTCCCATACGTAAGGACTTCTTGAAGCAGGCCGTGCCATGCAATAGGAAAAATACAATTCTGTGAGTACTGACCTGTAGAATTGTTTTTACTATGCATGGCATGGCCTGCTTCACCCCACCCTTGTTATCGTTATTCTTGTTTGCCTCTTTATGGTGATTGTTCCAAGTTAGTTGGGGTTGTTACCTTTTTTACCTTTATTATCTCCCGGCTTCTTGTATAACTGCTTGTCAACACTGGAGAGGTCTATTGGTGATCCTGTTTTTATATGGTACCGGGAGGAGCCACAACTCTTCTGCAGTGCACTGTGCCACCTTGTGGCGGAATATCCCATACGTAAGGACTTCTTGAAGCAGGCCGTGCCATGCATAGTAAAAACAATTCTACAGGTGAGTACTCACAGAATTGTATTTTTTTCTGTTGATAAAATTTTTAAATATACAAGTAAAAACATTAAGATTTAATTACCCTAGTGCTGCATTATTGCAGCTTAAAGACAAAAGTAGACTTTTGTTCGGCCATGTTTAATATGTAAATACTTGTCTGAAAATGTTGGTTATTACATTTTTAGAACAATTTTTTGTTATGAAGCTTTATATTTTTTATTTTGTAAAACTTGGCTAAAATTTGTAAGTCATTACATCACTTAACTGTAAAGTAGAGGCTCTCTTTTTGTTTAAGTTAATATCAAGCTTTTTCATTTTAATATGCGTGCCCCTGGGAGTTGCAAGCTGGTTCATAGGGTCCTTCAGAACTTTTGCTTTGTGTTTGGAGAACCCTATGGAGAAATCACACCCATGTCTTCGGCATGCAAAATGTATGCACCAAGGAAGACTGCCAGTGGATCGCAAAACTAATCTTAAGCAGTGGGATCTCAGGTGAGCCCATAATAAAATTTTAAAAGTCATCCTTTAATGGGCCTTTATATTGTGTTTCAAGTGTAAGCTTCCCCATACACTAGTGGGAGTTAGGATGTCTGCCACCCGACTATCTACCTCACTTTACGCTATTGGCCTCTGGTATGTAATAGGTTTCCTACATTATCTCCAATAGCTTGTGATAAATCTGATTAGGAAAGAAAACCTGTAAGACATTTATATTGTAAGAATTTATATTGTCATAAACACCATTTGAATGTGTATATTGTGTATAATTAGTTTATTTTGAAATATCAGTAATGTCATTCTGTTGTATATACTGTAGTTATTGATAATGACCATGTGAGAGCTTTCCAGCAACAGTGTGATATACTGATATACTGACCTTTTAATTACAGAAATAACTGTTCTGAAGCAAATGTGTCACTTGTGCTGCTTTGTACATCACAATCTGACCACATCCATAGAGTTTGCAAATGTGTCACTTGTGCCGCTTTGTACATCACATCTGACCACACCCATAGAGTTTATATGTCGGAATACATTATGAGTTGTTGGAAAGCTTTAGCAACAGTAACCTTGGAGGTAATTACAAACTCATGCTTAACCTGCTGACACGTTTACTTTAAAAATTAGGATGTTAAGCAGGATGTACCCATAATTGTTAGCTATGAAATCATATCGCATTTTATAAATTAAAATCATCAATTATCACTTTGCCCAGCCTCTGCATCACTGTGTGGGGGTCCTCTCTGCTTGGTGCCCCCTGCCTCCTAGTGCTGTGTTACCATAGCACCCTGCACTCCCTGTACGAATTCTATGCATGAACCAGCATGGAGTTAGGATCTGCATCCAATGTAGGTGGCTTCCCCCAAAACAGACATTTGCCTGCTTCTCCCTCACTTTGACAGATCATTAGAAAGAGGGATATTTTTGTCTTAGGGGGAAGAGTAATTTTAGTTAGAAGGGTTTAGAAGAATGCTTTGAGCTACTGAAACTTGACATGGAAATAGATGCGTTTGCAATAGAACAATTATGTACCTCACTAATTTATTGATTTCAATAAAATTTTACTTGGATTGAGTGTTGATTTTTTTTCTCTAGTTCTTCTGAAATGTATAGTTAATTTCATAAACTAAATAATCACATTTACATTATTTAAATAGGCAGAATAGATAGTATTACAGCACAGTAGAAACTCCTTTTCCTGCCCTTTGTGTTAATATAAATATATATCATTTTGTAAATAAAATGTATTTTATTTCTGTATTACACCATGGTTCATACATTTTATGGGATACCCTAATTAGAGGTCTGGATTCATTTTTTAATTTTGATATATATATATATATATATATATATATATATACCACGTGTTATGTAAATATTGTGTGTACACTAATGCTACCCACATAAGGAGCCGTACCTTAACTTAAATTTTCCTTAATTTTTTTCTGAAGGTCAGAGATCAGAGCACTGAGTGAGTACAATCTGTTTTGGTAATTTATTTTTATTTTTTTAACTCTTTATTTAGTTTTCAGATAGATCAGGCAAAAAAGGGTGTCAAGAAAACTAAATAGTACAGACATGGAATAGTACAGACATGGAATACAGCACTGCAAGTAGGCGCCCACCCTGCTTCCCCAAAGATAGCTTCACACATCCCCTTCCTTCGCTATAGTGCGATTTTGAAGCCTTGGGGAACTGAGAGGGGTAACCTCCTGCTCCCCCTCCACACATGGTCCTTTGGGAGGTTTGTGGTAACCCTCAAGGTCGCCACTTAGGTGCAGAGTTAATCGGTGGGTTACTTCACATTTCAGGCCAAATGCCTTAGGCACTGGTTCTAGCGCTCTTAAAAAAATTAGGGATGGGCTGAGTGCCCCGCCTTGCCGTAGTAAGGAAAGTAAGTAGAAAAAAGCGATGGGATAGGTAGAGTCCACCATATAGGGAGACAAGTATAGTCACAGTTGCAGGTAGGGAAGATAGAGGGCTAGGTGAGGTCAGATGTCAAGTGTCGGACGCCCGGGGGGGGGAAGCCCCCAAGCCCTGGAACATATACCAGGGAGTCCTTACTGCTTGAAACCATTCCTCTCTGTCTTGGGCAGATGCTGTTAGCTCCTCCATCTCCCTTACCCTGTCGACCTCTCGGATCCAGTCTCCCACTGTGGGGGTATAGTCAGTCTTCCAGAATTTAGGGATCAGTGCCTTAGCTGCATTGATCAAGTGCCTCAGCACAGGACTTGTGAGACAGTGATCTTAACCATGATCAGTGTTACACTAGTCCAAAATGACATTATCTTGGAACATGTCCAGAGGATATGGAAGAGTGAGCCCTCCTCCATCTTACACCTCCAGCAGTTGGGCGATGATCCAAGGAAGAGAGATGCTAATCGTTTCTAAAAGTGTGTAAGTCCATGACCCCTACACCAGTTCACAAGGCTTAGGGGATGGCAAGTCACCTGTGACTAGCAGGTGACTTGCTATTAAACCCCGGCACCCCCATTACCTGCCTCCCCAGGTAGGGGGGCAGAAGAGCCCGGGCTATGCGGGCTTGTAGCCTGCAGGGCCAGGGGCCACAAAAGCTGGCCCCTGCGCCCTGTTGTAAGGGGTCCATGACCCCTATACCAGTTCACAAGGCTGGGGGGATGGCAAGTCACCTGCGACTATACAAGCAATATTTAGATTAACTTCATTTTGGATGTTTGCATTGATGAGTTTTAAGAAAGTTTAATATAAGAAACTTATACATTAAACATAAAATTGAAGTGTTTAATGGGGAAGAATTTCAAAGCATAGTTGCATCAACATTTCTAGCAACTTGACAACTCAAGGCCAGGAAGACTACATCAACAATCTATTGTTTTGGAATGTGGTACCACTGAAAGATAAATGAAACTTACAAGCATATTTCTCATAGCTGAGATTGTTAGCAGCAGATTTATCACATGTTTTCTGTGGTTTATACACCCTATCATGTTATGTTTATATGCAGATAAAATCCCCCGCACCAACCTTATTCCTATGTTGCCATATAAACTGAAAAGTACTTTCAGACACAAGTGGCCCTTAATAATACTATTGTTAAAAAAATGAATTATTTAGCTGCTTGATTATTGGAAGGAATGCCTGGGTAAGAAGGATTTAAAAATAAAATTTTGGAATGATTTATTATAATTTGTCCACAGCTAAAGAACTTTAATACAACATATCTGTAAATTACAGAACTAAAAAACAATATTTTACAGTGACACAACCCAAATTCATCTTGACCTTAAAGTCAATTAAATTGAGTGGAAACCTTTAGCTCCTGCTACAGCCTAGCTCACGAGCACCCACGGCTTTACCACTCCAACCAGTATTAAAAAACAGCCATTGCCACCCACCCACCCGCCAAAACCCCAAAAAGCAGTTGGCAAAACAACCTGCTCCATAATCACAGCCATTTTCCAGAAGCAACATCAAAGCACTCAACCTCCCCAAAAATGAAAGGGGACAACTCCACAAATTAGGACAGCCATGGTCACTTATCGCTGACCTTATTACATAGTCACATTGAGCATGTACATCATCCATTCAGAATAACATCTTCTGCCCTTCCAGCTCAATATGGTGAACCACAATCCCTGAGATCCTAAAATAAAGTTCTAGATTGCCTTTTACTCGAGCCCTGACTGATGTTTTTTGGAAATTTTCTAGACAAACCTGGTAATGATCTCAGATCAAAGGATCACCATGTACAGGTGGTTCACCGTGAATGACCTGAGATCCCTATTAATTTCAGCGATGATGACCCTCATCATTCTCCCCAAATTGCCCCCTGCAGGAATTACTAGCACATCAGACAGACAAACCTCCGCCAACCACGCCTGAACATAACCGATCAAATCCTCACACACGGCCCTCAAAACCCCTAAACGCAACACAACACAGCAATTTATCACTCCTCTTGGATAAGCCTGGCTGTAGTCCACTGCAGCAAACTTTGGTCCTCTTCAGGGACCAATAGATGTCCAATTATCCAGACCTCACAGGCTCTAAAACCTGTGACACAATAGAAAATGCATACTATTAAACTAAACTTAACAGACCGTTGCCCCCCTTTTTCTAAATGTATATATACATGCTGCTAGGGGAGGGTGTCAGTCTGTTGAGGCCATGTATAAAACTGGTACCTCTATGACTCCCATCTGCCTACCCTCTGCATGAGCTCCCTTGACATTCCCAACCTGGCTGCTTCTGTAGTAGTGCCAATCATAAAGGAATGGCTCTTGTAGTAATCCAGGCATTGCCCAAGTGCTAGCAAACATTTGTGTAAGATCGGACCTATCAGTCTGATGAGCAGGATGCGTACCGAGAGTGAGGAAACCCTCCTGTGAGCTAGTGATGCTGAGCAAGGCAACTGGGAAACTTTAGCCAGATAACAGGTCCAATACTTGTCTTCACTAAAGGCCCCCACAAGGGAGCATAGACTGGGTTCCAGAGAAGGTCAGGGTCATGAAACCATGAAAAATAGACTGTCTGGACTCTAGGTTGAGTAGCACAGTACCTGGTAGGCTAGATGGGGTAAGAATCAAAGTCAGTAAACAAGCCAAGGTCACAAGCACAGTAGCAGATCAGTGAGCAGGCCAGGATCGATGCAAGCAACAGGTTAATAAACAAGGGTCAAGCTGGAGATCAAGCCAGGTAATCAGTCCAAGAATAAATGTAGTCACAAATGCCGAGGTTGTAGCAGGTAAGCAATCTGATGGAGTGGCCAAGATTGAAGCCGGGTCTAAACAAGAAATAAGAGATCGCAGGAAGCACTGGAGCAGATAAATCAAGAAAGAGCTGATGTCAAGCAGCACTGTGATGATGTCAGCAGCTCCTTTTAAACGTCAGTGTTCAGGTGAGAAGGCCTGGGAACAGACTGCCTGCTGGAATGAAATCTAGGCTTCCGCACAGATGTAGTCGAAGACCAGGAGGCAGATTACCTGCTGGAATAAAATACAGGCTTCAGCTAAGATGTACACATGCACAGGATGTGAAAACCTAGAGCTTTTAGACATTGCCCCACCATTAAAGGTGGCCTAGGCTGTCTGCCAATGCTGGTTTCTTGTGATATAGTTGATAAAATTTAGGGGGGAGATGGGGAGCCTGGATGTTGACAACTGGCTCCCAAGAGTTTTCTTCTGATCCAAACCCTTAGGCCAGATCTATAGATATGAGATTCCAGATTTTTTTCAGGAGGCTCATGCTTAGGAGTGTCAGAAACCTTACATAGCTTTGCGGGTTTTAGCAGAGGCAAATAGAATACTGAATGGATCCTAAAAGAAGGCGGTAGTTTGAGCTCATAGGTGACAGGATTGATCTTGGGCCCCAACTTCTTGGAAGGACATTGGAGCTTTAAATAGACTATGGATAGCCAAACCTTAGTCCCCTATTCAAAATCTGGGTCCGAATTCCGATGCGTCTGCTGAGGCCTTGAAGCATTGCTGATCCTCCAGGATTACATTTTTAACTGTTGGTGAATAGAGCCAACAATGGGCCAAGGACTGGGCCTCAGGAACAAAATCTCCATTGGCAGGCCAGAATTGGCATAGAATCGAGCCTAGACAAAAAAAAAAACTAAAATCATAAGCTAATCCAGCCAGAGATCAGACCAGTCATCCTGTAGATAGAATAACAATGCAGGTACTGCTTCTGGGTCTGATTGGTGTGCCCTTTGTTTGGGGGCGGTATGAAGAAGATGGCGCCAGAGAGATCTTAAGAACTTGGCTACTAACTGAGACCCCCCTGTTAGAGATTACTTTGATGGAACTCCATGGAGATAGATCACCTCCTTAATTAACAGCTTAGCTAACACTAGAGCCGAGGGAAAATTTGCAGAGAGATGAATTGGGCCAACTTAGAAAATCTATCCACCACAAAGGTCTGACAGGCCGACTTTTGCTGTGGACACATACATCGCAGGTTTGAACATATTGCTCACAATCCTTGAGCATGGTTGACCACCAATAAAGTGCTTAAATTTATATTAAACGCAAGCTCGATTGTTGTCCCATTGTTTTGGGCTACACCTTGCACTGTCCCAAACTTCAATCCACTTTCAAGACCCTGTACTTCCTAACTTATTTGTAAAAATATTAGAGAATTGGAGATGCAGAGAAAAAATGAGGAGAAGCAGTGGCTGCGGCAACAGCGATGTGATGTAAGCATGCTCTGTGCTTTAGATATATCATAGTAAAACTAAATTACATTGTTGTGCCTCTAATTATTACTGCCAGCACATAGTGTGACCAGAAAAAGGGGATGAGAGGTGATGCAGGCAAGTCTGGACGTCTGGGGAGGGAGTGGGGGTGTTCTTGTTCTTGGTCCACTGAAGGTTGATTGAAGGACAGGGGTAATGGGATGGAGACTGAAAGCAGTTTGAGAGTTTTCTTGGGCCCGAAATAACTTTCTAGCGGGTGATCATGACAAGATTTGAGGACCTCCAAACTGAGCTACCTCCTAAGTAGGGACCAGAATTTCTCCTTGATAGGTCCAGAGGCTTTCTTTAAAAACTGCAGGTTTCGGCTCGGCATTTGCGGAGCCGTATTCTCACTAGATGGAGCGGATCAGCAGGGTCTGTGACTGTCTCCTTTTGGTATATGTGGGAAAGAGCATCTAGCTTGCCGGCCATCTCTTGGTGGACTTTGAATACTCCAGGATCTTATGGTCTTTGATTAACAGCATTGGTTGCAGAGCTCCCCTGAGAAGAAACCTCTATTCCTCCAGAGCTAGTTTAATACTGAGCAGTTCCCGGTCACCGGCATCATAGTTCTGTTCAGTTTTTCAGAGTTTCCGAAAAAAGTACTGGGTGCAAAGTTACTTGCTCTTCAGTGCTCTGCAATAACACTGCCCCGACTGTGGTTTCCAAAGCATCGACCTCCAATTCAAATGCTTTATTTGGGTCTGGGTGTATCAGAATGGAGTTGCTTCTGGCCAATGAAACTTGGTCTTGGACTTGGGTCAAGTCGATAATTGCCCTTACTATCGTGGAAAGCTAATAAAACTCTAAACATCTTTGTGGTAGGATGAGGCAGGCCAATTAAGGACTGCAGAAATTCTGAACCATAATAAATGCTCAGAAGACTTTTCAAATTCACATTTTTCTAGTTTGGCATAGAAACCATGGTTGCAGAGATGGCTAAGTACTTGGTAGACACGATGTCGACATTTAATAAAGTAGGATGAGTAGATCACAATGACATCCAGCTATACAATAACAAAGATATCCAGCAGGTCCCACTGCTGATGCGTTACACAACCCAAAGGACAACATCGGGTATGTAAAATACCCATTCTGGGTGTGGAACATTGTTTTCCACTTCTAATGAAACCCTTGGACATGTTCTTACCAATATACTCTTTCAGGGCCACCTTTCCAGGTTCAGAAAGAGGGCAGATTCTTCCGGGAAAGGAATAGATCCAGAACAGATCCAGGGAATAGACTGATTGCACAGTCATACGAATGGTGAAGAGAAAGTGTGGCAGACCCTTCTCGATTGAAGATATTCTGAAATTGCTGGTACTGAAGGGGTAGCTGAGGTTCTAGTGTTCCGTTTTTCTCAGGATCAAATGATTAAGCAATTCTGCTGGCAAAAGTTGGAGGGCAACTGGACACTCCCTGTTAACAGTGTATTGTAGGATTATGCTTCTGAAGCCATGGAATACCAATACCAATTGCTGGGAACATTGGTGAGGTCAGGAGATCAAAGCGCAATTTCTTGGCATTAACAGTAGCACAAATGGTCGACAGAGCAGCTGTATTGGGCCCAGACTTAATGGGGAAACCATCTGCTAACAAAATTCATAGGTGGTGATCTGAAACAAATTTCTGCTCCAGGAATTTGCTGCATTCCCTAGAATCGAAGATGGCAGTGGACGTAATCTGTCTTCCATAAAGCTGAAAAACAACAGGTAGTGAGATGTGAGAACCAGCTATGGTTAACAGGATGGCTTAGTTCAGAGTTAAGGGTTGCTTCTTTCCCGTACTGGGCAGCTGGCACAAAAATGTCCAGACGCTGCACAGTGCATGCATAGGCTGACCCTATGACAGAGAATTCTCAGAATGTGATAGATGAATGATGGGTTGTGATGGGGCCCAAAAGGTTAAGGAGCTGGATATTTCCAACTTCCTTTGCACAGAGATCTGGTAGAAAGCCTCTAGAGAGCTCCCTCTAGAGAGCTCCCACCAGGGCAATCTCATCTTTAATAGAATCTAACGGCCCGAATGAAATTGGTGTCTGAGAGCGGAGTCATTCTATTCAGTATCAATGATCCACATAGTTAACTTAGCATTGTAAACCTCCACCAGGCGGCAGCCTGGGCTTAGGTTGCATAGATTGGCCTCAACAGATGCAGCTCAGCTTGGATAATCATAAATTGTGGCCAGAGCTGAGAGGGAGAAGTCCACAGTGGCCAGGTTTGGGCTGCTCTGTTGCAGCAAACGGTGAGCACAGGTTTGAGGATGGCCTTTGGAGGAAGGTGATAACAAACTTGACTTGTACTTCTTCCCTAGGATAGAGGCAAGGTTTGTAGGGATAAGAAGAGCTCACAGCTGTTCCTAAAGGCCCAGAACAGGCATCAATCCCCTGATAATCAGACAGGGGCAGCCTGGGTTCAGATGAAGCCTCCATGGACACAGGATGTAAATCCGAAGCAGGATCTGGAGCAGGGTTAGACAAAATAGAAGGCTGTATCGAAGTTTGTAAACAAGCCATGGTCAGCGGGTCACAAGCACAGTAGCAGATCGGTGAACAGACCAGGGCCAGTGCAAGCAGCAAAGGTCAAGCTGAAGATCAAGCCGGGTAACCAATCCAAGAATAAATATAGTCACAGGCTGAGGTCACATCAGGTAAGCAATTTGACGGAGAAGCTGAAGGTGTGGTCAAGGTTGAAACCGGGTCTAACCAAGCAACCAGGAGATTGCAGGAAGCACTGGAGCACATGGAACCAGGAAGAGCTGGTGATCAGGCAGCACTGTGATGATGTCAGTTGCTCCTTTACAGTGTGCATGTGAGAAGTCCTGGGAGCGGATTGCCTGTTGGAATCAAATCCAGGCTTTAGCACAGATGCATGCATGTGTGGGGGAAGAAAACTATTTAAACTTTGATGAACAAATTCTTCATAGCTGATTAAAAACCCATTTTAGAATCTGCCACATCACCTGCTTAGGAAGGTCCACAGTCCTGTTGAATCGCAAAATCCCTCCATCTTAAAGACTTGCACAAAAAAGGGCCACAAGTTTTTTTATCAGTAGACCAGCCAAGAACCACAGGAATTTGTGCCTAGCTTGCTCAGAGGACAGTAAGCTGCCTTCCTCTCCATGGCGAACCACCAATGCCAAACTTTACCATAGTTAAACCAAGATGAAGGCTCTAATTTTCTTCGCACCTACTCCCATATCCCCATCACGCAAGTTCCCCAGCCATAAAAGGCATGTCCCTTTGACTAGGTTGGCTTCCGGTACCAAAGCTCAAAAACTGTCCTATAGTTCCTATTTCCTAGAAGTTTTAAAAGAAATGAACTAGTTGCCCTTGCCATAATCCAAAATCGAGGTGGGCCTCTCAGCAGAACTATCATTGGCACCCGATGGTCCAGCTTCTGAGGTGTTCCCCATTGCCCTGGCCACCGGCTTGCCCTGGGTACTATCTCTGTGCCCCAACTCTGATCTAACCCTATCAGTCACTTCTGTCGACTGCCTTCTTAAAACTCCCAAGAACCTGCTGGGACCAATAAAAAAAAGATGACTGACTACTAATTAACATCTCATAGAATCCTCCATCCATGCCCCAGTGATGTAACCCCAGTGATGTATGTGAGTCACATGAGGCAAGCGGAAGGGGGTAAGTATGGTAAAAGTTAATTGAATAAAGATATTTATCCCAGTATATTAATATTTTAAGTCTGTGTGTGTATGTTGGAAGAGGGCAGCAGGTGCCCTGTATATTTAAGTTTTGGTTACATGTGGGGGGGAAGGGGGGCAGCTGGTGTCTTGCATATTAATTGTGATCATATTACAGGTAGTTACTGATTATATGAGCGTTGCAGTTTTAAGGTGGAGGAGCACAGCTAAGCAACTCAATGTACTCTACTGCAGCCACAATGCATAACAATACCAGCCATTGCCAGCTAATCTAGATATTTACATTTGTGCAGGGTGATCCAGTCTGGCATGCAGAGCTTTTGGATGTGGTATGCCCAGGGATGGACTGGCCATGGGAGATCTGTGAGACATCCCAATAGGTGGCACTGCTTTTAGGTTGCTGGACTGCTGCTTCTAATACCCCAGTTCAATCCCTGCCTCCCTCTAGCCACCTGAACCCCCAGCCCCAATGAACCCCACTATAGCCTCTACATAATGGCGGAGGGAGTCCATATCAACCCCTGTTACATTGTCTTTATCTACATACTAAACTTCATTACCTCTGATATAGGAGTGGCCGTATCTCCCCCTGCAATGTTATAGTCTTAACCATAGAGCGCACTCATCACTTGGCTGAGAAACACACTGGGGGGGGGGGGGTATCAGGGGCTGCACATGGGTTGGCCAGGGGCAGGTGATGTCCCAGGCTGATTACTGTCCCCAGTCCGCCACTGGTTAAGCTCGCAATGTTTACTGGGCCACAGTCCTTTTTAGTGGAGCACAGTATGGCCAATGTGGCAGTTGGCAACATTGATTTGTGGTCCGGGACAAGACTGACAGTGGACCTAGCAGTTGGCCAAAATGTTTGATTATGGCACCAGACAGAATTCAAGAGACTGTAGACAAACTGCATGAACTGTCACCTCACTGCTCACCTCATCATGGATGCGCTCTCCCTTCCAGTCCTGCTGCTGAAAGTAGAAACAAGGCAAAGAGTAGTGGCACACCTTCTGACTTCCTTTGCCATTGACCAATAATCGGGCTAAGCTGGTGGTCTAATGCTCCACATCATCAGACTGTGGACACTGGGAGAGAGCGAGAACAGCCAGGGTGATGAGAATGCCTGACTTACACCCTGACTCCGCCCATAATGCTAATATTATGCGGCATCACAGAGCCAAGGCACATGGCCAAATATTTCAAAAGATAAGGTAGAACTGCAAACCTTGATATCTCGGACATTTCTTCAGTTTAAAAACGGAAAACAGTTTAGGAGAGTGCCAAACGTAACTGGTCTAACCATTGCCTTTGCCTTCAGTATCCCTTTAATCTTGGAAATGGACAATATGAATTGGCAACAGGGAAAATTGATTATTGTCATTCAAAATAAAAAATGAATATTTAAAGCTATTTGCAGTTTTCTTTTATGGGCGGCACTATGACTTTTGCAATGGGGCTCTATCAAACCTATGTACATCCCTGATGCGAGCTACACTATTTCTTTTATCATTATTTTCAAACATCACATTTAAAAGCAACCTGCTTTTATTAAATAAAACTGCATTTGACCAGCTTGTGTTGGCTTTGGGTTAAGGGCACTTTTAACTTGAATTGAATGTAATACAAGGGACAGTACTGAGGCCTAGCCACTAGGTGGTGCAAAGCTCTTTATGTATAACGTTGCATCTTGCATTTAGAAAAAACACCAGACAGTTGTCACATCTGTTATTAGGCTGTGTATGCTAATTGATACATTTTCCTTAAAGTGGACCAACACCCAGGCTGATCGGCCCGGGTATCTATAAGATTCAGATCCTTCCCCGCGGGGCATCCGAAATCGGGATGCCCCGCTGTGTGAAACCCTCCAGGACGCCCCATTCACCTTACCTTACCCCCGTTCCAATGGCGCATGTGCGGGCCGCGGCCGCATCTCGCACTTCTCTCTAGCAGGGCGCTCCCTGTTAGAGGTAAGCGCGAGGAGCGTCCGCCAGCGTGCTCGGAGCCGCTGTGGTTGTCCGTCCCTTGTACGGGCATACCACAGCGGCTCTGAGCGCGCTAATTGGATGAGGCCTGCGCATGTGCCGTAGGAGCGTGGTGAGGTGATTTTGTTCTGCTATTCTGGGGGGTTTCACGCAGCGGGGCACCACCGATCAGTGCCCCGCAGAAGTGGACCAAACCCAGGATAGTGAAAATCATGGGTGTTGGTCCACTTTAAAACCCAACTCTATGGCCGTGTTCACACCTGGCAGATGCATCAGTACCTGCAAAACTTTATGGCCCCTTTTACACCTCTCTGGTGAAGCAGAGAGAATGAAAGCTGTAAAAAGTCCTGCTTGCTGTGTTGAGGACACGATCACAGGAATGCCGAGTATATGGTGATCAACACAAACCCATGTAAAAATGCAGATTTTACATTATTTGAATCAGCATTGTGCATTTTTCATTGAGAAAAAAAAGACTTGGGGCTCTTCTCCAGGGCTACCAGCTGGCGCACCTGACATGGGGTCTGAGGTTTCCATGCTCAGAGGCATCTGGCTATGCCAGAACACCAGCCCCTCTGCCCTTCAGCTCAGGCCCCGTGCCCTCCTTGCAACCAGTCCATTTTGACCGATTCTGCCAGAAGAAGAGAAGCCCATAGGCACTGGAGGATGCCACAAACACCCACCACTGGATGAAGATGGTGGAATTGAGTATAGTTTAATGGTAGAGCATTATTAATTCTACTGTGAACTAATAAGTGGTCCAAGGGACCCCTATACTAATTCAACGGGTAGAGGGGAAGCAAGTTACCTGCAGGCATGGCAGCAGGTGACTTGGCATAACCCCTACTCCATTTTCATACCCCACAATGGCCAGGGGGGTACGGAAGATCCTGGTGTCCAGTTTTTACCACTGTAGGAACACCGCGCCCGTGCAGAAGGGCATAGGGACTGGTGTTCTGGCTGACTGGAGGCCTCTTAGCCATGGGAACCCCAGCTCGAATGCCTGTTGTGCCGACTGTTAGCTTTGGGGAGGAGGGACCCAATGTCATTTTATTTTCACAAACAAAAAAAACAGACTTATCAAATGCATTCATATTTGGCTGCAAAATGCAACTCCTACTGCAAGCCATTAATGCAAAACATATGCTGCTAATGCAGCCGGACAGATGTGAGTGTGTATTTTATTTCTAGTGTTTGAATGATTTAGAATGAATGTAATATTCTTTTTACTGTATTTGAAAGGCCCCACACCTTTTTGTTGGCCAGAGAGGGTCCTCAGGACCCAACTGTTGTGGCAGCACAATAGGAAGTTCCTGTACCTGTAACAGCCCTCTTTGTTTATGGTTTTCTGTCAAAAACAGCAAACTAAATAGGTTCTAATGTTTCTATGCTCTATTCATCTATTTATCCATTGCCTGAAGTTTATTAGCAGCAAAGGGCAATAATTCAGTATGGATTTGCCCTTGACTGTCTAAACTTGCCCTTCATCAAGTTCTACCATCAGGGCTCTGGTTTGTACCTTGGCTATACAGAGGCCCAGGTGACTGATTAGTGGAAGCTACCTACCACCAGTGCCTGCTAGCATAAGAGTAGTAGTCAGGCTAGTGGAAATTAGCCACTCCAAGAAGATGAGTATTGCTGTGAGCTCCACTTTCTTTCCCAGATCAAATCATAAAAGCCTATAATGAAGGTTTACTTGAATGCATTTTGTGAATAATGTTGCACTGGGATTGTCTTGTTACGACTGGAATGTCTTTTATAAAATGACACACATGCAAGAGATCTCGAAAATGTTCTAGCATGCATCAACTGTTAGTATTTTCTAGCTGGATTAACAGGCCATTGGCCCATATACAATTTGGATTTCTCATTATCACCAACACAGTATCTACTGGCCACAAATAAATGCAATTATTTTGCTGAGATAGATTATAATAAACTTTGGTGTTGTGATGAGCTGGACAGCCCACAAACCATCCAGCTGGATAGTTCCTAGTATTCAGCATCCAGTATTCCCTAATGCTGGGTACCATTAAAGTCTTTGGAAAATACAGTCAAAATTTAAATTTTTCCATATTTTATCTAGTGTTAAAAGCCTGGCATCCCTCTAATACTAGGCCGGCACACCAGGTGCTCCACTAGGTGCTCCCACGTCACGGTTCCAGTGCTTGTTCAGGGGTGCTAAGGTAAATAGGAGGGAGGGGTATTTGGTAAGTTGCTTGTCAATACCCCGCACCAGGCATGGTGAAGGTCATAGGTACAACCACACCTGCAAGGTCAGAGACAGATACTCGGCCTCCAACCCAACCCCTGGATCACCAGCCCTTATGACTGGTGGGCCAGGCCAGTAGCGCTATTAAAGGAAAATGGATAATTTGATCTTGATCTTGACAATATCTGGGTCTGGACAGACTGGACCTAATTGACAAGATCCAGATAAGATAGAAAGGGGTTGGCCATGCAAAATCAGCAAGCTTACCTTGCCAAGGGTTGCTTCAGCCCTGTCCTTTCACTCTACTCTGTGCAGGGAATGAGGAAATAGACTTCCTCCCCTGCTGCTCTAGCCCCTCCCTGTTGATATGAACCAACAATACAAGCACAAGAAGTGTGACCAGGTCATGCCCCAGGAGCAGCTTGATGTCTTGAATGGTGCTCTCAGAGCTGCTGTTCATGCCCAGCTATCCCCTCCCTCCCTGTTCCCTGGCCTCTTCCTTGCCATGGCCCGTGCTGCTGAAACTGGTAGCCTGCACTGTGCTACCTACCTGCCTGCCTACCTACTTACCTGCCCACTGACCCAGCTACCTCCCTGCCTACATACATACCCACTAACATACCTACCAACTTGTTCACCTTCCTGCCTACTGACCCAGCTACCTACCTTCCTACATACCTACCTGCTGACCCAGCTACTTATATATCTACCTACTGACCCACCTACTTGCATACAGACCCATCTGCCTACCTGCCCACTTAACTACCTACTGACCGCCACTTGCCTACTGACCCAGCTACCTACCTGACCACTTGCCTACCTACTGACCCAACTACCTATCTACTGATCCAACTACCTACCTACTGTCCCACATACCTACCTACTTTTGGGGGGTGTACGATGTTGGTCTGGGGGTGCACGCATACGTGTCTGAGAGTGTGCATGCACAACTGGCAGTGCACGCATGTGTGTAAGGGAGTGCACACATGCGTGTCTGGGGGTGTGCATTTGTGCCTTGTGGTGCGTGCATGCCTGCATTTCTGGTAATGCGCACATGTGCATCTGGGAGTGTATGCATGTGCGTGCTGCTCTAGACATCCAATGTTGCCTAGCAACAAGGAGACAGTGAGGGAAAACAGCCAGGGCAATGCCTGTGTCTGAAGCACGATCTCAGTCATGCGCACATGCTTCAAAAAAACAAATTAAAAACAACAGTGGAGTCTCAGGGAGCAGAGTTGGACTGGAGCACCTTAGGCCCACCAGACAGGTGACGGACATCTCGATGACATCGAACATCTGGGCGAGTGGACGGCAACTCAGCGGTGGCAATGGAAATCACAGCAGGTGGATGGCATGTTGGCTGCAGTGGCAGACATCTCGTCGGTCAGACGCCATCTCAGTGGGTGGAGGGCATCTTGGGGGCAGCAGTGATCACATCAGCAGTGGCCCAGGCATCTCAGCGGTGGTGGCATGGACCTCTTGGCTGGTGGGTGGGATCTGGGAGAGCCTTAACGGCAGCTTCCTACTTGATGGTACAGGTTAGGTGATGCCATCTTGTTGGGGTGGGGTGCCGCATCATGGTTGGGCTGGGTGGGGCACGGCATTGTGGACCGGAAGAGCAGGCCTGAAGATGGTGGAGCAGGGGAGCGAGCAGGGTTCCTTCCTCATTGCCCTGATCCATGATCCCGCTGCCAACTCCCTGGCCAGTCTTCCTCAGTGCTGGAGCTGCGGCGGTGGCCAATGTGCTGGTTCAGGATGGGGGGCAGGAAACTTGATGCAGCACGGCAGCGAGGGGGGCCAGGTAAGTAAAAAAAAACATGCTCAGCATGCTCAACACTCCCCCCTAGTTCCCCACACACTCCCCTGCATGTGGGTAGGGGGAAGATGAGGTTGTGGATTAGCTGTTAGGCAAGAGAGCGAGGATGTTGCGGGCCATCAGCTGGGTAGAGGGGAGGTTCTGAATCAGTGGCTGGGTGGGGGGTGAGGTTGCAGGTCATCGGCTGAGTAGGGGGAAGGTGAGGTTGTGGGTCAGCAGCTGGGTAAGGGGAGGTGAGTGTACGGGGTCAATGTCTAGGTACTGCCACTGATTATGGGGGCCCAGACAACAAAGGCTGTTATCACAGGCTCCAGCAGATGTCATTGTAGCTGGACGGCACTGGATATGGTCACTGGATGATAGGTGTTATCCACAGGGTGTCTTGGCAGGGAAGTGGAGGGGAAGAGAGCTGGTTACAGGAGGAAGGGTGCGGAGTGAGCACCTCATATCATGCATTACAACCCTGGGTCTGGGCCCCCATAACCTATTATAACATTTCTAGGCCTCATGACAGCTACAACCCAATAATGCTGCATGTATGGGACCCAGCCATCACATACATTTAGGTTATGTGAGCATGATCGGCTGTAGCTGCCATGAGGCCCGAGAATACAGAATAACTTATGAGGGGTTGTAAGGAGACCAACGCAATGCTTATTATGAGGTGCTCACCCCACACCTCTCCTCCACAGCCTATGCAGGAAATGCGACAGGGCTGGGCTGTGCAGGCTTTCCTCATCATTTTCGCATATGATTGGCTGTCTGGAGGGGGGCGTCAAACCTGCACCTCAGGCTATGGGCCTCCTGTGCCGCCAGCCTCATGGTCTCCTCCACCATTGCCTTCCATGTCATCACCAGTGCCGCCTCCTCCAGGGCCCCTACCACCTGCTGCCGCTGCATTTAGGGTCTCTGCCACCTGCGGCTGCATTCAGGATCTCTGCCCCCGCTCCTGCATCTCCAGGTTCTCTTCCGTTGCCTCCTTCACCTCAAAGATCTTTATGAATAGGTCTGTCTCTCGCTGCTGCCACCATCTTCTTTTTATGTTTGCTGGTCACAATTGACCGGCCAATCACAGCGATCACTGTTATGGGGGTGAAGAGGGGAAATGGTTTGCTGGCAGTGACAATGGCCATTTTCAACGGCCATGTCTAAAGACATGATCATTTACCTGCATGACGTACAGTTCATCTTGCGGGAAATCACTCCTGCAGAATACGTAACAGTACGTCATGCATCGGGGTGTGGGGTTAAAAATGTACTATTCATAAATAATCATACCTAATTTCACACGTAAATACACTACTTTGTTAACAGAGTAATGTTCCATGATCCAAAGATAATTTACTTTTGTTAAAAGTTTTTTTAATTTATAATCAAACCAAATTGAACCAGCAAAATGAATTAAACATTAAACCAAACACTTTCATTTCTAATATAACAGGACAACTGAATTTGTATCATTTTGTTAAACCTATAATAACAAAAAAATGTTCTATGTATTAGTGTGATCCTACATACAAGATTAAATACATAAATACATGATTTCAGGGAAGGGGGTTACTATCTTGCCATTGTAACAGGAACTTTAGGATTTGTATTATTCCCTTAAAATGTAAAATAATTGTTCCTACACATGCATAAAACCATAACGGAGTCCTCTTTTATCGTTGTCATTGTACAGAAGACTGATAGAGATTGTTATCAGGTGAGACTATAACCATGTTACAGAGGTGATCAGAAAAGGGTGGCACATTTTTGCTAGGGTTGCTGATAAGTGACAGGACTTTTCTTAAGACTGCTGACAAGGAAATGAGATACTTTTAGACTAACCTGCTAAAAAGTAATAGGATGGTCTGCTGACAAGCGGCAGTACACTTCTAGAGGCTGGGAGCAGGTGTCTATATACTGCTGCGGTTTGCTTAAGTGACAAGAGACTACCAGCAAATAATAAAAACCTGCTAATGTCTGCTGATGAAACACTGCCAAAGAGCGCTGACAATACCATTAGATAATGCTGCCTTGCTGAAAAGTAAGCCGATACTTAAAGGAGTACTATCACGAAAAAATAGTCCAATAATAAAAATCCATATAACTATGTTAAATAGCATAAGGTAGGTCACCGAAAAACATACCAAACAGCCTTCATTAAAATATTCTATCCAAGTTTGTTTATGTCTTTTATTGGAAGGTAAAGATTGCTGAACTCTAAAAACCTGTCCCTTAAGTTAGCCTGTGCTGGAATAATGGCCCTTAAATTAAATACTTTTACCCATCATGCAATGCTTCGGGAAGATATTCAGAGTGGTTAATGCTGCTGCTCCCCACCGGCTGTCTCAGGAGTCAGGTATTGGAATGGAGCTGACCACCCTTGTCTTTTATTGGAAGGTAAAGAATAATTTATTGGAAGGTAAAGATTGCTCAACTCTAAAAACCTGTCCCCTAAGTTAGCCTGTGCTGGAATAATGGCCCTTAAAGTGGACCAACACGAAGGATTTTGACTATCCTGGGTTTTGGTCCACTTTGGTGTGAAACCCCCCAGAAAGCCCCGAAAACTCACCTCACCCCGCTCCCACGTGACCGCTGCAGCCAATCCCCGCCGACGGACAAGCGAGAGGCAGCGCCGGACAAGCAGAGAGCATCCGCCACCGCCTCCCGCGTGTCCCTCTTACAGGGAGCGCACCCGTGCCGGCCGTTTGTGAATGGTAGATGGGCGCGCGGGAGGCGGCGGACGCGCATGCGCCGCTGGTACGTGGAAAAGGTAGGATTGTGGGCTTCCTGGGGGGTTTCACCCCGCGGGACATCCCGATTCTGGATGCCCCGCGGGGAGGGATCTGATCGGCCCGGGAACGCCAGGGTGATCGTCCTTCATAAATTGGGCTGGGGAAAGTATTCAAAATAATAACAAAAAACAGAAAAAAAATAAAAGAATATATTTTATAAACACATATTTTTGCCCAAAAGCTGGGGGAAAATGCCAATGCATCTTACAGGGCGAAGCAATGTGGCAGACCCCAGATGGCTACTGGTTCAGTTTGTTAAAAAAAAAACTTCTTACCTGCACCGGAATCCGGAAGAAGCCACCACCCTCTGCAGCCAGCGTATGCCCGATGCATCAATGACATCAATGACAAGGGTAGTGGGGAGGAGTGGGTGGAAGACGATATGAGGGGTGATGATGAAGTCCATGACCCAACATGGACTGAAGGTCCAGAATTAGAATATGCTTTAGAATTAGAATATGTATTTCATCACTGGTTGTTTGGGAAACACTTATCTGTAACTCTGGAAAGCTCAAACCTGAGCCCAGAATCCTCATCTTTCCCATTTCACAGACGACAAGACTCGGGTCAAGGCAAACAGACATTGTAATTATTATTTATAGTTTATAGTGCGATCACATTCTGTGGCGCTGTACAAATTAAAAAAAACAGGGTGGGACACTGAATAATCTTCCCCACATCTATGGCCAGGAACCTGCAAAGCAAACAGAAAAACATTGGTAGTATTATTATGCATCCTACTTCACTTACTCCTCTCCTGCCTCTCCATCCAGTTAGGGCCTGCACCAGTCAGTGGGAAACAGCAGCAGGTGGTGCTGAAACTTATCTGTCTGGGCGCACACACCGCCCAGCAGTTGACAGATGAGTCGTTTCTGCCACTGCATCTAAAGCCCGGCAAGATGATGTGTGACAATAAACAGAACCTAGTAGCTGCCTTGAGCCGAGCTGGGTCGATGCACATCCTTTGGCTGACGCATGTCCTCAGTTTGGTGGTGCAAAGCTTCTTGGCCCTTTATCCAGACATGCCGGAGCTGCAGCATAAATTGCGTGTCATATGCGCACACATGCTGTTTTTCGCCTGTCCCACAGAGGAACTTTGGCCTTCCCACCCCCACCTCATAGGTGATTTGCCAACCAGGTGGAATTTCACTTTACATACTGTATATTGGAAAGGGTGTGTGAGCAGCAGCAGTGGGCAAGTGGAGTGTCAGCCAAGCAAATTGGACACATGGCAAGAGCTTGCCCTTCATGCCTTGGAGGTGCTGGGCTGCCCTTCTGCAAGGGTCCTATCAGAACGGGTGTTCAGCACCACAGGGGGGTATCATCACCGATAAGAGAATTCACCTATCCACAGCCAACATGGACATCCTTTCATTTGTGAAGATAATCTAGACGTGGATCCCACAGGACTTGGCAGTGCCAGCACCTGAGTGAGCGAGCAGTTGAAGTGCTGGCTACCTCCATCTATACCACCTGCCTGGCAGAAAACACATGAACTGGTGGAAGGTATAGAATATTTTTTCATGCATAATGAAACATAAACAGGTTGAGGGTGATCTGTTTTCTCTCTAGTGCAGCAAGCCGTATTTCCTTTTAATGTACAGCTGAATGAAAACTCCTTTTTAGAAAGGAGCCAACACAGCAACTGAGAGCTGAGATGGCACATACTGATGTTTCAGCAAATATGCTGAAAAGGACCTCTCATAAGAAACATTGCAATATCACGGGACCAAGCAAACCGAATTCTCAGCCTAGGAGAAATATCGTTGGCTGATGGATACAACATGGTTTTAAAGAAAGCAGTAGTGAAAATATCTTTTTTTACATCAAGTACCAGTCAACCTTATTAATTACGATGGGTTTGACTGTCTTTATGGACTAGAACTCCACAAGGATGAAAGGGTGTCTGCTCTTGAAGTACTTCCAGGCAGAGTTGCTTCATCCAGGATAAATGATGCCCATGTGGCTGACACAATGATTGATAAAGCTGTGGAACATATAGTTGAAATGGAAGATGGTTCCAAAGAGGAATGGCGAGGGATGGTTTTAGCCAGAGCACCAATCATGAACACATGGTTTTATATAACATATGAAAAAGACCCTGTTCAATACATGTATCAGCTTTTAGATGATATTAATGAAGGGTATCTTCGCATTATGCCTGACTCTAATGATCCTCCTCCAGCAGAAACAGAGCCACTAGAGGTTGTGGACATCCAAGTCGGAAAGAAAGTGGAAAATGTCAAAGAAGATGGCTCAGAAAGGACATGGCATATATTGCCTGACAAACACACCCTGGAGTTGGCAGCAGCATAGGGAGCCCATATATTGCCTAAAATACGCACCCAGGAGTTAGCAGCAGCATTAGGAGCCCATATATTGCCTGAAAAACACACTCTGGGCTTGGCAGCAGCATAGGGAGCCCATTTATTACCTGAAAAACACATTGGAGTTGGCAGCAGCATAGGGAGCCCATATATTGCCTAAAATACACAACCAGGAGTTGGCAGCAGCATTAGGAGCCCATATATTTCCTTCAAGAACCACCCAGGAGTAGGCAGCAGCATTAGGAGCCCATATATTGCCTAGAAAACACATTGGAGTTGGAAGCAGCATAGGGAGCTCATATATTGCCTGAAAAACACACCCTGGAGTTGGCAGCAGCATAGGGAGCCCATATATTGCCTTAAAGACACACCCAGGAGTTGGCAGCACATTAGGAGCCCATATATTGCCTGAAAGACACACCCAGGAGTTGGCAGCAGCATGAGGAGTCCATATATTGCCTGAAAGACACACCCAGGAGTTGGAAGCAGCATTAGGAGCCCATATATTGCCTGAAAGAGACACTCTGGACTTGGCAGCAGCATTAGGAGCCCATATATTGCCCGACAGACACACCCAGGAGTTGGCAGCAGCATTAGGAGCCTATATATTGCCTGATAAACACATTGGAGTTGGCAGCAGAATAGGAAGCCCATATATTGCTTAAAAACACACCCTGGAGTTGACAACAGCATAGGGAGCCCATATATTGCCTGAAAGACACACTCTGGATTGGGCAGCAGCATAGTGAGACCATATATTGCCTGAAAAACACATTGGAGTTGGCAGCAGCATAGGGAGCTCATATATTGCCTGAAAGACACACCCAGGAGTGGGCAGCAGCATAGGTAGCCCATATATTGCCTGAAGGAGACACTGGAGTTGGCAGCAGCATTAGGAGACCATATATTGCCTGAAAAACACACCCTGGAGTTGGCAGCAGCATTAGGAGCCCATATATTGCCTGAAAGACACACTCTGGACTTGGCAGCAGCATAGGGAGTCCATTTTTTTTGCCTGAAAAACACATTGGAGTTGGCAGCAGCATTAGGAGCCCATATATTGCCTGAAAGACACATCCAGGAGTTGGCAGCAGCATTAGGAGACCATATATTGCCAAAAAAACATATTGGAGTTGGCAGCAGCATTAGGAGCCCATATATATCCTGAAAGACACACCCAAGGAGTTGGCAGCAGCATTAGGAGCCCATATATTGCCTGAAAGACACACCCAGGAGTTGGCAGCAGCATTAGGAGCCCATATATTGCCTGAAAGACACACTCTGGACTTGGCAGCAGCATAGGGAGCCCATTTTTTTTGCCTGAAAAACACATTGGAGTTGGCAGCAGCATTAGGAGCCCATATATTGCCTGAAAGACACACCCAGGAGTTGGCAGCAGCATTAGGAGACCATATATTGCCTAAAAAACATATTGGAGTTGGCAGCAGCATTAGGAACCCATATATATCCTGAAAGACACACCCAAGGAGTTGGCAGCAGCATTAGGAGCCCATATATTGCCTGAAGGACACACCTAGGAGTTGGCAGCACCCAGGATTTGGCAGCAGCATTAGGAGCCCATATATTGCCTGAAAGACACGCCCAGGAGTTGGCAGCAGCATTAGGAGCTCATATATTGCCTGAAAGACACACCCATGAGATGGCAGCAGAATAGGGAGCCCATATATTGCCTGAAGGACACACCCAGGAGTTGGCAGTAGCATTAGGAGCCCATATATTGCCTGAAAGACCCACTCAGGAGTTGGCAGCAGCATTAGGAGCCCATATATTGCCTGAAAGAGACAATGGAGTGGGCAGCAGCATTAGGAGCCCATATATTGCCTGAAAGGCACATTGGAGTTGGCAGCAGCATTATGAGCCCACATATTGCCTGAAAGACACACCCAGGAGTTGGCAGCAGCATGAGGAGTCCATATATTGCCTGAAATACACACCCAGGAGTTGGCAGAAGCATTAGGAGCCGATATATTGCCTGAAAGACACACTCTGGACTTGGCAGCAGAGAGAGCTCATATATTGCTTGAAAAACACATTGGAGTTGGCAGCAGCATTAGGAGCCCATATATTGCCTGAAAGAAACACCCAGGAGTTGGCAGCATCATTAGGAGCCCATATATTGCCTGATTAACACATTGGAGTTGGCAGCCGCGTTAGGAGCCCATATATTGCCTGAAAAACACATTGGAGTTGGCAGCAGAATCAGGGGCTCATATATTGCCTGAAAGACAAACCCAGGAGTTGGCAGCAGCATAGGGAGCCTATATATTGCCTGAAAAACACACCCTGGAGTTGACAGCAGCATAGGGAGCCCATATATTGCCTGAAAGACACACCCAGGAGTTGGCTGCAGCATTAGGAGCCCATATATTGCCTGAAAACACATTGGAGTTGGTAGCAGCATTAGGAGTCCATATATTGCCTGAAAGACACACCCAGGAGTAGGCAGCAGCATTAGGAGCCGATATATTGACTAAAAGACACCGTCTGGACTTGGCAGCAGCATTAGGAGCCCATATATTGCCTGAAAGACACACTCTGGGCTTGGCAGCAGCATAGGGAGCTCATATATTGGCTGAAAAACACATTGGAGTTGGCAGCAGCATAGGGAGCCCACATATTGCCTGAAAGATACACCCAGGAGTTGGCAGCAGCCTTAGGAGCTCATATATTGCCTGAAAGACACACCTAGGAGTTGGCAGCAGAATAGGGAGCCCATATATTGCCTGAAGGACACACTTAGGCGTTGGCAGTAGTATTAGGAGCCCATATATTGCCTGAAAGACCCACTCAGGAGTTGGCAGCAGCATTAGGAGACCATATATTGCCTGAAAGAGACACTGGAGTCGGCAGCAGCATTTGGAGCCCATATATTGCCTGAAAGACACATTGGAGTTGGCAGCAGCATTAGGAGCCCATATATTGGCTGAAAGACACACCCAGAAGTTGGCAGCAGCATGAGGAGTCCATATATTGCCTGAAAGACACACCCAGTAGTTGGCAGAAGCATTAGGAGCTGATATATTGCCTGAAAGACACACTTTGGACTTGGCAGCAGTGGGAGCTCATATATTGCTTGAAAAACACAATGGAGTTGGCAGCAGCATTAGGAGCCCATATATTGCCTGAAAGAAACACCCAGGAGTTGGCAGCAGCATTAGGAGCCCATACATTGCCTGATAAACACATTGGAGTTGGCAGCAGCATAGGGAGCTCATATATTGCCTGAAAAACACATTGGAGTTGGCAGCAGCATAGGGAGCCCATATATTGCCTGAAAAAGACATTGGAGTTGGCAGCAGCGTTAGAAGCCCATATATTACCTGAAAGACACACCCAGGAGCTGGCAGCAGCATTAGGAGCCCATATATTGCCTGAAAAACACATTGGAGTTGGCAGCAGCATCAGGAGCTCATATATTGCCTGAAAGTCAAACCCAGGAGTTGGCATCAGCATAGGGAGCCCATATATTGCCTGAAAAACACACCCTGCAGTTGACAGCAGCATAGGAAGCCCATATGTTGCCTGAAAGACACACCCAGGAGTTGGCAGCAGCATTAGGAGCCCATATTTTGCCTGAAAGACACATCCAGGAGTTGGCAGCAGCATAGGGAGCCCATATATTGCCTGAAGGACACACACAGGAGTCGGCAGCAGCATTAGGAGCACATATATTGCCTGAAAAAAACATTGGAGTTGGCAGAAGCATTAGGAGCCCCTATATTGTCTCAAAGACACACCCAGGAGTTGGCAGCAGCATTAGGAGCCCATATATTGCCTGATTAACACATTGGAGTTGGCAGCCGCGTTAGGAGCCCATATATTGCCTGAAAAACACATTGGAGTTGGCAGCAGAATCAGGGGCTCATATATTGCCTGAAAGACAAACCCAGGAGTTGGCAGCAGCATAGGGAGCCTATATATTGCCTGAAAAACACACCCTGGAGTTGACAGCAGCATAGGGAGCCCATATATTGCCTGAAAGACACACCCAGGAGTTGGCTGCAGCATTAGGAGCCCATATATTGCCTGAAAACACATTGGAGTTGGCAGCAGCATTAGGGGTCCATATATTGCCTGAAAGACACACCCAGGAGTAGGCAGCAGCATTAGGAGCCGATATATTGACTAAAAGACACCGTCTGGACTTGGCAGCAGCATTAGGAGCCCATATATTGCCTGAAAGACACACTCTGGGCTTGGCAGCAGCATAGGGAGCTCATATATTGGCTGAAAAACACATTGGAGTTGGCAGCAGCATAGGGAGCCCATATATTGCCTGAAAGATACACCCAGGAGTTGGCAGCAGCCTTAGGAGCTCATATATTGCCTGAAAGACACACCTAGGAGTTGGCAGCAGAATAGGGAGCCCATATATTGCCTGAAGGACACACTTAGGCGTTGGCAGTAGTATTAGGAGCCCATATATTGCCTGAAAGACCCACTCAGGAGTTGGCAGCAGCATTAGGAGACCATATATTGCCTGAAAGAGACACTGGAGTCGGCAGCAGCATTTGGAGCCCATATATTGCCTGAAAGACACATTGGAGTTGGCAGCAGCATTAGGAGCCCATATATTGGCTGAAAGACACGCCCAGGAGTTGGCAGCAGCATGAGGAGTCCATATATTGCCTGAAAGACACACCCAGTAGTTGGCAGAAGCATTAGGAGCTGATATATTGCCTGAAAGACACACTTTGGACTTGGCAGCAGTGGGAGCTCATATATTGCTTGAAAAACACAATGGAGTTGGCAGCAGCATTAGGAGCCCATATATTGCCTGAAAGAAACACCCAGGAGTTGGCAGCAGCATTAGGAGCCCATACATTGCCTGATAAACACATTGGAGTTGGCAGCAGCATAGGGAGCTCATATATTGCCTGAAAAACACATTGGAGTTGGCAGCAGCATAGGGAGCCCATATATTGCCTGAAAGACACACCCAGCAGTTGGCAGCAGCAGAAGAAGCCCATATATTGCTTGAAAGACACACCCATGAGTTGGCAGCAGCATAGGGAGCCCATATATTGCCTGAAAAAGACATTGGAGTTGGCAGCAGCGTTAGAAGCCCATATATTACCTGAAAGACACACCCAGGAGCTGGCAGCAGCATTAGGAGCCCATATATTGCCTGAAAAACACATTGGAGTTGGCAGCAGCATCAGGAGCTCATATATTGCCTGAAAGTCAAACCCAGGAGTTGGCATCAGCATAGGGAGCCCATATATTGCCTGAAAAACACACCCTGCAGTTGACAGCAGCATAGGAAGCCCATATGTTGCCTGAAAGACACACCCAGGAGTTGGCAGCAGCATTAGGAGCCCATATATTGCCTGAAAGACACATCCAGGAGTTGGCAGCAGCATAGGGAGCCCATATATTGCCTGAAGGACACACACAGGAGTCGGCAGCAGCATTAGGAGCACATATATTGCCTGAAAAAAACATTGGAGTTGGCAGAAGCATTAGGAGCCCCTATATTGTCTCAAAGACACACCCAGGAGTTGGCAGCAGCATTAGGAGCCCATATATTGCCTAAAAAACACATTGGAGTTGGCAGCAGCATAGGGAGCTCATATATTGCCTTAAAGACACACCCTATAGTTGGCAGCAGCATAGGGAGCCCATATATTGCCTGAAAGACACACCCTGGAGTTGGCAGCAGCATAGCAAACTCATATATTGCCTGAAAGATACACCCAGGAGTTGGCAGCAGCATTAGAAGACCATATATTGCCTGAAAGACACACCCAGGAGTTTGCAGAAGCATAGGGAGCCCATATATTGCCTGTAAAACACGTTGGAGTTGGCAGCAGCATAGGGAGCTCATATATTGCCTGAAAAACACACCCTGGAGTTGGCAGCAGCATAGGGAGCCCATATATTGCCTGAAAGACACACCTAGGAGTTGGCAGCAGCATTAGGAGCACATATATTGCATGAAAGACACATTCTGGACTTGGCAGCAGCATAGGGAGCCCATATATTGCCTGAAAAACACGTTGGAGTTGGAAGCAGCATAGGGAACTCATATATTGTCTGAAAGACACACCCATGAGTTGGCTGCAGCATTAGGAGCCCATGTATTGTCTGAAGGACACACCCAGGAGTTGGCAGCAGCATTAGGAGCCCATATATTGCCTGAAAGACACACGCTGGACTTGGCAGCAGCATAGGGAGCCCATATATTGCCTGAAAGACACACCCAGGATTTGGCAGCAGCATAGGGAGCCCATATATTGCTTGAAAGACACACCCATGGGATGGCAGCAGAATAGGGAGCCCATATATTGCCTTAAGGACACACCCAGGAGTTGGCAGTAGCATTAGGAGCCCATATATTGCCTGAAAGACCCACTCAGGAGTTGGCAGCAGCATTTGGAGCCCATATATTGCCTGAAAGAGACAATGGAGTTGGCAGCAGCATTAGGAGCCCATATATTGCCTGAAAGACACATTGGAGTTGGCAGCAGCATTAGGAGCCCACATATTGCCTGAAAGACACACCCAGGAGTTGGCAGCAGCATTAGGAGCCCATATATTGCCTGAAATACACACCCAGGAGTTGGCAGAAGCATTAGGAGCCGATATATTGCCTGAAAGACACACTCTGGACTTGGCAGCAGTGGGAGCTCATATATTGCTTGAAAAACACATTGGAGTGGGCAGCAGCATTAGGAGCCCACATATTGCCTGAAAGAAACACCCAGGAGTTGGCAACAGCATTGGGAGCCCATATATTGCCTGATAAACACATTGGAGTTAGCAGCAGCATTAGGAGCCCATATATTGCCTGCAAGACACACTCTGGACTTGGCAGCAGCATAGGGAGCTCATATATTACCTGAAAAACAGACTGGAGTTGGTAGCAGCATAGGGAGCCCATTTTTTTTGCCTGAATAACACATTGGAGTTGGCAGCAGCATTAGGAGACCATATATTGCCTAAAAAACATATTGGAGTTGGCAGCAGCTTTAGGAACCCATATATATACTGAAAGACACACCCAAGGAGTTGGCAGCAGCATTAGGAGCCCATATATTGCCTGAAAGACACACCCAGGAGTTGGCAGCACCCAGGATTTGGCAGCAGCATTAGGAGCCCATATATTGCCTGAAAGACACGCCCAGGAGTTGGCAGCAGCATTAGGAGCTCATATATTGCCTGAAAGACACACCCATGAGATGGCAGGAGAATATGGAGCCCATATATTGCCTGAAGAACACACCCAGGAGTTGGCAGTAGCATTAGGAGCCCATATATTGCCTGAAAGACCCACTGAGGAGTTGGCAGCAGCATTAGGAGCCCATATATTGCCTGAAAGAGACAATGGAGTTGGCAGCAGCATTAGGAGCCCATATATTGCCTGAAAGACACATTGGAGTTGGTAGCAGCATTAGGAGCCCACATATTGCCTGAAAGACACACCCAGGAGTTGGCAGCAGCATTAGGAGCCCATATATTGCCTGAAAGACACACCCAGGAGTTGGCAGCAGCATGAGGAGTCCATATATTGCCTGAAATACACACCCAGGAGTTGGCAGAAGTATTCGGAGCCGATATATTGCCTGAAAGACACACTCTGGACTTGGCAGCAGTGGGAGCTCATATATTGCTTGAAAAACACATTGGAGTTGGCAGCAGCATTAGGAGCCCATATATTGCCTGAAAGAAACACCCAGGAGTTGGCAGCAGCATTAGGAGCCCATATATTGCCTGATAAACACATTGGAGTTAGCAGCAGCATATGGAGCCGATATATTGACTGAAAGACACACTCTGGACTTGGCAGCAGCATTAGGAGCCCATATATTGCCTGCAAAACACACTCTGGACTTGGCAGCAGCATAGGGAGCTCATATATTACCTGAAAAACAGATTGGATTTGGTAGCAGCATTATGAGCCCATATATTCCCTGAAAGACAAGCCCAGGAGTTTGCAGCAGAATAGGGAGCCCATATATTGCCTGAAAAACACACCCTGGAGTTGACAGCAGCCTAGGGAGCCCATATATTGCCTGAAAGACGCGCCCAAGGAGTTGGAAGCAGCATTAGGAGTCTATACATTGCCTGAAAGACACACCCAGGAGTTGGCAGCAGCATTAGGAGCCCATATAATGACTGAAAGACACACCCAGGAGTTGGCAGCGGCACTAGGAGCCCATATATTGCCTGAAAAACACATTGGAGTTGGCAGCAGCATAGGGAGCTCATATATTGCCTGAAAGACACACCCTGGAATTGGCAGCAGCATAGGGAGCCCATATATTGCCTTAAGGACACACCCAGGAGTTGGCAGCAGCATTAGGAGCCCTTATAATGCCTGAAAGACACACTCTGGACTTGGCAGCAGCATAGGGGGCCCATATATTGCCTGAAAAACACATTGAAATTGGCAGCAGTATAGGGAGCCCATATATTGCTTGAAAAACACCCACTGGAGTTGGAAGCAGCATAGGGAGCCCATATATTGCCTGAAAGACACACCCAGGAGTTGGCAGCAGCATTAGGAGCCCATATATTGTCTGAAAGACACACCCAGGAGTTTGCAGCAGCATTAGGAGCCCATATATTGGCTGAAAGACACACTCTGGACTTAGCAGCAGCATAGGGAGCCCATTTATTGCCTGAACATTGGAGTTGGCAGCAGCATTAGGAGCCCATATATTGCCTGAAAGAGACACTCTGGACTTGGCAGCAGCATTAGGAGCCCATATATTGCCCGACAGACACACCCAGGAGTTGGCAGCAGCATTAGGAGCCTATATATTGCCTGATAAACACATTGGAGTTGGCAGCAGAATAGGAAGCCCATATATTGCTTAAAAACACACCCTGGAGTTGACAACAGCATAGGGAGCCTATATATTGCCTGAAAGACACACTCTGGATTGGGCAGCAGCATAGTGAGACCATATATTGCCTGAAAAACACATTGGAGTTGGCAGTAGCATAGGGAGCTCATATATTGCCTGAAAGACACACCCAGGAGTGGGCAGCAGCATAGGTAGCCCATATATTGCCTGAAGGAGACACTGGAGTTGGCAGCAGCATTAGGAGACCATATATTGCCTGAAAAACACACCCTGGAGTTGGCAGCAGCATTAGGAGCCCATATATTGCCTGAAAGACACAACCAGGAGTTGGCAGCAGCATTTAGAGCCCATATATTGCCTGAAAGACACACTCTGGACTTGGCAGCAGCATAGGGAGCCCATTTTTTTGCCTGAAAAACACATTGGAGTTGGCAGCAGCATTAGGAGCCCATATATTGCCTGAAAGACACATCCAGGAGTTGGCAGCAGCATTAGGAGACCATATATTGCCAAAAAAACATATTGGAGTTGGCAGCAGCATTAGGAGCCCATATATATCCTGAAAGACACACCCAAGGAGTTGGCAGCAGCATTAGGAGCCCATATATTGCCTGAAAGACACACCCAGGAGTTGGCAGCAGCATTAGGAGCCCATATATTGCCTGAAAGACACACTCTGGACTTGGCAGCAGCATAGGGAGCCCATTTTTTTTGCCTGAAAAACACATTGGAGTTGGCAGCAGCATTAGGAGCCCATATATTGCCTGAAAGACACACCCAGGAGTTGGCAGCAGCATTAGGAGACCATATATTGCCTAAAAAACATATTGGAGTTGGCAGCAGCATTAGGAACCCATATATATCCTGAAAGACACACCCAAGGAGTTGGCAGCAGCATTAGGAGCCCATATATTGCCTGAAGGACACACCCAGGAGTTGGCAGCACCCAGGATTTGGCAGCAGCATTAGGAGCCCATATATTGCCTGAAAGACACGCCCAGGAGTTGGCAGCAGCATTAGGAGCTCATATATTGCCTGAAAGACACACCCATGAGATGGCAGCAGAATAGGGAGCCCATATATTGCCTGAAGGACACACCCAGGAGTTGGCAGTAGCATTAGGAGCCCATATATTGCCTGAAAGACCCACTCAGGAGTTGGCAGCAGCATTAGGAGCCCATATATTGCCTGAAAGAGACAATGGAGTTGGCAGCAGCATTAGGAGCCCATATATTGCCTGAAAGGCACATTGGAGTTGGCAGCAGCATTATGAGCCCACATATTGCCTGAAAGACACACCCAGGAGTTGGCAGCAGCATGAGGAGTCCATATATTGCCTGAAATACACACCCAGGAGTTGGCAGAAGCATTAGGAGCCGATATATTGCCTAAAAGACACACTCTGGACTTGGCAGCAGAGAGAGCTCATATATTGCTTGAAAAACACATTGGAGTTGGCAGCAGCATTAGGAGCCCATATATTGCCTGAAAGAAACACCCAGGAGTTGGCAGCATCATTAGGAGCCCATATATTGCCTGATTAACACATTGGAGTTGGCAGCCGCGTTAGGAGCCCATATATTGCCTGAAAAACACATTGGAGCTGGCAGCAGAATCAGGGGCTCATATATTGCCTGAAAGACAAACCCAGGAGTTGGCAGCAGCATAGGGAGCCTATATATTGCCTGAAAAACACACCCTGGAGTTGACAGCAGCATAGGGAGCCCATATATTGCCTGAAATACACACCCAGGAGTTGGCTGCAGCATTAGGAGCCCATATATTGCCTGAAAACACATTGGAGTTGGAAGCAGCATTAGGAGTCCATATATTGCCTGAAAGACACACCCAGGAGTAGGCAGCAGCATTAGGAGCCGATATATTGACTAAAAGACACCGTCTGGACTTGGCAGCAGCATTAGGAGCCCATATATTGCCTGAAAGACACACTCTGGGCTTGGCAGCAGCATAGGGAGCTCATATATTGGCTGAAAAACACATTGGAGTTGGCAGCAGCATAGGGAGCCCATATATTGCCTGAAAGATACACCCAGGAGTTGGCAGCAGACTTAGGAGCTCATATATTGCCTGAAAGACACACCTAGGAGTTGGCAGCAGAATAGGGAGCCCATATATTGCCTGAAGGACACACTTAGGCGTTGGCAGTAGTATTAGGAGCCCATATATTGCCTGAAAGACCCACTCAGGAGTTGGCAGCAGCATTAGGAGACCATATATTGCCTGAAAGAGACACTGGAGTCGGCAGCAGCATTTGGAGCCCATATATTGCCTGAAAGACACATTGGAGTTGGCAGCAGCATTAGGAGCCCATATATATTGGCTGAAAGACACACCCAGGAGTTGGCAGCAGCATGAGGAGTCCATATATTGCCTGAAAGACACACCCAGTAGTTGGCAGAAGCATTAGGAGCTGATATATTGCCTGAAAGACACACTTTGGACTTGGCAGCAGTGGGAGCTCATATATTGCTTGAAAAACACAATGGAGTTGGCAGCAGCATTAGGAGCCCATATATTGCCTGAAAGAAACACCCAGGAGTTGGCAGCAGCATTAGGAGCCCATACATTGCCTGATAAACACATTGGAGTTGGCAGCAGCATAGGGAGCTCATATATTGCCTGAAAAACACATTGGAGTTGGCAGCAGCATAGGGAGCCCATATATTGCCTGAAAGACACACCCAGCAGTTGGCAGCAGCAGAAGGAGCCCATATATTGCTTGAAAGACACACCCATGAGTTGGCAGCAGCATAGGGAGCCCATATATTGCCTGAAAAAGACATTGGAGTTGGCAGCAGCGTTAGAAGCCCATATATTACCTGAAAGACACACCCAGGAGCTGGCAGCAGCATTAGGAGCCCATATATTGCCTGAAAAACACATTGGAGTTGGCAGCAGCATCAGGAGCTCATATATTGCCTGAAAGTCAAACCCAGGAGTTGGCATCAGCATAGGGAGCCCATATATTGCCTGAAAAACACACCCTGCAGTTGACAGCAGCATAGGAAGCCCATATGTTGCCTGAAAGACACACCCAGGAGTTGGCAGCAGCATTAGGAGCCCATATATTGCCTGAAAGACACATCCAGGAGTTGGCAGCAGCATAGGGAGCCCATATATTGCCTGAAGGACACACACAGGAGTCGGCAGCAGCATTAGGAGCACATATATTGCCTGAAAAAAACATTGGAGTTGGCAGAAGCATTAGGAGCCCCTATATTGTCTCAAAGACACACCCAGGAGTTGGCAGCAGCATTAGGAGCCCATATATTGCCTGATTAACACATTGGAGTTGGCAGCCGCGTTAGGAGCCCATATATTGCCTGAAAAACACATTGGAGTTGGCAGCAGAATCAGGGGCTCATATATTGCCTGAAAGACAAACCCAGGAGTTGGCAGCAGCATAGGGAGCCTATATATTGCCTGAAAAACACACCCTGGAGTTGACAGCAGCATAGGGAGCCCATATATTGCCTGAAAGACACACCCAGGAGTTGGCTGCAGCATTAGGAGCCCATATATTGCCTGAAAACACATTGGAGTTGGCAGCAGCATTAGGAGTCCATATATTGCCTGAAAGACACACCCAGGAGTAGGCAGCAGCATTAGGAGCCGATATATTGACTAAAAGACACCGTCTGGACTTGGCAGCAGCATTAGGAGCCCATATATTGCCTGAAAGACACACTCTGGGCTTGGCAGCAGCATAGGGAGCTCATATATTGGCTGAAAAACACATTGGAGTTGGCAGCAGCATAGGGAGCCCATATATTGCCTGAAAGATACACCCAGGAGTTGGCAGCAGCCTTAGGAGCTCATATATTGCCTGAAAGACACACCTAGGAGTTGGCAGCAGAATAGGGAGCCCATATATTGCCTGAAGGACACACTTAGGCGTTGGCAGTAGTATTAGGAGCCCATATATTGCCTGAAAGACCCACTCAGGAGTTGGCAGCAGCATTAGGAGACCATATATTGCCTGAAAGAGCAGCATTTGGAGCCCATATATTGCCTGAAAGACACATTGGAGTTGGCAGCAGCATTAGGAGCCCATATATTGGCTGAAAGACACACCCAGGAGTTGGCAGCAGCATGAGGAGTCCATATATTGCCTGAAAGACACACCCAGTAGTTGGCAGAAGCATTAGGAGCTGATATATTGCCTGAAAGACACACTTTGGACTTGGCAGCAGTGGGAGCTCATATATTGCTTGAAAAACACAATGGAGTTGGCAGCAGCATTAGGAGCCCATATATTGCCTGAAAGAAACACCCAGGAGTTGGCAGCAGCATTAGGAGCCCATACATTGCCTGATAAACACATTGGAGTTGGCAGCAGCATAGGGAGCTCATATATTGCCTGAAAAAAACATTGGAGTTGGCAGAAGCATTAGGAGCCCCTATATTGTCTCAAAGACACACCCAGGAGTTGGCAGCAGCATTAGGAGCCCATATATTGCCTAAAAAACACATTGGAGTTGGCAGCAGCATAGGGAGCTCATATATTGCCTTAAAGACACACCCTATAGTTGGCAGCAGCATAGGGAGCCCATATATTGCCTGAAAGACACACCCTGGAGTTGGCAGCAGCATAGCAAACTCATATATTGCCTGAAAGATACACCCAGGAGTTGGCAGCAGCATTAGAAGACCATATATTGCCTGAAAGACACACCCAGGAGTTTGCAGAAGCATAGGGAGCCCATATATTGCCTGTAAAACACGTTGGAGTTGGCAGCAGCATAGGGAGCCCATATATTGCCTGAAAGACACACCTAGGAGTTGGCAGCAGCATTAGGAGCACATATATTGCATGAAAGACACATTCTGGACTTGGCAGCAGCATAGGGAGCCCATATATTGCCTGAAAAACACGTTGGAGTTGGAAGCAGCATAGGGAACTCATATATTGTCTGAAAGACACACCCATGAGTTGGCAGCAGCATAGGGAGCCTATATATTGCCTGAAAAACACACCCTGGAGTTGACAGCAGCATAGGGAGCCCATATATTGCCTGAAATACACACCCAGGAGTTGGCTGCAGCATTAGGAGCCCATATATTGCCTGAAAACACATTGGAGTTGGCAGCAGCATTAGGAGTCCATATATTGCCTGAAAGACACACCCAGGAGTAGGCAGCAGCATTAGGAGCCGATATATTGACTAAAAGACACCGTCTGGACTTGGCAGCAGCATTAGGAGCCCATATATTGCCTGAAAGACACATTCTGGGCTTGGCAGCAGCATAGGGAGCTCATATATTGGCTGAAAAACACATTGGAGTTGGCAGCAGCATAGGGAGCCCATATATTGCCTGAAAGATACACCCAGGAGTTGGCAGCAGACTTAGGAGCTCATATATTGCCTGAAAGACACACCTAGGAGTTGGCAGCAGAATAGGGAGCCCATATATTGCCTGAAGGACACACTTAGGCGTTGGCAGTAGTATTAGGAGCCCATATATTGCCTGAAAGACCCACTCAGGAGTTGGCAGCAGCATTAGGAGACCATATATTGCCTGAAAGAGACACTGGAGTCGGCAGCAGCATTAGGAGCCCATATATTGCCTGAAAGACACATTGGAGTTGGCAGCAGCATTAGGAGCCCATATATTGGCTGAAAGACACACCCAGGAGTTGGCAGCAGCATGAGGAGTCCATATATTGCCTGAAAGACACACCCAGTAGTTGGCAGAAGCATTAGGAGCTGATATATTGCCTGAAAGACACACTTTGGACTTGGCAGCAGTGGGAGCTCATATATTGCTTGAAAAACACAATGGAGTTGGCAGCAGCATTAGGAGCCCATATATTGCCTGAAAGAAACACCCAGGAGTTGGCAGCAGCATTAGGAGCCCATACATTGCCTGATAAACACATTGGAGTTGGCAGCAGCATAGGGAGCTCATATATTGCCTGAAAAACACATTGGAGTTGGCAGCAGCATAGGGGGCCCATATATTGCCTGAAAGACACACCCAGCAGTTGGCAGCAGCAGAAGAAGCCCATATATTGCTTGAAAGACACACCCATGAGTTGGCAGCAGCATAGGGAGCCCATATATTGCCTGAAAAAGACATTGGAGTTGGCAGCAGCGTTAGAAGCCCATATATTACCTGAAAGACACACCCAGGAGCTGGCAGCAGCATTAGGAGCCCATATATTGCCTGAAAAACACATTGGAGTTGGCAGCAGCATCAGGAGCTCATATATTGCCTGAAAGTCAAACCCAGGAGTTGGCATCAGCATAGGGAGCCCATATATTGCCTGAAAAACACACCCTGCAGTTGACAGCAGCATAGGAAGCCCATATGTTGCCTGAAAGACACACCCAGGAGTTGGCAGCAGCATTAGGAGCCCATATATTGCCTGAAAGACACATCCAGGAGTTGGCAGCAGCATAGGGAGCCCATATATTGCCTGAAGGACACACACAGGAGTCGGCAGCAGCATTAGGAGCACATATATTGCCTGAAAAAAACATTGGAGTTGGCAGAAGCATTAGGAGCCCCTATATTGTCTCAAAGACACACCCAGGAGTTGGCAGCAGCATTAGGAGCCCATATATTGCCTGAAAACACATTGGAGTTGGCAGCAGCATTAGGAGTCCATATATTGCCTGAAAGACACACCCAGGAGTAGGCAGCAGCATTAGGAGCCGATATATTGACTAAAAGACACCGTCTGGACTTGGCAGCAGCATTAGGAGCCCATATATTGCCTGAAAGACACACTCTGGGCTTGGCAGCAGCATAGGGAGCTCATATATTGGCTGAAAAACACATTGGAGTTGGCAGCAGCATAGGGAGCCCATATATTGCCTGAAAGATACACCCAGGAGTTGGCAGCAGCCTTAGGAGCTCATATATTGCCTGAAAGACACACCTAGGAGTTGGCAGCAGAATAGGGAGCCCATATATTGCCTGAAGGACACACTTAGGCGTTGGCAGTAGTATTAGGAGCCCATATATTGCCTGAAAGACCCACTCAGGAGTTGGCAGCAGCATTAGGAGACCATATATTGCCTGAAAGAGCAGCATTTGGAGCCCATATATTGCCTGAAAGACACATTGGAGTTGGCAGCAGCATTAGGAGCCCATATATTGGCTGAAAGACACACCCAGGAGTTGGCAGCAGCATGAGGAGTCCATATATTGCCTGAAAGACACACCCAGTAGTTGGCAGAAGCATTAGGAGCTGATATATTGCCTGAAAGACACACTTTGGACTTGGCAGCAGTGGGAGCTCATATATTGCTTGAAAAACACAATGGAGTTGGCAGCAGCATTAGGAGCCCATATATTGCCTGAAAGAAACACCCAGGAGTTGGCAGCAGCATTAGGAGCCCATACATTGCCTGATAAACACATTGGAGTTGGCAGCAGCATAGGGAGCTCATATATTGCCTGAAAAAAACATTGGAGTTGGCAGAAGCATTAGGAGCCCCTATATTGTCTCAAAGACACACCCAGGAGTTGGCAGCAGCATTAGGAGCCCATATATTGCCTAAAAAACACATTGGAGTTGGCAGCAGCATAGGGAGCTCATATATTGCCTTAAAGACACACCCTATAGTTGGCAGCAGCATAGGGAGCCCATATATTGCCTGAAAGACACACCCTGGAGTTGGCAGCAGCATAGCAAACTCATATATTGCCTGAAAGATACACCCAGGAGTTGGCAGCAGCATTAGAAGACCATATATTGCCTGAAAGACACACCCAGGAGTTTGCAGAAGCATAGGGAGCCCATATATTGCCTGTAAAACACGTTGGAGTTGGCAGCAGCATAGGGAGCCCATATATTGCCTGAAAGACACACCTAGGAGTTGGCAGCAGCATTAGGAGCACATATATTGCATGAAAGACACATTCTGGACTTGGCAGCAGCATAGGGAGCCCATATATTGCCTGAAAAACACGTTGGAGTTGGAAGCAGCATAGGGAACTCATATATTGTCTGAAAGACACACCCATGAGTTGGCAGCAGCATAGGGAGCCTATATATTGCCTGAAAAACACACCCTGGAGTTGACAGCAGCATAGGGAGCCCATATATTGCCTGAAATACACACCCAGGAGTTGGCTGCAGCATTAGGAGCCCATATATTGCCTGAAAACACATTGGAGTTGGCAGCAGCATTAGGAGTCCATATATTGCCTGAAAGACACACCCAGGAGTAGGCAGCAGCATTAGGAGCCGATATATTGACTAAAAGACACCGTCTGGACTTGGCAGCAGCATTAGGAGCCCATATATTGCCTGAAAGACACATTCTGGGCTTGGCAGCAGCATAGGGAGCTCATATATTGGCTGAAAAACACATTGGAGTTGGCAGCAGCATAGGGAGCCCATATATTGCCTGAAAGATACACCCAGGAGTTGGCAGCAGACTTAGGAGCTCATATATTGCCTGAAAGACACACCTAGGAGTTGGCAGCAGAATAGGGAGCCCATATATTGCCTGAAGGACACACTTAGGCGTTGGCAGTAGTATTAGGAGCCCATATATTGCCTGAAAGACCCACTCAGGAGTTGGCAGCAGCATTAGGAGACCATATATTGCCTGAAAGAGACACTGGAGTCGGCAGCAGCATTAGGAGCCCATATATTGCCTGAAAGACACATTGGAGTTGGCAGCAGCATTAGGAGCCCATATATTGGCTGAAAGACACACCCAGGAGTTGGCAGCAGCATGAGGAGTCCATATATTGCCTGAAAGACACACCCAGTAGTTGGCAGAAGCATTAGGAGCTGATATATTGCCTGAAAGACACACTTTGGACTTGGCAGCAGTGGGAGCTCATATATTGCTTGAAAAACACAATGGAGTTGGCAGCAGCATTAGGAGCCCATATATTGCCTGAAAGAAACACCCAGGAGTTGGCAGCAGCATTAGGAGCCCATACATTGCCTGATAAACACATTGGAGTTGGCAGCAGCATAGGGAGCTCATATATTGCCTGAAAAACACATTGGAGTTGGCAGCAGCATAGGGGGCCCATATATTGCCTGAAAGACACACCCAGCAGTTGGCAGCAGCAGAAGAAGCCCATATATTGCTTGAAAGACACACCCATGAGTTGGCAGCAGCATAGGGAGCCCATATATTGCCTGAAAAAGACATTGGAGTTGGCAGCAGCGTTAGAAGCCCATATATTACCTGAAAGACACACCCAGGAGCTGGCAGCAGCATTAGGAGCCCATATATTGCCTGAAAAACACATTGGAGTTGGCAGCAGCATCAGGAGCTCATATATTGCCTGAAAGTCAAACCCAGGAGTTGGCATCAGCATAGGGAGCCCATATATTGCCTGAAAAACACACCCTGCAGTTGACAGCAGCATAGGAAGCCCATATGTTGCCTGAAAGACACACCCAGGAGTTGGCAGCAGCATTAGGAGCCCATATATTGCCTGAAAGACACATCCAGGAGTTGGCAGCAGCATAGGGAGCCCATATATTGCCTGAAGGACACACACAGGAGTCGGCAGCAGCATTAGGAGCACATATATTGCCTGAAAAAAACATTGGAGTTGGCAGAAGCATTAGGAGCCCCTATATTGTCTCAAAGACACACCCAGGAGTTGGCAGCAGCATTAGGAGCCCATATATTGCCTAAAAAACACATTGGAGTTGGCAGCAGCATAGGGAGCTCATATATTGCCTTAAAGACACACCCTATAGTTGGCAGCAGCATAGGGAGCCCATATATTGCCTGAAAGACACACCCTGGAGTTGGCAGCAGCATAGCAAACTCATATATTGCCTAAAAGATACACCCAGGAGTTGGCAGCAGCATTAGAAGACCATATATTGCCTGAAAGACACACCCAGGAGTTTGCAGAAGCATAGGGAGCCCATATATTGCCTGTAAAACACGTTGGAGTTGGCAGCAGCATAGGGAGCCCATATATTGCCTGAAAGACACACCTAGGAGTTGGCAGCAGCATTAGGAGCACATATATTGCATGAAAGACACATTCTGGACTTGGCAGCAGCATAGGGAGCCCATATATTGCCTGAAAAACACGTTGGAGTTGGAAGCAGCATAGGGAACTCATATATTGTCTGAAAGACACACCCATGAGTTGGCAGCAGCATAGGGAGCCTATATATTGCCTGAAAAACACACCCTGGAGTTGACAGCAGCATAGGGAGCCCATATATTGCCTGAAATACACACCCAGGAGTTGGCTGCAGCATTAGGAGCCCATATATTGCCTGAAAACACATTGGAGTTGGCAGCAGCATTAGGAGTCCATATATTGCCTGAAAGACACACCCAGGAGTAGGCAGCAGCATTAGGAGCCGATATATTGACTAAAAGACACCGTCTGGACTTGGCAGCAGCATTAGGAGCCCATATATTGCCTGAAAGACACATTCTGGGCTTGGCAGCAGCATAGGGAGCTCATATATTGGCTGAAAAACACATTGGAGTTGGCAGCAGCATAGGGAGCCCATATATTGCCTGAAAGATACACCCAGGAGTTGGCAGCAGACTTAGGAGCTCATATATTGCCTGAAAGACACACCTAGGAGTTGGCAGCAGAATAGGGAGCCCATATATTGCCTGAAGGACACACTTAGGCGTTGGCAGTAGTATTAGGAGCCCATATATTGCCTGAAAGACCCACTCAGGAGTTGGCAGCAGCATTAGGAGACCATATATTGCCTGAAAGAGACACTGGAGTCGGCAGCAGCATTAGGAGCCCATATATTGCCTGAAAGACACATTGGAGTTGGCAGCAGCATTAGGAGCCCATATATTGGCTGAAAGACACACCCAGGAGTTGGCAGCAGCATGAGGAGTCCATATATTGCCTGAAAGACACACCCAGTAGTTGGCAGAAGCATTAGGAGCTGATATATTGCCTGAAAGACACACTTTGGACTTGGCAGCAGTGGGAGCTCATATATTGCTTGAAAAACACAATGGAGTTGGCAGCAGCATTAGGAGCCCATATATTGCCTGAAAGAAACACCCAGGAGTTGGCAGCAGCATTAGGAGCCCATACATTGCCTGATAAACACATTGGAGTTGGCAGCAGCATAGGGAGCTCATATATTGCCTGAAAAACACATTGGAGTTGGCAGCAGCATAGGGAGCCCATATATTGCCTGAAAGACACACCCAGCAGTTGGCAGCAGCAGAAGGAGCCCATATATTGCTTGAAAGACACACCCATGAGTTGGCAGCAGCATAGGGAGCCCATATATTGCCTGAAAAAGACATTGGAGTTGGCAGCAGCGTTAGAAGCCCATATATTACCTGAAAGACACACCCAGGAGCTGGCAGCAGCATTAGGAGCCCATATATTGCCTGAAAAACACATTGGAGTTGGCAGCAGCATCAGGAGCTCATATATTGCCTGAAAGTCAAACCCAGGAGTTGGCATCAGCATAGGGAGCCCATATATTGCCTGAAAAACACACCCTACAGTTGACAGCAGCATAGGAAGCCCATATGTTGCCTGAAAGACACACCCAGGAGTTGGCAGCAGCATTAGGAGCCCATATATTGCCTGAAAGACACATCCAGGAGTTGGCAGCAGCATAGGGAGCCCATATATTGCCTGAAGGACACACACAGGAGTCGGCAGCAGCATTAGGAGCACATATATTGCCTGAAAAAAACATTGGAGTTGGCAGAAGCATTAGGAGCCCCTATATTGTCTCAAAGACACACCCAGGAGTTGGCAGCAGCATTAGGAGCCCATATATTGCCTGAAAAACACATTGGAGTTGGCAGCAGCATAGGGAGCTCATATATTGACTTAAAGACACACCCTGGAGTTGGCAGCAGCATAGGGAGCCCATATATTGCCTGAAAGACACACCCTGGAGTTGGCAGCAGCATAGCAAACTCATATATTGCCTGAAAGATACCTCCAGGAGTTGGCAGCAGCATTAGAAGACCATATATTGCCTGAAAGACACACCCAGGAGTTTGCAGAAGCATAGGGAGCCCATATATTGCCTGTAAAACACGTTGGAGTTGGCAGCAGCATAGGGAGCTCATATATTGCCTGAAAAACACACCCTGGAGTTGGCAGCAGCATAGGGAGCCCATATATTGCCTGAAAGACACACCTAGGAGTTGGCAGCAGCATTAGGAGCACATATATTGCATGAAAGACACATTCTGGACTTGGCAGCAGCATAGGGAGCCCATATATTGCCTGAAAAACACGTTGGAGTTGGAAGCAGCATAGGGAACTCATATATTGTCTGAAAGACACACCCATGAGTTGGCAGCAGCATTAGGAGCCCATGTATTGTCTGAAGGACACACCCAGGAGTTGGCAGCAGCATTAGGAGCCCATATATTGCCTGAAAGACACACGCTGGACTTGGCAGCAGCATAGGGAGCCCATATATTGCCTGAAAGACACACCCAGGATTTGGCAGCAGCATAGGGAGCCCATATATTGCTTGAAAGACACACCCATGGGATGGCAGCAGAATAGGGAGCCCATATATTGCTTTAAGGACACACCCAGGAGATGGCAGTAGCATTAGGAGCCCATATATTGCCTGAAAGACCCACTCAGGAGTTGGCAGCAGCATTTGGAGCCCATATATTGCCTGAAAGAGACAATGGAGTTGGCAGCAGCATTAGGAGCCCATATATTGCCTGAAAGACACATTGGAGTTGGCAGCAGCATTAGGAGCCCACATATTGCCTGAAAGACACACCCAGGAGTTGGCAGCAGCATTAGGAGCCCATATATTGCCTGAAAGACACACCCAGGAGTTGGCAGCAGCATGAGGAGTCCATATATTGCCTGAAATACACACCCAGGAGTTGGCAGAAGCATTAGGAGCCGATATATTGCCTGAAAGACACACTCTGGACTTGGCAGCAGTGGGAGCTCATATATTGCTTGAAAAACACATTGGAGTGGGCAGCAGCATTAGGAGCCCACATATTGCCTGAAAGAAACACCCAGGAGTTGGCAACAGCATTGGGAGCCCATATATTGCCTGATAAACACATTGGAGTTAGCAGCAGCATAGGGAGCCGATATATTGACTGAAAGACACACTCTGGACTTGGCAGCAGCATTAGGAGCCCATATATTGCCTGCAAGACACACTCTGGACTTGGCAGCAGCATAGGGAGCTCATATATTACCTGAAAAACAGACTGGAGTTGGTAGCAGCATAGGGAGCCCATTTTTTTTGCCTGAAAAACACATTGGAGTTGGCAGCAGCATTAGGAGCCCATATATTGCCTGAAAGACACACCCAGGAGTTGGCAGCAGCATTAGGAGACCATATATTGCCTAAAAAACATATTGGAGTTGGCAGCAGCTTTAGGAACCCATATATATACTGAAAGACACACCCAAGGAGTTGGCAGCAGCATTAGGAGCCCATATATTGCCTGAAAGACACACCCAGGAGTTGGCAGCACCCAGGATTTGGCAGCAGCATTAGGAGCCCATATATTGCCTGAAAGACATGCCCAGGAGTTGGCAGCAGCATTAGGAGCTCATATATTGCCTGAAAGACACACCCATGAGATGGCAGGAGAATATGGAGCCCATATATTGCCTGAAGAACACACCCAGGAGTTGGCAGTAGCATTAGGAGCCCATATATTGCCTGAAAGACCCACTGAGGAGTTGGCAGCAGCATTAGGAGCCCATATATTGCCTGAAAGAGACAATGGAGTTGGCAGCAGCATTAGGAGCCCATATATTGCCTGAAAGACACATTGGAGTTGGTAGCAGCATTAGGAGCCCACATATTGCCTGAAAGACACACCCAGGAGTTGGCAGCAGCATTAGGAGCCCATATATTGCCTGAAAGACACACCCAGGAGTTGGCAGCAGCATGAGGAGTCCATATATTGCCTGAAATACACACCCAGGAGTTGGCAGAAGCATTCGGAGCCGATATATTGCCTGAAAGACACACTCTGGACTTGGCAGCAGTGGGAGCTCAAATATTGCTTGAAAAACACATTGGAGTTGGCAGCAGCATTAGGAGCCCATATATTGCCTGAAAGAAACACCCAGGAGTTGGCAGCAGCATTAGGAGCCCATATATTGCCTGATAAACACATTGGAGTTAGCAGCAGCATATGGAGCCGATATATTGACTGAAAGACACACTCTGGACTTGGCAGCAGCATTAGGAGCCCATATATTGCCTGCAAAACACACTCTGGACTTGGCAGCAGCATAGGGAGCTCATATATTACCTGAAAAACAGATTGGATTTGGTAGCAGCATTATCAGCCTATATATTCCCTGAAAGACAAGCCCAGGAGTTTGCAGCAGAATAGGGAGCCCATATATTGCCTGAAAAACACACCCTGGAGTTGACAGCAGCCTAGGGAGCCCATATATTGCCTGAAAGACGCGCCCAAGGAGTTGGAAGCAGCATTAGGAGTCTATACATTGCCTGAAAGACACACCCAGGAGTTGGCAGCAGCATTAGGAGCCCATATAATGACTGAAAGACACACCCAGGAGTTGGCAGCGGCACTAGGAGCCCATATATTGCCTGAAAAACACATTGGAGTTGGCAGCAGCATAGGGAGCTCATATATTGCCTGAAAGACACACCCTGGAATTGGCAGCAGCATAGGGAGCCCATATATTGCCTTAAGGACACACCCAGGAGTTGGCAGCAGCATTAGGAGCCCTTATAATGCCTGAAAGACACACTCTGGACTTGGCAGCAGCATAGGGGGCCCATATATTGCCTGAAAAACACATTGAAATTGGCAGCAGTATAGGGAGCCCATATATTGCTTGAAAAACACCCACTGGAGTTGGAAGCAGCATAGGGAGCCCATATATTGCCTGAAAGACACACCCAGGAGTTGGCAGCAGCATTAGGAGCCCATATATTGTCTGAAAGACACACCCAGGAGTTTGCAGCAGCATTAGGAGCCCATATATTGGCTGAAAGACACACTCTGGACTTAGCAGCAGCATAGGGAGCCCATTTATTGCCTGAACATTGGAGTTGGCAGCAGCATTAGGAGCCCATATATTGCCTGAAAGAGACACTCTGGACTTGGCAGCAGCATTAGGAGCCCATATATTGCCCGACAGACACACCCAGGAGTTGGCAGCAGCATTAGGAGCCTATATATTGCCTGATAAACACATTGGAGTTGGCAGCAGAATAGGAAGCCCATATATTGCTTAAAAACACACCCTGGAGTTGACAACAGCATAGGGAGCCCATATATTGCCTGAAAGACACACTCTGGATTGGGCAGCAGCATAGTGAGACCATATATTGCCTGAAAAACACATTGGAGTTGGCAGCAGCATAGGGAGCTCATATATTGCCTGAAAGACACACCCAGGAGTGGGCAGCAGCATAGGTAGCCCATATATTGCCTGAAGGAGACACTGGAGTTGGCAGCAGCATTAGGAGACCATATATTGCCTGAAAAACACACCCTGGAGTTGGCAGCAGCATTAGGAGCCCATATATTGCCTGAAAGACACAACCAGAAGTTGGCAGCAGCATTTAGAGCCAATATATTGCCTGAAAGACACACTCTGGACTTGGCAGCAGCATAGGGAGCCCATTTTTTTGCCTGAAAAACTTATTGGAGTTGGCAGCAGCATTAGGAGCCCATATATTGCCTGAAAGACACATCCAGGAGTTGGCAGCAGCATTAGGAGACCATATATTGCCAAAAAAACATATTGGAGTTGGCAGCAGCATTAGGAGCCCATATATATCCTGAAAGACACACCCAAGGAGTTGGCAGCAGCATTAGGAGCCCATATATTGCCTGAAAGACACACCCAGGAGTTGGCAGCAGCATTAGGAGACCATATATTGCCTAAAAAACATATTGGAGTTGGCAGCAGCATTAGGAACCCATATATATCCTGAAAGACACACCCAAGGAGTTGGCAGCAGCATTAGGAGCCCATATATTGCCTGAAGGACACACCCAGGAGTTGGCAGCACCCAGGATTTGGCAGCAGCATTAGGAGCCCATATATTGCCTGAAAGACACGCCCAGGAGTTGGCAGCAGCATTAGGAGCTCATATATTGCCTGAAAGACACACCCATGAGAAGGCAGCAGAATAGGGAGCCCATATATTGCCTGAAGGACACACCCAGGAGTTGGCAGTAGCATTAGGAGCCCATATATTGCCTCAAAGACCCACTCAGGAGTTGGCAGCAGCATTAGGAGCCCATATATTGCCTGAAAGAGACAATGGAGTTGGCAGCAGCATTAGGAGCTCATATATTGCCTGAAAGGCACATTGGAGTTGGCAGCAGCATTATGAGCCCACATATTGCCTGAAAGACACACCCAGGAGTTGGCAGCAGCATGAGGAGTCCATATATTGCCTGAAATACACACCCAGGAGTTGGCAGAAGCATTAGGAGCCGATATATTGCCTGAAAGACACACTCTGGACTTAGCAGCAGCGAGAGCTCATATATTGCTTGAAAAACACATTGGAGTTGGCAGCAGCATTAGGAGCCCATATATTGCCTGAAAGAAACACCCAGGAGTTGGCAGCATCATTAGGAGCCCATATATTGCCTGATTAACACATTGGAGTTGGCAGCCGCGTTAGGAGCCCATATATTGCCTGAAAAACACATTGGAGTTGGCAGCAGCATAGGGAGCCCATATATTGCCTGAAAGACACACCCAGCAGTTGGCAGCAGCAGAAGGAGCCCATATATTGCTTGAAAGACACACCCATGAGTTGGCAGCAGCATAGGGAGCCCATATATTGCCTGAAAAAGACATTGGAGTTGGCAGCAGCGTTAGAAGCCCATATATTACCTGAAAGACACACCCAGGAGCTGGCAGCAGCATTAGGAGCCCATATATTGCCTGAAAAACACATTGGAGTTGGCAGCAGCATCAGGAGCTCATATATTGCCTGAAAGTCAAACCCAGGAGTTGGCATCAGCATAGGGAGCCCATATATTGCCTGAAAAACACACCCTACAGTTGACAGCAGCATAGGAAGCCCATATGTTGCCTGAAAGACACACCCAGGAGTTGGCAGCAGCATTAGGAGCCCATATATTGCCTGAAAGACACATCCAGGAGTTGGCAGCAGCATAGGGAGCCCATATATTGCCTGAAGGACACACACAGGAGTCGGCAGCAGCATTAGGAGCACATATATTGCCTGAAAAAAACATTGGAGTTGGCAGAAGCATTAGGAGCCCCTATATTGTCTCAAAGACACACCCAGGAGTTGGCAGCAGCATTAGGAGCCCATATATTGCCTGAAAAACACATTGGAGTTGGCAGCAGCATAGGGAGCTCATATATTGACTTAAAGACACACCCTGGAGTTGGCAGCAGCATAGGGAGCCCATATATTGCCTGAAAGACACACCCTGGAGTTGGCAGCAGCATAGCAAACTCATATATTGCCTGAAAGATACCTCCAGGAGTTGGCAGCAGCATTAGAAGACCATATATTGCCTGAAAGACACACCCAGGAGTTTGCAGAAGCATAGGGAGCCCATATATTGCCTGTAAAACACGTTGGAGTTGGCAGCAGCATAGGGAGCTCATATATTGCCTGAAAAACACACCCTGGAGTTGGCAGCAGCATAGGGAGCCCATATATTGCCTGAAAGACACACCTAGGAGTTGGCAGCAGCATTAGGAGCACATATATTGCATGAAAGACACATTCTGGACTTGGCAGCAGCATAGGGAGCCCATATATTGCCTGAAAAACACGTTGGAGTTGGAAGCAGCATAGGGAACTCATATATTGTCTGAACACACCCATGAGTTGGCAGCAGCATTAGGAGCCCATGTATTGTCTGAAGGACACACCCAGGAGTTGGCAGCAGCATTAGGAGCCCATATATTGCCTGAAAGACACACGCTGGACTTGGCAGCAGCATAGGGAGCCCATATATTGCCTGAAAGACACACCCAGGATTTGGCAGCAGCATAGGGAGCCCATATATTGCTTGAAAGACACACCCATGGGATGGCAGCAGAATAGGGAGCCCATATATTGCTTTAAGGACACACCCAGGAGATGGCAGTAGCATTAGGAGCCCATATATTGCCTGAAAGACCCACTCAGGAGTTGGCAGCAGCATTTGGAGCCCATATATTGCCTGAAAGAGACAATGGAGTTGGCAGCAGCATTAGGAGCCCATATATTGCCTGAAAGACACATTGGAGTTGGCAGCAGCATTAGGAGCCCACATATTGCCTGAAAGACACACCCAGGAGTTGGCAGCAGCATTAGGAGCCCATATATTGCCTGAAAGACACACCCAGGAGTTGGCAGCAGCATGAGGAGTCCATATATTGCCTGAAATACACACCCAGGAGTTGGCAGAAGCATTAGGAGCCGATATATTGCCTGAAAGACACACTCTGGACTTGGCAGCAGTGGGAGCTCATATATTGCTTGAAAAACACATTGGAGTGGGCAGCAGCATTAGGAGCCCACATATTGCCTGAAAGAAACACCCAGGAGTTGGCAACAGCATTGGGAGCCCATATATTGCCTGATAAACACATTGGAGTTAGCAGCAGCATAGGGAGCCGATATATTGACTGAAAGACACACTCTGGACTTGGCAGCAGCATTAGGAGCCCATATATTGCCTGCAAGACACACTCTGGACTTGGCAGCAGCATAGGGAGCTCATATATTACCTGAAAAACAGACTGGAGTTGGTAGCAGCATAGGGAGCCCATTTTTTTTGCCTGAAAAACACATTGGAGTTGGCAGCAGCATTAGGAGCCCATATATTGCCTGAAAGACACACCCAGGAGTTGGCAGCAGCATTAGGAGACCATATATTGCCTAAAAAACATATTGGAGTTGGCAGCAGCTTTAGGAACCCATATATATACTGAAAGACACACCCAAGGAGTTGGCAGCAGCATTAGGAGCCCATATATTGCCTGAAAGACACACCCAGGAGTTGGCAGCACCCAGGATTTGGCAGCAGCATTAGGAGCCCATATATTGCCTGAAAGACATGCCCAGGAGTTGGCAGCAGCATTAGGAGCTCATATATTGCCTGAAAGACACACCCATGAGATGGCAGGAGAATATGGAGCCCATATATTGCCTGAAGAACACACCCAGGAGTTGGCAGTAGCATTAGGAGCCCATATATTGCCTGAAAGACCCACTGAGGAGTTGGCAGCAGCATTAGGAGCCCATATATTGCCTGAAAGAGACAATGGAGTTGGCAGCAGCATTAGGAGCCCATATATTGCCTGAAAGACACATTGGAGTTGGTAGCAGCATTAGGAGCCCACATATTGCCTGAAAGACACACCCAGGAGTTGGCAGCAGCATTAGGAGCCCATATATTGCCTGAAAGACACACCCAGGAGTTGGCAGCAGCATGAGGAGTCCATATATTGCCTGAAATACACACCCAGGAGTTGGCAGAAGCATTCGGAGCCGATATATTGCCTGAAAGACACACTCTGGACTTGGCAGCAGTGGGAGCTCATATATTGCTTGAAAAACACATTGGAGTTGGCAGCAGCATTAGGAGCCCATATATTGCCTGAAAGAAACACCCAGGAGTTGGCAGCAGCATTAGGAGCCCATATATTGCCTGATAAACACATTGGAGTTAGCAGCAGCATATGGAGCCGATATATTGACTGAAAGACACACTCTGGACTTGGCAGCAGCATTAGGAGCCCATATATTGCCTGCAAAACACACTCTGGACTTGGCAGCAGCATAGGGAGCTCATATATTACCTGAAAAACAGATTGGATTTGGTAGCAGCATTATCAGCCTATATATTCCCTGAAAGACAAGCCCAGGAGTTTGCAGCAGAATAGGGAGCCCATATATTGCCTGAAAAACACACCCTGGAGTTGACAGCAGCCTAGGGAGCCCATATATTGCCTGAAAGACGCGCCCAAGGAGTTGGAAGCAGCATTAGGAGTCTATACATTGCCTGAAAGACACACCCAGGAGTTGGCAGCAGCATTAGGAGCCCATATAATGACTGAAAGACACACCCAGGAGTTGGCAGCGGCACTAGGAGCCCATATATTGCCTGAAAAACACATTGGAGTTGGCAGCAGCATAGGGAGCTCATATATTGCCTGAAAGACACACCCTGGAATTGGCAGCAGCATAGGGAGCCCATATATTGCCTTAAGGACACACCCAGGAGTTGGCAGCAGCATTAGGAGCCCTTATAATGCCTGAAAGACACACTCTGGACTTGGCAGCAGCATAGGGGGCCCATATATTGCCTGAAAAACACATTGAAATTGGCAGCAGTATAGGGAGCCCATATATTGCTTGAAAAACACCCACTGGAGTTGGAAGCAGCATAGGGAGCCCATATATTGCCTGAAAGACACACCCAGGAGTTGGCAGCAGCATTAGGAGCCCATATATTGTCTGAAAGACACACCCAGGAGTTTGCAGCAGCATTAGGAGCCCATATATTGGCTGAAAGACACACTCTGGACTTAGCAGCAGCATAGGGAGCCCATTTATTGCCTGAACATTGGAGTTGGCAGCAGCATTAGGAGCCCATATATTGCCTGAAAGAGACACTCTGGACTTGGCAGCAGCATTAGGAGCCCATATATTGCCCGACAGACACACCCAGGAGTTGGCAGCAGCATTAGGAGCCTATATATTGCCTGATAAACACATTGGAGTTGGCAGCAGAATAGGAAGCCCATATATTGCTTAAAAACACACCCTGGAGTTGACAACAGCATAGGGAGCCCATATATTGCCTGAAAGACACACTCTGGATTGGGCAGCAGCATAGTGAGACCATATATTGCCTGAAAAACACATTGGAGTTGGCAGCAGCATAGGGAGCTCATATATTGCCTGAAAGACACACCCAGGAGTGGGCAGCAGCATAGGTAGCCCATATATTGCCTGAAGGAGACACTGGAGTTGGCAGCAGCATTAGGAGACCATATATTGCCTGAAAAACACACCCTGGAGTTGGCAGCAGCATTAGGAGCCCATATATTGCCTGAAAGACACAACCAGGAGTTGGCAGCAGCATTTAGAGCCCATATATTGCCTGAAAGACACACTCTGGACTTGGCAGCAGCATAGGGAGCCCATTTTTTTGCCTGAAAAACTTATTGGAGTTGGCAGCAGCATTAGGAGCCCATATATTGCCTGAAAGACACATCCAGGAGTTGGCAGCAGCATTAGGAGACCATATATTGCCAAAAAAACATATTGGAGTTGGCAGCAGCATTAGGAGCCCATATATATCCTGAAAGACACACCCAAGGAGTTGGCAGCAGCATTAGGAGCCCATATATTGCCTGAAAGACACACCCAGGAGTTGGCAGCAGCATTAGGAGACCATATATTGCCTAAAAAACATATTGGAGTTGGCAGCAGCATTAGGAACCCATATATATCCTGAAAGACACACCCAAGGAGTTGGCAGCAGCATTAGGAGCCCATATATTGCCTGAAGGACACACCCAGGAGTTGGCAGCACCCAGGATTTGGCAGCAGCATTAGGAGCCCATATATTGCCTGAAAGACACGCCCAGGAGTTGGCAGCAGCATTAGGAGCTCATATATTGCCTGAAAGACACACCCATGAGAAGGCAGCAGAATAGGGAGCCCATATATTGCCTGAAGGACACACCCAGGAGTTGGCAGTAGCATTAGGAGCCCATATATTGCCTCAAAGACCCACTCAGGAGTTGGCAGCAGCATTAGGAGCCCATATATTGCCTGAAAGAGACAATGGAGTTGGCAGCAGCATTAGGAGCTCATATATTGCCTGAAAGGCACATTGGAGTTGGCAGCAGCATTATGAGCCCACATATTGCCTGAAAGACACACCCAGGAGTTGGCAGCAGCATGAGGAGTCCATATATTGCCTGAAATACACACCCAGGAGTTGGCAGAAGCATTAGGAGCCGATATATTGCCTGAAAGACACACTCTGGACTTAGCAGCAGCGAGAGCTCATATATTGCTTGAAAAACACATTGGAGTTGGCAGCAGCATTAGGAGCCCATATATTGCCTGAAAGAAACACCCAGGAGTTGGCAGCATCATTAGGAGCCCATATATTGCCTGATTAACACATTGGAGTTGGCAGCCGCGTTAGGAGCCCATATATTGCCTGAAAAACACATTGGAGTTGGCAGCAGAATCAGGGGCTCATATATTGCCTGAACGACAAACCCAGGAGTTGGCAGCAGCATAGGGAGCCTATATATTGCCTGAAAAACACACCCTGGAGTTGACAGCAGCATAGGGAGCCCATATATTGCCTGAAATACACACCCAGGAGTTGGCTGCAGCATTAGGAGCCCATATATTGCCTGAAAACACATTGGAGTTGGCAGCAGCATTAGGAGTCCATATATTGCCTGAAAGACACACCCAGGAGTAGGCAGCAGCATTAGGAGCCGATATATTGACTAAAAGACACCGTCTGGACTTGGCAGCAGCATTAGGAGCCCATATATTGCCTGAAAGACACACTCTGGGCTTGGCAGCAGCATAGGGAGCTCATATATTGGCTGAAAAACACATTGGAGTTGGCAGCAGCATAGGGAGCCCATATATTGCCTGAAAGATACACCCAGGAGTTGGCAGCAGACTTAGGAGCTCATATATTGCCTGAAAGACACACCTAGGAGTTGGCAGCAGAATAGGGAGCCCATATATTGCCTGAAGGACACACTTAGGCGTTGGCAGTAGTATTAGGAGCCCATATATTGCCTGAAAGACCCACTCAGGAGTTGGCAGCAGCATTAGGAGACCATATATTGCCTGAAAGAGACACTGGAGTCGGCAGCAGCATATGGAGCCCATATATTGCCTGAAAGACACATTGGAGTTGGCAGCAGCATTAGGAGCCCATATATATTGGCTGAAAGACACACCCAGGAGTTGGCAGCAGCATGAGGAGTCCATATATTGCCTGAAAGACACACCCAGTAGTTGGCAGAAGCATTAGGAGCTGATATATTGCCTGAAAGACACACTTTGGACTTGGCAGCAGTGGGAGCTCATATATTGCTTGAAAAACACAATGGAGTTGGCAGCAGCATTAGGAGCCCATATATTGCCTGAAAGAAACACCCAGGAGTTGGCAGCAGCATTAGGAGCCCATACATTGCCTGATAAACACATTGGAGTTGGCAGCAGCATAGGGAGCTCATATATTGCCTGAAAAACACATTGGAGTTGGCAGCAGCATAGGGAGCCCATATATTGCCTGAAAGACACACCCAGCAGTTGGCAGCAGCAGAAGGAGCCCATATATTGCTTGAAAGACACACCCATGAGTTGGCAGCAGCATAGGGAGCCCATATATTGCCTGAAAAAGACATTGGAGTTGGCAGCAGCGTTAGAAGCCCATATATTACCTGAAAGACACACCCAGGAGCTGGCAGCAGCATTAGGAGCCCATATATTGCCTGAAAAACACATTGGAGTTGGCAGCAGCATCAGGAGCTCATATATTGCCTGAAAGTCAAACCCAGGAGTTGGCATCAGCATAGGGAGCCCATATATTGCCTGAAAAACACACCCTGCAGTTGACAGCAGCATAGGAAGCCCATATGTTGCCTGAAAGACACACCCAGGAGTTGGCAGCAGCATTAGGAGCCCATATATTGCCTGAAAGACACATCCAGGAGTTGGCAGCAGCATAGGGAGCCCATATATTGCCTGAAGGACACACACAGGAGTCGGCAGCAGCATTAGGAGCACATATATTGCCTGAAAAAAACATTGGAGTTGGCAGAAGCATTAGGAGCCCCTATATTGTCTCAAAGACACACCCAGGAGTTGGCAGCAGCATTAGGAGCCCATATATTGCCTGAAAAACACATTGGAGTTGGCAGCAGCATAGGGAGCTCATATATTGACTTAAAGACACACCCTGGAGTTGGCAGCAGCATAGGGAGCCCATATATTGCCTGAAAGACACACCCTGGAGTTGGCAGCAGCATAGCAAACTCATATATTGCCTGAAAGATACCTCCAGGAGTTGGCAGCAGCATTAGAAGACCATATATTGCCTGAAAGACACACCCAGGAGTTTGCAGAAGCATAGGGAGCCCATATATTGCCTGTAAAACACGTTGGAGTTGGCAGCAGCATAGGGAGCTCATATATTGCCTGAAAAACACACCCTGGAGTTGGCAGCAGCATAGGGAGCCCATATATTGCCTGAAAGACACACCTAGGAGTTGGCAGCAGCATTAGGAGCACATATATTGCATGAAAGACACATTCTGGACTTGGCAGCAGCATAGGGAGCCCATATATTGCCTGAAAAACACGTTGGAGTTGGAAGCAGCATAGGGAACTCATATATTGTCTGAAAGACACACCCATTGGCAGCAGCATTAGGAGCCCATGTATTGTCTGAAGGACACACCCAGGAGTTGGCAGCAGCATTAGGAGCCCATATATTGCCTGAAAGACACACGCTGGACTTGGCAGCAGCATAGGGAGCCCATATATTGCCTGAAATACACACCCAGGAGTTGGCAGAAGCATTCGGAGCCGATATATTGCCTGAAAGACACACTCTGGACTTGGCAGCAGTGGGAGCTCATATATTGTTTGAAAAACACATTGGAGTTGGCAGCAGCATTAGGAGCCCATATATTGCCTGAAAGAAACACCCAGGAGTTGGCAGCAGCATTAGGAGCCCATATATTGCCTGATAAACACATTGGAGTTAGCAGCAGCATATGGAGCCGATATATTGACTGAAAGACACACTCTGGACTTGGCAGCAGCATTAGGAGCCCATATATTGCCTGCAAGACACACTCTGGACTTGGCAGCGGCATAGGGAGCTCATATATTACCTGAAAAACAGATTGGAGTTGGTAGCAGCATTATGAGCCCATATATTCCCTGAAAGACAAGCCCAGGAGTTTGCAGCAGAATAGGGAGCCCATATATTGCTTGAAAAACACACCCTGGAGTTGACAGCAGCCTAGGGAGCCCATATATTGCCTGAAAGACACGCCCAAGGAGTTGGAAGCAGCATTAGGAGTCTATACATTGCCTGAAAGACACACCCAGGAGTTGGCAGCAGCATTAGGAGCCCATATAATGACTGAAAGACACACCCAGGAGTTGGCAGCGGCACTAGGAGCCCATATATTGCCTGAAAAACACATTGGAGTTGGCAGCAGCATAGGGAGCTCATATATTGCCTGAAAGACACACCCTGGTATTGGCAGCAGCATAGGGAGCCCATATATTGCCTTAAGGACACACCCAGGAGTTGGCAGCAGCATTAGGAGCCTTTATAATGCCTGAAAGACACACTCTGGACTTGGCAGCAGCATAGGGGGCCCATATATTGCCTGAAAAACACATTGAAATTGGCAGCAGTATAGGGAGCCCATATATTGCTTGAAAAACACCCACTGGAGTTGGAAGCAGCATAGGGAGCCCATATATTGCCTGAAAGACACACCCAGGAGTTATCAGCAGCATTAGGAGCCCATATATTGTCTGAAAGACACACCCAGGAGTTTGCAGCAGCATTAGGAGCCCATATATTGGCTGAAAGACACACTCTGGACTTAGCAGCAGCATAGGGAGCCCATTTATTGCCTGAACATTGGAGTTGGCAGCAGCATTAGGAGCCCATATATTGCCTGAAAGAGACACTGGAGTTGGCAGCAGCATTAGGATCCCATATATTGCCTGAAAAACACACTCTGGACTTGGCAGCAGCATAGGGAGCCCATATATTGCCTGAAAAACACATTGGAATTGGCAGCAGCATTAGGAGCCCATATATTGCCTGAAAGACACACCCAGGAGTTGGCAGCAGCATTAGGAGCCCATATATTGCTTGGAAAACACATTGGAGTTGGCAGCAGCATTAGGAGCCAATATATTGCCTGAAAGACACACCAAGGAGTTGGCAGCAGCATAAGGAGTCCATATATTGCCTGAAAGACACATCCAGGAGTTGGCAGAAGCATTAGGAGCTGATATATTGCCTGAAAGACACACTCTGGACTTGGCAGCAGCGAGAGCTCATATATTGCTTGAAAAACACATTGGAGTTGGCAGCAGCATTAGGAGCCCATATATTGCCTGAAAGACACACCCAGGAGTTGGCAGCATCATTAGGAGCCCATATATTGCCTGATCAACACATTGGAGTTGGCAGCCGCGTTGGGAGCCCATATATTGCCTGAAAAACACATTGGAGTTGGCAGCAGAATCAGGGGCTCATATATTGCCTGAAAGACAAACCCAGGAGTTGGCAGCAGCATAGGGAGCCTATATATTGCCTGAAAAACACACCCTGGAGTTGACAGCAGCATAGGGAGCCCATATATTGCCTGAAAGACACACCCAGGAGTTGGCTGCAGCATTAGGAGCCCATATATTGCCTGAAAACACATTGGAGTTGGCAGCAGCATTAGGAGTCCATATATTGCTTGAAAGACACACCCAGGAGTAGGCAGCAGCATTAGGAGCCGATATATTGACTAAAAGACACCGTCTGGACATGGCAGCAGCATTAGGAGCCCATATATTGCCTGAAAAACACATTGGAGTTGGCAGCAGCATCAGGAGCTCATATATTGCCTGAAAGTCAAACCCAGGAGTTGGCATCAGCATAGGGAGCCCATATATTGCCTGAAAAACACACCCTGCAGTTGACAGCAGCATAGGAAGCCCATATGTTGCCTGAAAGACACACCCAGGAGTTGGCAGCAGCATTAGGAGCCCATATATTGCCTGAAAGACACATCCAGGAGTTGGCAGCAGCATAGGGAGCCCATATATTGCCTGAAAGACACACCCAGGAGTCGGCAGCAGCATTAGGAGCACATATATTGCCTGAAAAAAACATTGGAGTTGGCAGAAGCATTAGGAGCCCCTATATTGTCTCAAAGACACACCCAGGAGTTGGCAGCAGCATTAGGAGCCCATATATTGCCTGAAAAACACATTGGAGTTGGCAGCAGCATAGGGAGCTCATATATTGCCTTAAAGACACACCCTGGAGTTGGCAGCAGCATAGGGAGCCCATATATTGCCTGAAAGACACACCCTGGAGTTGGCAGCAGCATAGCAAACTCATATATTGCCTGAAAGATACACCCAGGAGTTGGCAGCAGCATTAGAAGACCATATATTGCCTGAAAGACACACCCAGGAGTTTGCAGAAGCATAGGGAGCCCATATATTGCCTGTAAAACACGTTGGAGTTGGCAGCAGCATAGGGAGCTCATATATTGCCTGAAAAACACACCCTGGAGTTGGCAGCAGCATAGGGAGCCCATATATTGCCTGAAAGACACACCTAGGAGTTGGCAGCAGCATTAGGAGTACATATATTGCATGAAAGACACATTCTGGACTTGGCAGCAGCATAGGGAGCCCATATATTAACTGAAAAACACGTTGGAGTTGGAAGCAGCATAGGGAACTCATATATTGTCTGAAAGACACACCCATGAGTTGGCAGCAGCATTAGGAGCCCATGTATTGTCTGAAGGACACACCCAGGAGTTGGCAGCAGCATTAGGAGCCCATATATTGCCTGAAAGACACACGCTGGACTTGGCAGCAGCATAGGGAGCCCATATATTGCCTGAAAAAAAATATTGGAGTTGGCAGCAGCATAGGGAGCTCATATATTGCCTGAAAGACACACCCAGGATTTGGCAGCAGCATAGGGAGCCCATATATTGCTTGAAAGACACACCCATGAGTTGGCAGCAGCATAGGGAGCCCATATATTGCCTGAAAAAGACATTGGAGTTGGCAGCAGCGTTAGAAGCCCATATATTACCTGAAAGACACACCCAGGAGCTGGCAGCAGCATTAGGAGCCCATATATTGCCTAAAAAACACATTGGAGTTGGCAGCAGCATCAGGAGCTCATATATTGCCTGAAAGTCAAACCCAGGAGTTGGCATCAGCATAGGGAGCCCATATATTGCCTGAAAAACACACCCTGGAGTTGACAGCAGCATAGGAAGCACATATATTGCATGAAAGACACACCCAGGAGTTGGCAGCAGCATTAGGAGCCCATATATTGCCTGAAAGACACATCCAGGAGTTGGCAGCAGCATAGGGAGCCCATATATTGCCTGAAAGACACACCCAGGAGTCGGCAGCAGCATTAGGAGCACATATATTGCCTGAAAAAAACATTGGAGTTGGCAGAAGCATTAGGAGCCCCTATATTGTCTCAAAGACACACCCAGGAGTTGGCAGCAGCATTAGGAGCCCATATATTGCCTGAAAAACACATTGGAGTTGGCAGCAGCATAGGGAGCTCATATATTGCCTTAAAGACACACCCTGGAGTTGGCAGCAGCATAGGGAGCCCATATATTGCCTGAAAGACACACCCTGGAGTTGGCAGCAGCATAGCAAACTCATATATTGCCTGAAAGATACACCCAGGAGTTGGCAGCAGCATTAGAAGACCATATATTGCCTGAAAGACACACCCAGGAGTTTGCAGAAGCATAGGGAGCCCATATATTGCCTGTAAAACACGTTGGAGTTGGCAGCAGCATAGGGAGCTCATATATTGCCTGAAAAACACACCCTGGAGTTGGCAGCAGCATAGGGAGCCCATATATTGCCTGAAAGACACACCTGGGAGTTGGCAGCAGCATTAGGAGCACATATATTGCATGAAAGACACATTCTGGACTTGGCAGCAGCATAGGGAGCCCATATATTGCCTGAAAACCACGTTGGAGTTGGAAGCAGCATAGGGAACTCATATATTGTCTGAAAGACACACCCATGAGTTGGCAGCAGCATTAGGAGCCCATGTATTGTCTGAAGGACACACCCAGGAGTTGGCAGCAGCATTAGGAGCCCATATATTAAGCTCTCTCCAACCAGGCCCCTCCCTACATCTCATCTCTAATCCAACAGTATCAACCTAGACACTGCCTCCGCTCCTCTACCGACCTACTCCTGTCCTCCACCCTGGTCACCTCCTCTCACGCTCGCCTCCCGGACTTCTCACGTGCAACTTCAATCTTCTGGAATGCCCTCCCGCACCCAATCCTCCACTCCACAACCCTCAAAACCTTCAAAGGCGCCCTTAAAACTCACTTATTCAGACAAGTATATAATCTGGCCTAACCAATCTTCTCAAGGGCACATGCCACAAAGCTCAATACTGACTGTTTGTGATCCTTCCCCCTCGTCTTCACCCCTCATCCTTTAGACTGTAAGCTCGCAAGGGCAGGGCTCTCTTTCCCATTGTATCTTGTACTCAGAATATCCATTGTCAACTCTGTAAAACTGCATTTGAATTATTATATGTACCGTATGTTTCTACCCTGTCTGTAATTACTACTTTGTAAAGCGCTACGGAAGATGATGGCGCTATACAAATAAACAACAATAATAATAATAATATATTGCCTGAAAGACACACGCTGGACTTGGCAGCAGCATAGGGAGCCCATATATTGCCTGAAAGACACATCCAGGAGTTGGCAGCAGCATAGGGAGCTCATATATTGCCTGAAAGACACACCCAGGATTTGGCAGCAGCATAGGGAGCCCATATATTGCCTGAAAAACACACCCTGGAGTTGGCAGCAGCATAGGGATCCCATATATTGCATGAAAGACACACCCAGGAGTTGGCAGCAGCATTAGGAGCCCATATATTGCCTGAATAACATATTGGAGTTGGCAGCAGCATAGGGAGCCCATATATTGCCTGAAAGACACACCCGGGAGTTTGCAGCAGCATTAGGAGCCCATATATTGTCTGAAAAACACATTGGAGTTGGCAGCAGCATTAGGAGCCCATATATTGCCTGAATGACACACCCAGGATTTGGCAGCAGCATTAGGAACCCATATATTGCCTGAAAAACACATTGGAGTTGGCAGCAGCATTAGGAGCTCATATATTGCCTGAAAGACACACCTAGGAGATGGCAGCAGCATTAGGAGCCCATATATTGCCTGACAAACACATTGGAGTTGGCAGCAGCATAGGGAGCTCATATATTGCCTGAAAGACAAACCCAGGAGTTGGCAGCAGCATTAGGAGCCCATATATTGCCTGAAAGACACACAGTGGAGTTGACAGCAGCCTAGGAGCCCATATATTGCCTGAAAGACACACTCTGGAGTTGGCAGCAGCATTAGGGAGCCCATATTTTGCCTGAAAAAAAACATTGGAGTTGGCAGCAGCATAGGGAGCTCATATATTGCCTGAAAGACACACCCTGGAGTTGGCAGCAGCATTAGGAGCCCATATATTGCCTGAATAACACATTGGAGTTGGCAGCAGCATAGGGAGCCCATATATTGCCTGAAAGACACACCCGGGAGTTTGCAGCAGCATTAGGAGCCCATATATTGTCTGAAAAACACATTGGAGTTGGCAGTAGCATTAGGAGCCCATATATTGCCTGAAAGACACACCCAGGATTTGGCAGCAGCTTTAGGAACCCATATATTGCCTGAAAAACACATTGGAGTTGGCAGCCGCATTAGGAGCTCATACATTGCCTGAAAGACACACCTAGGAGATGGCAGCAGCATTAGGAGCCCATATATTGCCTGACAAACACATTGGAGTTGGCAGCAGCATAGGGAGCTCATATATTGCCTGAAAGACAAACCCAGGATTTGGCAGCAGAATAGGGAGCCCATATATTGCCTGAAAAACACACCCTGGAGTTGGCAGCAGCATAGGGATCCCATATATTGCATGAAAGACACACCCAGGAGTTGGCAGCAGCATTAGGAGCCCATATATTGCTTGAATAACACATTGGAGTTGGCAGCAGCATAGGGAGCCCATATATTAGCTGAAAGACACACCCGGGAGTTTGCAGCAGCATTAGGAGCCCATATATTGTCTGAAAAACACATTGGAGTTGGCAGCAGCATTAGGAGCCCATATATTGCCTGAAAGACACGCCCAGGATTTGGCAGCAGCATTAGGAACCCATATATTGCCTGAAAAACTCATTGGAGTTGGCAGCAGCATTAGGAGCTCATATATTGCCTGAAAGACACACCTAGGAGATGGCAGCAGCATTAGGAGCCCATATATTGCCTGACAAACACATTGGAGTTGGCAGCAGCATAGGGAGCTCATATATTGCCTGAAAGACAAACCCAGGAGTTGGCAGCAGCATTAGGAGCCCATATATTGCCTGAAAGACACACAGTGGAGTTGGCAGCAGCATAGGGAGCCTATATATTGCCTGAAAAACACATTGGAGTTGGCAGCAGCATAGGGAGCTCATATATTGCCTGAAAGACACACCCAGGAGTTGGCATCAGCATAGGGAGCCCATATATTGCCTGAAGGACACACCCAGGAGTTGGCAGCAGCATTAGGAGCCCATATATTGCCTGAAAGACACACAATGGAGTTGGCAGCAGCATTAGGAGCCCATATATTGCCTGAAAAACACATTGGAGTTGGCAGCAGCAGAAGGAGCTCATATATTGCCTGAAAGACACACCCAGGAGTTGGCAGCAGCAGAAGGAGCTTATATATTGCCTGGGAGACACACAGTGGAGTTGGCAGCAGCATTAGGAGCCCATATATTGCCTGAAAAACACGTTGGCAGCAGGATAGGGAGCTCATATATTGCCTGAAAGACACACCCAGGAGTCGGCAGCAGCAGCAGCAGCATTAGGAGCCCGTATATTGCCTAAAAGACACACTCTGGACTTGGCAGCAGTATTAGGAGCTCATATATTGCCTGAAAAACACACCCAGGAGTTGGCAGCAGTATTAGGATCTTATATACTGCCTGAAAAACACATTGGATTTTGCAGCAGAATAGGGAGCTCATATATTGCCTGAAAGATACACCCAGGAGTTGGCAGCAGCAGATGGAGCTCATATATTGCCTGAAAGACACACCCTGAAGTTGGCAGCAGCATTGGGAGCTCATATATTGCCTGAAAGACACACTCTGGACTTGGCAGCAGTATTAGGAGCTCAGATATTGCCTGAAAAACACACCCAGGAGTTTGCAGCAGCATAGAGAGCCCATATATTGCCTGAAAAACACATTGGAGTTGGCAGCAGCATAGGGAGCTCATATATTACCGGAAAGACACACCCAGGAGTTGGCAGCAGCATAAGGAGCTCACATAATGCCTTAAAGACACACCCAGGAGTTGGCAGCAGCAGAAGGAGCTACCATGCATCAGCTACTCGCATGCATCAGCTATTCATGGGTGGAAATCCTGGCTGATCTATGCCTGATTCATCTTCCAACATGTGTTGTATTACATGAAGCAGCGGAATCACGTCGTTCATGCTGTAATCCTGGCGACTGACAAAGAAAGTGGCTTCCTCAAAGGGCCTGAGCAAACGGCAGGTGTCACGTATGAGCTGCCACTGGTACACATTAACGTTACACAGGGGAGTCCCGCTATCTGCTTGGATCATCAAGAAATCAGTGATGGCTTTTCTCTGTTTGCATAGTCGATCTAACGTATGTAGGGTGGAATTCCAACGGGTGGGAACATCGCAAATCAGACTATGTTGGGGGATACCGTTCTGACGCTGTAGCTCAAGAAGGGTGTGCTTGGCGGTGTAGGAGTGGCTGAAGTGCATACAAAGTTTCCTTCCCGTTGTTAGGATGTCTTGCAGATGGGGGGAAGACTTCAGAAAACGCTTGACAACTAGGTTGAACACGTGTGCCATACAGGGCGCATGGCTCAGGCTTCCTTGTCGCAGCGCAGACAATCTGTTACTCCCATTGTCAGTCACCTTGGTTCCCATTTCCAGTTTTCGTGGAGTAAGCCATGTTTTGATTTCTTGATGAATGAATTTCAGGAGCTCCTCCCCTGTGTGACTCCGTTTGCCAAGGCAAACCATGTGAAGCACAGCGTGACACCGCCGTGCCCTGCACACATGGTAGGCTGAAGGGGCATTGACCGTACAGTGGAGGCTGAGGAGACGGCAGAGGATGAGGAGGCGGAGTCGCACACTGTGACAGTCAAAACGGCCTGGGAGCGTGGAGGCCGAAGCGGTGTGACCTGTCCAAGTTGCTGTGCAGGAACCACATTCACCCAGTGGGCCATAAAGGACATGCATTGTCCCTGACCGTAGTTACAGCTCCAGATGTCGGCGCTGCCGTACACTTTGGTGCACACCGACAGGCTCAGGGACTGGCCCATCTTCTGCTCAACAAATTTGTGCAGTGCTGGTACTGCCTTCTTTGCAAAGAAATGATGGCTTGGGACTCTCCACCTCGGCTCGACACTAGCCATCAGCTCTCTGAAAAGTGCAGTGTCCACCACCATAAGAGGGAGGGACTGCAGCACCAGCAACTTGGAGAGGAGCGCATTTAGCTTCTGCGCCGTAGGATGAGTGGGCACATACTGTTGTCTCTTGGACATGGCTTCGCTGATGGATTGCTGGCGGGATGACTGACTTTTAGTAAGAGGAGCAGGAGCATCTGGAGTGGCAGAGGATGGGTATGACACACAGCTACCTTCGGCTGAGGTGCTGGAGCCTTGGCTGGGTGAAATTGGAAGCGGCGTGGCACTAGCTGACGCAGCAGGCTGGACCGCCACTTCAGAGCCTCGGTTCTCCCAGGCCGCTTTATGGTGACGCTGCATGTGTTGCCGCAGAGCCGTGGTACCAACATTGGGGCCCTGGCCACGCTTGACCTTCTGTCTACACGTGCATGTGGCCAGGTTACCCTCCTGCGGATGCTTGATGAAAAAGTGCCACACTGCCGAGTAGCTATTTTTCCCTCCAACAGTCTGCACTAATTTACTGCTACTGCTGCCAACTCCAGGAACCCCTGCTCCACTACCTCCCGGGAACGCAGTCTGCCATGCAGCAGGTGATCTACCCCGTCCCCGCCACGTGTGGCTCCAGACATTCTAATTCTGCCACCATGCTGACTGGCAACCCTACTACCACCTTGCTGCCTCAGCTGCTGACTCTGGGGCAACCTGGGCCCCCCTAGAACAGTATTTTTGTAACAGCAGGTATGTAGAAAAGTTATATCAAAATAGCCAGATACTGTAGCTAAAAGCTAATGCAAAAAGACACTGTCAGATGGTCTTACACAGGTTGCCCCTGGTCAGAGTTAAATGCACCATAGGCAGTTTTAAAACGTGGTTTTGTTCAAAATGTAAAAAAGGTAAAGATGCAGGTACTCTTAAAAGCTAAGTGCTAGTATTCAGGATGCCCCCCCCCCGGTGAAAGGCAATGGGTGCTTTAAACTTTAAAACCAGACTTTTGTTATACAAAAGGCACAAAGTTATTAGGCAGGTACTCTTAACCCTTTAAGTGCCAAGCACGTAACACCTACTGCTGGCTTGGCAAGGACCTAAGTGCCAAGCACGTAGGTGTTACGTGCTTAACTTCCCCCCCCTGCTAGTTAAAAAAAGGTGTGATTGCCCCCCCCCCCCAGGCTCTCTGCTCCAAACACCCGAGCAGACTGTCAGCTGTCATCGGAGGAGGATCGGAGGTGAGTAAAGTAAAAAAAAAAAAAAAAAAAAGTCATTTTTTTTCTTATGTGTCAGTGTGTTTATTTTTACATTTAACCCCAGTTATACCAGTTCACAAGGCTGGGGGCTGGCAAGTCACCTGCGGCTAGCAGGTGACTTGCCATTAACCCCCGGCACCCCTATTACCTGCCTCCCTAAAGCCCGGGGGGGGGGGGGCAGAAGAGCCCAGGCCCACATAGGCTATGTGGGCTTGTAGGCTGCAGGATGGGGGGGGCCACAAAAGCTGGCCCCCCACTCTGTTCCTACAAGCCCCCATAGCTCGTCCCGGGCTGGTAATGCTGGGTAAGGTGGATTTTTTTTTTTTATTTTTAAGGGTTTTAACCCTGGGAGAGGGGACCCTGCATCATTTTTTTTAATTAACCCCTTATGTTCTGTCGCCCAGCAGCTATAAAAGGCTTCCAGCTGCAGTAGGAGAGCAGAAGCCAGATTGATCAGCGTGGGACACAGGATGGATGGGAGGTAAGTATTAAAAAGTATTAAAATAATAAATAAATAAAATATTTTTTCTGCTTGTTTCTGTGTTTTTATTTACACTTAACCCCTTGTGAACTGGTAAGGGATCCATGAGATCCCTATACCAGTTCACAAGGCTGGGGGCTGGCAAGTCACCTGCGGCTAGCGGGCTAACCCCAGGCACCCTAATTTCCTGCTTCCCCAAAGCCCGGGGGGGGCAGAAGAGCCTGGGCCATGGCTATGTGAGCTTGTAGCCTGCAGGGTAGGGGGGCCACCAAAGCTGGCTCCCTTGAACCCTGTTCTACAAGCCCCCATAGCTGGTCCAGGGCTGGTTATGATGGGTAAGGGGGACCGCATATCATTTTTGGGGGGAGTTTTAAGGGTTTTTAACCCTTAAAATTCCCCCAAAAATGGGTCCCCCCCAGGAGGGGGGACCCTATGTCATTTTTTTTAATTATCCCCTTATGTTTATAGTGTGAATAGTAGTAGTATTTTATTTGTAAATTTTATAAAGTGCTATTTTCTGTTTGGGGGGTCTCCTGGGCAAGAATGGGGGGGCTACCAATACATATGTGGTACCATTGTAATCAGGAGAAATTGGGCTTTCACATGCAATATGCTTTTCTCTAATAAAGTAAATGTTTTATTTAAAATAAAGGACAATTTTCTAAAAAATATTAATTTATGAATTAACAAACTATATATTCTCTGGAAGTACACACCTTAAGCTTTCTAGGCGTACCAAGCTTGTTTATGTGGGCTTAGTTTTCTGGAAGTAATCCCTCAATGTATTCTTTGGTTGCACAAAGTTTCCCTAAAAAAGAATAAAAAGGAAGAATCAAGCCACATTTTCCTAAAAAAATTATATGCAAACAAGAAAAAACAAGTAACAAGTAAAATCTCAAAAAGCAACATGCCCCGAACAGAACGATACCCAACATGCATAGGTACTGTCAAGGGAAGAGTTGGCAAACACCACAAAGTAAAGCATACGCATAACAGTAATTTTACTTGAAAATTTCAGCTCTGCAGACAAAGTGTGCACCTTGCAATATTTCAACCAAAACAACCCTTTACATTTGGAATATCCCCTATAAACCATATATTCCCTGAAAGTACATATGTTAAGCTTTCTAAGAGTACCCAGCTTGTTGTAGTAGGCTTACCTTTCTGGAAGTAATCCCTCAAAGAATTCTCAGCTTGCACAGGATTTCCCTAAAAAAATGAATAAAAAAACTGAATAAATAACATGTTTTCCTAAAATATGAATATGCAAACAAGAAAAAACAAGCTAAATCTGAAAGAGCAAGGTCCCCCGAGCAGAACAATACCCAACATGCATAGGTACTATTAACCCTTTTAATTGCCAGCCTACTTGAAGTTTTGTCACCCTCTGTTGACAGGTCATTCTTCCCCATTCTGCGCCATGTTTAACCGTGATTTTGGCCAGAATTTTCAGGAAAATTATAGATATATATTTTGCAGCAGAGTTTAGGCTTGGACATGAAATGTCTTGTTTGTAATTTTTCTACTGTTTTTTTTTTTTTATATTTTTGTGTAAAAATAAATAAATAAATATTTTAGACAATTGTCTCCTTTATTTTAAATAAAACATTTACTTTATTAGAGAAAAACATATTGCATGTGAAAGTCCAATTTCTCCCGATACATATGTATCGGTAGCCCCCCCATTCTTGCCCAGGAGACCCCCCAAACTGAAAATAGCACTTTATAACATTTACAAATAAAATACTACTACTATCCACACTATAAACATAAGGGGTTATTTAAAAAAAAATGACATAGGGTCCCCCCTCGCAGCATTTTTACCCAGCATTACCAGCCCGGGACCAGCTATGGGGGCTTGTAGGAACAGAGTGGAGGGGCCAGCTTTTGTGGCCCCCCACCCTGCAGCCTACAAGCCCACATAGCCTATGTGGGCCCGGGCTCTTCTGCCCCCCCCCGGGCTTTGGGGAGGCAGGTAATTGGGGGTGCGGGGTTAACGGCAAGTTACCTGCTAGCGGCAGGTGATTTGCCAGCCCCCAGCCTTGTGAACTGGTATAAGGGGTCTCATGGACCCCTTACCAGTTCACAAGGGGTTAAGTGTAAAAAAAAGACACTGACACATAAGAAAAAATATATATATATATTTTTTTACTTTTTAATACTTACCTCCCATCCATCCCTGTGTCCCACGCTGATCAATCTGGCTTACTGCTCTCCTGCTGCAGCTGGAAGCCTTTTTTAGCTGCTGGGCGACAGAACATAAGGGGTTAATTTAAAAAAAAAATACATAGGGTCCCCCCGGGGGGGGGGGGGGGCATTTTTGGGGGGAATTTTAAGGGTTAAAAACCCTTAAAAATCCCAAAAAATGAAATGGGGTCCCCCTTACCCAGCATTACCAGGCCGGGACCAGCTATGGGGGCTTGTAGGAACAGAGTGGGGGGCCAGCTTGTGTGGCCTGTGTGGGCCCGGGCTCTTCTGCCCCCCCCCCCGGGCTTTGGGGAGGCAGGTAATGGGGGTGCCGGGGGTTAATGGCAAGTCACCCGCTGCGGGTGACTTGCCATCCCCAGCCTTGTAAACTGGTATAAGGGGTCTCATGGACCCCTTACCAGTTCACAAGGGGTTAAATGTTAAATAAAAAGACACAGACACGTAAGAAAAAAAAATGATCTTTATTTTTTTTTTTTTTTACTTTATTCACCTCCGATCCTGTGTCCCCCAGCGATCTGCGATGACAGTCTGCTCGGGTGTTTGGAAGAGAGAGCCTGGGGAGGTGGAGGGGGCGATCTCAGCCCTCTCCTCCTCCCCATCTGCTCTCCTCCAGGCACCCAAGCAGACTGATTCTCTGTGTCGGGTGCCGGCATTAAGAGGGCTGCTGGTGACATCACAGGGGGCGGGGCTAGCAGACCCGTTCCAGGAAGTGGGGGGGAGGCCAATTTCTGCCCTCTCCTCGCCACTGAAGAGGCTGGGGGGGGGCGATCGGAGGCTCCCCCAGTGAAGAGGACACCCAACTTTTTTCTACAAAAGGCAAAATGTTAGTAGGCAGGTACTCTTAAAAGATAAGTGGTAGCACTGACAATGGTCCCCAGTGAAAGGCAATGGGTGCTTTAAACTTTAAAACCATACTTTTTTCTACAAAAGGCAAAAGGTTAGTAGGCAGGTACTCTTAAAAGATAAGTGGTAGAACTGACAATGGCCCCCGGTGAAAGGCAATGGGTGCTTTAAACTTTAAATCCAGACTTTTTTATACAAAAGGCAAAAGGTTAGTAGGTAGGTACTCTTAAAAGCTTAAAAGGCATGTGCTAGTATTTAGGATGCCCCCCCGGCGAAAGGCAAAGTTTGCTTAAAAAGTGACTTTGATTACAAAATCCAACCAGTTAGTAGACAGGTACTCTTGAAATATTTATGCTAGTGTTTGGGATGCCCCCTCTTCAAATACAGAGGTTGTTTCCTTTGATAGTGGACAAGTGACGTTGATTACAAAATGCAACCAGTTATTTGACAGGTAGTCTTGAAATATTTATGCTAGTGTTTGAGATGCCCCCTCTTCAAATACAGAGGTTGGCTCCTTTTATAGTGGTAAAGTGACTTTGATTACAAAATGCACCCAGTTAGTAGACAGGTACTCTTGAAATATTTATGCTAGTGTTTGGGATGCCCCCTCTTCAAATGCAGAGGTTGGCTGCTTTGATAGTGGAAAAGTGACTTTGATTACAAAATCCAACCAGTTAGTAGACAGGTACTTTTGAAATATTTATGCTAGTGTTTGGGATGCCCCCTTTTTTAAATACAGAGGTTGGCTCCTTTGATAGTGGAAAAGTGACGTTGATTACAAAATCCAACCAGTTAGTAGACAGGTACTCTTGAAATATTTATGCTAGTGTTTGGGATGCCCCCTCTTCAAATACAGAGATTGTCTCCTTTGATAGTGGAAAAGTGACGTTGATTACAAAATGCAACCAGTTATTTGACAGGTAGTCGTGAAATATTTATGCTAGTGTTTGAGATGCCCCCTCTTCAAATACAGAGGTTGGCTCCTTTGATAGTGGAAAAGTGACTTTGATTACAAAATGCAACCCGTTAGTAGACAGGTACTCTTGAAATATTTATGCTAGTGTTTGAGATGCCCCCTCTTCAAATGCAGAGGTTGGCTGCTTTGATAGTGGAAAAGTGACTTTGATTACAAAATGCACCCAGTTAGTAGACAGGTACTCTTGAAATATTTATGCCAGTGTTTGAGATTCCCCCTCTTCAAATGCAGAGGTTGGCTCCTTTGATAGTGGAAAAGTGACGTTGATTACAAAATGCAACCAGTTAGTAGACAGGTCCTCTTGAAATATTTATGCTAGTGTTTGGGATGCCCCCTCTTAAAATACAGAGGTTGGCTCCTTTTATAGTGGAAAAGTGACTTTGATTACAAAATCCAACCAGTTAGTAGACAGATACTCTTAAAATATTTATGCTAGTGTTTGGGATGCCCCCTCTTCAAATACAGAGGTTGGCTCCTTTTATAGTGGAAAAGTGACTGATTACAAAATGCAACCAGTTAGTAAACAGGAACTCTTGAAATTTTAATGCCAGTGTTTGGGATGCCCCCTCCTCAAATACAGAGGTTGGCTCCTTTGATAGTGGAAAAGTGACTTTGATTACAAAATCCAACCAGTTAGTAGACAGGTACTTTTGAAATATTTATGCTAGTGTTTGGGATGCCCCCTCTTCAAATACAGAGGTTTTCTCCTTTGATAGTGGAAAAGTGACTTTGATTACAAAATCCAACCAATTAGTAGACAGGTACTCTTGAAATATTTATGCTAGTGTTTGGGATGCCCCCTCTTCAAATACAGAGGTTGGCTTCTTTGATAGTGGAAAAGTGACTATGATTACTAAATGCAACCAATTAGTAGACAGGTACTCTTGAAATATTTTTGCTAGTGTTTGGGATGCCTCCTCCTCAAGTACAGAGGTTGGCTCCTTTTATAGTGGTAAAGTGACTTTGATTACAAAATGCAACCAGTTAGTAGACAGGTAGTCTTGAAATATTTATGCTAGTGTTTGGGATGCCCCCTCTTCAAATTCCGAGGTTAGCTCCTTTAATAGTGGAAAAGTGACGTTGATTACAAAATGCAACCAGTTAACGGACAGGTACTCTTGAAATAATCATGCTAGTGTTTGGGATACCCCCTCCTCAAATACAGAGGTTGGCTCCTTTGATAGTGGAAAAGTGACGTTGATTACAAAATCCAACCAGTTAGTAGAAAGGTACTCTTGAAATATTTATGCTAGTGTTTGGGATGCCCCTCCTCAAATACAGAGGTTGGCTGCTTTGATAGCGGAAAAGTGACTTTGATTACAAAATCCAACCAGTTAGTAGACAGGTAGTCTTGAAATATTTATGCTAGTGGTAGGGATGCCCCCTCTTGAAATACAGAGGTTGGCTCCTTTGATAGTGGAAAAGTGACGTTGATTACAAAATCCAACCAGTTAGTAGAAAGGTACTCTTGAAATATTTATGCTAGTGTTTGGGATGCCCCTCCTCAAATACAGAGGTTGGCTGCTTTGATAGCGGAAAAGTGACTTTGATTACAAAATGCAACCAGTTAATAGACAGGTAGTCTTGAAATATTTATGATAGTGTTTGGGATGCCCCCTCTTGAAATACAGTGCCAAATCATTTGATACTGTGCCACATAAAAGGCTGGTACAAAAGATGAGAATGCTTGGACTGGGGGAAAATGTGTGCAGATGGGTGGGAAATTGGCTTAATGATCGGAAGCAGAGGGTGGTTATCAATGGTACACACTCAGATTGGGTCACTGTTACTAGTGGAGTACCACAAGGGTCAGTTCTGGGACCAATTCTCTTCAATATATATATAAATGACATTGGGTATGGATTAAACAGTAAAGTCTCAATCTTTGCAGATGATACTAAGCTGAGTAAATTAAAACAAAAGAGGACAGCAGGCAGCTACAAACAGATTTAGATAAATTGGAAGCATGGGCAGTTAAATGGCAAATGAAGTTTAACACAGATAAATGTAAGGTTATGCACATTAGAAGGAGAAATCTGTGTCATGATTACACACTAAATAAAGAAATACTTGGTAAAACAACAATGGAAAAGGACCTAGGGGTTTTAGTTGACAATAAGCTCAACTGTAGTAATCAATGCCAGGCAGCTGCTGCCAAGGCAAATAGGATCATGGGGTGCATCAGGAGGGGCATAGGTGCTCATGACCAGAGCATCATTTTACCCCTGTAGAAGTCACTGGTCAGACCCCATATGGAACACTGTGTACAGTTCTGGGCACCTGGGCTTAAGAAGGACATATCAGAACTGGAGCGCATTCAAAGAAGGGCAACAAAGTTAATAAAAGGAGTGCGGGGGCTAGAGTACCCTGAAAGATTGTCCAAGTTAGGTTTATTTAGTTTAGAAAAAAGACGATTGAGGGGTGATCTTATAACTATGTATAAATATATTCGGGGTCAATACAAAGATCTGTCCCACAATCTATTTATACCCCGGAGTGTAACCATAACCCGGGGGCATCCACTAAGGTTAGAGGAAAGGTGCTTTCTCCACCGACATAGGAGGGGATTCTTCTCTGTAAGAGCAGTGAGACTATGGAACTCGCTGCCAGAGGAGGTAGTAATGATGGATACAGTAAAAACGTTCAAAAGTGGCCTTGATGCCTTCCTGGCATGTAATAACATTTCCAGCTATGGCTACTAGACCACTGGAAGGAGTTAAACAGGCTGAACTGGATGGACTAAAGTCTTTATTCAGCCTTACATACTATGTTACTATGTTACTAGTTAATAGACAGGTAGCCTTGAAATATTTATGCTAGTGTGACATTGATTACAAAACCCAACCAGTTAGTAGACAGGAACTCTTGAAATATTTATGCTAGTGTTTGGGATGCCCCCTCTTCAAATACAGAGGTTGGCTCCTTTGATAGTGGAAAAGTGACTTTGTTAACAAAATCCAACCAGTTAGTAAACAGGTACACTTGAAATATTTATGCTAGTGTTTGGGATGCCCCCTCTTCAAATACAGAGGTTGGCTCCTTTGATAGTGGAAAAGTGACGTTGATTACAAAATGCAACAAGTCAATAGACAGGTACTCTTGAAATATTTATGCTAGTGTTTGGGATGCCCCCTCTTCAAATACAGAGGTTGGCTCCTTTGATAGTGGAAAAGGGACTTTGTTAACAAAATCCAACCAGTTAGTAGACAGGTACACTTGAAATATTTATGCTAGTGTTTGGGATGCCCCCTCTTCAAATACAGAGGTTGGCTCCTTTGATAGTGGAAAAGTGACGTTGATTACAAAATGCAACAAGTCAATAGACAGGTACACTTGAAATATTTATGCTAGTGTTTGGGATGCCCCCTCTTCAAATACAGAGGTTGGCTCCTTTGATAGTGGAAAAGTGACTTTGATTACAAAATGCAACCAGTTAGTAGACAGGTAGTCTTGAAATATTTATGCTAGTGTTTGGGATGCTCCCTCTTCAAATACAGAGGTTGGCTCCTTTGATAGTGGAAGAGTGAATTTGATTACAAAATCCAACCAGTTAGTAGACAGGTACTCTTGAAATATTTATGCTAGTGTTTGGGATGCCCCCTCTTCAAATACAGAGGTTGGCTCCTTTGATAGTGGAAAAGTGACTTTGATTACAAAATGCAACCCGTTAGTAGACAGGTACTCTTGAAAAATGTATGCTAGTGTTTGGGATTCCCCCTCTTCAAATCCAGAGGTTGGCTCCTTTTATAGTGGTAAAGTGACTTTGATTACAAAATGCAACCAGTTAGTAGACAGGTAGTCTTGAAATATTTATGCTAGTGTTTGGGATCCCCCCTCTTCAAATATCGAGGATGGCTCCTTTGATAGTGGTAAAGTGACTTTGATTACAAAATGCAACCAGTTAGTAGACAGGTAGTCTTGAAATATTTATGTTAGTGTTTGGGATGCCCCCTCTTCAAATACAGAGGTTGGCTCCTTTGATAGTGGAAGAGTGAATTTGATTACAAAATCCAACCAGTTAGTAGACAGGTACTCTTGAAATATTTATGCTAGTGTTTGGGCTGCCCCATCCTCAAATACAGAGGTTGGCTGCTTTGATAGTGGAAAAGTGACTTGGATTACAAAATGCAACCAGTTAATAGATAGGAACTCTTGAAATATTTATGCTAGTGTTTGGGATTCCCCCTCTTCAAATCCAGAGGTTGGCTCCTTTTATAGTGGTAAAGTGACTTTGATTACAAAATGCAACCAGTTAGTAGACAGGTAGTCTTGAAATATTTATGCTAGTGTTTGGGATCCCCCCTCTTCAAATATCGAGGATGGCTCCTTTGATAGTGAAAAAGTGACGTTGATTACAAAATGCAACTAGTTAATAGACAGGTACTCTTGAAATATTTATGCTAGTGTTTGGGATGCCCCCTCCTCAAATACAGATGTTGGCTGCTTTGATAGTGGAAAAGTGACTGTGATTACAAAATGCAACCAGTTAATAGACAGGTAGTCTTAAAATATTTATGCTAGTGTTTGGGATGCCCCCTCTTCAAATACAGAGGTTGGCTTCTTTGATAGTGGAAAAGTGACTATGATTACTAAATGCAACCAATTAGTAGACAGGTACTCTTGAAATATTTTTGCTAGTGTTTGGGATGCCTCCTCCTCAAGTACAGAGGTTGGCTCCTTTTATAGTGGTAAAGTGACTTTGATTACAAAATGCAACCAGTTAGTAGACAGGTAGTCTTGAAATATTTATGCTAGTGTTTGGGATGCCCCCTCTTCAAATACAGAGGTTGGCTCCTTTGATAGTGGAAGAGTGAATTTGATTACAAAATCCAACCAGTTAGTAGACAGGTACTCTTGAAATATTTATGCTAGTGTTTGGGCTGCCCCATCCTCAAATACAGAGGTTGGCTGCTTTGATAGTGGAAAAGTGACTTGGATTACAAAATGCAACCAGTTAATAGATAGGAACTCTTGAAATATTTATGCTAGTGTTTGGGATGCCCCCTCTTCAAATACAGAGGTTGGCTCCTTTGATAGTGGAAAAGTGACTTTGATTACAAAATGCAACCCGTTAGTAGACAGGTACTCTTGAAAAATTTATGCTAGTGTTTGGGATTCCCCCTCTTCAAATCCAGAGGTTGGCTCCTTTTATAGTGGTAAAGTGACTTTGATTACAAAATGCAACCAGTTAGTAGACAGGTAGTCTTGAAATATTTATGCTAGTGTTTGGGATCCCCCCTCTTCAAATATCGAGGATGGCTCCTTTGATAGTGAAAAAGTGACGTTGATTACAAAATGCAACTAGTTAATAGACAGGTACTCTTGAAATATTTATGCTAGTGTTTGGGATGCCCCCTCCTCAAATACAGATGTTGGCTGCTTTGATAGTGGAAAAGTGACTGTGATTACAAAATGCAACCAGTTAATAGACAGGTAGTCTTAAAATATTTATGCTAGTGTTTGGGATGCCCCCTCTTCAAATACAGAGGTTGGCTTCTTTGATAGTGGAAAAGTGACTATGATTACTAAATGCAACCAATTAGTAGACAGGTACTCTTGAAATATTTTTGCTAGTGTTTGGGATGCCTCCTCCTCAAGTACAGAGGTTGGCTCCTTTTATAGTGGTAAAGTGACTTTGATTACAAAATGCAACCAGTTAGTAGACAGGTAGTCTTGAAATATTTATGCTAGTGTTTGGGATGCCCCCTCTTCAAATTCCGAGGTTAGCTCCTTTGATAGTGGAAAAGTGACGTTGATTACAAAATGCAACCAGTTAACGGACAGGTACTCTTGAAATATTCATGCTAGTGTTTGGGATACCCCCTCCTCAAATACAGAGGTTGATTCCTTTGATAGTGGAAAAGTGACTATGATTACAAAATCCAACCAGTTAGTAGACAGGTAGTCTTGAAATATGTATGCTAGTGTTTGGGATGCCCCCTCTTTAAATGCAGAGGTTGGCTCCTTTGATCGTGGAAAAGTGACTTTGATTACAAAATCCAACCAGTTAGTAGACAGGTGCTCTTGAAATATTTATGCTAGTGTTTGGGATGCCCCCTCCTCAAATACAGAGGTTGGCTCCTTTTATAGTGGTAAAGTCACTTTGATCTCAAAATACAACCAGTTAGTAGACAGGTAGTCTTGAAATATTTATGCTAGTGTTTGGGATGCCCCCTCTTCAAATATCGAGATTGGCTCCTTTAATAGTGGAAAAGTGACGTTGATTACAAAATGCAACCAGTTAATGGACAGCTACTCTTGAAATATTTATGCTAGTGTTTGGGATGCCCCCTCCTCAAATACAGAGGTTGGCTGCTTTCATAGTGGAAAAGTTACTTTGATTACAAAATGCAACCAGTTAATAGACAGGTAGTCTTGAAATATTTATGCTTGTATTTGGGTTCCCCCCTCTTCAAATACAGAGGTTGGCTCCTTCTGTTCTTTGTTCTATCTATCTCTCCCTCGCTGTATCTACCTATATGTCTGTCTGTCTGTCTATGTGTCCCTCGCTCTCTCCCTGCCTCATCTGCTCTGGCCGCAATACAGTGTCAGAATGATCTTCCGCAAAATGGCCGCCGCTTATATAGGTCTGTGACATCATCGGTAAGCCTGTCTGCTGATAGGTAGCATGTGACACCTACCCAGGATTCCTTGCCCCATGGGACATGTCCTGACATGTGGATCCACCATTTTAGATGGGCTGTATAGCAGTAAATGGAGTTTTAAGGAAGCAATTCGAGCGATCGAATCGTGGCGATATTTGGAATTGTAACAAATTGAATATTTCCTGAAATTCGTAACTAATACGGGTTCGTCAGAATCGATTTGCTCATCTCTAATGGTAATATGGTTTGCTGCTTCCTTGTTTGAAATGTGTGAGTCCACTTCCTCGGTGGAAAGAATGTTGGCTGCGCTGGCATTTTTATGTAAGTTACGGGGATGGACGGATTTTTTGAAGCAGCTCGTGGTTAGACAAGCCTTAAAAGGGTGATGAAACTAAGATTATTGGGAAGCTCCCTAATGTTCAGCGTGGTGGAGCTAAAGTAGCTATTGAATATTTGTGCCGGCACAATTATCTATGATAACTACTAAATCAATTACCAACCTACAACAACATAAAATCCCTAAGTGACAGTGCTAAATAACGCAATATGCTGACAATTACATCCCCAATATATCATAAAAAGTTCATAAATATATTACTAATAATTTATATACATGAAAGTGACCATAGTGCAATAAATAAAATAAAAACAATTAATTGACATAATCAATAAATATACAAAACAGGTGCAAATACTGTGTAAAATTTTCAAGATAGAAAAACTGGGCAACCATGGTCATGAATACCTGAAAGTGCGAAAGATACCAACTTATAAGCCCATATCAACTAAGTAATACACAAAGAAAAACATTTTTGGAAGGATATATAGAAACCAAGAGCCCGGCAACAGGGTCACCAATGCATCATATGGAGCAGGGGATCAGCAGAGGGGACACCTACGTTCGCAGCCGCCCGTGCCGCTTTGTGGGGTGAGAAGAACAAATAAACAAACAGACACATGTCTTAATACCTGCCGCCATCGCCCCGCATGCCGCCCACAAACAGGAAGAAAGGCTGGAACGCAACTGCGTTCCATGGGGAGCGCGTCGGAAATTAGATCACTTCAGCAACCGGAAATGACGCTCACCATGTTAAATGCGCCTGGCCGGATGTTTGTGTGGTGGCCCTGACAACAAGTGTCATCTGTCAAGAGCTGGATAATCACAGTTCGGCAAACTGGTGGAGTGGATCAACACCACCCCGCACACCTCTGCACTATGGTCACTTTCATGTATATAAATTATTAGTAATATATTTATGAACTTTTTATGATATATTGGGGATGTAATTGTCAGCATATTGCGTTATTTAGCACTGTCACTTAGGGATTGTATGTTGTTGTAGGTTGGTAATTGATTTAGTAGTTATCATAGATAATTGTGCCGGCACAAATAATCAATAGCTACTTTAGCTCCACCACGCTGAACATTAGGGAGCTTCCCAGTAATCTTAGTTTGTTCAATTTCAGCACTGGAAGCATTAGGGGAGACGCATTGTTTTTATCTTTGTCTTGTTGAGTGTTGTTGTTGTCGGATCATTCCTAATAAAATTGTGCATTTTTTGTATTTAATATCTAAATTAGTGTTGTGGTATTTTTTGTTGCTCCTGCCACTAGGGGGTAGGGGGATTTAGTATCTCTCATAACCCTATAGTTCTGGCTGCGATGGTCAAAGACGGATCAGGCAGGACGAGGGGGTTGGGTGGTGTTGGGACGGATGCACGGGTCACCGGCATGCCCTACAGCCGCGTTTAGCGCATTCCATGAAGTTAGGCTGCGGACGCAGGTGCCCCTGCTAGTCCACAAGAATGGGTCTTACCTATCGTGGTACCAGTTTGCAGCCATTTTTAAAAGGGCCCTGGAGGGTTGTCAGCATCGGAATATGGAACCCATCCTTTTAGGATTGGCGCGGCCACCGAGGCGGCCCGCTTAGGGTTGTCAAAAGAGCTGCTCAAGAAAATAGGCCGGTGGGGATCGCACCGATATAAGTCATATGTTTGCCCACAGAAGGTGGAGTCAGTGGGGTGTTAGGGCTGTGGGGGAGGGGACAGGTATATGTTAGATGTGTATATAATAATAATATTTTTAAAAAAATGGGCGGGGGTGACATATGACTAATGTTTGTTATTGTTTTTGCAGAATCATCCAGCTGTTCCATATTACTATTGGGGCATTCATTCATTTTTTGGGCCGCAAGGAGGGCTGAACTGCGAAGAAGCGGTTATCACAAGAAGCTGGGGTTATCACAAGAAGTGGCCAAGTTAAGTTGGTTGGGTATCCGGGGTCTGTGTTGGAGGGAGGTTTTAGGCCACTTTACGGAGAGATGCGCGTGGGATGGGCCTCCTGGAGTCCTGGTTTTTCATGTGGGAGGTAATGATTTGGGAAGATCGCTTCCAGAACCCTGGTGGCTGCCACGAAGAGGGATTTGTCGATGATCTTTGCGGATGTTCCAAATCTGATCATAGTGTGGTCGGAGATGATCCCTCGTTTCTGTTGGAGAGGGGCACGGTACGAGCGAGCCATTGACAAAACCAGAATAAAGATAAACGGGGTGATTGGTAAATGGGTAGAGAAGAAGGGGGGGGGGGGGCTGGTGGTCCGTCACGTTGAAGTAAAGGGGAAGAGGATGTTTTTTAGAAGCGACGGGGTGCATTTAAATGAAGTGGGCCTGGACTTATTTAACCTGCGGTTGCAGGAGGCTATGGAGATAGCAGTGGAGGTGTGACGGGTAAGGTGTCGTCGAGGTTTCAACGCCTCCCTTGCTGTGGCAGGAATCCCTTGTCGGTTCTTGGAGGGGGGCAGACGGGCAATGGAAAAAAGGCGGCAATAAGCGCAGTGAATTGAAAAAAGGCAGAAGCGGTGATCATCACGAGGAAATAATTTGGTTATAATAAGTTACAGCTGTGTGGTTTTTTAGATGCGGTTAATATGGAAGGCGGTTAGCTATCATACAAGAAGCCCCCGGGCCTGCGGGATGCCCCTGCGCTAGGGCAGAAGGGCAGCATGACTGCCATGTGCCAGACCTGGGAGCGACGTAGGATTTGAGGAGAAGAAAGAGGTTAGTAGGGGGGTGGGGCTGGGTGTGCCGAAGGGACAGGATGTGACGGCCAGGAAGGGGAGGTAAGTAGTGAGGGGGTACTTAAGTCGGTGTGGCCTCATGTACCCCCACTTTTACGGTTCCCACAGAGCAAGATGTCCCGCCCACCCACCTTGGATTAAGCGTGAGTATAAGCGGATGGGGATATGTCAGGGGTTAGGACGGTTGGGTGTGGCAGTTTGTTAAGGTTATGAGGTTTGTATACAGTGGGGGTGGATTGCATGACTAACTATGTTTCTTTCCTAGGGTTGAGGAAGTCACAGCTGGCGGAAAACCCTTGTCGGTTCTTGGAGGGGGGCAGACGGGCAATGGAAAACGGCGGGCGTAAGCGCAGTGATTTGAAAAAAGGCAGAAGCGGCGATCATCACGAGGAAATAATTTGTTTATGATAAGTTACAGCTGTGTGGTTTGTTAGATGCGGTTACTAAGGAAGGCGGTTAGCTCTCATGCAAGAAGCCCCCGGGCCTGCAGGCAAACGGCTGGGGGCAGGTTCTCGGTTGACCGCCGGGTAAAAGAAAGGTATTAATCACAGCTGTGGGGGCTGTTAGTTAGTAGTTTAGAAGTTGGTTATATCGCCCCCTCCACAGAGATGAACTTGTAAGCCGACAAGGGATATTTTGGTTTGTTGTTGTATGCTGTGGCCGATATTTTTTTTGATCAATAAATGTCTTTCCAACAAAAAATAGAGGTGTCGGTCATTTGCAGCATAATAGGGAACATGAGGAGGGGCTGGTTTTTTAAAGAGAGTGGAAGGTTATGGGCGCTCTACGAACAGTCAAGGATAATCCTCTGCCTCCAGCAAATATGAAGTCATGTCATATTTGAGATGAATTTGCTGTGTCCCTAAATAACACTTCTAGCAGTGTGACTACTTGCTTTTACTTGCCTTGTCCTGGGTATACATCTCTCTAGGAGATCATCCAGGAAGCCATCATTTGTAACCTTGTTCCCACTGGTCACTAGAGGTTAGGTTGCTGCTGGGCATGAACTTGACATAACATGTAGATATTATGAAATGTACTAAAGAAGCTACTGCTTAGATATTTTTATTTGAAATATGAACATTATTATCTGCACACAATTAGCTGGACAACTGTTGTTTAATGTGAGCATTAAATAGTGTATCAGCAGTGGGAGCAGTGGTAGCAACCATAGAGGGCCATATGCAGTCACAGGGCTTCTTCATTACTGCTCAATATTATGGTATTTATTTGCACTTTTAGATCCAGTAAGAGTAATGGGTACATAATTACATCTATTAAGTGAAAAAGAACATTTCATAAACTGCAGTTCTATTCACTGCTCTGAAAAGTATGGGTATTATTCTTCTATGACCTATGACGGAGCTCTGCATTATCTGCTCCACCAGGGACCCATAGAGTCATATATTTCTTATTGATACCCTGTGAACCACAGTTTTTCTTTCTTTCAGCAAAAGAACAATAGCAATGTAAACGATGTAAGCCCACCCATAAACCAGTATTAGATTACATAACCCCGATACTTGGCACTGATATCCACCCTTTGGAATTGAAACAAGTAACTGAAATTACTACTACTTACTACTTCCTCATTCATTTTATGGCTGCCATATGTGGGGGACTCTTGCAAGCTGAAAAGAAGAATGCTTAAAGAGGAACTTCAGACATAAAATTAAAAGGGTCTGATTCCCTCCTCCATCGGCCCCTACCTACCTTTTGCATGCAGCAGGCAGCGGCAACATCCAGCTGCTTCGGCACCCGATCCTCGCCTGCCGCCGTCTGTAAATGACAGTACAGCTTTAGCCAGCCTCTTGAAAGTCCTGCGCCATCTCGCAAGGTTGCGGGCGGCTCATCGCATCTCAGCCATTGGCACTGTGCAGGCTCGAGATGGGGCACCGCACGCTGTGCCTGAATGGATACAAGATGGCGCCGCACGTCAGAAGGTTGCCGGAATCCGAGGGACCCAGAAGATGGATCCACCAGGGAGATAAGTAGAATCTACCCAAAAGTAAAACCAGAGGGGGGGGGGCAGTGGATCAGTGAGGTTTGGGTGAGGTTCCTCTTTAAAAAGTGGCTTAAACTATTGCACACAGATCATGCAAAAAAGTAATTTTCAAAGTGCATACAGATTACATTTAGTAATGTTTTCCTTATATTTAGCCCCTGCAAAAAAAACACATGCTTCCTCACCCTTCTTATCTAACTCTGTAATGTTTCCTGTACCAGAAGTAGTATTTATGACAACAAAAAATAAATGTGCTGCAACTTACTTGACTTTGACAATTTACTTTACTCACTCGCAGCCTAATGTGTGGCTAAGCAACATGAATGTGACAGTTCATCATTCTTCAAAGCCACAGAGAAAGAGACTGCATGGTGCAGCTGCCAGAGCAGTGGGCCTGGTAGCAGCTGCTTCTCCTGCCTCCATTATATGTACTCCAGATCAGGGCCGCCACTTGGAATTTCGGGGCCCCCACAATGTCTGGGCCCCCCTTTTGATCCTACTAAAATGTGTAAATACAACCCCATGCCGCGCTCGTGAACACTCACCTTTCCATGCTCCAACAGTGCATGCGCAGGCTCTTGTCCAATGAGAGCCATCTACCGTGACCGTATGTCCTTTGTCAAACATCTCTCATTGTGAATAGGGAGTGTGCAGTGCTGCATCCCCAATTTAACTCAACGCAGATGCAGCTACACAAAAAGTGGACCAAAACCCGGGATTTACACTATCCCAGATTTTGGTCCATCCCCATGGGGAACCCTAGTTTGGGGTGCCCCCTGTGCGACACCCCAAGGATCACCTGCTGTTCTTACCTTTCACCAAGCCTGAAGCACATGTGTGGCATCTCGTGCATTTAGCTTCTCCGGCTGTGCATATTAATGTGCGGCTGGAGAAGCTGAATGTTATCCCAGCCACACACACAATCGGCGGTGCATGGCATCACTCGCATTTCTCGGCTGAACGTGGCAACATACAGCCATTCAATTACAGTGGGGTGTGGCTGTGCACAGCCGGAAAAGGATGTGAGTAATGCCCCCCCTGCCGTGCATGTACCGTGGGCTCGTTGGTGAGGTAAGCATATCGGGGGCTTTTCAGACAGCAGGTATCCCAAATCAGGATGCCTCCCGGTAGAGGTGATCAGGTGGCCCAGGAGTTGTGCTCGGCAGCTGCACGGAGCTCTCTGCATCGGCTCCCTTGTGCCCCATCGGTCCCGTCCACCACCCGCATCTCACGCTGACAGCCCCACCCGCCGCTGTTGCCTGTTGGGGGGAAGGCTAGCTAGGTCCATTGGGGTGGGGTGGGGTGAGCCTCCCCCCCTGATAGCAGCCCCTGCTCCAGGGCCTCATGGTTACCATTATATGACTAAACTGAATAGACTTAAACACAGGATCAATGGCTCTAATTATATTAAGGGCCTGATTTATCAAGCACTTCTGCCAGACAGTGCCACAACGATTCAAATTAGAGTGGTGCAAAATATCATTTATCATTTTTTTTCACATTTGTGCATGTTGCTACACTGCAAGGAACACATTTTTAAAACATTAGAGGTACAGCAACATGCGATGAATATTATAGATCTTAATTTAAACTGAAATAGCATTGACTGGCAGACGTGCTTGATAAATCAGGCCCAAAATGTAATGTGTGTAACGTGTGTAAAACATAAGTTGCTTGTGTAGCCCTTTGTCATTATTATCTGTGAGCCAAACTCCACCTTTGTCTATACTATTACGGGTATTATACACCACCTTTTACCATCAAGAGCTACCAGGAACCGTGCAGAAAGTAGCCAAAGTGCATAATCCAGTTAAAAACCTACTTTCATTTTAATGTAAATACATTATTTTTGATGTAAAAGATAGGGGATGATGCTCCCCTTTGCCTGTGATTTTCTCTCTGTCTTCTCCAAAGTATGACTTGCTGCCCTATAAATTGGGACACTGAAGCATTGCCTTAATATAACACATTCAATGAAAATAGGGCATTGGGGATGACTCCCCAAATGTATGTTAGTCCTTCCTAGTCTAGAGAGCAGTAAGGTCTCTGTGCATCTCCACAACAGAATACGTTTCGAGCAAGCCACAGTAAAAATGCAACTTAAAATGTTTTTCATTAAGTGCAAAGATAAAAACTTGTAGCACATAATTCTACCAAGCTGTTTTTGATGCAGTTGCAAGATGGGCAAAAATCTAGAAGGTTGGATCCAGGCATTAGTAAAACGAATGTCATTGTTATGAGCGCCTTACTTAATGCTGCAATGTGTGCTTTTAATCTCTTTCTCCACTCTCTTTCTTTTGTTTGTAGCTTTAAATAATGGAAAACAAAACAGAAACGCCTAAAAGTGGAAGAAAGCAAATGAAGGTGGAAATAAATACGAGTTTTATCAGCATTAAATATTGAAAGCAGCAGTTTAGGAAAAGAAAATGATGTTTTAAGCGAGCATGTGTATTTTATCCCCAACAATGTTTTTGTACATGCCACATTGCTACGCATTTTTAATTATTATCAACCTTTAGGAACCTAAAACATTGTATCTCGTAGCTCAGCACTTTATTATTGTTAAACCCAATTCCAGACTCAGCAATTTTTTACTTACTCCACATAATAGCTGAAAGAACCAAAGCATCATTACTCTAAATTCAGCAGAGGAGTGTCAGGTGAATGCTTAGGTTGCTACACCCGGGCCTCAGGGAAGGAAATCTCAGGGGTGCTATGCACAGAAAACGACATGAGTATACATGAGTACGTGAATGCCCAATAGACAAGTCACATGACCACATTTTCATTTGGTTAACTGGTAAATTACAGGAATATGTTTAAGTGTTAGTCTTATTTGGTCATTAGAATGAAATGCTAGCGACAGGCCTGGATATTTCATATTTGCCCATGAAAATGTTGACAATTTACAGCTTTTTTAATCTGAGTTAGTTGGTAAGAACTCTTTGGGTCTGGTTGTAAAATAAGTAATATAAAATTCAAATTCATGTCCTAGTATTCTTGTATATATGCTTTATATAGATGCTTTATACTGCAGCATATTGGGGAAATCTGGAAAGAACCACTAAGTCAGTCTAGCAATGGCAGGGGAAGTAAGGCTCCCTTTTTTTGTGATTGTGATCCCAACAATTGTCTATGAAACGCTGCACATAGTAACCTATGAGCACTTTCACATCTGCAGGTCTGGGGGGTAAGTACACAAAATAAATGTAACCACAGTTCTGAACTGTAAATATAACACTGTTGAAGTCTACCCAATCTGAACATGTATGCCTACTATCTACCCTAGTAATTTATACCTGTCATCACTACAGCCTTATGACAAAGTTTTTGCCCCAAGGTATGTCCTTGCGAAACATATTGCATTCAGCAAGTACCTTCTGTTAGGACTGGAATGAATGGGGTCTTGAACTGGTGGTCCACTGTCTGTCTGCTGCTCTAGCCACTGTGCTTTCTGCTGTGGTGGTGGTGTTGCCGTGTGTCTGCTGGAATGGTGTTGTTCTCGCCTAGGTCCTAGAGCTGCCTTGTTTAACCTGGTGTTCATTATGCTGTGGTGGTTCCTATAAATGCATGTGCCTGGCCCCTGTATTGGATCATTGCATCGTCTTCCTGAAGCCTTGCCGTGCTCTCCAAGCCTCTGCTAAACCTCCTTGTCTTTGTGGGGCCTAACAGGCCTTCCAGGATCTTGAAATTGGCCCTCGAGCATTCTTGTATTTGGGCTCACGCCCTTCTTGTCCTCACTGGAGCCTCGTGACCCCTCATTGTTCGCGTATTGGTCCATGGTATTGTTTGTTCTGGGCCCACAGCCCTTCCATTGTACATGCTGTCTGTGCTGGGTCTACAGCTCTTCCATTGCCTGTGCTGTATGTGCTGGACCCACAGCTCTTTTATCGTCTGTGTTGTATATACTGAGCCCTTGGCCCTTCCATTGTTTGTGCAGGGTCATGGGCCCTTTCATTGTCTGTGCTGAGCCCACAGCCCTTTCATTGTCTGTGCTATTGTCTGTGCTGGGTTCACGGCCCTTCATTGTCCGTGCTATTGTCTTGTCTTGGGCCCACAGTCCCTCACTATCTGTGCTATTGCCCACACTGGGCTTACGCACACCCGCACCCAGCTCTTTTGAATAGGCGGCGTGGACACACCCTGACTAGGAGGTGAGCAAGGGATGCGGCCGGTGGCGCACTCGCCTTTCTTCGGCGCCACCAGCAGAACGGTCCATGCAGCTAATCAGCGCGCTCGTTCTCGCCAAAAGCTCTGTTGTGAGAGGGACAGGAAGATCAGTGACCTAGGGGCATGCACACAGCGGGGCATCCACTGAGAGGAACAACACCCCGAAAAGTGAAAGTCGGGTGTGTTGTTTTTCTTTAATCATACCCTGCATATTAGCTCTAGGCTTATATGCAGATTATGGTTAGAATCTCACACTAGTTCAGGTACAAATGGGCCATTTTTCCTCTTTCTCATCTTCCAGTATGAATGGCAGTTGTTCCCTTAATTGGAGTGTACTAGACTCAAGTATTTCATATATGTCACACAACTGTTGTATAGACTGAGCTCCAAAACTAGGTCTGAGTGGTGTTAACACCTGTATACTAGGAAGAAAGTCTCGCCAAAGTATTTTGTGGCAGCCTTAACCACCTGGTTCTGGGTTGGCAGCACTGCTACATGTGTGGTAAAAGGCTCTATAATTAGCATTGCATGGCTATATTCTGTGACAGATGTTTGTAGATTGTGGAATGATTGATGTCTAATACCCATTCCAGACTCACACGCATCTATAAACTTGTTTCTGAATGTTTCGGAGTATTTTTCAGTCTAAGCAACAAGAAGCAAAAACGGAGGCTAAACATAGCCGACAATCCCCAAAGCTAACCACGCTTCAGAGAAGACTGGTGTTGGGAAATCATTAAACAGAGTCAAGCCCTTTTGGAAGTTCTTTTTTTAATCTTTTGCCTCTCTGTTTTGAAATATATTGAAAAAGTCAAATAAAGTGTGTAATTTTGTCAAAAGACTATAGTGTGCTAGATACACTAGCTCAGCAATAAAGTTACTTTAACAACTATTTAAAATGTTTGGCAAGCAGTTTAAGTTCAGCCAGGGATTGTAAATTTATTTGCAGACAGTAGACAATGGCATGTTATTATTTTTGCAGATATTTCATTGCTGTTCTAACTCATAAGAAAATAGAAAAAAACTGAAGCCTGAGGGCACAGACTCCCTTCCTCCTCGCTTCATCCTCCTGGAGGAGTTTATTCTAGAATATATTGCATGGTACACAGCACTGCCCCTCTGCCTCTAACATACAGTCCCGGGAGGAATTCTCTGCCCTATACACAGACATCCCAGCCTTGTTCCTACCTGCCCTATAATGTCCAGCCTGGAGGGACCATGCCCTCCACAATATTTTACACCAACTGTCTTGTCTAAATTCATCAGCCAGCTCTATCATTATAAAATCAGCCTTTAGCAAAACATTCATTCGCACAACATCAAAATATTAATATGGAAAATCCCACCTAACATTTTATACAAATATCTATTACATGGTATCTAGTATATCAGAACAAATAATGTAGGTGAAAATGTGAAGCATTGTTTTTATTTAATACTTTAGTAACAAAGTTACATATTTGTTAGAATTATTGGTTAAAAAAGACACATCACGTTTAAGCATTCTGAGGCCGTTATTTAACAAGGGATAGCGCCAGGTAGCGAATGGTGAGCGAACGGTAATGACGCTCATCGCCACGAGAACGCCGGCTCCCCTCCGCAATCACACATTTATCAAGCCGATCCTGCTTAGCGACTGACAGAGCGCCAGATAGCGAATCATTCATCATTATTCCAGCCTCACCCCACAGCGCCAGCGAGCGACCTTGAACAGCGACAGGTATGACCTCTCGCTACCTGACGCTCTCCAATGCATTTCAATGGAGCTAACTTTAAATATTCATAATTAATTGCTCTAATTTTTTTTTTTTTAATGTCAGAAATTCTGTGACCACTTCTGCAATGTAAGATTTTTTTTTAAAGCTAAAAAAAAAAAAAAAAAAAAATTGTGCAGAATTGATATTACAGGTCTGATATTAATGTATTCATATTACAAAATGTTTTGAAAAACATGTTTTCTTTTCTCCAAAATTATGGTTGTTTGGGGGTTAAAAAACTACTTTTAACCCATCGCCGCCAGCGCTCTGGGGTTTAAACAAGCATTTCACAGCGCGAGAATTTTTTGAGCGTGATTTGTTAATGAATATGCTGGGAGCCGTTCGCTATGGCCGTTCGCTGTCATGCGCTCCCATACAGCGCGGAACCTGTCAAACAGTGACTCCTAACCCCGTATTCAACATTACCGCACACCGACTGAGTCGCTGTCAACAGCCGAACAACGGCCAAGCACAGCGACTACTAGCGGGCGCTGTGAAAATACCGCTACTGTCGCTCATCTGTCGCTACCTGGCGCTATTAATGAATCAGCCTGTGAGTATGGTCTTCCTGGAAAGAGGAAGTGCTGCTGGTTTTCCTGCCTTTATGCATTGTGGGTGATGTTGGTTACATTCTGGCAAAGCTAGGATGCTGGGAAATCAAAAAACATCCTGGATGCTCCAAGATGGCCTCGACCAAGAAAAAATCAACATAGCAGTGTATCAGCTTTGAGTGGATGCAGGAGCAAATGTAGGTGCTGACAATGATTCAGTATCATGCATGCAGATGGGGAGAGTGACTTTTGGGGAGCTGTTTTTTTTAGCTGTGCAAGATTGTTGGTCCGGTTTAAAATGTTTCCAGCCATAAATAAATACAAAGAAGTCTACACTCACCTTTTGTCCCCCCCAGCTCCTCAATGCAGAAACGCCATCTTCATACTTTCTGATGAAGGAGAGCAAGCAATTCCTTGATCCAGCATGGGACAGAGCAGCGTCCATCAACATGGCTTCTCGCCCCCTAACATGCCTACTCCATTTTTGCAATGGATGAGAGGTGCCGAACTGTGACGACGTGCCAAAAAAAAAGGAGAGAGGAAAAGATTTAAAAAATAAAATAAACATATTAGATTATTTGATTTTCACAAGTTTTTTTTATGAAAGTTGTCCTTTAAAACATAAGCTTTTTCAAGATAGGGGTCACTTCCCATTACGATCTGAATATTTAAAAAATAAAAATCATATTTGAAATGTCTCTTAACTATATGTTTTGACCCTAATGTGACTAATACACTTCTGAATCTGTGCTATCATAAACAGCAATAAACAATACTCTCTTCCTATATGGGTGCTTACTCTATATTTCCCATCAACTTTCTGCACTTTCCAAAAAAAGCACAAGCCTATATCATTGTTTCGTGATCCATCTGTGTGACATAATGATGAGTCTTTTTGTATGACAGACTTGTTCCTCCAAGACAACATTCCATTAGCACAACAGTCAGCTTTGTGCTGAGGAGATGTGAGTTTCCATATGAGAGAGCGCTCAGTGTACAGTGACATCACGTGACTGAATACATTGTAGAGGATAAAGAAGGGAAAGAAGCGGATAGAGCCCCACCTTCTAAAGAAAACATACTCAAACATAAAGGAAATAAGTTAACTGTTACTAAAAGTAAATATTCAACCAGAATAGCCATGAATACCTATATTTACATAAAGGGGTTTCAAGAATGATTAAAGTGGACCAAAACCCACTGAACTTGTGAAATACATTTGGCCAAAGCCCCTGCCTATACTGCCTTCTTAGGGTGTAGAACTGGAAATGTATATTTTCACTTTTTGAATAGTCCTGGGACACTTTTATTTTTGCTGTCTCTCTCTGTAAGGTGGCAGAGGATCAGTTATTGTATAGCTGTGGCAATGAGATCATTGCCACACACAGCAGTGGCAATGAATGGAGGAAACTGAGCTTTACAGCTAAAACATGCACCATTATCTGGGATTAGAGTGAAGCAGGAGCAGTAAAAATTGGCATAAGGTCCTCTTCATGGGGGGAGCAATTTGGGGAATGTTAGTTAAAAATATGGGTTTTGGTCCGCTTTAAGAAGTCTGAAGGCTTCAAGTACCTCATGTAAAAAAGCATAAGCAAAGTATACCAGCAGAAATACCGTGTTTCCCCGAAAATAAGACCTACTCCGAAAATAAGGCCTACTGTGCTTTTAGCATGAAGGCTAAATATACGACCTCCCCCGAAAATAAGACCTCCCCCCGCAGCAAGAGTCCTCAGTCAGCTGCGGCCGGCTCTCTCTGATGACGAGTGACGCCCCTGACGTTGCGCATAGGGGGACGTCACTGGGGGACGTCACTTGTCATCAAAGCGGCCGCCACCAAAGTGAAAGCTGCTGTCTGCTGCTCGCTCTCTGACAGTAAGTTAGTGAGTAGTGGCAGCAGACTGTGAAGAAGAAAAAAAAAGAATTTCTATGGGGGAAATGCCAGGTGAAGTGAGGGGAGGGGGGGATGGAAACTAGAGAATTCCCTGGATTCTCTAGACTCTACCCCCACCTCCCCCACCTTCACCCACTGATGATGAGGAGGGGGGGTTGTATGTTTTGGATTCCCCACATATGCCACTACCGGTAGTACAGGAGAAGGGGGGTAAATTGGGACAGGAGGATCAGGGGGGGGAGGTAACATGAAATTTTGACAGGAGTCACATTTTGTCTGGTTATGCTGGTTTGTGATGGCAACTACTACTGTTTAACAGTTAATAAATTTCCTTTTTTTGTGAATGCATGTGAATTCTTCTTCATGGAAAAATGTAAGACATCCCCTGAAAATAAGACCTAGCGCATCTTTGGGAGCAAAAATTAATATAAGACACTGTCTTATTTTCGGGGAAACAGGGTAGTTAGACATGCCTAAAAAGTCTCAGATTGAACCTTCTGCTAACAGATCAGTTCTAAGCAGATTTATTCCTATGAGCAGGGGTGCAGTGATGGAGCTTCATTTTGAAATTGTGTAATGTTAAAGACATTGTCCAAGCAACGACAAAAAATCTACTGTATAAAGGAGCCTTACCAGCCATGCTGTCAGTTTTCATTTTCGATTCTAGCTTTGAACATCCATTTTTTTGCCCTAGACTACCTCTCCCTCCCTCTCCCATTATCAATGAATGGTGTCATCTTGGGCGATGGACTGCCGCCTCCTATTCTCCGGTTCAGGCCGGTCAGTATCTCCCCTGCATTTCTCAGTCACACCAACTCTCCCTCCCTCCTAGCATGACCTATGGCTGTAAACGCACCCAGCCCACGCAGCCTTGTTTAACAGAAAAAAATGTTGTTGAGCATCAGGAAAATCGCCCAATGGCCCTGATTTTGAGCTCTTTTGAAGCTACCAGCAGGCACACCAGGCATAAGGGCTTGGTTCTTTGCAATGTCAGGACACCAGCCACTATGCACTTTGTCATGGGACCAGTGCTTCCCCAGATGAAAACAACGGGCTTCCACCAACGGGCACCAGGTTCTTCCATCTAAGGCAACTTGCCACCCCCTACCCTTTGAACTAGTAAAAATACCCTTCTTTTGGGGTAGTGAGCAGAGCCTGGCAGAGTGCCAGCCTGGACCCTTATCCTCCTCCCTTCAAAATGCAGGCAGGGCAGTCTTTCTGGCAGAAGATAAGCCAACAGGGGACCCACAGAGGTGCCAGAACAGCGGGATGCCCGGTGCTGGATGAAGATGGCGGAATTACGTAATAATGTGTAATGTTTAGAACAATAAAATGCTTTTGTTTGTGGAGTTTTATTTTTCTCATTTACTACCTTGAACTAGTAAGTGGTTCAGGGGACCCCTATATTAGTTTCAAGGGTAGGGGGCAGCAAGTTATCAGCCACCATTGCAGGGAGACTTGCTATTAGCCACTCGCCGAAGGGTATAGTGGCACGGCCAGGGGGTGGCTGTTCGGCCTCTTGTACCAGTTAGTAGCTTCAAAAGAGAGGGATAGCCTGTTTTTTCTTTTTTAAGATTATGTGGTCACCTTTCATACCCAGCCCTGTGCCTCAAAACAGCCTTTGCCCAATATTCATAAAAACACCAGGAAAAAACAACAGGAAGTAGTATTATGGTGAATGGGGGTGGGGCTACTCAACCAGGAAGCAATATGGCCAACTGCATCCAGTTTGTGTAGTTATACATTTTGGGTAAAGGCTGAGGTAAAAAAAGAAACACAGGCTGTGTTGGGGCACTAGGCTTGATATGGAAGGTGATGATATAAGCTTCCGTCTGAGTATAGGTGCACTTTAATGCACTGCAGTGGCTAGGGCACTGCAATAGCCCATTTTGATGAACATGTTGATAATTTGCATAAGGAAAAGTTAATTTGCACAAAAAGTGCTTGCATCACAGTTCCCAAGCCACACCCACATATGGTTGAGAAAATAATTCCTCAGGAAAAATTAAAACCTCAATATCTCAGCCATTTATTCTTCAATTTTAAAATGGAACACAGTTTAGAATGTTGCCAAGTGTAGCTGAATACAATTGGCCTGATGCAGAGCCTCCCCGTTCAGCTATCCTGTACGTTTTCCCGTTGGTTTTGGGCTGTGATCGGGTCATGAAAGGGTGCTACATTGCTTTTTGTGTGCGTGTATGCGCTCAGGTGTTTGTTCAGGCGCCTTTCCGATTGACGGCTCGTAAGAGGCTGAACTCCGTGAAAACGGACTGGCCGTTGATTGTTCAGTTTTTTAATTGATTCAGAACCTTGATTTCCGATTGAAACAAGCCCAATTTAACGAGGGTGTTGACGCTTCACTTACGGCCATTATTAGCACCCGTATTTGATCTTTGTGACTTGGAAATGTATTCTGCTGTGCGAGAGCATCAAAGACGTCAGCTACGCGGCCTGGTTGTTTTGAGCATGGCAGGTCCAAAAAACATTAAGGAAAAAACTTAGCAAAAAATGAACCCTAAAAATGGACCAAAAAAAAAAAAACCCTAGATAAGCACAACATACTTACAAGGCAAAACTGATGATGTTTTTCATTCACAGATCAAAGAAAAGGGCAACAATGAGCACCAAGAAGAGCCTCCTGCCTGTGCTGTTTTTTTTTTTAATTACATTTTTTTTTTAAATTCTTTGACAATTTCTTAAAAAAAATTTAAGTAAAAAAAAACAAAAAATTGTGGTGTGTTCTCTTTCCTGCCACTGTACGTTCTTACAACATAACCATACAGTTACATGTCCCATAAGGTAAGTATATGGGACAAGGAATAGGAGGAAGAAGAAGGAGAAGAAGAAGAAGGAGAAGAGATTAAGGTAAGCATTAAACACAGGGAGGAGGAAGAAGAGGGATATTAGTTTAAGGTAAGTTTTGGTGTTGGTAAAAGTGTCAGTTTGATGTATGAGGAAAGCTTGAGGGAGGACTAGGGATGTGTGCTTGCGCGGACCCAGATTGACAACAGGAAAACCATGGAAATGTAAGTATATACGGAAAAACAGTCGGAATTGGGGTGAAAACGGAAACAGATGGCAAGAAGCTACGTTTGGAAACGCATTAAAAGGAGCCAAAAATCGTCCATGTGAACGGCAACGGAACTCACGACCACACGGGAAGCACCGGAGAGGGGAAAAAACACTTCACGAATGAAGACACATAAACGGATCAGTAACGGAGCTCTCCCGACGGCAGCTCTGAATCACATTTGAACCCCGAGACAAACGGAATGAAAACGGGACTTCAGAGAAACGGAACAAAATAAGGTCAGTTCTGGGGAGGCTCTGCATCAGGCCAAATGAGCTAAAATTTGGTTATGCAAAGTATTGCATGATGGGTGAAACAATCTATACACATTTGAAGCATTGCAATAGCAATAAGCTGTTATTCCAGCACAGGCTAACTCAGAGGACAGGCAATTGGAGCTGAACAGTTCTCCCCTATAAAAGAAGAACGGAACATTCAACTTGTCACTCTTTTTTTTTTAAATTCTTTATTTAAAGATTTTCGCATAGAAAACATACAAGGGATGATACAAAAATACCATATAAAACAATACACATTAGACAATGGGGTAAGGGCTCAGGGGCAGGGGGGCTGATGGAGGGGGGGTGGGGGAGCAGCTAGATGATTTGTATGTCACTCATGTTCTTGGGTAAATGGCTCAACTGCGTGTATGAGCTATCAGAGGGACCACTGTCTATGGACCTGAGGTGTTCCCATCCGGGACCCAGAGAAGGGGGGGAGGGGGCTGGAGTATAATCCTTGGTCAGTAGTCTAACATGGTAGTATAGATCACGATCCCCGGGGGCTGGAGTATAATCCTTGGTCAGTAGTCTAACATGGCAGTATAGATCACGATCCCCGGGTTTACGGTTCCCTGAAGGACTGTTTGAACTCCTCAGACTCCTGGTAGATTAACCAAGGCATCCATGTGCGCCTATACTGCTCATCTCTATCATGCATTGCCAAAGTGAGGTCTTCCATTTCCGAAATGCTCAATACCTCCACAACCCAGTCTCTCACCTTGGGGGCTCTTTTTTGTTTCCAGTATCTCGGAATCACCATCTTAGCTGCATTCAACAGGTGGGCCCGCATGGACTTGTACCTGCTTATGGGGTAATCTGTCAAATGCAGCAGGATCTGGGCTGGGTCAGTAAGAGCCGGGTCCCCGGTGAGACGAGAAATTATGGCTAGCACACCTTCCCAATATTCACGGATCTTGGAGCAAGACCACAGTATGTGCATAAGTGTGCCTCGCTCGGTCCCACACCTCCAACACTGGGGGTCCACCGAGGCTGATATTCTATTGAGTCTATCGGGGGTGTAGTACCAGCGGGTCAGGACCTTGTAGTTGGACTCCTGGACTCTGGTGGCTATAGAGGATATGTGAGCGAGGGATGCAATCTTCTCCCTCTGTGCTTCATTAAACTCCGTCCCTAAGTCGGCTTCCCATTCCCTCCAAAATGACGGGGGGCTATCTCCTTCTCCCACTAGCTGCAGGTACAATTTGGAGGTCAGGTGTTTATTTGGGATTTCGCCCAGACAAATCCTTTCGAGGTCGATATGGGGCCTGCACTTTTCTCTCTTCAATCCCTGTTTGGCTACAAAGGACTGTAAACGAACTAGAGTCCATGGGTCGAGGTCTGCGTTTCCCCATCTGGATGAGGTTTTATAATATCTGGCTGTAAAACCATCCGGGCCTGGCGCCTTGCCCCCGGGTGTAAGTTTAATAGCCTCCGCTAGCTCCCTCGTGCTGATTGGGGCTTCTATTAGGGCTGCAGCCTCCTTAGTGGGTTTCTAATCCGCCACACATCTACCAGCTGTAGACCCTGTAGCCTCTTCCTCAGGGATCTCAAAGCTGGTTGGGAGATTGTTGACCTGCCCGCTGAGGTGTCGATGAGAGGGTCCATCGGGAGGTTGAAATCTCCACCCAGGATCAGTTCACCCCCCGCAAATGTTTCAACCTTATCCAGTGTCTGCCTGAGAAACTGAACCTGACCCTGGTTAGGGGCATAGATCGAGACCAGGGTGTATTGCTTCTGGTTGATAGTGCCCTTTACCATGACTACTCTCCCCGAATCATCGGCCCAGGAGTCCAACAACGAAAACGGGGTGTCTCTCGCTATCAAGATAGCTGCTCCTTTTTTTTTTTACTTTCAGAGGAGCTGCTGGTGAAGACGTGAGGGAAATATTTACTGTTTAACTTTGGGGAGGCCCCTCTTTTGAAATGTGTTTCTTGAATAAAGATTATTTTCGCCTTATGTCTCCTCAACTCTTGCCTCAGTATTGTTCTCTTTTCGGGCGTGTTAAGGCCTTTGACATTCGGGGATACTACCTTCAACGAACCCATGTTGGCTGAACCCCTGTGGGTGGCTCTCAGGTTGGGTGTACCGAGTGAGGTAGCTGCTAGGGCTCGGGGGTTGTGGGGGGTTTGGAGGGGGATTAGGGGTAAGGGTTCGGGATTGACCAAAAAGGGCCCGACGAGAGGGGAATAAACAAATATGTAACAAGAACTAGACTAACTGATAGTCTGTTAGTGGACTTTTAGCGGAGGACAGTGGAGTTCCACTCTATCTCCCCAAGTATGGGAGTGGGGGGTAGTCCGCTTTTATCTTCCCGTCTACGAGGACCAAGGTCGTCGCTAGAGGGGTGCACCAGTAGTTTTGGGGGTGAGGAGGGCAAGGGTCGCAAACCGCTGGGGAGCAACCGCACCTTAGTATTGATTTTCATTTTACTACACTTAAGGGCGATGTATTTATTAAACATGTGATGTGACGGATGAAGACCGTGGGCCGGCGCATCAAGACCATCAAAGCACCACCGCATACGCAGCTGGGCGACCCCGTCCAGCCGCCCAGCAGGGTCTTGCCGAAGCAAAGGTCCACACAACAGGTCCCCTGCCAGGAGGCGAGTGGCCCGGCATCGGTCAGCTGACCGGTTCCGCCCGGCCAGGCGCGGGCAGCACCCATACACATACACATGTGGGGAAATCAGTAACAGGTCTTAACAAGTTCAACATAACATATTGATGAACAAATAATGAGGCCCGGAGGCACACGCCCCGCCGGACACGAGCAGGCCCTTAGTAGCCATGTCGCGTGGGGCGAAGCGCGGACCCATAGCGCAGCCTCCATCTCAATAACTCAAATCTGGGCGTCCGACCGGCCACCCACTAATGCGGATCACCAGCCGGGGGCCCGTTCAACAGGGACCTCATCTGGTCGCTTGCAGGTAAGAATGTTTCTAGCACTGCTTTACCCACCTCCCCCGCCTCGGCCACCCACCCCCATGTTGTATTACACTGGGTTGTGGGAATAACTGGCACAGGGAGGCCCGGGCGTCAGCAAAGGATGGTCAACGACCCCTTCTGTTTCCTCTTCTTCCTCCACGGATAGGACCCGCCGCTCCTTGCGGTGGGCGACCACCGAAGACCGGGAGGTCCGGGGCAGTCCAATCAGGGATCTCAACCGGCGCTGCCTCCAGGAAGCGGAACAAGTCCCGGAGCTGGCTTGGGGATTTCAGCACAAAAAGGTCACCATTTCTCCGGACTCTCAGCTGGAAGGGGTGGCCCCAGCGATAGGTGGCGCCATGACTCTGGACCGCCTCTAGCAGGGGCTTCATGAGCTTCCTCATTTGCAAAGTTCTGCGGGACAGATCCTGTAGGATGACCACCTGGGCGCCTTGGAACATGACAGGGCCCTTCTCCCAAGCTCGGCGGGTGATCTCTTCCTTAATTTTAAAGAAGTGGACTCTGCATATGGTATCTCTGGGCCTGTCCCGCTCCGTGGGGCGCGGGCCCAGCGCACGGTGCACGCGGTCGAGCTCAATGCAATTGGTGCTGGGGAGTTCCAGTAGCTCATTGAAGATTGATGTAATCGCAGCGGCGAGGTCTCGGGTCTCCACAGATTCGGGTATCCCCCTTAAGCGGAGGTTGTTCCGCCGGTTGCGGTTCTCAACATCATCATGCGCGAGGAGTAGCTCAGACACATGGCGTCTGCTCTCGTCTTGCTGTTGTTCCAGAGCCGCCACGCGCGCCGCAAGCGCCCCCTGCGTGTTTTCGACAGCGTCTACTCTGAGCGCTACATCCGTCACCGCTCCCTGGAGGGCTGCCAGCTCCTTCTTGAGAGCCCCCTCCATTCTGGATACGTATCCATCAAAGTCACTCTTGGTAGGGAGTCCGCGTAAGGCCTCCTTGATGTTGACTTTAACCGCCTCAGCGACTACTTGCGACAAGAAATCAAACGGTATGGATGGGTAAGAGCCATGACTGCACTCCGGAAGCGTGGGGCTTAGGGGGAGCAATTTCCTATTGCGAGGGCTGGTCTCAGGATCCCGGGAGTCTTGCATAGCTGGGTGGGATAAAGTATGAGGGGGGTAGGTCGGGCTTCTCGCGGCGGAGAGGGGATGCCAGCGCTCATCTCTCTGCGGCAGTCCAGGTAAGTCCCAGGGCGGGCGGCCACTCCTCTCAGTGTTCGGGGTCCCCCCATGCCGGTCTCCCCAAGGCAGGATATGGTACTCCGGGGGCGACGGGGCACCCGACGAACCCCCAGGTTCAGGAGAAAAAAACAGGGACCCGGGTGAGATCTGTGCCACCCCTTCACTGTTCAGTGGTATGTTCTGCGGACCCGGGATCGGGGGCGGCATGCCTAGGGTGTCTCCGGCGGCCTCCGGGCTCATGGCTTTGCCCGAGTGTTTCTGCGGCGGCATTCGCAGAGCGGGGTCACCATTGCTCGCCTGCCATATGTCTGTCGCTGGTGCAGGGCAGGTCCCGCTCCTGTGTAGCCCATCCCGTGCCCCCTGTAGGCTAGGGGCCCCACGGGCGCCGCCCAGGGAGTCTCCCGACACCGTGCCGCCGGGTGTTCCGCCGGTGTACCCGGGGCGACCGTCCGCCTCTTTGTGGATCTGGGCCTCCACCGAGATGTAGCGTCTCCCGCTCTCCAGGGCCGCACCTATGTCAGTCTCCGCGTTTAGAGGCGTGGGGGTATGACCGCCGCACCTGTCCCCGTCTTCCTCTGGTGACGGCGTCAGGGGGAAGTCTCCCGCCCTCCCCGCCGGGTCGCGCACTCCGCTCTCATCCGCTGCTGCTTTCACAAGGGGCTCACCTCTACTTGGCGGGCGGGCATCTCTCTCCTCTTCCCCTCCTTGGCATCTATGAAGTTGGCTCGGCTGGATCGCCTCAGTGACACAGATAGAGGTAATTGTGCGGGGCTCCCCTCACATGCGTCTTCACGGCGCCATGCCAAGCCACGCCCCCCAACTTGTCACTCTTTATTCATCTTCCTCCATTAAAAGAAATAAACTTGGCTCAAAGTGCACAAGTAACTTGCTATTTAGCATTCTTCCTTTCATTAAAAGCACAAATATGCTTTGTATTTTTTTGTTTTAAAGCAGGGTATATATAAACCCTTCTCTTTCCAACTGATAGGTTTGAATAGTAGACTATTGTCATGATAGATCTCCTTTAAAGGGATTCTAAAGGCAAAAGTAGAAAGGAATAACCAGCAGCTTACCATGCCAAATGCTCCTCCAGTGTTGTTGTTTTTCTCAGCTCAGAGCTCTAATTGAGGAAATCCCCTTCCTCGGGGCTCCAGCCACACCCCTCTGATACAGTCCACCAATCCATTTTCAGGTTCCATAACAGAACCACGCCCACCCCTCTGATTTGAATGGTGCTCTCTGCCACGAAGCCCAGCAAACCCCAATCTCCCTGCCTGCTTCCTGCTCCGCCTCCTCCTATCAGCGCTTTCTCTCTGTGCTGACCGCTGCCCCCCCCCCCCACTGGAGGAGCCACAGCACGCGCCTGAGCCGGTGGAATGTAGCTGTCGCTGCTGCACGAGCTGGTGGAGAGGAGACACCACCGCTGCCTGCCCACCTACCATCCTGAGGCCAGAGCCACTGCCACTACCGACAGAGTTCTCCTTTCCTGCCTTTCTCTCGTCTAACTGGCTGCCCACTTACCTACGTGGCCAACCATTTGCCTGCCCCCCTTCTTTACCATCCGCCTACCTGTCCACCTACCTACCTGGCCACCCTCCTGCCTGCCCACCTACCTACCTGGCCACTCACCTGCCCGCCTTCCTACCCAGCTGACAACCTTACCATCTGCTTGCGTACCCACCTACCTACCCTGCCACCTGCCTGCCCACCTACCCACCCACCTGGCAACCTACCTGCCCACCTACCCACCTGCCTGCCCACCTAGCCACCCACCCACCTGGCCACATACCTATCTACCTGTGAGACAATAGGTCAGTGCAGGCATTTATCCTTTCTGTAACTGCAAACTTAGATAAAGGCAAATTAGCATCTTTAGCAGCATTATGCAGCAATGGTAGATCAGGAGCCTTATTTAGGCTCAAGATCCCATAGAACACAATGGGCAGAACTAGATTGTAGTGTTTAATGCTTGTAATTAATATTACACAGATTTATTTGTACAGAACTTGCATTGGGACTTGTTAATAATAATAATAATAAACACAGGACCTAAATGTGCCAAAATGTTTTTTGGGGGGATTATTAAAGTTGATTTTAATAGCTTCTTTTCCTAAAGTGGACTAAAACCCACCAAGCTTGTAACATACAGTTGGCCAAAGCCTCTGCCAATACTTCCATCATATGGGATAGACCTAGAAATGTATATTTTGGTCTAAAGAATTCTCCTGGAACACTGTTTTTTTATTGCTGTCATTGCATTTGTGCGGTAATAAAATCATTGCCGCAAACAGCTGTAGCAATGAATGGAGGAGGCAGAGCTTTACAGCTGAAACAGGTGGTATTAGTGGGGAGCAGAGTAAGGCAGGAGCAGGGGAAATTGCCAATAGGTACTCCTCATGGGGGGAACAATTCAGAAAATGCAAGTTCAAAAATTAGGTTTTGCCCACTTTAACGGTGTGTAATTTGGACATCAACAACTAAAACGCAACCTAAACGCACTGTAAAGTTTGTCCCCTTTGTTCCTAGCAGTGATTTCTTGTAACTGTAATGCAAAAATGCTGAAAAATACAGCACCAAAGATTTCAAGGAGTAAAAAAATCATAAATTCGTTGGGGAGAACCAGAAATGTGGCAGTACAAAGTGGCGCTCACTGGCGCTGGGATAATCAGCTGGCAGGTCCAACAGGTGCTGATATAGGCTGCCCCAGTCAAAATACAGCTTCAGATAAGACGGGAATGACGGTGCTCTATAATTGGCGGTATAGCCACAAAAATGATGCTAAAAGGCACACATCATAAATAAGACCCTTAGGCTTTCTGAACTTGCTTCAAAAGTTTCTAGTCATTTATGTCAGCCTTGTTCTGAATTCACTACAATAAAAACGTAATCAACTGGGTCTTTGAACAAGATCTAGTAGGAGATCCTAGTCCTACTAGAATCCTACCATGTGACAACAGCTTTTGTGGAACTAAAATCTGTAAAGTTATCCTGCTTAATATAATTCTACTATTATATTTAAAGGGAAAGTCCAGGCAATGTCAATAATCAGGCAGCAAATTGCTCGATGCCTGTCCCATATATATTTCCTCTATTTTCTGCAGTTTAGGGTAGAAGCCGTAGCAGGGTCCTCTTTTTAATTCCATTCCCCCCGGGACCATGGGGAATAAATGGACTTACAGCAACTCTGTCCCTTGGACCTCTTAGCATAAGTGAGCATGGCAAGCCACAGTGGTTCCATAGCGACCTCTGACCACAGCAGAGTACTCAAGACTCATAAAGCTGAGCTATGACATGCCCTTTCGATGCTCAGCCACACCCAGTAATGGAACAGAAGACATTAGCTTTACCGAGAATACATGCTTTTTACAAATATTTACAAATAATAAGAGAATTTAAGATTTTGTTCCCATGGTAGATAAGGGGGAAGAAAATTTGGCACATGCCTGAACAGGGACTTCTCAGGTGTCTATTGTGATGTAAATGGACAGACATCTCTGTGATCTTCATACTGTACTTCCGTCTTCAGTCTCTACAGACAGGAAAGCTATAGAGACTTATAAGGTCTGGTCTAGATTCGGAATCCACACAGCCCCCACCTTATGGCTAGAAGACAGAGCGACAGGCAGCCCCATAGAGATGCCAAGATGAGGAGCAGCTGCAGGTAAGTATGGAAGCCTAGTGCCTTAAAGCAGACCAAAACCTGGACTATAGTCTAAAAATGCTTCCTTAGGGGGCATCTCAAATCATGATGCCCTTGGGTCCATGTCTATTCCTTGTTATAGGGTTCCCCACCGGCAATCCTTGCTCTGCATGCCCTGTGTCCCAGGCAGACCCGAGTGTCTGCTGAATGTTTCCGCACAAAGAGAAGGGAGCAGGGATTCTGTGGGATGCTGCAGCTCAGAGAAGAGCACTTTGCTATGTTACAACATGATGTGTGCACGCTGCTGCCCCCTAGTGACAGCCTGTCCTAGGAGCTGGAGGGCAGTGGATGCTCCCCACCAAGTTCTGACATTTGTAACTCGGCTTCAGGGACGTGTAAGTGCTGCTGCTTGTGCCACAAGTACAGAGCAGCACGGAAGCAGTGATTGATCTCCAGGACAGGTATTGGATAATGCCAGCTGCTGCAGAGAAGAGTCGTTTTTCCTTGATGCTGCATTCTAACTGGACCCAGAATTTGATGTAATAGGATCTATCACAGACTACTCGATCTGGGACATCTATAAATCCAATGTCTGCTGTGAACCAAGTTAAATAATCAGGAGATCACATTTGGAGCAAATACAGCTGAGGAACCCAGAGGGGCTTACTCTAAGGCGTAACACTGTACGCCACCTGGTAAGAGTGCCTAAAACAGGTGGTGGGCACGCGGTGGACGTCACTTATATTCCTGAGCACTGAAGGCCCCTTGATGTGTAAAAACTTGGGACAATTGGAAGTATTAGTCCTGATTACAGTTTAAAACCAACCAACACGTGAAAGTCACTTGGACTATATTATATATATCTTTGTATACCCAAGGAACTTAGACACTAGATTATTATTGGCCATAGAAGGGCCAATTTTTGAAATATCTATTTTTGCTATTTAATTGCATGCTCTGTGTTTTTATGTTTGTGCCCTGCGCCCTCCACCTTGCATGCCTCCGATTTGCATAGTGGAAATGTCAGACAAGAGTTGTGCATGCCTGTGGGATCACATTGAGTTGCCCTCAATGTAAAGGGAAGAAATGGAGAGGAGGGGGGGGGGGGGTAAAGATAAGTGTTTTTTTATTTGGAATTTGATAAGAACATCCACTAAACTGGGCCCTTTAAATCTAGGAGTCGGGGGAACACACTAGCAATGGCCACTGGCCATGAGAGATAAAGAAAACCATTAAAGCTAACCTCCAGTCAGTAAAATATTAAAGAAGTAAATTGTACCCCTTAACCTGCTTTCTGATAGTCAGTGGCATATGCTGTTTGAGATAGCTTAACCCCATGCAGATGATGGGGAATAGCATGAAGATTCTGTGCTCCTGAACTATATGGGAGCTTCCATCTAGTTGACAGTCCTGCTTACATATGTGCATGAGGGGGGAGCTGTGCCAGCAGCAGTCAACACCAAATTGAGAGAGATACATGTCTCAAAACACATGAAAGCTTGTCTATCATGCTGCACACACAGACACACACACTGAATAAACAGATGCTGGAGGAATTCTGTGTGTGAGAGGGAAGCTGTTACATTGTACCTATAGGTTTACTGCCGCAGAGCATTGAATAATACAATGTTGATACAATGTTTTAAGCTTGAGCTTTATGAGCATTGATGGATTGATTGATAGAAATAAGGGATAATTGCACAATTGGGACTGGGTTTTTGAGCAGCAGGGCTCACATGGGTAAGGCAAGATTGCTGATCCCAGGCAGTTCAGGAGCACAGAATACATCTGCTACTGACCGCTAGTAGTGGATCCCATAAGAAAGGTGTGGTAGAGTCATCTTACAAATATAGCAGTGTTAAAAGGTAAAAAGGTAGCCATGGTTTGTTAGAAAGTTATTCTCTCTAAATGTTCTACAAAGAACAGAGGTATGCTATGTCGCAATATCTCTTTGAGCTTCAGCATCCTGGAGAGTTTATGTATTCATGATTATAGTAAAAAATTGCAGTGTTTGTTTTTCCTACGCTCTATTTACAAGCTGACAATTAGCTTCATTAATCTTAAGAGATCAAATAAAGCTGGCTGGCTGGGGTTAACTGAGCTGCCACATCTCTGCGACTTTAAGAAAATGTGCGGATGTTGCACTTTGTATGTTCATTACACAATAAGAGACTCGGACGCACATTATGACATGGCGGAGAGGACTCAGGAAACATATTTTATGATCTATGTGGCAATGAGAATGAATAAAAATGAAAGTAACCAGAGGATCCATAAATAAAAAGAGTAAGTTACCATTTAAAAGTGCAAAGCATCCTTTAAAAATGCAGAGTAAACACATGTGTTTACTGACTCACGCCTATAACATTTCTGAAACTGTAACCTGAGGTAAAGAAAGGTCAGGTCTTTGTCTTGACTAGCAATAGTTATTGAAAGCAAAAGAGATGGAATTCATAAAAGGGTAAAGAGTACCTGGCATGGATGATCAATCAGGAAATTGAGCGTCATGCTTGAGTATTAGGTTGGGAGGTAGTAAGTTCCTTTACTACTGATTCACTACTAGCGGCAGGTATTGCCAGATGAGCGTCTGTATAGCGGCGCTTAGAGCGACCGTTAGTAGACGCGGTAAACTGGTATCGGCGCTGTATCCTAGCGCTGCGACCGCTGTAGTAACCTGGTCGGCACTGATGAATGTGATGTGTATTGGGCGCTCTAACAACAGTACAGCGCTGCAGCGAGTAAGAAGTAGCGCCAGCTCAGTGCGTCTGGCACTCAACGCTTAACACCATACTTAAGAAAAAACTACACACACACAGCGTCAGCGCTCTAAAGCTGGGAGCTGTAGTATAGAGCACCAGACGCTGTGTGATTTAAGTCTGTTTTTGAACACATATCCACCTGTAATAAAGCGAAAACACATGGAATGACATTGTTTTAACACTTGGATAATAACACTTTAGTGCCAGATCTGTATATAGAATTCTGCATAAAAATATCAAAAGTCAAAAAAATGTATGAAAGTGTTTGTTTGCAGCCAGGAGAGGTCACACAATGATTTAAGCAAAAAAAATAATTTTAATTGCCAAACACGCTATTTAAACCCAAACAAATGAAAGCCCATTGAAATGTATGGCAGAGCGACACTGAGCGTGGCGCTCTTGAACCTAGAGCGTCGGTGCTATACGCTGAGCAGCCTCTGGTAATACATGTGACGCTACATGGCGCTGTTAGAGGTGCTCACCAGATTCACTCTTTTAAATGTGGTTTTGCATACAGCGCCCAGCATTCACCAGACGCTGCCTGCGGCTACGAAGTACTACCTGGCGCTATCCCTTCTTAAATAACCCCCAAAGATGGCATTAGTGGTCAGAGGCATTAGGTGAGGAATACAAAAGTCTTCTGTGGGGTCTTCAGACCTGTTTCCTGCATAATCTGCACATCCTCTATCATCTCCTTATCAGACCAGAGCAGGTCTCTTCACCCCGACTTCAAGCCAGAGAATGAGTGAGCCCCCCACATGGGGCTGGGTATTTTACAAATAGAAAAACAGCTCCTCCTTGGTATAAATCCCCCAATAGTTGAATCATATTTTTCTTATGGGGTTTATTTAAGAAACGCTAACGCCACATAGTACCGCATAGCATCAGGTGAACGTCGGGCTCAGTATGTGAAAACCATATATATAAAAGTCAATCTGGTGAGCGCCTCTAATAGCGTCATGTAGTGTCACATGTATTACTAGTAGCAGGTCAGTGTAAAGCGCCGGCGCTGTGTGTTCAGCAGCGCCATGCAGCACCTGTTGTTCAGCAGCGTTATCCTATACATTTCAATGGTGTTTTATTTGGTTGTGTATAAATAGCGTTTTGCTCAAGTAATTTTGTAAATCATTGTGTGACCTCTCCTACCCGGCAACCAAACACTCTTAGAGGCCGATTCATTAATAGCACCAGGTAGCGACAGATGAGCGCCAGTAGCGTGATTTTCACAGCGCCAGCTAGTATTCGCTGTGCTTGGCTTTTGCTTTTGCTTGTTGACAGCGACTCAGTCGGTGTGCGGTAATGTTGAATACGGGGTTAGGGGTCGCTGTTTCACAGGTTCCGCGTTGTATGGGTGCGCCTGACAGCGAATGGCCAGAGAGAACGGCTTGCTGCAGATTCATTAACAAATCACGCTCAAAAATTTCTCGCGCTGTGAATTCCTTATTTAAACCCCAGAGCGCTGGCGGCGATGTGTGTAAAGTAGTTTTTAACCCCCAAACTACCATTTTTTTTTTATGTAAAAATTATACAAGTTTTTCTAAACATTTTGTAATATGAATACATGAATATCAGACCTGTAATATCAATTCTGCACAATTTATTTATTTATTTATTTTTTACTTAAAAAAAAATCCTAACATTGCAGAAGTGGTCACAGAATTTTTGACATTAGAAAAAAAAAAAAAAAACATTAATAGCAATTAATTATGATTATTTAAAGATTGCTCCATTGAAATGCATTGGACAACGCCAGGGAGCGCCAGGTCATACCTGTCGCTGTGATGGGATTAGCAGCGGCGCTGTTCGTTGCAGTCGGCTACATGATGAATCCCGCACCAGCTGACGCTCTCGCCGGCGCTAGCCTCATTTAGCGTGATAAATGCGTCATTGTGACCGCCGCCGGGCGTACTTGATTCGGTAGCCGCCGTTAGCTGGCGGTACCTGGCGCTCGTCAGACACTACCTGGCGCTAGCCCTTGATAAATAAGGCCGTTATTTTTTTTTTTTTTAGTGCAGAATTGTATGTGTAGGTCTGCCATTGCAGTGTCATTGTTACAGTGTTAAAACAATGTTATTCTATATGTTTTCGCTCTGGTGCTGGTGTATATGTGTTGAGAAACAACATTTTTTCATAAAACGTCTGGCGCTCTACGCTAGAGTGCCAACGCTGGTTTTGTGTTTGATTTTCTTAAATATGGGCTTCAGCGCTGAGCTTTGGATACACTTAACTGGCGCTACCTATCGTTGGCTGCAGCGTTGTCCTGTTGTTATATGTGGCGTTGCTCTGGGCTGCTTTTCCTCGGGGCGCTACATATGCGTTGATTCAGGGAGAACGCTACAAATTAATTGTTTCAGGGAGAGCGCTAGGTCACAGCACCAGACACCCACTTGCAGTGTCAACCAGCAGACGCTCTAAGCCCCACTACATAGACGCTCATATGGCAATACATGACGCTAGTCTTAAATCAGCCTCCCCATGTATGCAAAGCCAGCGTGGGACTGGGGACTGGGAGGCCAAACAGTGGGAAACTCAGGGCCCACCCTGTAGTTACATGCAAAAATGAGCTAACCTGTGCTCTTGTGCCATAGAACAGCTATATCCAGCATTACATGCTACTCCTATAATAGAAAATGAATGTCATAATAATTACTTTCTAGTTCATATAGAAGCTTGGTTTAGTTTACATTAGCTTTGCTTAGGATCATAGATGTTTGGAGCATTTGTGTTTGTAGCCGTCATGGTAGTGTGTGGACACAATATATCATGCCTATACTGTATATACTGAGCTTGGTGCAACAATGGCAATCTGGATTGAACGAGCACTGCTGATTGGCTGGGCGCCTCACATGGGAACCAGGAAGAGGTGAGTTTTTTGGGCTATCCAGAGAAATACACACTGTATCAAGGGATGAACAAAGCCTATTAAGCCTAAAGTTGCTGTGGAAACTGCATGCTAAGCATTCCCTTGGGGTTTTCTTCCCCAATTTGAGATGCCCCAGGGGTAGCGGTGGCATTTTTAGCTATAGGTCTACTTTAATGCATTTGCCTGATATCACAGATATGCCTTTTATCCTCCTATTTAGCCATTGGTCTTCATCGTACCTTCCACAGTTCTTCTACATTGTTCCATTAATTTTGCTACACATTCTCTTCCCTACTCTCCTTCCTAGTCTATCCCAGTAAATTTCTAGGTATTACCATAGCACTGTGTTATCTTGAGAGACTGGTGTTAGGGGCAATGTCAGTCAAGTGCACCAGGGCCCCAAATGTATTGAGGTTTGAGTCTGCAGGAAGGCAAAAGCAGGGGAACACAGAGGCTTTGTTCTAGCTTGGAGCCTAACCTTTGGACAGGAACTTTGCATTATTTAATTATGAGCCTTTTATTTATGTAGATAAAAAGTGTTATGCTGTTTTCCTTCCTGCTGAGGAAAAGCTATATATATATATATATATATATATATATATATATTTGTTATGGGGTTAAATAAATTATTAGAGTTATTATTGTTCTACCTTGCAGAGTTAACTGCAGCCTGCAGCTAATCTTTTAATACAAAAAATACAAAATGGGGCATTTTTATAGGTGATAGGGATATTTCTTTTTATGTTTAGAAACAACAGCACCCTACAGGGGATTCAGAAAAAATGGCAATTTTTTGGCATACCCCAAAGGGATCTGTAATTTTTAAATGTCTACCTCAATGGAGACCTGTAAAAATGCCCCTTCACGGGTACAGATTGTTTTTTTTGTAAAACCTGGAATGAACATTTTTTATTCCTTTTGATTTGTGTATTAAAATGAAAAAAGCTTGCTTCACCAAATATCTAGTGAAAGATCGCAGAATGTTTTTCTGTTGATCAATGTAAAAATAAAAATTGGACCGTGGATGCCAAAATGATTTGAAAGCCCAGATAAAGGCGAGTTTGTTTGCAATCCAAGAGCTTTCACACAGAGATTATTTTAAAAAACGTACCTGTATTGGGGGCCCGCGACAAGCGTTTGCTGGGCAGCGCAGTGCTCCCCGGCTGCATGTAGCAGAGCGAACTCGCCGCTCCTGGAAGTCGGGGAGCACAGCGTGCCACTCTGGCAGCCTCCCTCGCTCCTCTCTAGCAGTCCAGCAGTTGTGCTCCAAGGAGGCGCTGCACTGCGAATAGCAGCCTCCTCCACACCAGACAGAGATCAGGGGCTGGTCAGCCTTGCTGCCAAGACCAACCAGCCCCTGGGAAATGTGTAGCCAATCCGGCAGATGTTCATAGTTGCACCAATCACTGTACACTCCTTCCCTTGTTGCCATTGGTCAGTCACCCCATAAATAGGGAGCCAGGCCTGTTTTTAGTGCCGTTATAATTTCTTAAGCTTAGGGTGTGTATTAATCTCTGCTCATATGATATCGACTTGGATTAATTGACCTTCCCGGTTTGCTGCTTGAACCGCCCTTTGCTTGCCTGACCTCGAATCTACCTGTCCCTTTTTTGATACCTTGCTACCTCTGACCTCCTGGCTTGACCCTTTAGCTACTCACAGCTATGCCCCCGTCTCATCCCTGTGTATAGACGCATCCTCGGACTGACTACCTGTGTACGACCTCTGCTTTGGGGTACCCTTATCTGCCTTCCCCATAAGCTCCTTTTAAGATCTGGGGCAACTGTGTCCGGTGAGGCGTTTCAAGTGTCCCGGCAAACGGGGGCTTGGCTATAGGAGGAAGCGGCAGCGAAGATTGGGGGTTGTCAGCTAACAGAAGGTGTCCCACTGGGCGTCACAGAAGCGTCCCAAACCAGGATGGCTATGAGACAGCCAAGCGGCTGGTCCTGGAGTCTAAACGCCCGCACGGGTTTTGATCTGCTTTAAAGACAATTTGAAACCAAACCTTGTTTTTTTTTATTTTTTGTTTGTTACTTTTAGACATTGGGGAACATTTGGAAACAACTTTTTTCTTTTACAGTCCCATCTAACAGAAGCCCTAATGACACCCATGGATAGTCAGCTGAATGTCTGTTATTATATATACCCCCATATTATGGCTGTCAGAAAAGTTGAAAATGAATGTTATATTTATGTGGAAAACATGCACCGAAGCATTACCAGAGGAAAGATTTGCTGAGGCAGGAACACATTATGAAAGATGAAATCAATCCATTTAATCAATTTATGCAATTGTAAGAATTTATTGAGCAGCTTTCACACACCAGAAGGTCCAAGCAATGAACTGTGAAGTCAAATAAAAATGCAGACTACCTTGCTTATATCACATGACATTTAAACATATTCATTCTATGTGTACATTACTGAAACTTTGTACAGCTGCCCAGAATGTTCCCTTTTTTTTTTATAATTAAATGTTTTTATTGAAAGGAAGCAATAGTTACACCGCTGGCAACGCAGTACCAAAAAACAAAATGCAGACGTTACAGCCATCTAACATGGTAGAATCTTACAGTGACAATTACCATCATCTAAAATCAGACATTAGGATGGCAGGATAAAGTATAAAGAATAGGGCGTGGAGCCCTGCGCCAGGCGTTGTAAGCTGCAATTCTACACAACAACCTATTGCAGCGGCTGCAACCCATGCCTCCAACCATTTTATAAACAGGTAAAAAACAGGGAAAAAACCCGCAAGCAAAACTATTGGGAAGCAAATAACGTGTAGGGGGAGAAGAGGGGGAGAAGGGACAAAACAGACACATCAAGGGGGGGACCATGGGAATGGAGGGACAGACCAGACAAGGACAGGGAAGAGGGAGGGAGGAAGGGGATGTCCATTCCTTGAAAAGAGAACCCAAGAAAGCACTCTGGAGGGAACGGGCTATGTGTACTGAAGAAAGTCGGAGGAGAAGGTGAAACTATCCCAACTCTGCCAGGTTCTTCTATGCTTTTCCAAGGTCCCCCTCAGCGAGGCCGTAAGCTCCTCCATCCTACAAATGTCCCTCACGACGGCCAGCCACTGCGCGATTGTGGGGGGATCAGGGGACCTCCACTTAGCCGGGACGCAGGTTCTGGCAGCACTCAAGAGGGGGGCAAGCAGGGATCTATGCCTGGATCTCATAGAGACCGGTGCAAGGTTAAGTAGATAGCATGCGGGGTCCTCACCCAAATCGACATCCGTCAATTTCTTTACAATCTCTCTCACGCCTGCCCAGAAGCTAGATAGCCTCTCACATTCCCAGAAGATGTGTGTCATGGTCCCCCTCGCCCGCATGCACCTCCAGCAGAGGGGGGAGGAAGAGGGAAACATTTTTGCCAGCACTGCTGGGACCCGGTACCATCGTGATAAAATTTTGAAATTAGTCTCCTGATATTTGCAAGAGATAGAGCTCTTATGGGCTAGCTGGACCATTGCCAGTCGTTGCTCCTCCGTAAAGGTCCTACAGAGTTCCCTCTCCCATCCCCTCACGTAAGAGGGAACAAAGTCCCCCGGAGGTTCCATCAAAAGCGAGTAGGAATATGACAAGGCCCCCCTAAAATGACCCGAGTCTAAACAGGTATGTTCAAATTGCGTTAACTGTCTAGGCGGTGCGCATTCAACAGACCGCTGGTAATGCAGAAGTTGAAGGGTTTGTAACTGCGTGATTGGTCTGAGAGCAAGGTCAGAGACCAAAGTCTCCGGCCTCCTCCACTCACCGCCCACCTGCATATGGAGTCTCCTGTAGCAATTCTGCCTAATCCAGGCTCTGAAGGGTCCCCCCGCTATCTCCACTGGAAACAGAATGTTCCCTTTAATTTATTTTAGAAACTGTTGGCTATAACTGTGCAGCTGTGCTGATGTGTTGTGTTTGCTCAGCTGACCTAAAGTTAAAATATAAAATGTGTGCTATATGGTATTCCTGAATATCAGCTTCAATAAAAAACCATCAGCAGTTACTGTGCCTTATCTAAGTTCTGGTAAAGCAGTTCTGGTAATGCTGACCTTCCCATTGGGGCTAAGTGGTCTGCTAAGAGAGGCATCTTTTGTACATTTGCTAGTATTAATTACATTTGGGTGAGCTAGTCATCACACAATCACACAACAAATGTTTTTGCTTTAATTGTTAAAGGGACTGTCCAGGCAAAAACAATAAACGGTATATATTCTCACCACTAGTCCTACGTAGCTGATTGGCCCTATTCCTAGATTTTAAATTGTACTTCTACTGGTGATCCAGAACACACCCTTCTTCATCATGACCACGGCCCATGGTTGGCTTGCTTCCTCCTCCCGATTTCATGGCATCACTCATGGCGGTTGGCCACTGGCACAGCCAGGCACCATGTCTGATGCAAGGGGATGGACACTCAGGTCCAGGGCAGCCAGGATGGCGGTGACTAGATCGCTGATGCTGGCAAGTTTTAAAGTACCGCCATGGTGCAAATCAGTTGTGCGGAACGATAGATGAGTATATGTTGTTTATTATGTTTGATCGTACATGGACTTTAAATACTGCCTACCTGATTGGGGTTTGACATGTATGCATTCACCAGATGAGGTGCAAAGATGCTTCAATTAGGTAGGTACATTTTCCACAAATTAGCAAATAATTGTCTTCTATGGGGTATTCACAGAAATATTGAGAGTTCTGAGAGATAAGGCGAGAAGCTCAGCACATTTTAGTAAATTACCCCATCAATAACAGTCCTTGTGTAACAGTGATGCCTTTAACCTGAACTTGCAGCCATTGAGTAACAGTTGTTGTGGGTGGGAGACCCAGTCACAGTGCCCTTTTGTAATGCGTCAGGGACAGTCCCATGACTAGGGACACAATTCATTGTGTAATTTCCTGAAGTGAAAATGCTGGAAATTGGGGGTTCTGAACTAAACAAAATGCTGAAAGTGTAGTTTTAAAGGGGCCTTTGATAAGGTCAATTTCCTGGAAAATATGGAATTGCAGAACATGTAACACACACCCTGTCGCATCTATTTATAGGCTACTTTTATTTTGCACGGCAAGCTTATTTTACTGCATAAGCTCCGGCCATTCACAAGACAAAGATGGAAACCCTAGAACAAACCTAATCTAAATCACAATACTTAAGGCATGGTTTTTCTGAACGTATAGTTAGAACCATATTAATTAGCTTACATACCTCTTACATGCCTGTCAGATTAGCATTTCCCTGGATCAGAGCAAGCCGCTTTTATTCTTTATGAAACAAAATGCTGTCTTGTGCAATGGATTCCTTGGTGGGTTCCTCTCAGAATTTCCCATTTTATATAAGCCAGTGTTATGTCACACAATTCCAAGCAAAACAGATAACTATATATTGTGATAGAGGGAAACAAAATGGTGGCTTAGCATGGATTTATGTCGCTGATATAGAAATGTCACTTATGTTCAGGGCCGGATTATTAGGGGGGCACAAGGGGCCTCCATCACTTGCCCTACAAAGGGGGCCTCCACCAAACTTTGGGTTATGGTCTGGTCCAGGAGGCTTTTCAGTCTTTGGTCTGACAGGCCGCAGGGCCAGCAACAAAGCTATCAGCAGCAGTGGGGCCCCCCTGCGCCTGGGCAGCCAAAGCCACCACAGGAAGGATGGAGAGTCTAGTGCAGCAAAGCTACCGTGATGGGTGCATTCAGAACTGTCAATTGGCGGCCACTGACTTCACACAAGCACAGCTGCTGGCAGCTCAATGTAGGGAACTGTTTTCTGCTGGACCTTCTGGGCGACTACACTACCCCCCACCCAGATTGGCAAAGCAGGAGTTCCCGAGCAGCACGCACCCATACAAAGGTGGTACAAGGGACTCGATCTGACATTCCAGTAAATAGGTGGGTGCCAGACAAACACCAGTCAGTTACATGACTGGACTATTATTTTAACCCTTTAACCGCCAGCCTACCTTGAGATTTTGTCACCCTTTGTTGCCAGACCATTTTGCACTATTTTGCGCTCCCCTTGTTCAACTGTGATTTTTGAGGGGATTTCCAGGGATTTCCCAGGAAAATGATATATTGTTTTTTTCAGCATAGTCTGGGCTTTAACATGAAATGTCTTGTTTGTCATTTGTTAGGTGTATTCTTAATATTTTTGGGTGAAATATGTGCAAAAAAAAAAAAAAAAAAAAAAATTTTTACATATTGTAGTTTTTTTTGGAATAAAAAATGTAAGTTTGTCAATAAAATCTTATTGCGTGTGAAATCCCAATTTCTCCCGGTTACAGCGATACCACATATGTATAGGTAGACACCCTTTCCTGCCCAGGAGACTCCCCCAAACTGAAACAGCGCTTTAGGAGATTTTCAGATAAAATACAACTATGCTATGCAATATGCGCACCTTGCGGTTTTTCCAGAAAAACAACCCTTTACATTTAAAATACCCCCAACAAACTATATATTCTCTGGAAGTACACACCTCAGGCTTTCTAGGCGTACCAGGCTTGTGGATGTGGCCATAGTTTTCTGGAAGTAATCCCTCAACGTAATCTTTGGTTGCAAAGAGTTTCCCTAAAAAAAGGATAAAAAAGCAGAATCAAAGCCACATTTTCCTAAAAAAACTATATACAAACAAGAAAAATCAAGTTTAATCTGAAAAAGCAACATCTCCCGAACAGAACGATACCCAACATGCATAGGTTCTGTCAAGGGAAGAGTTGCCAAACACCCCAAAGTAAAGCATGTGCGTAACGGTAATTTTACTTGAAAATTTCAGCTCTGCAGACAAAGTGCGCACCTTGCGATTTTTCAACCAAAACAACCCTTTACATTTGGAATATCCCCCATAAACCATATATTCCCTGAAAGTACACACGTTAAGCTTTCTAAGGGTACCCAGCTGGCTGTAGTGGGCTCATCTTTCTGGAATTAATTCCTCAAAGAATTCTTTGGTTGCGCAGGGTTTCCCTAAAAAATTTATAAAAAAGCTGAATAAAAAACACCTTTTCCTAAAATATAAATATGCAAACCAGAAAAAACAAGCTAAGTCTGAAAGCGCAAGGTCCCCCGAACAGAACAATACCCAACATGCATAGGTACTATTAACCCTTTTAATTGCCAGCCTACTTGAGATTTTGTCACCCTCTGTTGACAGGCCATTTTTCCCCATTTTGCGTCATGTTTTGCGACATGTTTTGCGCCATTTTTGCTGGAACTGTCAGAAAAATTATATATTTTTTTTTTTGCAGCAGAGTTTAGACTTTAACATGAAATGTCTTGTTTGTAATTTTTTTTTTTTTTTTTTTTACAATATTATTAAGTGAAAAAAAAAATAAATAAATAAAATTTTTTTTTTAGAAAATTGACTCCTTTATTTTAAATAAAAAATGTATTTTATTAAGGAAAATCATATTGCATGTGAAAGCCCCATTTCTACCGATTAGAACGGTACCACATATTTATCGGTAGCCCCCCGTTCCTGCCCAGGAGACCCCCCCTAACTGAAACAAGTATTTTATAACATTCACAAAAAAAAACACAAAAACCATCCACACTACAAAGGGTTAAATCGAGAAAAAAAATGACATAGGGTCCCCCCTCCCAGGGGAGGGAGACCCCATTTTTTTTTTGATTTTTAAGGGTTAAAAACCCTTAAAAATCAAAAAAAAAAATGACGTGGGGTCCCCCTTACCCACGGTAACCAGCCCGGGACCAGCTATGGGGGCTTGTAGGCACAGAGTGGGGGGGCCAGCTTTTGTGGCCCCCCCACCCTGCAGCCTACGAGCCCACATAGCCCATGTGGGCCCGGGCTCTTCTGCCCCCCCCTGGCCTTTGGGGAGGCAGGTAATGGGGGTGCCGGGGGTTAATGGCAAGCCACCCGCTAGCGCAGGTGGCTTGCCATCCCCCCAGCCTTGTGAACTGGTATAGGGGTCATGGACCCCTTACCAGTTCACAAGAGGTTAAAAGTTAAAAATGACACAGACACACAAAAGAGAAAAAATATTTTATTAATTTTTTTTTTTTTTTTTTTACACTGTACTCACCTCCCATCCATCCTGGAGCACTCTGTCCCTCGGCGATCACTGGCTTCTGCTCACTTGCTAGAAGCCTTTTATAGCTGCTGGATGACAGAACACAAAGGGTTAATCAAAAAAAAAAAATGACATAGGGTCCCCCCTCCCAGGGGGGGTGGACCCCATTTTTTTTTTGATTTTTAAGGGTTAAAAACCCTTAAAAATCAAAAAAAAAATTGACGTGGGGTCCCCCTTACCCACGGTAACCAGCCCGGGACCAGCTATGGGGGCTTGTAGGCACAGAGTGGGGGGGCCAGCTTATGTGGCCCCCCCACCCTGCAGCCTACGAGCCCACATAGCCCATGTGGGCCCGGGCTCTTCTGCCCCCCCCTGGCCTTTGGGGAGGCAGGTAATGGGGGTGCCAGGGGTTAATGGCAAGCCACCCGCTAGCGCAGGTGGCTTGCCATCTCCCCAGCCTTGTGAACTGGTATAAGGGGTCACATGGACCCCTTACCAGTTCACAAAGGGTTAAATGGTAAAAAAAAAAAGACAAGACACGTTTTGTAAAAAAGTTTATTAAAAAAAAAAAAAACTTTTACTTTACTCACCTCCGATCTTCATCTTCTGTGTCCCGCGGCGATCTGCTGTCAGTGACGGCTGGGCAGAGAAGGGGGGAGGCAGGCGATCGGAGGATCGCCTACCTCCCTCCTTCCCCGCCCAGCCGTCACCGGCATCTGAGGAACGAACTGCCGGGTGCCCCGATGACACCCGGCGGTGACGTCATCTGGCCCCGCCCCGTGACGTCACCAAGATGGCGGCCGCCATCGGAAGAGGCAAGGGAGGAGGGCTGTTATGCCCCCTCCAGAAGACAGAAGAGCGGGGGGGGGGATCGGAGCCCCCCCCCGTGAAGAGGAGAGCCTGCGGGAGCCGGCGGGGACAAAGGTAGGTGACTGTTTTTTTTTTTTTTGTTTTTTTTTTTACAGTAAACCGGGCGGCTGCTGAAACGGGGGGGGGGGGCACCCTGTTCTGGGCCCTCCCCTGCAGCCGGAGGAGCCCCGATGGGCGATCGGAGCCCCTCTGGCTGAAGAGGAGACCCGACCGGATCGAACGAGGGGTCAGGTAAGTGTCTTTTATTTTTACTTTTTTTTTTTTTACTGGGGAAAGTCAGGCACGTAAATTTTACGTGGCTGGCGTTTAACTGTTGGAGAGGCAGCCACGTAAAATTTACGTGGCTGGCGTTTAAAGGGTTAAAGGGAAAAAATACTGTATCTGGGGCCTCCACCCAATGTTATGCCCAGGGGCCTCCACCACACTTAATCCGGCCCTGCTCATGTTGACCAACCCCCCAGGTCGCCCATAAACTCACTTTCTTTTCCGTACAACGGCGCATGCACGGACCATGGCTGCATCCCTGCTACCCCTCCAGCCAGGCACGTGCCCGCACCAAGCATTAATGAATTGCCATTCACAAATCGGATTCTCTCGCCTTAGATGAAGGCTTAGATGTCAGCGGATCAGAGCGCCGGGGGCAAGGACCAAAACCCAGGATTTTGACTATGGGTTTTGATGGGACTCTTGTTAGGATTTCTGTATAGCCATTGAAGCCAAGAAGTTACTTTAAAGAGGAAGCAATGATTTAACTTATTCCACCCCCTTAGCATAGGGTAATCCCATCATCAAGCCCAGCAACAGACAGCTCCATACTTACCACTTACCTATTTTATCAAAGCAGGCCGCCATTCTGTTGGACCACCTGACTGTTGGGGACCAGTCGTATTGGCGCTGTGTGCCCCTCCCGCCCACTGGATTTGATTGGTCTCTGCTATCTACAGAATGGCAGCCAAGCCAGTAGAAAGCAGAAAGGTTAATACAGTGTTGCAGCATAGGGAAACACATTAGTGCTCTTGTGACGTTACTTTCCCTGTCCCTTGACAGAAAAGTAATGAATTGGGGGCTAAAGACATGAACAAATGCATCTCACCACCCAGAAGTACCTGAAAGAACTGCAGTTGTGTAAAATGGCTCCTTGGTCCTACATGATATGTCAGGGGGGTGATAATAATAGAACCTGTCTGTCATGCCGACAAACTTTCCTGTCTTGCTGTAGCAGATAAAAAAGTGTTTCCTATGTATAAAAATGTGTGGCATTATCTACGCCTGCATGCATGGAGATTTTCTTCCGTTTAGGGTAGCGAAAATTATTTTTACCTCAAAAGAATTTAAAGCTGGATAATGGAATGTACACTGAAATGTTTAGTATGGAATTTTTAACAAGTAAAAAAAAGGTTAAGAATTTAAAGGGAACCTGTCAGAAAATAATCACAGGGTCTGCTTAAAATGTAAATTCCAACACAGGTTCTGGGTGTTTGTGGTGCAAAGCTTAGTAGGTGCCAAAGCAGTGTGGCCCACCAGGAATTCTCCATGTGCCCCCATGGTCATCTGTCAACAATCTGCCATCCATGGACATGCATACAGCGGTAAAGTGGCACCAGGTTATTCACCATCCTTTGACTGACACTCAGGGTGGCACTCACCTGTTTCTTACTCAGTGTTCTCCTCCTCAAGGGGACAAGAGACAGTAATATGACCCCTCTACCCATCCCTTTGAGAGGGGGTGCTACTCTGACCCACTCTCCAGGGCTTCAGCTTGGCACATTCTCCTCCTCAAAGCGCATTGGGAAGAGCAAAATGGCCCCTCTAGTGCTACTCTGGCCAGCCAGTCCAAAGTGTCTCCAGGAGTTCTGTCTAGCATGGTTCTTCAGTCCCTCAGCCTGAATAAGTGCTCCATGGCCCCAGGGAGCGCACACATTGGTCCTTCTCCCTGTCCCATTAATGGAGGTGATTTTCTCTGTCTTTCTCTCTCTTGCTTCTGAGGTAAATTCCACACTTGCCAGGACTTGTTCAGCCTTATATAAACAACTGGGACCAACCATTCAGTTCTGACTGGCTTCCCCTTCTCTGGGTCCTACCATTTTTCCATGGGTAGCCTAGTGTCCAAATCCCTATACTGCAGCCCATTTCCCTCACCTGTCTGTGTTTTCCCAAATAAAACTTGTGGGACACTAAACGTCCCCCCAATTAAATAACTACTTTAACAAGGGTGATGGGTATTTTATTTCCTTGTTAAAATAGTAATCTACAAAGGCAAAGACGAAGAGGAGAAGGGGGAGGGGGGCTTGGGAATAATAGTGTAGCAGCCTACAACACTCTCCAGGAGACAGTTCCAATCATCTGAAGTCTGTACTTCCCTTTAAAGTAGATTGTAGCCAACATTGTAACTGTAACACTGTGGTTTCTCCAGCAACACTTGTTTCATCATTTCCTTTGCCTCACAGCAGGGCATCCCAATTTGGGAGGTAAAGAGGTAGAACAAACCCCCATAAGAGTCTTACAGACTCAAGGGGGTGTTGCTGCTTTTTTGCACTAATTACTTGTTGACAGTTTCTTATAGCTTACACCAGCAATAAAATAATTTTAACCACTTAAAACTGAAAATAAGGTCTTGATGCAAGAAACTTTCCTTAAAGCAGATGACTATAAAACTAAAAGATTCTAGGCTGGCTGATAAACTACCCCAATGCTCTTTGTGCACGTCAGCCCTAGATGTCTGCTGGTGATGGTGCAAAATGGAAGGAAATTGCAGGCTAGTTGATCTATTTATGATGGTGGTAATTAGCAATAAGCAGAGCAAATCATCACAGACAAAATACACAAAACAAAATATTTCTGCCAGCATTCTGCCTATACATTAAAATGAGATTAAACACAACTAGTCTGCTATTAAATTGGACCAACACCCAGGATTTTCACTATCCTGGGTTTTGGTCCAATTCCGTGCCCCCCCCCCTCCCCCGATCGGGGGTGCCCTGCTGCGTAAAAAACCCCCAGAATGCTCAGATCAACTCAACTCACTCCGCTCCTACGGCACATGCGCGGCCGCTCATCCAATCAGCGCGCTCGGAGCCGCTGTGGTATGCGCGTCAAAGCGGCGTCAAACCACAGCGGCTCCGAGCACACTGACAGCCACATCTCGCGCTTCCCTCTAACAGGGGGCGCGCACGCGCCGGGCATTCACAAATGGCCGGCGCGGGCGGCGCCCTGCTAGAGAGAAGCACGAGATTCGGCCCGCGCATGCGCCATTGGACCGGTCCGGGAGTAAGGTAAGATTAGAGGGCATCCTGGGGGGTTTCACACAGGGGGGCATCCCGATTTTGGATGCCCCACGGAGAGGGATCGGATCGGCCTGGGAATCGTATAGATTCCCGGGCCGGTCAAGGAGGGTGTTGGTCCACTTTAAAAACCAGCATAATTTGCAAGATGAGGGATTACGTATACATCCTGCATCAAAAAAGTTCCAGACCAATTTGTTTTCTGTAAGGAAGGAGAATGGGGGGGGGGGGTTGACAGGTTGGGTAAAGTACCATTCTGCTTTTGCATGGGGAGGACTGCTCTAACAGTGACATTCTCAAAGGGTATGGAATATAAAAAACAATATGAACATCTGTTGGAACACAGTGTACAAAATGTTTATGTGAAAATAGACCATGTTTCAGGACTCTGTGTGTTGAGCTTGCGTCAGTATGATGTGCTTTTACCAACCAAACTGGAATAAACAGGTGCTACAGGAGTACAAAATAGATCATCTACAACTACGGTCAGGAAAACGTGCTTGTTTCTGAACACCTTACTTAAAGTGGACCAACACCCAGGGGGATCAGCCCGGGAATCTATAAGATTCCCAGGCCGATGAGATCCCTCCCTGCGGGGCATCCGAAATCGGCCCAGAAACCTTACCTTATCCCCGTTCCAACGGGGGGGGGGGGGGGGTTGACAGGTTGGGTAAAGTACCATTCTGCTTTTGCATGGGGAGGACTGCTCTAACAGTGACATTCTCAAAGGGTATGGAATATAAAAAACAATATGAACATCTGTTGGAACACAGTGTACAAAATGTTTATGTGAAAATAGACCATGTTTCAGGACTCTGTGTGTTGAGCTTGCGTCAGTATGATGTGCTTTTACCAACCAAACTGGAATAAACAGGTGCTACAGGAGTACAAAATAGATCATCTACAACTACGGTCAGGAAAACGTGCTTGTTTCTGAACACCTTACTTAAAGTGGACCAACACCCAGGGGGGATCAGCCCGGGAATCTATAAGATTCCCAGGCCGATGAGATCCCTCCCTGCGGGGCATCCGAAATCGGCCCAGAAACCTTACCTTATCCCCGTTCCAACGGCGCATGCGCGAGCCACGGCCGCATCTCGCGCTTCTCTCTAGCAGGGCGCGCACCCGCGATGGCCGTTTGTGAATGGCCGGCACGGGCGCGCTCTCTGTTAGAGGGAAGCGCGAGATGCGGCCTCCAGCGTGCTCAGAGCCGCTGTGGTTGTCCGTCGCTTCTCCGTACATACCACAGCGGCTCTGATCGGGGTGCCCTGCGGAAGTGGACCAAAACCCAGGATAGTGAAAATCCTGGGTGTTGGTCCACTTTAACTGAATGTGAGATCTCCTGCACTGGCCACCCCCGAAGGGCATCCCAAACCTGGGAGAGCCAGGGGATCCCAGCCTCCCAAGCAAGGATGAAGCTATCCAGCCGGATGCAGCTCAACCCTGCCGGACAATCTGAGGCTCCCGCAGCTTTTTGCTACTAGGGCAGCCAATATGCAGCAGAGGTTCCCGTGGCATGCCAATGCTCTGAGGGCAACCAACCCCCCAGATCCAACCAGGAACAGCGCCGCCATGATAAGGGTCAAGAATGCACGTCCTCAGCCAAGGTAAGCTCCATTCTTGCTTTTCCCATCTAAGCCTAGAGAACCCTCTGTGCCCTCCTGTCCTTACCCTTCTCATTCTCCTTTGTAGAGGTCCTGGCTGGATGCACCAGGCATGGGGCTCCCTAGAAAGACCCAGACCCAGGTGCACCCATGTCTGGGGTCTACAGTTTCCCATTATGGGCACAGGTGAACCTTCCTGCACCTACCTGGTAAGTGAACTTTTTTGGGGGGGATGCCCCTAGATAGGAAAGAAACCAGATTCAGTTTCTTTAATAACTGAATCCCATATTTTCACTTGACAGGCATCTGCATCACTTCACCCCTCCCACTCATCTAAACCAACTCAAACCTCTCACTTAACCTGAACTGACCTTTTTTTTAGCGACTCAAAGTGGGACGCTTTACAGGTTAATGGGTGTGACTTGGGTGTGGTATGGATGTTGCTTATCTGCTGGCTTTTGAGGAACAAATATCCACAGCATTCTATTCTTTGCTTCTGTGTGTACATAGGTGTAATCCTGCTCCTTATTCATATGCTTTAAGCACAAGTTGTATATCTCCAGTCCATAAAGGATGTTGATGATTAACTTCAGCCTCAGCTAATCCATACATCCCACTACATATGAGCAAGATCAGGGCTCCAGGTTTAAATTTACCATGTGTCTTGTATTTGGTAGGACAGTCTTTCCAATAATGTGAGCAAAGTAGGACATAAAGGTGCCCCATATTTTTTGTGGGGTGCCGTGGGACAAATACCCCAAAGTGGGATGGTTTAACCTCCCCCCTTACCAATCCCTAACCTGCACCCCTCACCTAACACCCACTCCCTAGCCACTGACCTAACCCCCCCTTTTTCCAGCCTCCTAAGTCAAACATTTGAATTCTGCTCTGTGCCACATTTTGTCTAAAAAACTGACATGTTCTCAGTTACTGCCTACACAACAGCAGGAGGATAATGCCGCCTTGAGTTCAGGTCAATTTGTTGTGTTCCACATTTCAAACTGTAGTCAACCCCCCAACAACCTTAGAGGCCAAAGACTGGCCCTTTTTGTAAAAAGTTTGAGGACCACGTTCGAATTCTTCAAAAGTAAACTGACCAGATGTTCCATTTCCTGTAGGACAGTCCCACTTTGAGACCCACTGTCCCTCTAGAAAAACCTAAATATCCTACTTTGCTGACATGGGGAAGACTGTCTCACCAAATCACCAAATAAAGAATGCTGGATGTCTGGGTTTACAACTGTTCTGACCCTTGGCTGAATGGTGGTAGTGGAATGCATGGACTTCTGAGCATTGGCTCCATCACCAACATCTTTTATGGACCAAATATTCCTAGAGTATGTGATCGGTAATTAAGCCACACGCTAAACCACACCCCTACCACATCCATCACCCACAATTGCTTGAAATGTGTCTGTGGTGAATAAGGTGGGGAAAGCCCTACAATTCAGATTGCCTGCCCTTCAGTATCTGTTTCTAGTACTACTCTTTAGAATGCTGACTGGTAATGTTATATACCAGAAAAGATCTCACAGTTTATTTTTGTGGGATAACTTGGGTGTTTATCCTCTATTTCTTTTGTGCAAATTAAATATATTATTGTATTTGCTCAAACTGTTAGAATCATTTGTCTTTATATTAGTTATTATACTTACTGTAGCTAAACTAAATTTTTACCAAGAAAATAAAGGTTAAGGGAGGAAGGAGAGCAATCTTTTGCTATATAAGTAAATTACTTGGTGCTAATGAAACCATTAAGGTAAGAAAGAAACAGATAGGGTCATTAGGGGAAAGAAGTTGACATTCAGGGTAAGAAGGGGGGCGGTTGCCTATGTCGAATCTTTAATGTCCAATATATTGGGGAACAGGCCAATACTGATCAGACTTATATACTATCATAATACAGATCCCTGTATTTCAAAGATTTCCTAGATACTATATTTATCAATGAATAAAATGTGATATATAGTTATAAATTTAATACAGGATATGCTTACTTAATTTGGCGAAACATGTCCACCCGTCTCTTTGGAAAATATAACAAGTATATTATCTGAACTATATAACATCAATATGGAAGAGCTGTGCATATGTGATCCATTCAAGATGGAAGTGTATAGATGTTTTTTTATACAAAAAGAGCACTTGACTTACTTAGGAGACTAAACTTCCACTTTAAAGACATTCTTCAGTCAAATAACAAACAAATGCTATACTCACCTTGTGTCCCACGCAGACCATCAATCCTGGTCTGGGACTCCAGCTCTTACTGCTGGATCCATGTCCTGCACCATGTGAAGACCTAAAATGTTCATTGCAGGAAATGGAGGGGGCGTGGCACCTCACCGTGACTGATGGCGGGGGCGTTACCACATTGGAGGAACACAGGAAGAGACTAACAATGAGCAGAGCAGCGCTTTGCATGGTGCCATGTAGCAAGGTACCTGGATCCAGCCTCTCAGGTAAGCGCTGCAGCACCACACTAGGAACAATGGTCTGCATGAAAGAAAAGGTGAGTATAGCTTTTTTTTTGTTCTTGCTTGAAAATGTACTTTAAGTTTTCTCAAAACTCTAAGGCTGGTTTTAGCCAAGCAACAGTTATTTCTTGTCTTGCAGTGACAAATATATATTTTTTTCAGGGTAAGTATTGTACTGCCTAGATGCTGTTGTATAAGAACCCTAATTAAGTCATAAACCCTACCCTAAAGTCCCTTAAAGTGGACCGTCACCCATGGGTGATCGGCCCGGGAATCTATAAGATTCCCGGGCCGATCACCCCCCTCACCGCGGGACATCCGAGATCGGGATGTCCCGCGGTGAGGGACCCCCCCCAAAACCCCAAAAGAACTCACCTGATCGGCGGCGGCAGCGGCACTCCTCTAGCCGTGCGCGCGCCCGCGCCGGCCGTTTGTGAATGGCCGGCGCGGGCGTGCGCACTGTCAGAGGGGCGCGCGGGAGGCGGCGGCGGACGCGCTGCCTTGTCCGCCGCTTGTCCGTGGGAGCGTGGTGAGGTGAGTTTGGGGGTTTCTGGGGGGTTTTACATAGCGGGGCACCCCTAATCGGGGTGCCCCCCTGAAGTGGACCAAAACTCAGGATAGTCAAAATCCTGGGTGTTGGTCCACTTTAAAAAGGAACAAACCCAGCCGTAGAGTTTATAACACAAACATAATATAAAAAATATTTAAAAAGTCAGTTGAGGAGTCAGAAGATAGACTACGAATGCGAAAGGCATAAAGCGAGAAACTGTATCTTAACAGGTCATCCTAGAAGTTGCGTCATTTAGATCCACCTGTGCAGTTTCCATCCCCATCTCTATAGGGTTGGCAAATGTTTCTTAATGAGACATCGGTTTACAATCAATGCCTCTCTTTATGGCTGGATTGACCTAATGATGTGAGTAATGATGTGCAGACCACAAATTAGCGTGCTTAATGTGATAATAGCAGAACAATCTTGTATGACATTGCTAATATTCAGAAAATATTCAAGCCATTTAGGCTTACTAGAAAATGTTATATGTATGTCACAAACCCCAGAATGGATGACCAGTGGAAAGCAGTTATGACTCACAGGGCAGTTTATACAAACTAGAAGCCAGAAAACAGATGCACTGTTGATTTAACCTAAAACATATTGTGATATGTATGAGACAAAGCAAGGATTGCATTCTATGACTATTCATCATACAGCACTGGATACAGTTATTTGTAAAGGGGAGGGTATTCCGGGAATACAATGTCAGATTCACGCTAAGACACCTGTCACTATTATTGGACCGGTACTGCAGAGCCGCTGCCTTGGAAACCTGTATTGTACGCAGAATTATCATTATTAAACATTACCAACTGCATGTACAGGAAAAAGAACTAAAACACGTAGCCATACACACCTACATTTACATCAAACAATGCACTGCAAAGACAAGGATATAGGTTTGAAAAGTTTGGACTGTGAAATAAATAGTCAGAGGCATCATTAGCACCAAAAGGTGACACAAATCCAGTTCCTGTAGTTTCTTAATTAGAGCTAGTGGACGCTGCAAGCAGGTGTCTGGTGCTATAACCTAGAGTAGCGGGTGGACAAGTGACGCTGTACTATCCTGTCCATGTGCATTGATAAATGTGATGTCTGGAGGGCACTGTAGAAGCGCTCTCCCTCAATCAATGCATATGTGGTGCCCAGAGGAAAAGCCGCCCAGAGCAACGCCACATATAACAACAGGACAACGCTGCAGCGAGCGATAGGTAGCGCCAGTTAAGTGCGACCGGCTGAAGCCCATATTTAAGAAAATCAAACACAATGCCAGCTTTGGCACTCTAAAACTGGGCTCTCTAGCGTCGATCGCCGGACGCTATATGAAGAAATTCTGTTTCTCAACACATATACACCAGCACAAGAGCGAAAACACATGGAATGACATTGTTTTAGCAGTGTAACAATGACACTACAATGGCAGACCTCCACATACAATTCTGCATAAGACAAAAAAGTATAACAATATAAGTTTTTGGTTGCTGGGCAGGAGAGGTCACACAATAATTTGATCCTAAAATTGAGAAAAATGCAGAATGAGAATTAAAATGCTATTTATATACAAGCAAAAAAACACCATTGAAATGTATAGGATAACGCTGCTAAGCGACAGGTGCTACATGGCGCTGCTGAACATAAAGTGCTGGCACTTTACACTGAGCTGCCGCTAGTGATACATGTGACGCTACATCATGCTATTAGAGGAGCTCACCAGATTGACATTTATATATATGGTTTCACGTTTCTACGTGGTACTACGTGGTGTTAGTGTTTCTTAAAAAAAACCTTACTTGACAAGATCATAAACAAATCAACATATTACTATTGACTTTTACCCCTCCTTGTGCTATACAAGTAGTTTTGTTTAAAGATCAGCTATGGTTCGGGCTTCACTGCCATGTTATGTATGATGAACAAAGCTGAGATTTCTAGTTCTCTGCATGGCATAACAGCACTGAATGGATGAGAACCCATGCATGCGCTGTGGTACCAGGGAACAGTGTGTTTTCGGGGTGAAATGGGGGGTTTCACACAGCAGGGCACTCCAAATTGAGATGTCTTCGGTGGAAGCACCTGATCACCTTTTACTGGTCACATGCATAAACCATACAGTAGTATGACATGCAGAGACATATTTGTTTTACAGCTGCCAGGTTGTATATATATTTATTTAATTAAATATTGAATACAATAAATAATTAATCATAGCTGTAGATGGCAAAGAGTTGTTAACCCACAATCTCAGCACAGCCAAGTATGGGGCAGTTTTGCTGAGGAATACAAATATAGTTACATTTTTTATCTTCCACCTGTTGTATATATATATATATATATATATATATATATATATATCCAGCCACAAATTCTTTATTGGACTGAAATCTGGACTTTGACATGGCAATTCCAGGGCAGTAATCCTCATCCTTACAGGATCCATATCTTAAAGAGGAAAACAAAACGAGATTTTCACTTATATGGGTTTTGTTCTTCCTGCTGGGGGCTCCTCGGTTTGGGATGCCCTGGCCCAGGTGTGCTTCTAGCTAGAGGTATAGCAAGGATGTGGCTGCTGCACCGTGATGAGGCAAGGGGTCAGGGAAGAGGTGAGATAATGGGGCAATCCGGGGAGATTCACACAGTGGGACATCCTAATTCAGGATACCCCATAAAAAGGTAGACCATTGCCTCGTCTTATAGATTGGATGGTGGTGTTGTTCCTCCTTAAAGTGGACCAAAACCCACCGCGGTCGGCTCAGGAATCTATAAGATTCCCGGGTTAATCAATGCCCTCCCCCCGGGCATCCAAAATCGGGGTGCCCCGCTGTGTGAAACCCCCCAGGTCCCCCATACACTACCTTGTTTCCCGGTCCAACGGCGCATGCGTGAGCCGTAGCCACATAACCGCTATCCCTCTAGCAGGGTGCGTGCCCGCGCCAGGCATTTGTGACTGGCCGGCGCGGGCACGCTCCCTGTTAGAGGGTAGCAGGGGATGCGGCCGCCAACATGCTCGGAACTGCTGGCCTAAGACAAAGCCTTAGGCCCTTATTTAAGAAGGGATAGCGTCAGGTAGTGGCTGGTTAATGACAGGTAGCGACAGGTAGCGACTGGTGAACGCCGGACACGGCACGCAATTACACATTTATCAAGCAGAATCTGTTTAGCGACTGGGATAGCGCCATGTAGCGTCTGATTCATCATTATCCCAGCCTCAGCGAACAGCGCCAGCGTTCAGCCTTGCACAGCGCCAGGTATGACCTCTCGCTACCTGACGCTCTCCCATACATTTCAATGGACGATCCTTTTCTTCTCTTTAAACGGGTTTTTTTTTTTTTTTCAAAAAAATCACAAATAATTCTGTGACCTCTTCTGGCATTGAATAAGCAGTTTTTTCATAATTTTTTCATTTTTTATATATTTCCTCAGAAATGACATTACAGGTCTGGCATTAAAGTGTTCATGTTACAATGTTGCTACAATGTAATTCCATATGTTTTCGCTTTGTTACTGCTTGATAGATGCTGGAAAACACACTTTAAACACACCGCCTCCTGCGTTATGGGCTTCAAACAAGTATTTTTCTGCGCCGGAGATTTGTGAGGCTCTTTTTTTGCTGAATATGGTGTGAGTCGGTCGCTATGAGCAGTCGCTAACATGCGCTCCCATACAGCGCTGTACTGGTCAAATAGCGACTCCTCACAATGTATTCAACATTACTGAACAGCGACTGAGTCGCTATAAAGTAGCGACTCACGGGCGAGCACTGCGACCACTAGCTGGCGCTCTGAAAATGCCTGCTACAGACGCTCATCTGTCGCTACCTGCCGCTAATGATGAATCAGCCTGCCCGATGTCATGACATCAGCAACTCAGCAACGAGCAAGCTGATTGGATGAGCGGCTGTGCATGCGCTGTAGGAACGGGAAGAGGTGAGTACCCATTGGGTTTCACACAGCGGGGTACCGGGGGAAAGGACCAAAACCCAGGATAGTCAAAATCCTGGGCTTTGGTTCACTTTAAATAATAGCAGAAAATGATACTGTAGTAAAAAATGATACTAAGGGCAGGTGAGCAAGCTGAAGTCAGTTAGTGCAGTATGCTCTGATGAAGACAGCTTACAGAAGAAGAGGCAGACAAGCTCAACTCACCTTATGTCCCAATGTAAAGGGCTGGATAATTGTGCCTGAGATGGGGCTTTAAAGTGGACCAACACCCAGGATTTTGACTATCCTGGGTATTGGTCCACTTCCCCGTGGGCTGTGTGAAACCCCGCAGAAAGCCCCCAAAACTCACCTCTCCCCGCTCCCACATGGCCGCGCCGTCCAATCGGCGCCGACGGACAAGCTGATTGATAGCAACGTACAAGCAGCTTGCCCGTCGGCGCCTCCCGCGCGTCACTCTTGACGTGTGCGCGCCCGCGCCGGCCATTCAGAGACGGCCGGCGCGGGCATGCGCACGCCTAGAGGGGCGCGAGGGAGGCGGGGTAGGTGGATTTGGGGTGTTCAGGGGGGGTTCACCCCGCGGGACATCCCGATCTTGGATGTCCCGCGGTGTGTGAGGTGATCGGCCCGGGAATCTTATAGATTCCCGGGCCGATCACCTCAGGGTGTTGGTCCACTTTAATAATCCTCCTAAATTCATTGTAACAAACACTGTTAAATGCAAGCTTTGTCTTCTTTTTCAGTCATTTTTTTTGTAGATTTTAATGAATTAAAATAAGTGACATGACACTATTTGATGATGGCATGAATTGTTGTATGTTAGTCATGTCGGTGAGTGAGCTGGGGGCGCGCCTGCAGAGACGCAGGGCATGACAGCAGTGTGGGAGTTCCCAGCAGAGCCCATGCTGCACATAAGGAGTGTCCCACACACAACTCCGGCAAGTGCACACACACACGCCAGCAGCTCTGCGCGCCTGTAGCAACTCGTCACACTGTTGGCAGCAAACAGGTAAGAGGCAAGTTACTACTTACCCTAATGAACTGCTAGGAACTGTATTGCTATGCAGCGGAAAGCTGTAGCCTCATCCATACTGTTATTTAATGCTGCCGAGATGACACTGCTCACAACTAGAGAAAAGTCTGATGGGCAAGCGCCAGCTGCTAACAAGGTGGATGAGATAGTGCTTTAAATGTGAAATGTCATTTTAGTTTCAAGCATTGGTTGCAGACTAGATTCAGCCATCAAGTGGAAAAAAAGTATTTTCTTAAAAATCCCAAAAAGCGACAGGGAATAGTAAGCTCATGTGTACAGGTGGAGATTGGGTTTTGGAAAGGTGTAGCACGCAGGAAGTCTGTGAGAGAATGGATTGGAAATCTCTAGAAAATCACTGACATCTGAGAATTATTTTAATAAATGGTGTCACAATCCTTCAAATTAAAAAATGTGAATGAATCTGTATATATATATTTTTTAGCATCTGTTGATGGTAATCTGGATGTGAATGTTGTGATATTGCAGAGGTCATTGTTACACCATTGTGTCGGGCTACATTTGGCACTGTCCTAAACTGTTTTCTGTGTTTAATTTAAAGTGGACCAACACCCAGGATTTTCACTATCCTGGGTGTTGGTCCACTTCTGCGGGGCACCTTGATTGGGGGTGCCCCGCTGTGTGAAACCCCCCAGAAAGCCCCAAAAAACTTACCTCACCACCGACGGACAAGCTGAGGCTGCTGACACTGCCTCTCGCTCGTCCCTCTTACAGGGAGCGCGCCCGCGCAGACCATTGACAAACGGGCGGCACAGGTGCACGCCCTGCTAGAGGGACGCGCAGTGGTGGCCCGCACATGTGCCATTGGAATGGGAGAAGGTTGTGGGCGTCCGGGGGGGGTTTCACACAGCGGGGCATCCCGGTTTCGGTGGAATCTTATAGATTCCCGGGCCGATCAGCCATGGGTGTTGGTCCACTTTAAAGAAGAAATGGCTGAGATATCAGGGTTTACAGGTTCACCTCATGATTTCCTCACCCAAATGCCAGCACTCCCAAAGCGCATTCACGCACTCCCAAAGTGCATACATGCAACCTCTAAGTGCATGTGGGCTCTCCCAAAGCGCATGCACCCCCAAAGTGCCAAGGGAAAAGAGGGGGAGGTGATGCTCTCTCTCTGCATTGGCTGGGAGAAAGGAGGAAGTATTGCAGCATGTACCATGATGCTCTCTACTGGCATCAATGCCAGGAACACTGATCGTGCAAATAGGCACGTTTTAAAATGCTGGACCTAGATGAAGCGGGGGGGGGGGGGGGGGTTGGATAATGTTAATGTCCCTTTAAAATCCTAGCCATAGGAAGAAATACCACATCAGGGGTTATTCATGAAAGGATAGCGCCAGGTAGTACCTCGTAGCGGCAGGCAGCGTCTGGTGAACGCTGGGCGCTGTAGGCAAAACCACATTTATGAAAGTGAATCTGGTGAACACCTCTAACAGCGCCATGTAGCGTCCAATGTATTATTACAGGCGGCTCAGTGTATAGCACCGGCGCTCTAGCTTCCAGAGCGCCAGGTATTACCTTTCACTCAGTGTCGCTCTTTCATACATTTCAATGGCCATTCATTTGCTTGTGTTTAAACAGCGTATTTGACTTTTTTTTTTTTGCTCAAATCATTGTGTGACCTCTCCTGGCTGCAAACAAACACTTTTAGAAACTTATTTGACTTTTTATATCTTTATGCAGAATTGTCATTACAGGTCTGGCACTAAAGTGTTATTGTCCCAGTGTTAAAACAATGTCATTCCATGTGTTTTTGCTTTGTTACTGGTGGATATGAGTTCCAAAACAGACTATAATCACACAGCGTCTGACGCTCTATTCTATAGCGACCAGATTTAGAGCGCCGACGCTGTGTGTCCTTTCTTGATAAGTATGGTGGGGAGCGCCAAGAGTCGGTCGCACTGAGCTGGTGCTACCTGCAGCGCTGTACTGGTTTTAGAGCGCCCAACATACATCAGATTCATCAATGCCGGCCAGGTTACTACAGCGACCAAGACACTCCGTTACAGCGCCCGATAACCACTTACAGCGTCTACTAGCGGTCGCTCTAAGCATCGCTATACAAGTGCCCATCTGCAGATACCTGGCGTTAGTAATGAATCAGCCTCATAGTTGTAAACTCATCTAGTTTGCACATGCAAAATTCTAGTTATTCGGTGCCACAGGGTAATGTTTACCTAAATGGTGTAATGGTGCCAAACTTTTAACAGAAGATCTTGTAATCACTCTCCACTGCTCTGCAATATACTTCTGATCTAAAATTAGAATAAAATAAAGAAATTCATGTGTACAGCCTGGAGGGAAGAAGGGAGAGAAGAAACTTAGCAGCACAAGGGGGCATACAGTGCAATTGGTTGGAGGGATAATCAGAAGCAATGTTGGAAATAATTGTTTTACTGTAAGAGTAATAGATGCTTGGAGGCCGATTCATTAATAGCGCCAGGTAGTGACAGATGAGCGACAGTAGCGTTATTTTCACAGCGCCCGCTAGTAGTCGCTGTGCTTGGCCGTTGTTCGGTAGTTGATAGCGACTCAGTCGGTGTGAGGTAATGTTGAATATTGGGTGAGGAGTCGCTATTTGACAGGTTCCGCGCTGTATGGGAGCGCATGATAGCGAATGGCCATAGCGAACGGCTCCCACCATATTCATTAACAAATCACGCTCAAAAAATTCTCGCGCTGTGAAATGGGAGCGCATGATAGCGAATGGCCATAGCGAACGGCTCCCACCATATTCATTAACAAATCACGCTCAAAAAATTCTCGCGCTGTGAAATGCATGTTTAAACCCCAGATCGCTGGCGGCGATGGGTTAAAAGTAGTTTTTTAACCCCCAAACAACCATATTTTTTTAAACCAAAAAATACAAGTTTATAAAAACATTTTGTAATATGAATACATTAATATCAGACCTGTAATATCAATTCTGCACAATTTTTTTTTATTTTTTTTTACCTTAAAAAAAATATCTAACATTGGTAACAGAATTTTTCACATTAACAAAAAAAAAAATTATTAACAATTAATTATGAATATTTAAAGATTGTTCCATTGAAATGCATTGGAGAGCGCCAGGTAGCGAGAGATCATACCTGGCGCTGTTCAAGGTCGCTCGCTGGCGCTGTGGGGTGAGGCTGGAATAATGATGAATGATTCGCTATCTGGCGCTCTGTCAGTCGCTAAGCAGGATCGGCTTGATAAATGTGTGATTGTGGTGGGGAGCCGGCGTTCTCGTGGCGGTGAGCGGCATTACCGTTCGCTCACCAGTCGCTACCTGGCGCTATCCCTTGTTAAATAAGGGCCTTAGAACAAACTACCAGCTGATGTAGTTGGAAAATCAACAGAAAGTGAATTTGAACCTGAACATGCCTGGGATAAACATAGATCTATCTAAAGAGGAAAGAGTACATATACGCATAAGGGCAGACTAGATTGACCATGTGGTCTTCTTTAACACAAAAAGTCGAGGAAAAACGACTTATTATTGTTTTTATTGCAATTATTAGTAGAAATGTCACCAACTTATACTATCACCACAGTGCCCTTCACCTGTGCTAGGTACTCTTACCAGCTAGCAGGTATTATGTCGCATTATATTTTAACTCCTCTGAGGTCCTTCCTCTATGTGGATAATCCGGTTACTTGGTAACAGAAGCTGGTTGCATGGGAATTTCAGCTCAGCCAAAAGATGATGGTATAAGGACAAAAAGAGGGAAAGAATCTAGTGTAATCCCGCTTTTTTAATTTAAAAATTATGAAGTACAGCTTTAAAAATGCGCACTCACATTTAAAATATTCACAAATCGCTTGTAAAAGTAGGCGAGGCTCTCACCCTTTCCTGTCACCACAGCCGTTGGTGCTATTATCAGGGAATCGAGTGGGCTATCACATTTGCTCCTCAGTGGGTATAGTTGGTTTGCCAATCGCCGTCAACGCGTTTCACTGCCTATAGAAGCTTTTTCAAGACTGGCGAGACGGCAGGTATTCACTGAAAATATACCTTCGGGTGGGGCGGGGCTGTCAGCCTAATTATGCTACGTCACCCCTAACTGTGTGTGGTAATTAGGTACCTGTTTTGTGAAGATTCCTTCAGGTGCGTCCTCTGAACGTCTCACCACCATATTGGGTGCTGCCCCCTTCAGAGTGCGCTTCCGCTGCTGCAGCTCGTCTTCGCGCTCCTGCGCTGTGACGATACTCCTTCCTCTTCCTTCTCTTACACGTCACAGCGCTTGCAGCAATGTCATTGGTGTGCAGAATCTGAGTGACGGATGGTGGGAGGAGCGCGAAGGTATATTTTCGCCCCACCCAAAGGTATATTTTCAGTGAATACCTGCCGTCTCGCCAGTCTTGAAAAAGCTGCTATAGGCAGTGAAACGCGTTGACGGCGATTGGCAAACCAACTATACCCACTGAGGAGCAAATGTGATAGCCCACTCGATTCCCTGATAATAGCACCAACGGCTGTGGTGACAGGAAAGGGTGAGAGCCTCGCCTACTTTTACAAGCGATTTGTGAATATTTTAAATGTGAGTGCGCATTTTTAAAGCTGTACTTCATAATTTTTAAATTAAAAAAGCGGGATTACACTAGATTCTTTCCCTCTTTTTGTCCTTATACCATCATCTTTTGGCTGAGCTGAAATTCCCATGCAACCAGCTTCTGTTACCAAGTAACCGGATTATCCACATAGAGGAAGGACCTCAGAGGAGTTAAAATATAATGCGACATAATACCTGCTAGCTGGTAAGAGTACCTAGCACAGGTGAAGGGCACTGTGGTGATAGTATAAGTTGGTGAAATTTGAAGAACCTCTGCCACAACATACCCCTGTGAGCAGGACTAGTAATATCACCCTGCATGGATATATAGGACTCTGAGTATCAATATCATACAACTAAGGACTAATTAAAGGGCCAGTGCCATTTTAGTAGAGAACTTTCAAGTAAACTACACCTTTGCTCTGTGTTTCAATATATGCAAATGTTTTGTACTCCATATTTGGGATAGGAGGATTTAACACGTGGAGCAGCTCTAATTAATATTTGTTAAATTGATAGTTGTGAAAAAAACACTTTGAAGCGCGGATCTTTACCATAGATTCTTACATTAGTAGAAATGTACCTTTACTTGTGGGTCATGGGTATCACCAAAGGGCAAAATATTTGCAAAAGACCTTGGAAACAGTTGTTGCAACTGTTGAAACCCATGGCTCACATATAAGATCAACTTTCTGTTTTAAATCACGTTACCCTCAATGACAGGTATATATCTCTCCCAAGAGGAAGAATATTGTGAAGTACGTTCCGCTGTGTGCTCAGTTAAACCCCTTAACCCCTAACAAAAACACGCTGAGCGTAAGCCACTGCTTAGTGCCAATCTGTGCAGCAGCGCCTCTGCTGCTGTGCAGTAACTGGGTAGCTAGCAGTCACCCATGATCTCCCGGTGCAACTATTGGGGCGACCACAGAAATCCAGGGAGAAGTAGGGCTGGGCAGGTAAATATATTTTTTACGCCCCCCCAAATGAGGATTAACGGGAGAGGAGGATAAGAGGTGGCTGTGATGTATTTTGCCTGGAGGCGTGCTTTAAAGTGGCCCAAAACCCACTGAACTTGTGAAATACATTTGGCCAAAGCCCCTGCCGATACTCCCTTCTTAGGGTGTAGAACTAGAAATGGATGTTTTCGCTTTTAGAATCGTCCTGGAACACTGTTTTTTTTGGCTTGTCCCTCTCTGTAAGATGACAGGCGATCAGTCATCAGTGACATCATTGCCACACACAACAGTGGCAATGAATGTATAAGGCGGCGCTTTACAGCTAAAACAGACGGTATTATCTGGGAATAGAGTGGGAGCAGTGAAAAGTAACAAAAGGTTCTCCTCACAGGGGCAGAAATTCAGGGGATGCAAGTTAAAAATGTGGGGTTTGGTCCGCTTTAACCGGCCTCCTGGAACCTGCTTTATTAATTTCTAAGTGGTGGCCATAGTACACATGTAGTAGCTTAAATTGATTTAGAGTGAAAAGAAAGATCAAGCTTCAGTGGCATACTAGAAAATGTTTTTTGGTGGAAGGAATAATTTCAGGATTGACAGTCAAAAGTGATGTGGTAATCAGGTGCATTGCTATTATAACAATATTACTAGCTAAGGCCAGGGCCGGATTAAGAGCATCCCGGGCCTGGTGCTGAAGAAAGCAAACAAAAAGAGATAGTGAAAATAGATGTGGAAAATAAATATAGAGAGGAGGAAAGAAAGTAGGGGGTGAGAGAGAGAGAGAAGGAGAAAGGGAGTGATACAACGAACAGAATGAAAGGGTGAAAATAGATGTGGAAAATAAAGAGAGGGAATCAAATATAGAGAGAAGGAAAGAAAGTAGGGGGTGAGAGAGAGAGAAACGAGAGAAGGAGAAAGAGAGTGACACAAGGAACAGAATGAAAGGGTGAGAGTAGGTGAAGGAATGGGAGGAAGTGAGAGAGAGAGAAAAAGAATGGTGAAAGAAGGAAAGAAAGTAGGGGGTGAGAGAGAGGGAGAAAGGGAGTGACACAAGGAACAGAAAGAAAGGCTGAGAGTAGGTGAATGAATGAGAGTGAGGGAGGGAGAGAGAGAAAGAAAGAAAGAAAAAGAATGGTGAAAGAGTGAGAGAAGGAAAGAAAGTAAGAGAGCAGGACTGACAGACAAGACAGGGTGCTGCTTGGGAGGGGGGTATATGTGGGTCCCCAGACACCCCCTTGGCTAGATGCAGGTGCAGCCCCTGCCTCCCATCCACCAATCAGAGCGCGAGCTTCACTTTCCGGGGAAGGAGGCAGGTTGCCATGGCTCCGGACCGTCACTTTAGGAAAGTTACCTTGTCGTTGGCTCCCCAGGATAGAAGCCGGGCGGGAAGTGCAGTGACATTTCCATGTCAGGACTATTAGGAAGTCCGCCAGGCTGCGCTCCCAGCGCAATGCGCACTCTCACGGATGGGGGAGTTCTCCTCAGCTCGGGAGGAACGGCCCATATCCGCTCCCATACGTACTGTCAAAGCGGAGCGTCCGATTGGTCGGCCAAACAACTGGCATGATGTCAGCGCCTGGGTGGGGAATGGGCGTGGTTGGTGTGTACGAGCTGCTCCAGACGCTGGGCGGGGTGAGTTAGTGTTGGCACGTGCGGGAGCCGCCGCCTCTCCTCAGCGGAGTCCCGGGTCCTCATCCTTCTTCATAGCCCCAGCCGGGCGTCCGCGCGGGCTGCGTTTGCAGGCTGCTGGGCCTGTTTTAACGTAGGGGCCTGGAGCGGCAGCTCCGTTCGCCCCTACGTTAATCCGGGCCTGGCTAAGGCCCTTATTTAAAAAGGGATAGTGTCAGGTAGTGACTGGTTAATGAGAGGTAGCGACTGGTGAGCGCCGGACACGGCACGCAATTACACATTTATCAAGCAGAATCTGTTTAGCGACTGGGATAGCGCCATGTAGCATCTGATTCATCATTTTCACAGCCTCAGCGAACAGCGCCAGCGTTCAGCCTTGCACAGCGCCAGGTATGACCTCTCGCTACCTGTCGCTCTCCAATACATTTCAATGGACGAACCTTTTCTTCTCTTGAAACGGGGTATTTTTTTTCCAAAAAATCACAAATAATTCTGTGACCTCTCCTGGCATTGAATAAGCAGGTTTTTCACAATTTTTTCATTTTTTATATATTTCTTCAGAAATGACATTACAGGTCTGGCATTAAAGTGTTCATGTTACAATGTTGCTACAATGTAATTCCATATGTTTTCGCTTTGTTACTAGTTGATAGATGCTGGAAAACACACTTTAAACACACCGCCTCCTGCGCTCTGGGCTTCAGATAAGCATTTTTCAGCGCCAGAGATTTGTGAGGCTGTTTTTTTCCTGAATATGGTGTGAGTCGGTCGCTATGAGCAGTCGCTAACATGCGCTCCCATACAGCGCTGTAGTGGTCAAATAGCGACTCCTCACAATGTATTCAACATTACTGAACAGCGACTTAGAGGCCGATTCACTAACAGCGGCAGGTAGCGACAGTTGAGCGACTGTAGCGGCATTTTCAGAGCGCCCGCTAGTAGTCGCTGTGCTTGGCAGTTGTCCGGTAGCTGATAGCGACTCGGTTTGCTGTAATGTTGAATATTGGGTGAGGAGTCGCTATTTGACAGGTTCCGCGCTGTATGGGAGCGCATGATAGCGACTGACCCTAGCGACCGGCTCCCACCATATTCATTAAAACATCACGCTCAAAAAATTCTTGCGCTGTAAAATGCATGTCTACATTCAAGAGCGCTGGCGGCGATGGGTTAAAAGTAGTTTTTTAACCCCCAAACAACCATATTTTTGGAAACAAAAAAAAACAAGTTTTTTAAATAATTTAGTAATATGAATACATTAATATCAGACCTGTAATATCAATTCTGTACACATTTTTTTTACCTTAAAAAATTATCTAAAATGGCAGAAGTGGTCACAGAATTTTTCACATTTAAAAAAAAAAAAAAAATAATAATAACAATTAATTATGAATATTTAAAGATTGTTCCATTGAAATGCATTTGAGAGCGCCAGGTAACGAGAGGTCATACCTGTCGCTGTTCAAGGTCGCTCGCTGGCGCTGTGGGCTGAGGCTGGAATAATGATGAATGAGTGGCTATCTAGCGCTATCTCAGTTGCTAAGCAGGATTGGCTTGATAAATGTGTGATTGTGGTGGGGAGCCGGCGTTCTCGTGGCGGAGCCCGTCATTACCGGCCGCTTACCAGTCGCTACCTGTCGCTATTCCTTCATAAATAAGGGCCTGAGTCGCTATGAACTAGCGACGCACGGCTGAGCACAGTGACTACTAGCAGGCGCTCTGAAAATGCCTGCTACAGGCGCTCTTCTGTTGCTACCTGGCATTAGTGATGAATCAGCCTGCCCGTCTTTCATACCAGTAACAAAATCTGGATTTATATATGTATACATCATTCAGAAATCCAGGCTTGTTACCCTCCAATGAGTGAGGAGGTGCGAGTTTATTGATGGAGGGGGGTGACACCTGTTTGGATGATGTGCAAGGATACTTGATATTTAGCTGCAGCACCCCCAGTACCACACTCTCTATAGCAGCGGTACTCAACTGGCGGACCTCTGTGCCAAATTTCTGGACCCCTGACTTGACAGCCCTGCACTTAGTTGCTTCTGTGTTGCCATGCTCAGTGCTGCCCCTTTACAGATTGGCGTTGTAGTTGTTTGTCTCCCTGCCAGTGTCATGACTCCCTGGCACCTAGCATTGCTATATGAAGTACTGCACGGACAGGAAGTGGCATTGCAAGGTATAATCCACCCCCAGCCCACCCCCAATGTGCTGATTTCTAACTATCCACCCCCCTGACAGCGCCCCATTCGGACCTCCGCCTCTCACCAGATGCCTGTAAATGGACCTTTACAAGAAGTGGTTGAGTACCCCTGCTCTATAGCATGGAAGCATTTCACATGCTTTATGGGATTATGTTTCTAGTTCATGTAGAGCAAGGGGCAAGTAAGGAAAACCTGGTAAAAAAGAACTCTGCTATCACATTAATAAACAATAATGAATTGTACCCTGTGAAAAAAAGACAGAACTAATAACGACGCTCTAGAGGGGTGGGGCTAATATTAAGCAAGAGATGACTAAATGGGTTGAAATCAAACCCTTTGGAAGATTATGAAATTGTTCCTAAGGTCGCTTATCCATTACCTACTCAGATTACTCCTGAAAGTTTGCAGGTAAATAAAAACTTCCTGAACAGATTGCTTCGTTTCTTAGTAACCCCCGTTTAATGTTATTTAATAACGTTCTGTTTTAATAACATACTTTCAATTTCCATTTCTTATATAAATTGTTACTAGTAACTGTAATTTTACAATTTACAAGACCTGGGCAACCAGAAATTTTTTTTTATTAAGTTCTATCTTCTAATTTTACCACCTGGGTGATATGTATAAATGTCAGTCACCTAAAACATGTTAGAAATGCACAAAACAACCATTTAAAGTGCAAATAAGGTTAGGTAAAGTATAGATGGCAGCAGAGCAGTTTGGGATGCAGATCATCTGCAACCTCTTTGAGCACCACCCAATAGGATCTTGTCTACCACACCAGTGGCACCCGTAGCACTCTCCCGGAGCCCCTGGTCTATTCTATTTTACTGTTGTGCTCAGTCATTTTTGCGGTACTTGCGGTGGTGAGGGCAAACCGCATCTGTCAGTTTAGTACATTATCTACTTCCTCTGGGTATACTGGAATGTATCAGCATTTTCTAAAAGGAATTATTTTATAGCAGGCAGTGCAGGTCTAGATGACCCTGGCATGCTTGGCATGGAGTGCAATGACTTGTAATTCTGAGTCAATTCCTGTTTCACTGTCAATGTTGTCCTTCGACTGAAGATAAGCTGAGAGAAAATTCACAATACTGTCAGCAAGCCTCCAATGTTTCCTGGGCAGAAAATATCCAAGAAAGCAGAAATGGCATATTCTGTGTTATTTGTTGCTAGTCACTTTAGTTCAGTTCTCTTAATGCTTTGCCATGCATAGCAGGCTGGAAAATAAAGCAGTAATAGTGCAAAGTAAAAAAGAAAAGTGAAAATGCATACAAAGAACAGCCAGACATGTGGGCCTAAACCACTGGCAGACATTTTATTTTCTTGACATGAATGTGAGATAAAATAAATGCTTGGATCAGCTGGCATAGCATACTTATCACTGTGAAGAAGGAAAGAATAGCATCTCCAGACAACGAAGAACCACAACACCGTTAAACAAAACACGTTTTGACCAATTTTGGTATGTTTACATGGCTACAGTAACTGTACACATTTTAAAATGTTTGGACTATATAGTATCTCTCAGTCTAGCAAATGTATAATTATTATATATGATCCCAATCAATATTATGTTTACAGGCTTCATAGACATGCCATAATCATCCCCTAAAACCCCGGTATTAAACAAAGCTTTACCCAAAAACAGTTTAACATAAGCTGGGATGAACAGTTTATCCCCGCAATGGCTTAAAATATGTGAATATCTGATGTACTAACAGGGACCCTCTACCAGGTAAAGAGTACAAAATAAAATGACTCCTTACCCTTATACTCAGCTACTGTGAGCCCCAAGAAGCCCAGAATGAAAATAAACAAGCATTGTACTAGGCTGGCAGGCCTGCTTCCTTCTGCAAGTTCCCCCTTCACAATTTTCTTGACAAAAAGAAAAGCTGGGCTTGTCAAAAAAAAAACAACCACCTTAGTCTTTCTTTCCAAAATTGTTTTATTAAAAGAATCTGGTGGTGGTTTTATTTTGCTTTAATCAAAATAAATTAAGTAGAGCTGAACTAGTGATTTCTCCTCAGAGATTATCCTTTTTAGTTTGTGTATGACTTACATTCAAGCAAAACTTTTAGTTGTTATTTTTTTATTGTTTTGCATACAATGGTTATACAAAATGTATTTCGCTTCCTGAGATGTGAGAGTGGGTGATGTGAAGCGAACCCTAAGGCAGTGGACCCCAGGCATTAAGCTGTGTGAGGTGGGCCCCTGGACACTGGGTGTTGTAAGGTGGACAACAAGATAGCGGATGGTGTGAGGTGAACCCCAGACACTGGCTGATGTGAGGAAGAACACCAGACAGTGGGTTGGGTCCCCAGACACTGGCTGATGTGAGGAAGAACACCAGACAGTGGGTTGGGTCCCCAGACACTGGCTGATGTGAGGAAGAACACCAGACAGTGGGTTGGGTCCCCAGACACTGGCTGATGTGAGGAAGAACACCAGACAGTGGGTTGGGTCCCCAGACACTGGCTGATGTGAGGAAGAACACCAGACAGTGGGTTGGGTCCCCAGACACTGGCTGATGTGAGGAAGAACACCAGACAGTGGGTTGGGTCCCCAGACACTGGCTGATGTGAGGAAGAACACCAGACAGTGGGTTGGGTCCCCAGACACTGGCTGATGTGAGGAAGAACACCAGACAGTGGGTTGGGTCCCCAGACACTGGCTGATGTGAGGAAGAACACCAGACAGTGGGTTGGGTCCCCAGACACTGGCTGATGTGAGGAAGAACACCAGACAGTGGGTTGGGTCCCCAGACACTGGCTGATGTGAGGAAGAACACCAGACAGTGGGTTGGGTCCCCAGACACTGGCTGATGTGAGGAAGAACACCAGACAGTGGGTTGGGTCCCCAGACACTGGCTGATGTGAGGAAGAACACCAGACAGTGGGTTGGGTCCCCAGAAACTGGGTGGTGTGAGGCCCCCGGACATTGGATGATAAGAGGTGGGTCATCATAAATAGTTGCTATGAAGCCCTATGTCCAGTTTTTTGTTGGGCAGCTGAATAAAATAAGTAATCACAACACTGTTTAGATTTAGTGATCTGTGGTAAATAAACCTAGTTGAGGGGAAGGGGTGGCAGGGGCTATGATTAGCCAGTTCTTTGTATTGCCTTTTTGTTTGCCTCAGCAAGTGTATGGTAATTACATTGGTGATGGTTTTTTTTTTAAACCTTTATGCTTGGCCAGTACTTGATCAGTTAGAACTATGGCAGATGATGAGCTGTTTTTTTGAGATAATTTTCGCCAAAGATTAAATTCTTTTACCACATGTAGAAGCAATGCTATGACTAGATCACACTGGTTAATGATATCTCTCATTAGAGGGAAACTTCAGAAAATAAGGGTCTAATTTAAGAAGTTTGCCATTTAGCGTCATTTTGCTGGCATAGTACCAGTTTTTCAGCACTGGCATCTCTTTCTTTTTTGGCCCACATCCTTTTTGACAGAATGGCGCTGCAAGTCACAACGCCTGATGTTAATTCGCTTTGATTGTTGCACTAGGTATTGGCCGGTCAGTGTCAGCGCCTGTTGGACTCGAATGCCGATTAAAATGGTGCCAGTGAAAGCCACTTTGTACCACCATCTTTTAGGCGCTGCACAGCATATTTATACTTATAGACTGAATACAGTCGGCCATTTTGCTTCCTGGCTGAGCAGAACCACACCCAGTGATGATGCAATGAGTTAAAGAACACACTGCTCAGCAATGGGGAGCACTTCAACCTAACTGCCATTATGTGACTGTTTGGTTGTAACTGAATTAATTAGCATATGGCAGGCCATTCCCCAATTATACTACTTCCTGGTGTTTTTATCGATATTGGGCAAAGGCTGACGTAAAATAAAGAAACACAGGCTGTTTTGGGGCACAGGGCTGGGGATGGAAGGTGACCACATAAACTTTCTGAGTATAGGTGCACTTTAACCTACAGCACCACTATAAACTGGCACAGCTTAAACAAGAGCGCCCGGCCCTATGAACTATATGGTGCTAATGGTAAATTAGATGCAAGCTGGCGGTCGCATAGGCGCTGCCTGTTTCTTGGGAGTTAAATTGCACCATGAGTGCCGCTGAGCCAAAAATGTTGGTGCTGAGTGGTATTGACAGGAGCTGACGCTTGATAAAAATCAGGCTTAAAATGTTCTACGGAAGGGATTAGAATGTTCCTCAAAATAGGTCATGGAAAAAGCCTAGGCCCTTATTTATGAAGGAATAGCGATAGTTAGCGACTGGTGAGCGGCCGTTATGACGGGCTCCGGCACGAGAACGCCGGCTCCCCACCACAATCACACATTTATCAAGCCAATCCTGCTTAGCGACTGAGATAACACCATATAGCGGCTCATTCATCATTATTCCAGCCTCAGCCCACAGCGCCAGCGTCCGACCTTGAACAGCGACAGGTATGACCTCTCGCTACCTGGCACGCTCCAATGCATCTGAATGGAACAATCTTTAAATATTAATAATTAATTGTTATTAATGTTTTTGTTTTTTTTATGTGAAAAATTCTGTGACCACTGCCATTCTGCCATTTTAGATTTTTTTAAGGGAAAAAAAAAAATTGTACAGAATTGATATTACAGGTCTGATATTAATGTATTCATATTACTAAATTATTTAAAACATTTTTTTTTTTTTGGTTTCCAAAAATATGGTGGTTTGGGGGTTAAAAAACTACTTTTAACACATCGCCTCCAGCGCTCTGGGGTTTAAACATGCATTTCACAGCGCTTGAATTTTTTGAGCGTGATTTTTTGATGAATATGGTGGAAGCCGGTCGCTCTGACCAGTCGCTATCATGCGTACCCATACATCGCGGAACCTGTCAAATAGCGACTCGTAACCTTGTATTCAACATTACACCACACCGACTGAGTCGCTGTCAACAACCGAACAACGGCCAAGCACAGCGACTACTAGCGGGCGCTGTGAAAATACCGCTACAGTCGCTCAACTGTCGCTACATGTCGCTATTAATAAATCAGCCTCCCCGTCCTGCAAAACATGTCCGCCCACTCCTTTACAAGGAACTAGTATAACAAACATATTAATCTAGATCTAACATTATGTATAAACTTTGTAAATTTAATGTGACAATAAGCACAAAGATATTAATCACTCACTATTAATAAAAAAATTAAAATTAGTGCTGGTGCGGCGAGATATTGAAACAGGGGCCGTGAAACTGGGAATTAGCCCATTTGATGTGTCAGTAAGTTGTTGTACCGTGTTAGCCATCGATGTAAGCAGGAAATCCAAGGTTAAGGTAATACCATTTATTGGCTAACTCAATAAGATTGAAAATGCAAGCTTTCGAAGCTGTTCAAGCTTCTTCTTCAGGCATAATACAGATCTGTAACTTAGACACACATTTATACAAAACACTACAAAGGAGTAACAATTGTTTTTACACTGGCACACATGAGCAATAGCTAAGTCGTAAAATCATATACTGTGAGATAAGAATCAGGGGGATTATAACAATTAATGGTGGGCTGATAAGTATGAGAGTGGGAGAGAAAGTGTGTGGAATCTCACAGTATACGATTTTACGACTTTGCTATTTTTCATGTGTGTCAGTGTAAAAACAATTGTCACTCCTTTGTAGTGTTTTGTATAAATGTGTGTCTAAGTTACAGATCTGTATTATGCCTGAAGAAGAAGCTTGAACAGCTTCGAAAGCTTGCATTTTCAATCTTATTGAGTTAACCAATAAATGGTATTACCTTAACCTTGGATTTCCCATTTGATGTGTGTAATATAGCCCTAGAATGCCCAAAGTGATTGGGAGACATGTTAAAGTGGTGTCCATTAGTTAACAGGGTCATCACACCAGTATAAGCTATACATAATGTGAAACAGTCAAGTGTTGTAACTTTCCCCAGCTCAATCAAATGTGGTTAGATGTCCATATGTGGTAATAGAAATATGTGTGGTTATTTTTAATTGGAAACTGGACATTTTTGTATGTAGGAATGCCACCTTTTCATTGCTGAGTTAAACAGGTATGATCTGTTTCTGTGTTAATGTACAACTGTAGCTGGGACAAGGAGCACTGTAGTGTGAAGCCTTTAGACATTCCAGGAGCAATATGTCACTTCAGTAGTACAGTTACCTGGTGACTGGCTGTATCGTGACTTCCACTGCACAGTACCGAATTATCCACCGCTTTACAAGCCCATGAATAAGCACATTGCCAGGCAGGCATGTTTGCATTGTTAAGCCTAAAGACATAGCCCCAAGCCTTTCTCTACATTCACACGTAACACATATATATATATAAGTTCTGCATTAAACTGATTTTTAGTAGAGAGGGTTGCTTATTCTAGACACCCACTCATGTCAAAATAAAGCATAACTTAAATACCTTTATAGAATAATCAATGTGTTGGCAGAGATAGAATCAGCAAATGTTCAAACCTGCAGTAACACATTTCTGTGGTGTTTCCCATCTCATGGTATGTTTTTCACTGCTTGAGTTCTGCTTCCTTTCAGAACATTAAAAAGCTCAGATTTGCTTCACTTAGTGGAATGTGAGGTTGCTGTCAATGCTGTAGGACAAAAATTGTTGCTGTCTGTATTAATCTAAAATGACTGAATCGACTAGAGACTGGCACCACATAAATACTAGGTGAGGCAGAAAAAGTTTGCAGAGCTAACCTTAAGCAGCTGGAGTAGCTGAATGTTGGGCTGAAGCAGGGGGACGCATTAGCACTGGAGGGAGGAGGGTGGCTTAGTACAGTTCTCTTTTTATAGGAGTCCATTGAAAGAAAATAATATGGCTTTCTGTCATATCCCTGTTTACGTTTTCCAAAACTAGTTTGAGTTGCCACATATCAGTGTCATATTAAAATTCCATCATATTTCCATAACTACTCCTTCATCTTTGTGTCAAGGGGATGGTTTTCAATTTTAGCAAGTAAAAGTTTACATACTTTTTAATACATTTATTAATGACCTTGGGAAGGGTTTGCACAGTAAGATATAAATCATTGCAGATTATACTAAACAGCGTACAGAAATTAGCACAAAAGACCACTTCATCTGATTACAATTGGATCAGATAGGGCTATGGATAAATGTAAGGTTTTGCACATGGGGGGGGGGGACAAAATGCAGGTAATTATTACATAATAAATAGGGACCTAGGAGTTTTAGGTTACAGTAAACGTAACTGTAAATTTTACTTGCCAGGCAGCAGCTGCCAAGGCAAACAGGGTCATAGGGTGCATGAAGAGAAACACAAAAGTCCATTATTACCACTTTATAAATTACTTGTCAGCAGGGCCAGCCTTAGGATGGAAGGTGCCCTGTGCGATACTACAGGATGGTGCCCCCCCAAACACCCCACATGGTTGCCAACAGATACTGGGTTTTCCCTAAAGCCCACTGCACATAACCTAGCATCAAGTCTGATGCCAGGTAGAGGTATCCACTTAGGGAAGTATCCACTAGCCATTGCCTGCCGCTTCACTGCCCCATCTTACCACCCATGTGGGGTGGTGAACTGGCAGGAAGTTGGGACCTAATGCAGAAGGGTAGTGTCTCTGGTGTCAGGCATGAGAATGGGGGTGAGTGGACCAGCAGTCATTTTTGACTGCCAGTCTGCTTTAAAGTGGACCAAAACCTGTATTTGCTGTTCCCGGAGTCAAAAGCCATTGTGGGATGCCCCACTTTAAGAAACCACCCAGGATTGCTATTATTCTTACTTTGCAAGCAATACCATGGCCACATGAACATGCCAGCTGCTCCCTATGCCAAGCTCTGTGAACAGCCCTGTTATGGGCAGGGGGCAGTGCGCAAGCAGGCAGATGGGTTGGGCATCAAGTGGACGGGTGCGGCTGCACGGAACCCCCTAACCATGGCACCCCGTGCAATGGCACATCTCGCACACTCCAGAGGCCATGCTTGCCAGAAATATTATTGTGTTCAGTTATGGGCACCAGTGCATAAGCAGGACATAGCTGAATTTAAAATATTGACCAAATAAGTGGAACGGGTAGACAAGCGTACAGTAGGTTTATTTTGTTTTTAATAAAGAGGGATGAAATAATACCTATGTACACATAAATACAAAGATCTGTCCCACAATCTATTCATACAATAGGACAGTAACATGTAACTGATGTTTGCTACACAGATGTTAGAGAAGATTATTTTCTGTAAGAGCAATGAGACTATGGAACTCTCTGCCAGAGGAAGTAGTGAGGGAGAGTACACTAAAGGAGCTTGACGGGGGACCTGGATGCCTTCTTTGATAATAATGCTATTGCCAGTTATTGATCTTAGATCACATGAAGTAAATGGGGGATCAGTTCTGATGTGCCATATTTGTTGTCAAGAAGAAGTTTTGTCCTAGAATTTTGTAACCTCTGCAAGAAAACAGACTGGACTGAATGAACTTATGTCTTTTCTGTTTTCTAACTCTGTTTTTAAATATGTTGTGTGTTGCTGTAGTTTAGTGGTTCTCAAACTTTTTATGGCAACTCTCCAGTGACAAGAAGCCCCTGAAACATGGGGGTCAGTTATAAATTTTGTACAAAAATTTGGTTTAGCACAGCAGGAACTATAACTGACTGGAAAATAGTATACCAAACCCATAGAACCAATCCTATTGGTAAATATTTTTACTGCGTACCCCTTGAACCTGTGGCATGTAGCCCTAGGGTATGCATATCCCAGTTTGAGCAACAGTGCTCTAGTTCACTTACAGCCCTAGGGACACATAAATGTTCCACTTTGCTGCTGTAATAGAGAAAACTGCCCCATCTAATGCAGGATGCGGGATGTCTGTAGTTACAACTGCTCTGCTCTGACACTCTAGTGGAATGCCGGAAGTGGAATTCATGTATTGGCTTAGCATTGGCTCAGTCACCTACATCTTTTATGGATTGAAGAACCCTGAAGCATCTGACCAGGATCGGGGCTACACCTACTTACACACAAGTAGCCTAGAATGCAGTAGCCTGTGAAAAAGCCACACCCCACCACGCCCATCACCCACAAACTGGTTTAAAGCTGTCCTAATATAAAATAAATGTTGGTTCACTAATAATTCAGTTTACAAACTCATACTTTGTTGTATCTATTGCTTGGAGTAACCCTTTAAAGATGAATACATCAACTAGGATGTTAATGTCGGATCACAGTGGGCCTGGGACAGGTCACTGCTTACAGTCCAGAGCACTAATGTGTTAGAATAACTGTATTTTATGCTGTGGTGTATGACTCATAAAAGATCCACCAGACCATAAAGATTTACTGAACGGACACGGTTCTCACATGATACAAGCAAGCTACAGCACAGCTCTGTTGTTTGCACTAACTGGAGTATACGTTCCAGTGCCAAAGATTATATAATAATAGTGCTACATATCCCAGTCTTTTCACTTTTTATGGGGGCTCTGCTCAATGGATGTATCACACTAAGATTTTTTTTTTCTTTTTTTTGTGAGACAGAAATTTATAATGATCTTTTGTACTTAGTGCAATTCAGCTCCCTTTTAAACTGTGTGACTAATTTAATGCATTTTATTTTAGTGCTGAATTGCACTAAGAAACAAAAACTTATAAAAAAAAAAAAGAGACAAAAAAGTTTAGTGTGCTGAATCAGCCCTGTTTGCTGTCTGGCTATTCTCACATTCAAGTATACCGCTAATGTGCATACAGGTTTAAAAATAGAAGAGATTAAAGGTTAGCTAAAGATTGAATGTATGGTGAACACAGAACTAAATCCAAAGAAGCTTGAGTTGGGTTAAAAGATGGGCATAACCATCAAGGTTAAAGTATGGACTGTTGTTTTTTTGATTTACTGGTAAAGTGACAGTGCCTTCTTCAAATGAGGTATGCACAGCATTTTAGTTTTTTATGTGTTCCATAGTACATACATGTCTGTTATGTAAGACCTCTGCACAAACCTATTGATTGCCCTGCAGCTGCCCAGTGCCTGGTTGGAGCTACCTGTCATTCTTCACATTCCAAGAGCTCACCTGTGGCTCTCCAGATATTGGGATATACATTTTTGTGCCTGTTCCAGTAGCTTCTTTAGACCACTGGAACACCATTTTTGCATAGTAATATATAACTTAACTTTGTGGGAATGGGTGGGATTTACAGTATATTCAAGAAATGTCAGGACAGAACAGGATTACTTGTTTTAGATAGTAAGGGAATGTAATAGATAATTATGTTTGTCCTAAAGGCTGAAAAAGTCAGTATGATGACCTGCCCTTTTCAGACTGGATTGACTGCTGGTTACTTTTATCTTTTCAAGCAGACCCATACCTTGACACGAAATTGCATTATATTTGTACATCTTCACAAGCAGAGTGTGTTAACCAGTAGGAGCACTGGGAGAATTCCCAGTAGGCTGCACTGCTATACACTGGTCATAGCCACCAGCAAACAGCCCACCTCACCCAGAGCCTGTGCTGCAATTCACTTACATCTTTTTCTAATATCCCATCACTCCCTCTCTAAAGTCTTCCACAACCCACCCCTCCCTGTTCACCCATCCCTACTGTACTACCGAGGCAAGACACTCCAGCCCATGTTTTGCCCTTTAAATTCTTAAACCTCAACATCATACACTCATGCCATAGTTTTTATCCCTACAATACCAAAGCTTTGGGTACCCTTGCTTTGAGAGTGTCCATAATAACCCCTGCCCATGATATTTCCCTATAAAGAGCCTCAGCATTTGACACCCTTCTTTACCAGTTGATAAGCACATTTTGGGTTGGGTTCAGCAGCTTGTGCGCTTGCTGGACACTAGCCAGGGAAAACCCCAGCTGTTTTTTTGACCCAGGTAATGACAACTCCCCTCAATACCTCATACAAGATACACAACCATAACTCTATGAGGTAATAAATAATGATATTTTCTTATTATGACAATCATTAAAAACAATAGCAGCATATGAAATACATGTTACATGTCCAGAGGAAACAAGATCAACAACCTCCACCCAACAGTGGCTAAGAGGCCGATTTATTAATAGCGCCAGGTAGCGACAGATGAGCGACAGTAGCGTGATTTTCACAGCGCCGGCTAGTAGTCGCTGTGCTTGGCTGTTGTTCGGTTGTTGACAGCGACTCAGTCGGTGTGCGGTAATGTTGAATACGGGGTTAGGAGTCGCTGTTTGACAGGTTCCGCGCTGTATGGGAGCGCATGACAACGAATGGCCATAGCGAACGGCTCCCAGCATATTCATTAACAAATCACGCTCGCGCTGTAAAATGCATGTTTAAACCCCAGAGCGCTGGCGGCGATGTGTTTTTAAAAACATTTTGTAATATGAATACATTAATATCAGACCTGTAATATCAATTCTGCACAATTTTTTTTTTTTTGACCTTAAAAAAAAGATATAACATTGCAGAAGTGGTCACCGAATTTTTGACATTTAAAAAAAAAAAAAAAAAAAAAAAAAAACATTAATATCAATTCATTATGAATATTTAAAGATTGCTCCATTGAAATGCATTGGAGAGCGCCAGGTAGCGAGAGGTCATACCTGGCGCTGTGATGGGATTAGCAGCGGCGCTGTTCGCTGAAGTCTGCAACATGATGAATCCCGCGCTAGCCGACGCTCTCGCCGGCGCTAGCCTCATTTAGCGTGATAAATGCGTGATTGTGTCCGCCGCCTGGCGTTCTGGAGTCGGTAGCTGCCGATAGCTGGCGCTACCTGGCGCTAGTGAGACACTACCTGGCGCTATCCCTTGATAAATAAGGGCCTAAGTTGAGCAATGAAGATGAAGATGTAGTAGGAATAAATAAGATACAATTAATAAATAAGAACAGGCCTAATAATATATGCAAACATCCTTAAACCGGACCTTCAGCGTGATTTAATGAAAAGCCCTCTTAAAAAACGGTTCCCCAGCATCTAAAATTAATATATTTTATGTTTTTAGTCACTAACTTATTATTCTTTCCCCCACTGGGCTGCAACTCTGTTCAGGAATTTAGGATACGGGCGCCGCCATCACACTTACCGAGGAGAGGAGAGTGGGATAAGGTACAGGGGGTGGGTTATAGCTGTGCTTTGCTCAGACAGAGCAGAGCTGGGGTCAGGTAAAGGTCAGCAGTCCCAGAATGCAGAGCAGCACAGTCAGGAGGCACTTCCTGTTTGCAGGCTGCCTGATAAGATGGCGGCTTCCATAAGCCGCCATCTTGGATGTTTAAAGGCTCATAACATGCAGTAGATGCAGGTAGGATGATTTTTAATGAACAGTACAGGGTGTGGGAAACATATAAGATAGACTCTTATTCAGAGTGAAGGACCGCTTTAAGCTTTCATATAATAAGGTTCAGAGAAAAGAGCACACACATACAAGAAAATGCAAATCAAGTGTGTAACAATGTGCAATTCACTGAGCTATATGCTGTACAAAAAGCATACCTAAAGTACAAAGGACTAAGTGCAGTGCTACCAAAAAGACAAAGGCCAGGTATAACAACAGTGCAAAGCAACCTAAACAAAAAAAAAAGGGAGGTGAATGAGAATGAGTCGGTAATAAACACCCTAATGCCCATGTGTTCTGTGGAATCCTGTCCTGTCCACAAGCAACATTAAAACCCCTTGTCAGCTAAAATGAACAACTGGGCAGATATGTTGCCTAAGGGTGATTCTGTCATTTATAATTAATTTTCTTAACATTCCAGACAGTAACCTTTAGTGTGAACATTATCATTATTCAAACCATTATTTTGTTTATCTCTTTCAGAAACATTTATAGAAATATCCAAAGATGAGGTTCTCTCTCCTTGCCGCAGTTTTCCTGTGCATTTGCATGATTGAAGATACTGCAGCCCGTAGGACTCGCACCCGGCGTGAGCTAGGCCCAGGACTTCACACACTTGGGATTAGAGATCCAGGTGGTTCATACTGCCAAAAAAGAAATGGTTGCTGCCCAGGAAGAGATGATGCCTGTACAGTTCCCTATATGGATACTATCTGCTACTGTGATCTGTTCTGCAATAGAACAGTATCTGACTGCTGTCCTGATTTCTGGGGATTCTGTTTAAACATAGATCCACCTGTAAATTACCTAAAAGGTAAGACAATTATTATTGTCATTATTGTTTTTTTTTATATTGCCATCTTCTTCTATAGCGCTGTACTAGGTATAATTACAGACATGGTAAAACACATACATTACAGAGACCATTACAAATGAGATGCTACAAAGTTCAGACCAGATGAGAGCCCTGCACTTGTGAGCTTACAGTCTAAAGGATATTTCAAATAATAAATTGTAGCTTATCTGGGGTTTCTGGCTAAGCAAAAACAAAGGGGTCACTGCTGATCTTTCTCTGTAAATGCTATCTACCTGTTTTGTTACTGGGAACGGGCAGGCTGATTCATCACTAACGCCAGGTAGCGACAGATGAGAATCAGTAGCAGGCATTTTCAGAGCGCCCGCTAGTAGTCACTTTGCTCAGCCGTGGGTCGCTACTTTATAGCGACTCATTCGCTGTACAGTAATGTTGAATACATTGTGAGGAGTCGCTATTTGACCAGTACAGCGCTGTATGGGAGCGCATGGTAGCGACTGGTCAGAGCAACCGACTCACACCATATTCAAGAAAAAAAAAAGCCTCACAAATCTCTGGCGCTGAAAAATGATTGTTTGAAGCCCAGAGCGCAGGAGGTGGTGTGTTTAAAGTCTGTTTTTCAGCATCTATCAACTAGTAACAAAGCGAAAACATATGGAATTACATTGTAACAACATTGTAACATGAACACTTTAATGCCAGACCTGTAATGTCATTTCTGAGGAAATATATAAAAAATGAAACAATTTTGAAAAAAATGCTTTTTTAATGGCAGAAGAGGTCACAGAATTTTTATTGTGATTTTTAGAAAAATAAAAAAAAACAAATACCCCGTTTAAATAGAAGAAAAGTTTCGTCCATTGAAATGTATGGGAGAGCGACAGGTAGCGAGAGGTAATACGTGGCGCTGTGCAAGGCTGAACGCTGGCGCTGTTCGCTGAGGCTGTGAAAATGATGAATCAGACGCTACATGGCGCTATCCCAGTCGCTAAACAGATTCTGCTTGATAAATGTGTAATTGCGCACAGTGTCCTGCGTTCACCTGTCGCTACCTCTCATTAACCAGCCACTACCTGACGCTATCCCTTCTTAAATAAGGGCCTAAGATAGATAGAATTGGCCTACCTGCTCCACCTTGTCACACACCTAGTGTGGGACACTGCAGCCCGAGATTCTGCAGCTGCAAAGCCCAGAGGATTGTGAATGATGATCTCAGATGATTTGGGCCTGTTTTAACTTTTTAGTAAATAGAAAACCAATACCTTTATAAAAACATGTAAAGTGCCAAATACAGAAATAAAGACGTTTTCTAGTTCATTAAACAAGCTTCCAAAAGTCCACCCTAGGATTTTCACTATTTGTATGGGGATGTATGTTTGTATTTATTTGGTATTTATTGTCCTAATATGGGTCCTGTTCTTTTTGTGTTCTTCTTGCACCTTCAATAGTTTGTAAATGTGAACTGCATAGGGCCCACATTTTGGCTTCTTCTTTATGAGATTTTACAAAAAGGGGTATGTGTAATTCCTCGGCTTACTGTTTGATCTGGTTTCCCCAAAATGTAACTTTGTTATTACTATAAAAAGGGTTACTACCTAAAAAAAGGTGGTTAAAACTAAAAGTCTGGAAAGGAAGGGCTTGGTTGTATATAGAATGCTAAAAAGATATTGATAAAAAGATTACATTCCACATTACTCCAGGGGCAATTTCAAACAGATTTTAGATAAATCCCAACCTGTCAATACTGACAAATAGCGTGACCTGGCAATGAAAACAGATGCCTAAAGGGGAAAAAAGAGAATAAATTCTTTAATTACACTGTACACACACACACACTACATATATAATGAGAGAGGGGGGGGTTCTGAGCTTTACCTAATTTAAAAAGGAGTAGCTATACCAAAAGGTTGAGAAACAATGGTGTGCTTTCAGTTCTTCCCAGTTGCTAAAATGTTGCTTTACCCTTACTTGCACTGATCTTAAATAATCAATCTATATGTGTGTTTTAAAAGCATATGCTAGAAAATACAGACTTATTATTGTATAACAGTAGTGATAGAGATATGTGTTGTTTACAGGATGCAAAAAAAATGGAGAGGATTATCCAAGCGGAGCAGCGTTTCAAGATAACTGTAATCGATGGTAAGCGTAAAAATCACCCCATATTGTACCATCTCCTTGGCGTTCAGTGATTTCTTCATGACCGCTCTGTGTTTAGAATCTGTAACTCACAGCTAGAATTTCTGCCAAGAAATTCCTAAGCGTCAGAGTCTTGAATTTGTCAGCATCCATCCGAACACTTTTTTAGCTTTTACCAGTGACATCTTTAAAAGAGAATTCACTTATGTGCAGTTTTGTTCAGTCACTTTAATTGTGGATTATTATTGTATATGTTCTGCTTTTTGTGCAACATTTTGTGTGCAATTGCTCTGACATTCATAAAGCAACTAGAAAATCAGACTGCCTGATATATGGCCATTTTAGGGAAACATAACTACAGAATGTTTTGTCTGGATATGATTAGGTCACAGATCTCTTTTAGCCTTATACAATTTCATATTTGGAACGTAATCCAATTTTAAGCAGCTGACCATGTAATGCTTTCAGTGTCAATGGGCACTGTGCTGAAACTCTTCTAGCCTCCTTTATTTTTTAGCTTCTAGAGACCAAGGCCTAATTTGATCAGGAATTCTGGCAAGTAGACAGAGGGAGAATGAACAATAATGTCCATTCTATGGCAGCTGGAAACAAAAAGAACACAACATGTTTACTATGAACAAAACAATTCTTCTCCAAACCAGCACATGCAGAACCCAAGTTTATAGACAGCTTAATTATCATTACCAGAGAGATTCACATTATTTACCATTGACAGCAATGTATACACAACTTCCATTTTGCATTGTTAGTGCAGTCCAGTATAATTTAGAATGTAGTCACTACTTCCATACTATATCAAAGTTAACTATAAGACAGCAATAAACCTGTAGGGCTTCTTTTCAGGCTTATATTTGCTAACATTGTGCATAGGAATTTCTCAAATGCCTCTGGTGAATTCCTAGCTGGTGTCTTGTTTGGAAGGATTGTTGGTTTGCTACTCACCCCAAGGTTCAAAGCATCTATGCATTGGTCTTATCCTGAAAGAAAGAAAAAGTTTGAGGCTTATTAGTTTCCATGGAATTAATATACAGGTATTCTTTGGGGAACTGGTTGCTCCAACGTGCTTTATTGAAGGTGTCTTGGAAGGTTTCTTGATTAGCTCTTAGGGTGTTCTCATGTTAAAAGTGGCAGCGACAGCTCTCTTCCTTATTAAATAACCAGTTGTTATTTGCAATTTCACAGACAATAGCTCTTCCTGCACTTTACTTGAAGGATTTACACCCCAAACCAAGTTGAGTGCTTGGTTTTTGAAAATGGGCTTGTGTGTTCATGCCAGCCATCTGTAGTACAGCATTTTCCACTTAAGGCCAGAGAGATTTCCCCAATACAGCACAGATTTTCCCATATTTTAATGACCCTCCCCCCAAGTGATGCCTAGTTGTTTAAAGGTACAGTTGTTCCAGGATTTTTTCTAGTATTCAGCTTTATCCTTGTGTGTTGCCATACTCTATATTTAGTTGAATCATTAAAACAGCCATCAACATCATTTCAAGAAAATAAGAACCACAGCTTTCCTTCTTAACTCTAAAATATATATGACGGGAATTAGGTGGTCTTCCTTGAATGACAACTACCTGACGGGAATTAGGTGGTCTTCCTTGAATGACAACTACCTTGTATGCATGATCCACATTTACAACCAATGTTATGTATCTTGCAACGTAAATCAAAAAGAAAATAATCCTAAAATAATTCTCGCCTATAAAGGGTATAGAACCCATTATAGAGCCCTCCTTAAGACTTCTGGAAACCTAACTCATGTACTGAATAATATTATTATAAGTATATATGTATTTTGGGTCCAGGTGGGACACCCCCATCTATTGGAAATTTTAAATGTGTGCCAGTGTATGTTTTTTTAATAAATATAAGACAATAGTATCATGTGAGTAATTGATCAGGTGGGTAGGTGCTGACAGTTTGTTGTTTTCTTGTGGTTGCTGGTATAACACATGAATTAGGATTGAGTAATATTTAAGTGACATCTGTGGGCACACCATCACATTCATCCAAATCATTATAATTTGATTGGCAAGTGGTGCAGGACCACTTTTGTGTTTGTATTGCCTGATTGTAAAAGTAACCTTATAGTGTCAGGAGTAAATGATTCACAACAAACCCTATCCAAAGTGCTGTTTGGTGTATCGAGAATCTGAAGAGAATGCTAAATGAGGGGGACTTAATCAGTGTGGATTGCCTGTGCCCTGCTTGCATGTGGAGAGGATTATTTGGGAGCCACTAGCACCTCGTAGCACCACATGAGCGTCTGCAAATAAACACTATTAGTGCCTCTGCTGCAACACCAGCCACAGACTCTTCTAGTGTTCGGTGCTGAGGACTATGTGGCACTGTGCCCCCGTTTGTTGAGCGCCTGTGGGGAGCGTCAGAAAACAATCTAATTTAACATGTAAAAGAACAGTGCTGGCTCTGAGAAACCTTGGCACTGAGGCATATAGCACCATGTGCAATACAGAAAATGGCTTTAACTGGGAATGGCAGCATAGTGACCAAGCGAAAACACATGGAATTACATCGGGGACACACAAATTACATGGCACATGACTGGCAGGCATGAAAGCACAAGTTTGCCCGCTGGGAGTGCTGATAGGCTGCTCGTGGTCACATGGGAGCGTCACCATGAGAAGCCCATCAAGCCTGGCAGCGGGTGAGCCTGTCAGCGCTGATTGCAGGTTACAGGAGAGACCCAGAAGCGGAGAGTATCTAGACGCCTGGTTTCTTGTTTTCATAGCGGCGATGCACAGCGGGGCAGCCAGTTCCTGATGCCCCGCCGCTAACTAGAAATGTGGAACTGTAGTCATTTTTGACTGTGGTTCTGCTTTAATGACATGGCGCTATTTAGAGTTACCACATCACAGGAAGTATACTGTCGAAATAAACTGCTATAAACAAGAAGCCCCAAGCAGTATTAATAAATACATTCCCCAACACATTCCATTTTCAGTGAAGTAAACAGGTTATGTTCCATGGGCAGTGGCTCAACTTTTCCATAATATTCTTGGCTCTACTTTGTACACATTTTAACTAACATGTTGTCATCTGCTTTTATGCATCCCATTTTCAGTGTCCCTTTATGTTAAGGTAAAAGTACATAATGATAATATCTAAAATGTAATATAGTCATGCATTTGGGTAGAGGTCCTTTTTACTCCGTCAGCTGATGGGAAAAATTAGCGCAGACTGCAAGATGTTCTCAGGAAAATATTTCAGATAGACTTAGCCTTAAAAGGAAGCTAAAGCCTTCCAGCACATATTGAAGAACCGTTCATAATCCCCAAACCCTGGAGTTTGTCTAATGCATAACCGAACGTCTGCATGCATGCTCAACATGCCACAGCTACTTCCCATAAATGCATACATACATGTGCCTCATTACTTATTTATCTAGCCCCCTCTACACAGGCTATGTGCTGTATGTGGACTCCCTTCCTGGAAAAATACTACGTTATTCAATAGATTCAATGCCTAACATTTACACTGTATGGTCATTAACAAACTAGAAAGGCAGTGTGTACATGGCGCAGATTTCTCTACACACCCTGGAAGAACAAAAAATGTCTGCAGGGGGTTTATGGAAATGTTGTGAATAAAAAACATTCCAGTGTATGTGTGTGAATTTCCATCTGAGCCAGAGCAGGTTGTAGAATGAAAAGTAACACCTTGGACATCTTGACAGTTTCTTTATAATGTAATATTGAAAAGACACATAATAGGACGTAGTTACAATTAATAATATTACTCATTTTGACCATATAAAAAGGTTGCACCCCCTGTTGAAATGCCAGGTTTTTGTCAAGCAAAATCATTAAACCAAGAGGAATTTTTCCCAGTCTAAGTTTCCCCTATAGTCTGTGCAATTTATTTGAAAAATAGTATTACATCTTTTAGGGTAAAAAATTAAAAATGTAAACTAATGTGGTTGCATAAATATGTCCCCCACCTAATACTTGCTAATGGACCTTCATGACAGTATTCAGTCTTTTTAGGTAGCAGTTTGTTAGTATGGGAAATCAAGACTTTGCCCACTTTTCCCACTTTTGCTGACTTTTCCTTGCAAAAGAGCTCCAAATCCATCAGATTGTGAAGGCATCTCTCATGTACAGCCCTCTTCAGATCAATCCATGGAGTTTAAAATGGATTCAGGCTCTCACTGGCCATTCTTACTCTTGCGTTGATGCTTTGGGTTGTTGTCATGCTAAAAGCTTTAAATTCCTCTTCATCTTCGGCTTTTAGCAGAGGCCTGAAAGGTTTGTGCCAAATTACACGATATTTTGAACTGTTCATAATTCCCATATCAAGGACTAAATCCCAAGTTGCAGCAAACAGGCCCAAAGCATAAAAGCCCCAAAGCACCATTCTGCCCCCACTATGCTTTACTGTGGATATAGTGTTCATTCAGTGTTTCTTTGGCTATGACCAATGTTGGATTTGTGTCAACACACCTTTTTAGCTTAAACGTTTATTCTTGGTCTCATCAGACCATAACACCTAAATGCTTTTGGCAGTGGCAGACGTGATGTGGGTTTTGCTAAGACATAGCCAGTCTTGCCACCCTACCCAACAGCCCAGAAATATGAAAAAAATTGCAGATGGCTGTCACATGTAGTACACAACCACTGTGTTCCAGAAATGTCTGCAGGCCGTTGCTGCTGCTGTATATATCTGGGCAGCCTAGCATACCTGTTCTTTTGCTGGGCTATCCAGGTGAGAAAGGAGCATAGTTGGAAATAATATTACAAGGCATCCCTAGTAAATAATAACAGATGGTATCTAATACCCATATGATGGCCAAACATGGTCTGTTTTTAATTGAATATTTCCCTTCTGCCAGAGTGACCTTCCAGGTACACTATTGGATGTTTTGCTAGGTCTATACACTGTTCCTGAGCCCAGGTTTGAGGCATCAGTCTGTACAAAGAATTTGCTGATCAGTTCCTCGTACATGGCTTGTGTCAGTTTCTACCATGTTTTTCAGTCACCTTTTTTAGACTTTCACGCTGGGTTTAATTGAACCCATCAATTTGAGGGTGTTACACAAACATGCATAGATGATATGTATTAATTACTTAACATGACTGAAAGTTAACTGTCTGCCCTCATAAACATGAGTTATTAAATCAAGCAGATGCATGGTCATTATACAATCAAACTCTGCTATCAAGTGATAGCTATGTTTGCAAAAGCCCAACCAGAATTGGTTTCAGCTCAGGATTCTACTGGTCCGGACAACTCATAATATTGACCGCAAATCACGTGTGAACGCCAAGACTGAGGCTATAGAAATCCAAAATAGGTTATGAGCATAGAAGGATATGGCAAATTTCCTAATACTCCTACCATTGTATAGACAGAAACTGTGGCAGTGTTAGGGAAGGCCTACAGCTATGGCTCTAAAGATATGGCATCACATGGACATGGGTTTTTTGGCTGGAAGGGTACGGTGATGCCAGGTAAAGAACGACTAAGGAGGCAGGAATGAGAAAGGGCATGTAAGAAACAGAATCCCAGCTGTCCACAAAGCAATGTAGCCCACTGGGGATTCTTCAAGGTCTTACCATGGCAGGTCCATCCCTTCCATCCAGGAGTATGGGTCCACACACAAGTAGGGCACAGTCAACCAATACACGTGGTAGGCAGGATATGGAGGGTGGGCTTAGGTTGGGAATGACCGAATTCCGCTCTATTCTCTGTGTGGGTGTGCTACCTCCAGCCCATGCAGACCCCAAAAAGTACAACTCCCAGGTTCCTTATTGCCAGTCTACCTGTTTTGACAAATAATGAGGTTTTTATATTCCCCTCATCAAATATTTGGCTGTATCGCTCCCAAAGGCACTTACATTTCCCCCCTTTACAGCAGCTCGTTGATGCTCAGGTTGTTTTTTTAATTTGGGTTTACAGTCCCTTTAAAGTGATTCTATACCTAGGATAGAAGTACACGTCATTACCAGTGCCTCAAAACAGCATGTGTTTCTTTTTTTCACTTAAGCCTTTGCCCAATATTCATAATACAATGTAGATGCACTCTGATGTTTGAATGGCGGTGACACAGCTCAGCATTGAGGGTGAGCCTTATCAATTATAATAACTGCCACAAATGGGAAAATGCTGCAGGCTAAATGCCATTTACACCTCGTGTGGCAGTTTAGCTTGTACCTGGATAACTCATCACTGGAGAGCCCCATTCGAACAGCGGACTACACGGTTAATGTTGTTATGAATATCGGGTAAAGGCGTTAGTAAAAAGAAGAAACACAGGCTGTTTTAGGACACTGAACGGGGAATAGAAGGTGATAACATAAACTTCCTTTCATGGTATAGAATCACTTTACTGCAGATGCAGAGAACTCATCCTATGTTAACCCAAGTGGAAACATCCGCATGTTTTAGAATTTCTCATCCAATGTCATATATAAAGAATTTTGTTGCAAGAAATAAAACATCTTTTTTGTGTGATGTAGGCCCTAATGAATGTATTTTTTTTCTAGCACGTGCACCAATCAGGGCAACTGGCACTGTGAGCAGAATGCATGTCTTATAAACTCAAAAATCATTGAGGCTGTAAACCGAGGATCCTTTGGGTAAGACGGATAAATCTTGGTACTAACTGTAATTTGCCGGCTGATTGGTGCAGCAATTTTTTGAAAATATTTTCATTTCACTATAGATGGAGAGCTGGCAACTACAGTCTGTTTTGGGGCATGACATTAGACGAGGGTATTCGGTATCGACTGGGAACCAGAAAACCTGCCTCTTCAGTGATGAACATGAATGAATTGCATGTATGTATAATGATGTTATTGTAGTCAAAAGGGGGGGATACTATTTTAGGGATCTTTTCAGGTTGAGCACTTTACATAAAGTTAACTTCCTATCTCTATATTTCAGGACTGTTTTTATTTTTTTACTTATGTGAATGGTAGTGAAAAAATGTAGTACCAAAAATAACAACAAAATAGCTTGACTAACAAAGTTTGAGCAGCACCTGCGTGCTAAGGAAAACATGCAGAGCATTTCTCAGCTGCATATGTAGAAAAATAAGTGTGTGACAGAAGTTCCACTTTAGTAAAAATGTGAGTGGAATGTATTTCTGCCATGTTACAAAGGGTAGTAACATGTTAACATGCCCCTGGAATGCAGAGATTCTCCCTCCTCCAGTCATATTTCTTTCCTGAGTTTTGGGTCATTATGTGATTGTTGGAAAGCCACAGGAGGAAAGCACAATACAAGTATGACTAAGGCAGCTTTTTTTAAGCAGCTTCCACTCAGGAAGTCCCATTCCACTTAGAATACATCACTATAAAATTAAAAAGATAAAATAAACGCTACTGTTAAGTAAACGCCCATCTTTTTACCATCCTGCCAACAGAGGAACATGGGACTGGGAATTACTTTTGATGGGACAAGTGAGGTCATCTGGGACCCAAAGAATTCAGATCCAATAGCTCCTCAGATATTTTGCCTATTTTGGAATTTCTTAACTGTTTCCCAGGATGTACGTCACTAAAAATACTTGACATTTTAAAGATTCAAACTAATCTATTTCGGTTTTAAGGCAGAAAATGGACATAAAGGGAATGGATTAAAAAAAAAAAAGATTATGTTAAGTACAGCAGCTGTTTTATGCTGAAGTCATTAGTCTTTTATATGAAACATACCGAAAGAATGTGCCACAAATAGTAGTACCAGACTTATGAAATGTGCACCTCAGCTTTTCAATCCTGGCTACTAGAGATGAGCGAACCGGTTCGGACGAACCGGAATTCGCTCCGAATTTCAGGAAATATTCGATTCGGCACGAACCCGAATATTTTGTGGTTCGTGCCGATCGAATTTTTCCTGAAATTAAAAAAAAAAATGCCGGCATGGTGGGAGCGGGCCGCCCGGCCCGCTGACAGCGGAGCCGGCCAGCCCGCTCCCACCATGCCGGCATTTAAAAAACAAAGAAAAAAAAAAAAGCATTTTTGCCGGCATGGTGTTTTTTAAATGCCGGCATGGTGGGAGCGGGCCGGCCGGCTTTACCGGCCCGCCGGCCGGCTCCCACCATGCCGCCATTTTTTATGGGGAACTTCGTAAAAGTTCGATTCGGCCGAACCCGAATTTCTTTGTGAAATTCGGCGAATCGGCCGAATCGAACTTTTCAAAAGTTCGCTCATCTCTACTGGCTACTACTGCAAGTCTTTCTGAGGAAAAACTTACACCTGTATTAGCAACGTATTAGATGTGGTTGTACTGGCAAACTGCCAATACATAGGCTGATGGATGTTTTGGGTTTTCTCTGCATGTTAGAGGGCAAGGTTCCTTAGTGTGCCCCCTAGAATTTGTGCCACCTAGTAAGAATGCCCCCTTGTTGAATAATGTGGCCCCTGATGATCAGCCTTTTGATGTTTGCCTAACTAGGGTCTTATGTCCTCCCCTACAGTGGCCCCTCCAATTATCATTGATAAACATGAAATTATGTTAAGGTCATCACTGCACTTTGAAAAGTTGTAAAAAATAAGCGTATTATATAAATCAAAAATAATACTGAATTCACAAATTCCCTTACAGGTTAATATGGACAATGATGTTCTGCCTTCAAACTTTAATGCTGCAGATAAATGGCCAGGAATGATTCATGAGCCATTGGATCAAGGCAACTGTGCTGGTTCCTGGGCTTTCTCCACAGCAGGTACAGTAATCCGAACTGCGTGGCTTAAAGGGTATAAATGTAATGGTCCATAAGTAGTGGGATGTTTTGTACCTGAGATGATCCAGGTGAAATGAATTATAAGCATCCTGAAGGACTCGCTCCCCCCATATACCTATGGACCAACTGCCAGGGCCAGGCAGTTAGATGTCTAGAGTGTCTGGACCTTGAGAGACCACACTGAAAAACTGGAGTTGGGCAGTTTTATTTCCTTTTATTGAAACAAACCCCACCAATACAAAGCTGATATCTGAGTGTTCCTGATTAGGATTAGGAAGGGGAATGCTGTGCTCTGAAGCCTTGCCTTATTAACCTGTAAACGAGGTATAATGCTACATTTTGATCTTTTACTTGATTTTTAGTGTATAGTTACAGCACACGTGTCACTGATTGGGATGTTTAACAAAGATCAATTACATTGTCGGTTCAAGTTTGGTGAATTTGTTCTGTCTGATTAAATATCTTCTATATTTCAACAATCAAGGGTCAGAATGTCCTTCAACGGATAGGGCAATCATGTGTTTTATATTACTGTTGTTATAAAAAATTATTGTCATTTACATTGGCAGGTATAAGAGTGTTGTTTATGGAATATGAAGGAGTACTTATGGGTGTATATAATATTTTCTTAAGGGGGTATTCATTTGCACTGGAGGGATCAAGAAAGATGCCCTTGGGGGAGAAAATCAAACATCTTTGATTACACATAGCCATAAAGCCCACCCCATTACAGCTATTTCACAGGTATTCCACATACTATTAATATGCTGGATTTTATCCAGGGAAATTTGTTTATAGAGAAAAATGATATAGAAGAAGTGTAGACCAGGAAGGCGATTTTGGCAAAGCTTAAAGAACTATGCATGATTGGGCTGCATTGTGGGATTCTGCTGGACAAGTGGGGGTGTCATCAGGCATCATAAGGTCTATAGTCATGTTAGAACAACATTCTTTACTCACTTTACTCCTAAAATTTGTTTGTGAATATAGGATTTTTCTAAATACCTAGAGATAGCCTTTATGTGCATGGTATTTGTATAATGGTTTAGACCTGTCACGTATATCACTGGTTCTGCATTGCCTTCTTTGAAAGCACAAAGGGTACCTTTGATCTTGCTGTTCTTAAAGTAGGATTACTTTGAAAATATTGCAACAAGTTGAATCAATTGCACATACTTGAAGTAAAGCATGTTGTGCCTTCTAAAATGATACAGAATATATATATTATATATCCTTCAGAGATAGGGAATGCAAAGTGTGACATCTTGAGGAAATGCTGAGTACAACATGTAGGAAACCAATAAAGACACATCAAGATCCTGTGGCTACAGCTTAAAGCAGTGTATAAGTAAAGTAGTAAATAAAATAAGTTACACTGATTTAAGTTTCTTTTTCCTCAGCGGTTGCCTCTGACAGACTGTCTATTCAGTCAATGGGACACATGACACCTGCATTATCACCTCAGAATTTAATTTCCTGCGACACCAAAAACCAACATGGATGCAGAGGGGGACGTGTGGATGGGGCATGGTGGTATCTCAGAAGAAGAGGGTATGTAAAGTATACGTATTATAATCATATTAACAATAACAAACTAGGACATTCTGTCTACTTTTCTCTATATACGCCATAAAATCGTTTTCACCATTTGTTTCTATGTTCAGTATTGTCACAGATGATTGTTACCCATTTGCGGCCCAGAATGCAAGCGAGCCATCAGCTCCGTGTATGATGCACAGTCGCTCCACAGGAAGAGGAAAGAGACAGGCCACTGCTCACTGCCCAAACCAATATGCATCCTCCAACGAGATCTACCAGTCTACTCCTGCCTACCGGCTGCCATCCAGTGTGAGTCATTTTGCAAAATACTTCAGCTTTCTAATCTACCTTATTGCAACATTTATCATCATATTGCTCAGGAAACAGTTTTTTGTTATATCTGCAAACAGGTTACACATAATAATATATATTATTTCATGTATATTTTAGCACCAATATTATTTTAGTTAATTTCTCATTTACTCTCTATAAACTGAGTTTATATCCAGCTCATCATAAATTGGTACACTGATTTTAGGCTCCATGTTCTCTCTTGCAGTTCTTATGGTGTTAGTGTTTTATGGTTGAAGCTACATTTTTTTTGCTTCATGGAGAATCTAACAGGGGCATTGTTAAATTCTTGAAGCTATTGCTTCTGGAGTCCCTAAGACATTAAACAAGTCATGCACCCATATTTTGAGAATGGTACATATTATATATGTAACATTTACGGTTGGAACAATATTTTTTTTTTACAAAAATGTCTTAGCAGCTTTAGGCCATCCATAGACCTCTCCATTGATGCCTTTGCATATCCTGATTTCAGAATTGTGGGCCACCAGCATGAGAACTGGCTCATTGGTCTTTATGCATAGGGTGTTAGCAATTATCCATAAGGAGCCCAACATCTGCCAAGGTAAAGACAAGAGGGCAGAGTTGTGCACCCATGCAACAACTGAAAAAGGCAGTCTTCCCCAGAAAGATCCTGATCTTATTCTACTCATTGCTGTGACCCTATGCTTCTCCTTCTCCCGCACGCGGGGGCCAAAAAAAGGGACCCGAGTCACTGATGCCCCACTATTGCCCCCATCAGACCTGCACACTAGGTGCATCACGTAATGTGCCAAGAAGATTATCTCTGATTCCTCCCATCCTAGTCATGCCCTATTTGTTACCCTTCCATCTGGGTGGTGTTTCAGACTGCCACCAAGCAGGACATCTAGACTCAGGAGTGGCTACTTTTCCTTTGGCCATCTGCTTACTCAACGATGCAGCACTGCACCCCTCAGCAGTGTCCACAGGCCACTAATATGCCATAAAACACAATGCCTAGGACATTCAACTTATCCATCCCCCACACCATCAGCCAATTACAGTGTTCTGATGCCACGGACCACAATATTTCTTAAATGTCCTCTTTGGGCCAAATGTCTCATGAGGCGATATAAAACCCCTACTTTAATAAAGCTTCCCTAAGTTAAAATGCTATGTATAAATATAAAAAACTGCTATGAGATCAGTTACTCTGGCAGGGAGCTCCTCATAAACCTAGTCGGTGTCTTATGATGATAAAACTGTCTGAAAAGGAACAAGGACAATAAATCACCAACAGTAAAGCTACAATAGTTCCTGCATTGTGTCATTTTTTGGTTCCAAATAGCAGTTATTTGATGTGACGTAACGTTTTGAGTGACTAATTTAATGGTAATTATATTAACAGAAATTTCTCTCACAGGAAAAGGAAATAATGAAGGAGATATATGAAAATGGCCCAGTACAAGGTATGTACTGCACAATTATGCAACTGTGAAAATGAATCTGGTGTTTAACATTGGGGTTTAAGTTCAAAATGCATTGCTTTAATTTTTCACTTTCTACTACCGACTGTTAAACAGTTTGCAAGAACTGAGAAATGCCATGTTGGTAAAGTGCTTTCTTGTTGTTGACATTTTTGCAGCCATACTGGAGGTGCATGAAGACTTCTTCATGTACCAAAGTGGGATCTACAGACACATACCTGTGATGGCAGGAGAGCCTGAGCAGTACCGTCGCCATGGAACACACTCCGTGAAAATTAATGGGTGAGTAAATAAGTAGTGCACACATGTTTAGAGTCACAATTGCATTTCTAAGGATATTTCCCATTTTTATTCCACAGAAATATGTAAAATAATACCAAGTGAGATGCCCTAAAGATCCCTGGAAAACCAGACACATGTAACCCCCATTGTGCAGTAGGTAGTGGGGCATCTTGATTTAGTGGTGCAGATGTTAGTAGACCTACTACCATTTATAGGTCCACTACCTGGTTAAAGCCAGAGATCACAGCACACACTGCAGCAGTCAATACGTCCTATAGGAGGAGGTGCCAGATGCTGACATTGTGCTGCAGCTTTGCTCCCCCATGGAATAGGGTGAGACCCACTAGAGAGACCCAGTGGTGGAAAAGGTGAGTATGCCTAATTGTAGGGCTGGAGGGTGACGAAAGAAGGTGTTTAGATAGTTGACAGGAAAGTTTGTCCCACAGGGACAAAGGATCTGCTTTAACACATTTTACCATGAGTCTTAAATTATATTTAACCCCTTAACAGATAAAACATTTTTGTCTTTTTAGTACAATATTTTTTCATGACTAATCCTCCTGGTGGGTCCCCCATTGTGTGCATTCCCCAGAATAGCCCTGTAAGCTCACCTTTTCATTGTTTCCTTAATTAGCCAGTTAGCAGCACTTATTCCATTAAGATTTTCTTTTGCCACTCTGAGCTCATGGCAGCAAGGAAATCTGAATGAAGCTAACTGAGCCAGCCTCATCCCTGCTTCTCTCTAGTTGTGGGTGAGCTTGTGTCAGCCTTTCAAAAAGGCCTGGTGAAAGTTTGTGCCTAGTTAGAGGTATAGTTGGGATGTGGGCTCGGGGAAGAAGTAAATAGATCAGGCAACCCGCGGGGTTTCATACAGCTGAGACATTCCAGTGCAGGATTCCTCATAAAGAGGTAGGCTACCACCCCAATAGAATTATAGACTTTATTTTTATTTATTTATTTTTATTTATTTCCTAAATGTATAACTAAATGAATACATTAAAACAGTTCCATGTTTCTACATACAGGGTGTGGGATGCATTTTGACAGGCTCAGGGGGGGGGGGGGGCATCAGATTGCTGCCCCCCCCCCCCAGCATAGACCCCTGCAATCCTTATCTGTACCTCAATCATCTGGTGAACTGTGGCCCCACAGTTCCACAGTAAACCTTTTGTATTGTGCTGCAGTGCAGTGACAGAGTATTACCACCACCTCAAAGTTCAGCGCCGTTGGTCCCACTATCACTGGCCTCCATCCTTCACTCAGGTGCCTGCTTCAGCCACCAGTCCCCAATGGGTGTCATTTCTGCAGCTTCGGCTCTGAGGGGGAGACAGGAAGCTATGGTGCAGCATGTTCCTACTTCACTTCACAACAAATGCACGGTGCAGTACGCCATAGTGCACTGCACTGTATTTGTGAAAGGGGCCTTAAAGTAATGTACTGAAGATTTAGCATTATAAGGGCAGACTTTGTGGTTTTATGAGCCCCGTAGACAGTGCAATGAGACCCACTGAGAATTTTCACGTCTCTCTATGGTCAGTCTTTGAGACACAGGCTACAAAAGTCACACAGGACTAATTGTACGCCTTCTAAATAAACAAACCCAGTTCTAGTGTCTCTAGTCTTAAAATAGTGGCATATTAAAGGACTTTGTGAAACATTTAGTGTAGCATGTGAATGCTCAGGATGTCGGAGGCTTCAGGGCCTCAGAGTGTCTGACTTTTTTCAAGCTAAGTAACTGGGCAAAGTGTAGAAAAAAATTAACTAAGCATTAGGATATTTAGATATTTACTGTATTATCAGAGGTTTAGATCTGATGAGTATTTTCCGAATGATAGTACATTGCAATAAAGTTCTATTGCGGAGAAGAGACAATATACATTGCCATAGTCAACTCTTACTAAAAGAGTGTCACGCTATACTGAATAATCCATGTAAAAAATGTGAAGTAGGAAGGTAGATTTGAAAAGAAGCCAACACAATGCTCTCAGTGGCTAAGGCTTGTAGACAGGATGCAAAATGCATGCTGTTTTAATGTATGGGATAGATTATGACCACTGGGGAATTACTAAGGAAAGTGTCAGCAAAAACCTGATTAACTGCATGTCTATTTTCTCTACGGTCTTGTAGTGAAAATGTATAATATGCATTTCCTTGCCGAATTCCTGTTAACTTGACTAGTTAGACATATCACTGTACAAGTGAAAAAAAGGTAGTGGAAGGACAAAAATGTTACGCTAGTGTCCCTGAACTCAGAGGAAGGGAAAGGCAGGAAGCATCAGAGTAATCTCACAAGATGGGGGGGGGGGGGGGGGTCAGAAGGACTGGCGGAGCCTTGTACCAGAACATTGTCTCCTCCCAAGGGAGTCTCCAAAACATCCTGTACTACCCTTTATATGCTGGTGTCAATGGTGTGATGTCTTGCCAAAAACAGTAGGGGCACTGAAATAGAACAGGTAAAGAAGCAGAGAAATGTGAAAGTAAATATGACATGGCATGTGTTACATAAAGTGCAGCATATGTGATACAAATGCATTCATAGGATGTTTTGCCTGGAAGAGGGTCAGGATGTTGTATACTGTATATCGTATAAATTGACCTTGCTCATTTTCATCTTCGGCGTCAGCAAATTCCTCACTTTCTTATTGCTTAGGAATGTCCCGTAATGTTACCTCTGGCCCAGATACTGGCCTTTGCTCAAGCTGTGCCTGTCCCTATGGTTACACTGTGCCTGCCCCATCATTACCATAGAGGGAGCTACATCCAATTTGTAATGATTTCATGGGACAAATCATCACCAGAGGCAGCTTATAGAGGAATCCAGGGACATTAATAATGGGGAAATAAAGTGGTAGATTGTTTAATTATCTTGCTCAAATAAGATGTATAAACAGTCACCAGCTATGAAATGCATAGTTTATCAGAAAAAGAAATATAGGAACAATTAAGACCTGAAACCCATATTGATGAGCACTGGGCTCTTCCACACCCCTGGTGTGCAAAATGGGGTGCGGGCAAGTTTACATATATATGCTGCATATGTATGTGAACTGGTCCATTAAAAACAATCAGCAGCATTTTCCCTTGCGTTGTGACGGTGTTGTCCAATGCAAAGCAAGTGGATAGGTCTGAATAGAGCCTTATTGCGTTGCGCAACGCAGAGCAGATATGTGAACTTTTCGATCTGGAATAATCTACAATGTTTCGTCTGCGTTGTAACTGTGTTGCAACGCAGCGCAAAAACGAAGAGAGAGCTCAAAGGTGTGAATAGAGCCTACTTACACGCTTTGTGTCCCCACCGCTATTGCAATTGTGTTCTGTGCCTCTGGTGCGTATACACGTGCTGCCTTTCACTGCCTCATCATTTCCTGTCCTGGTGGGATCAGCATCTCCAGTCAGGCAATGCTGCAGCCACCTCTTGGGGACTGAAGGCTCCCAAAAAGCTGTCTGCAGCAGTGCCTGATCAGAGAATGGAGGCCGGGACAGCGGTGGAAGATGAGCGGAAATGGATTGGGAGGTAGCAGTAAGCAGCGTTTTGCAAACTTCAGTGGGCTGATCTGAAAGGCCCATTTTAATGTGTGGTGTGAAAACTTGTGGGTTTCTATTCCTGGTAGGAATAAAATACATGGGGGGGGGCTTGTTTCTTAGTGTATCAGGGGGTACAAGACCTCTCCCCACTCCCAATTTCCTCCTCCTTCCATTAAAGGAAAGAATCAAGCCTGGCTGGATATTCCTTGATGCTGGGTGTATAAGTGACCCCCCCCCCTGCCATCCAGCATATTTATATGGATTTTTTGCATTGGGCCATTTTTTGCGATAGTCCTCCTTTAATATGGTATAACAGTATTACTATATTACCCACAGCAGGTCCATACCACTGCCTAATTACAGGATAACGGATAACAGTGCTGCTGCAGTATGACAGTACTATCAGATAACTAAAGTATAACAGTCACATTATACAGTAAATCAGAACAAAAAAAAATTCTTCACTAATATCCTACCAACACATTACTACAGTTTAATCGTATGACTGGGTTACAACAATACTGCTACAAAGCAACAATAAAACCAAAAATTACAGTACATGACTTAAATATAACAGTACTACAATACCAACTAAAGTATAAAGTCCATTACAGACATAAGACATTGCAATTTGACAGTGCTACTACAGAATAAAAAGATAACAGCATAACTTATCTACAGCACTACTAATTAACTACAGTATAACACAGCATAACTACAATGACAGTACTACTACTACAAAACATCCTTATAACAGTTACACAGAACTACTACAAGTGTCACAATATCACCACATAATTAAAAAGCATGATGGTGCCACTACCGAATGTTATACTTCAAGCAAAGCAAACAATAATATAACGTTCTTTTGTGTTTTTACTAGGTGGGGAGAAGAGAGAGGTAGCGATGGACAAATCCAAAAGTATTGGGTAATATATATTTTATTAAGGGTTTCATGGTGGGAGGTAGTGTTGCTGGAATATGCCTCTATTCTGTTCTAGCAAAATGTGCCCAATTTTTTTGAATGTTTTGGTTCTGGAAGACACTGAATACCATTCATGTGTATGGAAACCAAGTAAAGCAGCAAAATGCTTTCAGACATGTTATACTAAAATTAAAGGGGGATTGTTTCATTTTCACTCTAATAATACATTCACTGGTTAGAGTGAACACCTCTCATTCTCTAATGAGAGAAATGCGGTCCTCCAATTGGCCACCAGTGATCATGTGGGCCGGGACAGCTCACTTGACCACCGATGGCCAACCAGAGTGAGGGTGGGGTGTTGGGGGGGTATTGTGGTGGGGGCTCCACCAGCCTGTCACTATACTGCCCAACACTCGTTCGCTGGGAAATGGGTATGGCACAGCTTTAAAAGTGGAGCTGGACAAATTGTACTGTTCAAATTTAAATGATCAAATAAGACATCAGGTAGATTTTATTGTTATTATTATTAGGAGCGATCAGGGAGTAAGGTTAAATATCAATAGAGATGAGTCTCAAATTCGGATCAGAGTTAAAATCTACCTGAATATTGCCAATTTGGATCAGTTGGCCAGATCTGAATTATAGCAATACTCAGGTCAAATGGTTCACCCCATTTTTTTGTCCCCCTTCCCCAGTTGTCACCCGCTATGTCCTTTGGCACAGATTTGGTGTTCCTCCAAGGGTGCTTTCTCCAGGGTGAAATCTCTCCATCCCCCTCCCCTCCCCAGTGCCTTACAGTCACATAGAGGAGATTCACTAAAGTCAGCGCCAATTGTCACTCCTCTCATCCACCCAATCACTCACTTTGAACGCTACTGCAGACATCACAGGAGCTGCTAGATGAGCCCCAGGAGACAGTGAACGAAGATGCAGTAGGTAAGCATAGTGTAATGTAGTATTATTAGAATTTGTTTTTAATGAACTGGACCCCTGTACCAGGGCAAAGGGCAGGAGGGCCAGCGAGCTACCTCCCTGCCATGACTGTAGAAGGCCTGTCTATACCCTGCAGGAGGCTCATGCACCAGACCTGTGCCCAGGGCATCTGCTTGGCCTCCGAGTTCTAGGTTACCAGCTGCCATGTCTGGTGCACCAGGGCACATTTTGTTTTTCAAACAATAAAATGGGCTGAATTTCCCCTAAAGACTTGGCTTCAGGTTCATAAAAGGCCCCCCAAACCAAATAGAGGTCTGTTCATCTCATCTCTATATCAATATTTTAGTAATTGCCTACTTGTTTATTTGTATTGTTAATGGGGTCCATAAGTTGTGCAAAGTTCCAGATAAGCAGTTTTCATTTGGCAGTGTAGTACTTTGCTTTGGCCTCTTTTGGTGTCAATAATGTGATGTACTGTATATAGGAAAGCAGCCACAAGGAAAGGAAAACTATTACAGAGCAAAGCAGGCTGGGACAAGATAGCACAGTGAAATAAAGATGAGCAAGCTGCCAAGTTTCTTCATTCACTCAAAGCTATTATACCTCATTTATTGCTGTGCTTTTTAAATATGCTATTTGATTTACTGAACATAAAAATAATGTTTCTGAATCATTACCATTTTGTATTTTCTCTAGTTGGCCTCCAATTCATGGGGCAAGGACTGGGGAGAGAGAGGGTACTTTCGGATTGCCCGTGGTGACAACGAGTGTGAAATTGAAGCCTTTGTGGTGGGAGTGTGGGGCAGAGTAAGCATGGATGATGTTGCTCGAAAGAAATGAGAAGCTGTTGAACACACCAGACTTTGTGTATTTTTTTATATACAGAAACTGGGTTGTACCCTTTCCTTACCTCCAGCTATTTCCACAGCGAAAGAGTTAAATCATAAAGTCCTAAATGGTGGCCATGCATGTGTCCTAAAGTTAGGATGGAAACTGTACTATTGCCTTAGGCTGTATTCACACCTTAGCAGTTTACACTGTACATGCGTGTGCTCAAATCCGCCTTATGTCACAGCTCTTTTTTTCATCTATGTAGTATAAGTGATTGTTTATACTGATGTTTTTATTATTGACAGACTATATTTTACCATCTGTTAAGACCTATATTGCATTGGATGGACAAAACCATGCTGATAAATTTTTGGAAAGGATACTTTTAGACACTGGCATATAGTATACTTGAATCAAGCTATATTCATAGAGTGTAATCTATGCAAGTGCTTTTTTTTATAAGCATTCTTGCCCTTTAAATATATCATCAATATATCATCATTATACATCATTCCCTATGAACCAACTCCCTAGTTTTATAAATAGACCCTAAATCAGTGCCAGGCTCCGAATAAGGGCAGGATACAAAGCGGACCCCATAGTGCTGACACAGGAGATATTCACAGTCTGTGGGTTTAGATGGAATAATAGTGCACTTAGTCCTATAATCTCTCCAGGGATCAAAGGGTCTTATTTGGGGCCACATGCTAGGGAGACATGAGCCTGTGAAATTGTCACAGACACAAACATTCCCTACCAAGCTATGAATTGTAGTACTAGTAGAAGTAGGCATCCACATACCAGTCATTTCAAACTAGGGCCAACATTAACCCATACATATCATGGGAGCATAAAACATTAACTTCATAAATCCACCAGCATCTGAAGCTTGCTCAGCTTAAGCCTACATGTATCTCATGCACTGCTGAATTCCTTGACTGTATCGGACATTCTTGCGGGTATTGTATTCACTGAACACACCTTTGAAACCAAACACAAATGCTGAAAATGTGAATTATATTTAGCTATTTATTGAAATGTTTTTATACTATGATTGTGTATATTGTTTGAATTTCAGCCCTGATCCTTGTGCACCACTATTTGAATTTCAACAGTAACCACTGTTACATTTTAACATTCCAGCTTAAATAAAATATTTTTCACCAACAATGCTAACTCTTTCTTGTTGCTCATACAGTTAGAGACTGGTTAAAGTTTAACAACTTCAAGCTTAAAAGTAAAAAAAAAAACACTTCAAGGGCAGATTAGTTTTTGCTTATCGACATCCTAATGTTTTTTTGTGTTCTAAACTAGCTTTTATCAGTAAAAATTGAGTAAAAAACAGGGGTATCTGTTTATTATAGTGATGGAATTTAAAGAGAAACTGCCCCAATCTATAAAACTACAACAAGCTGAGTATGCTTAGAAAGCTTAACATGTGTACTTTCAGGGTATATGTGGTTTATGGGGACATTCTAAATGTAAAGGGTTTTTTTGGTAGAAAAATTGCAAGGTGCGCACTTTGTCTGCAGAGCTGACATTTTTTAAGTAAAATTACCGTTACACACATGCTTTACTTTGGGATGTTTGGCAACTCTTCCCTTGACAGTACCTATGCATGTTGGGCATTGTTCTGTTCGGGGAACCTTGCTTTTTCAGAATTACCTTGTTTTTTTCTTGTTTGTATATAGTTTTTTTTAGGAAAATGTGGCTTTTATTCTTTTTTATTCTTTTAAAGGGAAACTCTGTGCAACCAAAGAATTCATTGAGGGATTACTTACAGAAAACTACGCCCATGTAAACAAGCCTGGTATGCCCAGAAAGTTTGAGGTGTGTACTTCCAGAGAATATATATTTTGTTGGGGGTATTTCAAAAAGGGTTGTTTTTCTAGAAAAACTGCAAGGTGAGCATAGCATAGTTGTATTTTATCTGAAAATATCCTAAAGCACTGTTTCAGTTTGGGGGAGTCTCATGGGCAGGAAAGGGTGTCTATCAAAACATATGTGGTACTGTTGTAACCGGGAGAAATTTGGATTTCACATGCAATAAGATTTTATATATTTTTTGCATATATTTCACCCAAAAGTATTAAGAATACACTAAAAATGGCCAAACAAGACATTTCATGTTGAAGCCCAGACTGCTGAAAAAAAACAATATATAATTTTCTTGGGAAATCCCTGGAAATCCCCTCAAAAATCACAGTTGAACATATGTAGCGCGAAATGGTGAAACGTGGCAGCAGAGGGTGACAAAAACTTGAGGTAGGCTGGCACTTAAAAGGTTAAAAAGAAACTGCCCCAATCTATTTTCAAAAGCACTGCACGCGGCACACCTAAAACAGTCTTCAAATCCCTTTTTCTCCATTTTCTGTTATTTTTATTATTATCAGATCTGTTCATAGGACAGTGTGAAAAAAATGTATATTTAAAATGGACCAACACCCAGCGTGATTGGCCCGGGAATCTTATAGATAGATCCCATCCCTCCCCGTGGGGCATCCAAAATTTTGAAACCCCCCAGGACGCCCGCTGCACTTACCTGATTGCCAGTCCAACGCCGCATCTCATGGTTCTCTCTAGCAGGGCGCTTGCTCGCGCCGGCCATATTATTATTAATTATCTTGCATATATTCAATCTAAGATAGATTATTCTTCATTTCTAATTCGCCATTGTTCCTAAAATACCGGTATCCTTTCAATATGCGGCTTTTAAAGGCATCATATTTAACATTAAAAGTGCCTGAGGGTTTATTTTTTTATATTTTTTGTATTTTTTTTTACATATTTGGTTAGATAAAATATTTATTTTTATTATTTTGTAATTGTATTTTTTCAGTTTTAAGTGTTTAACTAAATGCAGCTTTTAAAGGCATCAGATTTAACATTGAAACTGCCTGTGGTATTTTTTCATATTTTTTGGTCACTTATTCGGCATTCCTCGTTGGATATAGTTTTTATTTAGCAACGAATAGCCAACTATAGCCCAACGTGTGTTATTTTAGTTTTGTTTTACTGAATGGGGACCATACTGTAGAATTTTAAGATAAGATAGATTAATGTTAATTTCTCTTTCACCATTTTTCTCCTTTTTGATATCCTTTTTCTCCCAACAGATAATGAACTCTCTCGCTCTCTAGCTAAATTATTATTGGTGCTCCCTGCTACAGTTAGTATAAATTGTAGGACAAAGCCAAAATCGATTTCTATGGTCTGTGCCAGAAAAACTAGACTGCTAGTGTCTATTCTCTGTGAGGCTTTCCCACTGTATTGGTAAATTATGCTATCTGAGATGTAAAGAGTCTGGCAGACAGGTTCTTGTTAAATACAGCCTTAGCAGTTGCAACCTGCTGGACACTGGTGGATGCCACTGTAGGGGTTCATAAAAGAGGCCCTTAGTTTAAACGATAATTTATAGCAGAAGATGTGATAAAACAAACCAAAAAAAAAAAAACAGGACAGAATTATATTACTATTGACTCATTTCAGACAAAAGGTCCTTAATCATAAAATACTGTTGCTGACCTCAATTGCATCTATACATATTACAGCTGTTGGAGTTTGAATTGTTCATGCTGTGCGCTGCTGGAGGATACCAGATTAACATTACAGATTCACATGTAAGCAATTTTTTACAATAATCCTGCTTCATCCCCTTCCTTCTGAACATGTATCTCCCTTGGCATTATGCCAAAAAAAAAAATAGAAATAGAAAATAATAAAAGTCCATTGTTTTGGAGGATAAGGCTTTGTTTGCATCAAAAATTATGCATTTACTGGAGTTCTGTTGTTGACAAGCTTTTTTTGTGCTTTGCAATGACTTTAATAAGAAATAAGATGCAGAGACACTGTGTCAGGGAGGACTTTCCCAATCACTGTAAATCAGTTCCAAATGGTTCTCCATGGCAGGTACGATTAAAATGTCAAACTGCCTGCTATTTCAGTCCTGAGATGGAACCTGTGCTGTTTCTTGTAAATGTACTTATTTTTGTTTTGGGGGGGGGGGGGGGGGCATATACGGCTATTGTAGGCTTGCACACACATAGGAATTCTTCCTCCGCATTTAACCCTTCCATGCAGTACATGTCCGGAGCAGTGGGCTGCCCTAATTACAGCTCTCGGGGAGCATTTGAAGGTTTCAGTCATGTCCCATGGCCACAACCCTCTGGTCACAAGTCTGCAACTTTACCTCTAGGCCACAACTGCCCCTTAACACAGGCTTACTTTAAAGTGGATGCGTAGGAAGAGGGAGGATGTTCGGCTGCATAGGTTGAGGCATCACCAATAGGAAGAGGGAGGATGTTCGGCTGCATAGCTTGAGGCATCACCAATAGGAAGAGGGAGGATGTTCAGCTGCATAGCTCGAGGCATCACCAGTAGGAAGAGGGAGGTTGTGATGCAGCTGCATAGAGTCCTGGTGAGGCCACATCTAGAATACTGTGTGCAGTTCTGGTGACCTTACCTACAAAAAGACATTATTCAAATAGAACGGGTCCAAAGGCGGGCAACAAAAATGGTAGAAGGGTTTAAACTCAAAACGAATAAGGAAAGACTTAAAGCACCTAATTTGTACAGTCTGGAGGAAAGGAGGGAGAGAGGGGACATGATTGAGACCTTAAAATATGTGAAAGGATTGAATAAGGATCAGGAGGGAAGTGTTTTTTAAGAAGAAACTTAATGATAGAACAAGGTTAGTACATACAGTTTATGTATAAGGCCAGACTAGGTGGACCGTATGGTCTCCTTTTGCCATCAACCTTCTATGTTTCTATCCCAAGGCTGCAGAGTCCTCTTTTCAAAGATACATTTTCTGGCCCAAAAGAAACAAATGAGAGTAATCAATTGTGGGGTTCATTGTCGAAGAGCAGTATCACACTGGTTACATAGCAGTGTGTTTTCTTCTATCCTCTGGTCATGACAGATGTGACCAGAGGACAGAAGGAAACAACGCATATCTGTCTTGCAACAAGCATGATACACTTGCAAAAGTTACCAACGTGAGACTGGCATGCACCCCACAATGCATTTTATGCTGTAACATGATGTCTTACATCCATGCTATAAATCTTGAGACTGACTGTAAATATATATCAAGCATATGGCAATGTCACTTGGCTAGTAGTGCAACCTGATGGATCTAAATACATACTGATTTGTTTGCCTGCCACCCACATTATGATGCCTGGGAGAATTCCCAGTGGGGCTGCTGCTTTTAAAGCAGACTAGAAGTAAAAAAATCCCTGTTAGACTTACTGGTAACTTACCAGTAACAATATTTCTACAAGTCCTTCAGGACGGCCCACAAAAAGAGAGAGAGGCTCCTCCCCCTGGTAAAGGTTAAAAGCCTTGCCGACCCTCAGAATTTAACCAAGAAACCAAGTTCATGGAAAACTGAAGGACTACTAAGGGGGGTCGTAGGGTCTGTCTTGTAGGACTGGTAGAAATACCATTACCGGTAAGTCTAATGGAGATTTTCTCCCAGCGTTCTTCGATGGTCCATGGAGAGGATAAACAGGCAATTTATAAAATAGAGCGGGACACAGATTGAAGAACTTTCCTACCAAACGCCTGTTGGCTGGTTTGACAGAGGATCTAGCTGGTAATGTCTAAGTAAGGTATGAGGCAAGGACCTAGTTGCTGCCTTGCATATTTGCTCAAAGGAAGCCCTGAATTCCTAGCCTATGATGTGAACACTGCTCTGGATGAATTATCCCATACATGATGAGGAGGTGTATCCATGCATGTGTATGACAGGAAGATAGCCTGTCTGATCCATCTGGCTACTGTAGCTTTTGAAGCCAATAGATGTTCTTGTCATTATTGTGGACTAAAACCCAGGATTTTTACTATCCTGGCTTTTGGTCCTTGGACCTGAGGCACCCCGATCGGGGATGCCCTGCTGTGTGAAACCCCCCAGGTCACCTAACTCACCTCTTCCCAGTCCCAGCACGGCCTCCTTTCCAATCAGAAGCTCGGTTCTGCTCCCGCCCACTCATCTAAGTAGCGTCTAAGACTCAGGTCCAGTCATGTGTGCTCCAGATGGCTGGGAAGTCTGTGTCTTTTAATCACCCACATAGAAAGACCCTTCTTCTTTAGTAACAATCTGTCAGGATCCTGGCCACCAGGTTCAGACTTTTGAGGTTTGGATAACTTAATGGTCCCTGAGTCAGTAGATCTGGTATTAATGGTAGAACCCATGAGTCTTCTAACTCAATGTTCTTCAGTGCCGTAAACCAACTTCTTTTGGGCCAAACAGGGCTGCTTCCTGGCCAGAAAATCTGCAACAAAATGTAAAGAACCCTACCGATGTACTTCTGACAGGGATTTTAGGGGAAACTGCAGGGGCAGCAGAAAGAATAGGCCAGAGTCAGCAGACTTCTGGACCTGGTTCCTCTATGTCAGTTTATATATGCTACAGTGGTGGTATTGTCAGATTGAATCTGAACGTCCTTCCCCGACAACAGGGAACTGAAATGATTCCACAGCATTCTGCTCCATCCTGAAGTTGGGGGATCAGTTTTGAAATGCACCTGACCAACAGCCCTGGATATGCTGCGAGCCTAAGGCGTTGGGACCTGTGGTAATTAGCACTGGATTGAACTATCTCCAAGGGCTTCCCACCTGGAGGGTCAAGGGATTAAGCCACCAAAGCAGGCTGTCTCTAACCAACTCTGGTAGACTCACATGGGAATCCAAAGAGTCCGGTCCCAGATCTGCAGGAAGAAGGATTGAAGAGGTCTGGAATGCAGTTGAGCCTATAGTACTGCCGGAATCGCAGAGGTCAACAGACCCAAAATTTTCATGACTCCTGCTGGCTTAACCAGCCAATCTTGCCCATCAGGGTCTGCTGCGCCCATCAGGGTCTGCTGCTGGAAGCAAGATTAGCTGGTTTGAGCTGTCTATCCAAAACCCTAGGTACCTGCATCTTCAGGCAGGTACCAAATTTGACTTCTTCTTGTTCACTGCCTTTGGGGGAAGGCTTGTCTCCTGATAGGGTCTAGTGGCGGATTTGTGATCAGCAGTCTCCCTGGGGGGTATTGACTAAAATTCAAAATGATACCCCTGAGTCACAGTCCTGAGCATGAAAGGGTTATGGACCATGGATTGCCAGGCTGTCAAGAAGAAGAGTAATCTTCCTCCGACACGGGGCTTGGCGTCAGGGCAGAGTCTTTTTTTAGATTGTGGTGGAGGGGTTTACAGACCAGGCTTGGTCTTCCTACCCCTTATGCTGCACCCAGTGATTCTTAGGCTCATTCTGTCTATTCTTAGGCATAAAGGGAAGTTTTTGTCTAAATGGGGTCTTATTCCTGGGTCTTTTTGACTTGACCGGGAATTTTTTAGACCTTTCGGAAGATCTGGAGAGAGTTGCATCCAATTCTGCTGCAAACATTAGGTTCCCTTCAAAGGGGTTAACTGCAGAGCTTAGCCTTAAATGTTAGGCCTCCTGGCCAGGTTTTACACCAATTTGCCCTTCTAGCTGAATTAAGTAGGGCAGTAGTTTTGGCAGTGGCCCTGACTGCTTCGGCGGAAGCATCTTCGAGAAAAGATATGGCTCCAAACATACAAGGTAGGGTATCTAATTGTGCCTGAGATTTTAGAGCCACACCTCAGGGTTTCTGGACACACAATCAGAAGCCAAAGTTGGGTTAAAAGTAAAAGAGAGCCCATCCCATCCCATACTCACCTAGTTGTCCTACCAATAGGGTCCCTGAGAGTACCTGAAACTTTAAAACTAAGATTTGAAGGGATGCTTCCAATTTAAGACATTTGGACCAAGGGTATGAATCAGCTCCCTTGCTGTCAATGCAGGTCTGGCAAAAAGACCTGCTCCACGATTCCAATAAAATACATTGACAACCGAGGCATAGACCTGGATTCCTGGATTTATATTTGTAATTTATATTTCATCTATATGTAATTTATATTTACAAGCTGTGGAGGGGGGTTGAATGTTTCTATTTGCATTACACAAGGTGGGAATGGTGGGACAAAAAAAGTAAAGAAGACTCGACTTCATTTATCATCATAAGAAACGTCGGCTTGAGTTTGCAATTACGACATGTGGACAGTAAAAAATTGGAAATGAGTTACTTAGGGCAATAAGCCGAAAGTAAAAAAACTGTGCTCTGATACAAGTTCAAATAGGTCTGCAAGAAACAAAGGAAAATGGGGCAAATATAGTGAGAAATGATAAGAACTGTTCAGTTTGGTGGAAGAAGCCTGATAATATGGGGTTGTTTGATAGCCAAGGGCATTGGATACTTTACCAGGATCAATGGTGGCCTTAATGCTGAGCTATATGCGAGTATCTTACAAGGTGAGTTAATTAATACACTCAAGTACTAGGAGTATGAAAAGGATGACATAGTTTGCAGGAGTTGGATTGAGGAAAGCACAATTAGATCATTTGAGCAGCTCCTACTTGAGGGAAAAACCTGTATTCCCTGGGAGAAATGTAGATGGGTTAATCTGTTCTAACTTAGGTATGGACCTAGGTGGAGAAAAGATTAGTGTAGGTGCGCTGTGGATAAAAAAGGCAGGTTAAAAGGGAGAGTAAATGAAGGGTTAATGTTCTCTGCGATCTTGTGAGGAAAGATAGGTTAGTATATATACATAAAAGTCTGAATAAATAAATGCAAGAGTATTACCAAAGTAAAGTTTTGTTTGAGGGGGTGTTTCCACCTTTTAATTAAATCAGAAACAACTAGGTATCATTGCTAGGGATGAGCGAACCGGTTCGGACGAACCGGAATTCGCTCCGAATTTCAGGGAAAATTCGATTCGGCACGAACCCGAATTTTCCCTGAAATAAAAATAAAAAATGGCAGCATGGTGGGAGCGGGCAGGCCGGCTACGCTGTCAGCGGGCGGCGGAAGCCGACCCGCTGACAGTGCAGCCGGCCTGCCCGCTCCCACCATGCCGGCATTTGTTTAAAAAGCAAACACTTAGATGCATGGTCGGAGCGTGGAGGCCGGCGCCGCTCTCAGGCGCCCTCTGATGAAGCGTCCTCTGATGACAGCTGAGAGCGGCGCCGGAGCGTGGAGGCCGCTCCCACCATGCCGGCATTTTTGCTTAGAAAAAAATGCCTGCATGGTGGGAGCGGGCAGGCCGGCTGCGCTGTCAGCGGGCCGGCGGCTGCCCGCTGACAGGCGTAGCCTGCCTGCCCGCTCCCACCATGCTGGCATTTTTTTTTTCACGAGCGATTCGTGAAAGTTCGATTCGGGCGAACCCGAATTTCTTGGGGAAATTCGGCGAATCGCCCGAATCGAACTTTCAAGAAGTTCGCTCATCTCTAATCATTGCCTCTGACTAATTAGGCCTCAAAAATTGTTGGAATTTTTAATCTTGCTGTCTGAGGGATTTCTCCTCGCAGGTAGCGTTATACAGATTGGTCAGTGTTAGTTACACCATTGGCCCTGTATTCTGAGTTCTTTGAGCTGGTTTGTGGTGGATGATTCCTTGTTCAGGATGAGTTGAGTTCTCAACTAATTAATCTGCACTAACCACTAGAACCTTTTCTGATGACATAATAATCTCCATCCATCGAAAACAATCATCTACCTCAACCCACACTGCCTTACTTGGACCTCAGGAACACCGCTTATTTCATTTCAACGCTGACCCACAACCTCTAAACCATCTAGGATCCACCAACCACATTGCTCCAATCCGCTAGAAACTCAACTCATCCTGAACAAGGAATCATCCACCACAAACCAGCTCAAAGAACTCAGAATACAGGGCCAATGGTGTAATTAACACTGACCAATCTGTATAACGCTACCTGAGAGGAGAAATCCCTCAGACAGCAAGATTAAAAATTCCAACCATTTTTGAGGCTTAATTAGTCAGAGGCAATGATACCTAGTTGTTTCTGATTTAATTAAAAGGTGGAAACACCCCCTCAAACAAAACTTAACTTTGGTAATACTGTTGCATTTATTTATTCAGACTTTTATGTATATATACTAACCTATCTTTTCTCACAGGATCGCGGAGAACATTAACCCTTCATTTACTCTCCCTTTAAACCTGCCTTTTTTTTATCCACAGCGCACCTACACTCACCTACACATCTTTTCTCCACCTAGGATGACATAGTTTACCTTCTGTATAACGACCCGAAGCATACGCTGAGATGAATCGCCCCCCACAGTCCCCAGACCTCAACCCAGTTGAACACTCATCAGTGGAGTTGAAGAAAAGTTGTATTTATACCTAAGTGAGTCGACCAATATGCACCAACATTGGGAATGTGTCGAACGTAGAAAAGACCTAGAGACAGATTTCGGTCAAGAAGTGCTTGATGCAGTTACATGACATAAATACCTATTATAAATACCTATAATAGCATATTATTCATATGCTAAGCAGTTGTAAATCCAATTTATGTGTGGTTTTGGCTATAAAATTATGCTAGTCTCCCCTTTGAAGCTGTAGTGGATGGTAAGTTATGGGGTGTGGCAGTGCCTTTAACTATATATTCTTGTTTAAGGTGTCATGAGAGATTGTATGCTACCAAAATGTAAATATGCTTTATGCCTATGCAAAGCTGTCCTATCAGCATTATATATTAAGTGAATAACTGGGAAAGGTTGTACAAATCAAAGCTGTGATATTTCAAGCTGTGAGCTGGTATCAGGAGGCCAGACTTTGTACCCAGCAATGCTGGATATTCACTGTGGCAACTGCATTGCTCAGCAGGTAGTCTGAAATGGTGGCCTCCATGTTTTTCTGGCAATAGGTTTACCTTAAAATTAGAGGGACAGTTAATACTATACTTTCTATTAATAAGGTGTTTGATCATAATTTTCTACACTCCTCCTAGGCTTTTTTAAATGGTACATTTGTGTCAGTAGTGGTTTATCTACCTAGATATGGTGGCTGTATCAAGGTCACCTTGCAGCACTAAGAATGTTGCTTTGTTTCCAAAATAAATACTGTGCTCAGACAGTTAGTATATTCTCCATGGCTATGTGAGTTTACTAAAAACATAATAACCTCTCAACTGATGCCTGACTAAAAAGCCACGAATGTGGTGTGTGCCGTACATGTATTTATATGCAGCCGGCACATATTTTGGATGCTTCAAAGAAGCAGAGCACTCTGCGGAATTGACATTTGATTGCTGGGCTTTCAGGTGGGAATGCTGTGACAATATAGTACATGCTACTAATTGCCAATATTATCGCTGCGGGACTCTAGGTCTGGTGCAGCGCCACTTTAAATTGCCACTAAAACTGCAAAATCTGGCTGGGTGTCTTCTTCTTCAGAAAGTACGGGTCAACGATATCATATCCTGCAGCATGCAGCCATGATTCCTCTGTATGAAACTGTGGTAGTGTAACAGCACATCTTATATAGCGAGGTATGCAAAGACAGCGTCACACACCTCTGTTACACAGAATAAAATGGTGTGCCCCATTCATAAGGACAATGGCGGGGGGGTGAAGTCCTGTGGGACCTGATCTCAGAGTCAGGTAAGTATCCAATGCTGTGTTAGCTGCTGAGGTGAAGCATAGCCTTTTTATGTCTCAACAGAATGTCCAGTGCTTAAATTCTGCAGATCTCAGATTGGTCGATCAGTCTGTATGACTGGAGATAGGAGTGCATCAATAAATTGATCCTATACCCCGAAAAGAGTTTTTATTTTGTTATCATCTTCTATCCCCAGCCCAGTTCCCCAATAACAGTCTGTGTTTCTTTTTCCTTCCAAAGCCTTTGCCCAATATTAATAACAACAGGAACTGGATGCTCGAATGGTTAGTTATATTGCTCCCTGGTGCTTTCCAGCAATGATACATTGAGTTGCAACAACTCAGCATTGGGGGGTCAGCCTTATCACTATAAATCTGAAAGTACTACAGTCTAACTGCCATCTGTGTATGTGGCAGTTTACCTTAAGCACATGGCTGCCATTCAACATGATATTGCTTCCTGTTAGTGTTTTTATGAATATTGGGCATTTAGTAAAAAAAATACAATTCTGTCAGTACTCACCTGTAGAATTGATTTTGTAGTATACAGCACGTCCTGTTTCACAAGTATTCTTTACGCTTGGGATATCCGCCACAAGGTGGCGCAGTGGACTGCAGAAGAGACTGGTGGCATCTCCCGGCCTCATAAAAGGACAGGAACCTCCCATAAATTCCCAGTGTTACAAAGCAGTTAGACAAGAAGCCGGGAGAATAAAAATGAAGGAACCCCAACCAAACATTTAAACAAATCACCATACAGAGCTAATCAAGAACAATGATACCAAGGGAGGGGTGAAACAGGACATGCTGTATACTACAAAATCAATTCTACAGGTGAGTACTCACAGAATTGTATGTTTCCAAGTATACAGCACGTCCTGTTTCACATGTATTCTTTACGCTTGGGACGTCCAAAAGCAGTGTCCGTAAAGTAGGGTGGGATCCCCAAGAACAACAGCGGGCAGTTTAAACCACTGCAGCCTGAAGAACTTTGCGGCCAAAAGCAGCATCAGCTGAGGCCCTAACATCAACCTTGTAAAACTTGGAAAAAGTATGAACAGAAAACCAAGTCGCGGCCTTACAAACTTGTTCAACAGAAGCCTGGTGCTGAAAAGCCCAAGAGGCCCCAATAGCATGAGTGGAATGAGCAGTAAGGCGGAAGGGAGGCTCCTTACCCTTAGCAAAATAGGCTTGCACCACCGCCTAATGAATCCACTTTCTGATAGTGGACTTAGCAAACCCTTCCTAGGACCAGAAGGAAGAATAAAAAGAGCATCAGTCTTCCTGAAAGATTCAGTAGCTACCAAGTAAAATTTCAGAACCCTGACCACATCCAAAGAGTTCTCTCCTTGGAATTAGCAGGATTAGGACAAAAGGTAGGCAAGACAATAGGCTCGATTCAGAGAGACAAAAAAAAACTTCAGTTTTAGTGCCGATCTGTTTTTTTTGTGAAATGTTTCTGCTCTCGTATGCGCATACGAGCGATTCTATGCATGCATTGAAAACCAGATTACGAATACGAGGATGTCATTTTCCATCCAGACTTTTCCGTTTCATTTCCACGTTACAACGTAGGCTTTCGTTTTTGCCCTTTTCCCATCGTATCCTCCAACGAATCCTTTACGTTTCCCGTTCGATTCTGTTTCCCTTTTTCAATAAATATTCGTCCAGACGGAAATCCTTACGATCTTGCGCCTGTGCACTACAAACTTAACTCATTAAAGTGCTCGCCTACATATTTGCCACCCTCACTTCTACTACAATGTTTAGCTAAACCACTTAGCACTATCCTCCATCTTCCCTTTTGGAACCTTAAAGCTCACCCAAACCACTTAGCACTATCCTCCATCTTCCCTTTTGGAACCTTAAAGCTCACCCAAATCACTTCTCGGTCATGTGAATATTCATCTTTAAATATTTCTGGGCCCATTAGTTTTGTGTTAATGTATTTTGTAAATGAAATGACAATGTAACATTTTTTTTTTATTCCATCATAAAATATAAAAATTTTTAAAATTTTGAAAATTTCAAATTTTTACAACTATAAAACAAAATACATAGCAATGGCAGGCCACAGAACATTATTCTTCATCTGTGGTCCCCAACGAGTTGTGCAGCTCCTGCATCTCGCCCACCAACTGAAGGACCCTGACACTCAGTTGTGCCACTCTGGCATGTGTGGTCCCTGTTAAAAAAAGGTAAATTAAAATATTGGTATAACCCTGTTGGGGTCATACTGCAGTGCCCCCCCCCCCCCCGTATGGTCCAAACACCTAAATCTGGACTTCAAAAGCCAGAGGGCCCGGTTTTGCATAGTGCCCGATTAGAGAACCCCTGGCCCGCATTCTGCAGGCAAAGAACGGGCATCAGGAGCAAGGGCGAGTGGCACATCTTGCAGTTCCTGCAACCAAATATAAAATAATTACACAAATTAAAGGTAACCAACTAAAACAATAACTCCTACAACAAATTAAGATTCAAGTTCAACAATCCAAATATAATTCACAAAGGACATAAGTCTAAAAAAATATAGCAATTATATGGATGTGTGGGAAAATAAAGGTTTACATGCTAAGGACTAATTTAGGTCAGCATTAAAATACATCTATAAGGCATACATGAAATGTATTGATTCAGGTATGCATTGCTATACAATTTATGGCCTCGGCCATGCTGATACATGCAATGCCTTGGTGCTAAAGGCGCGCAGACTCCTCCACATAGCTGCAAAACATGTTCAACAATAGCAATCCGAGCCCTCAAAGGTCCCGTAAGTGGATTGGAAATGAACGAACGGAAAATTTTTGTTTGGAAAATTATCCGAACTTACGGAAATGTTCTGATTTGCTTCCGTTCATCGAAAGCGCATTCCCGAACGTTCGTACGAATGAAAAATGGACGAAAAAAAGCAAAAAAATGACAAACACCCACCAAAACTTTCACAGACAGCTACGGAAGTCCGGACGAATGTGTCTCTGAATCGAGGCTAATGTCCTGATTGAGATGAAAAGCAGACACAACAATCTGGTTTAAAACAAAACACCACCTTGTCCTGGTGTCGCTCAAAATAAGGAGGTTTGATGGAAAGCGCCGCCAACTCAGAAACACGGCTGAAAGAAGTAATAGCCACCAAAAATACTACCTTGAGAGTCAAAATGGGCAAAGCAGCTTCACGGAGAGGCTCAAAAGGACGACCCTGCAGAGCAGATAACACCAGATTCAAATTTCCAAACTGGTAACATAGGTTTACGTGGTGGATGCACATGAGAAACCCCCTGGAAAAAAGTCTTAACCAAACGGTGACTGGCAAAAGATTTTTGAAAGAAAATTGCCAGAGCTGAAACATGACCTTTGAGGGTACTAAGTTGAAGGCCCAAATCCAAACCATGTTGCAAGAATTCCAGAATTCTGGGAACAGAAAACACCCAACAGAGAAGAGATTTGGACTCAGACCAGGCAATGTAAGCATGCCAGACCCTGTAGTAGATAAAGGACGAGGACTTCTTCCTAGCCCTAATCATGGTATCAACAACAGAGGCAGGCAAACCCTTTTCCATCAAGATGGAGGTTTCAGCAGCCAAGCCGTCAAAGCCAGCGTTTGTAAATTGGGATGGCACAGCTGCCCCTGAGTGAGCAGATCTGGATCCTTGGGCAGGACGTACTGATCTACTGCCAACTGCACGATGTCTGCGAACCACACCCTTCTTGGCCAACAGGGGGCCACCAGAATGGTTGGCACCCCTTCCTGGGCATGCCCAACAGAGGAAATGGAGGGAACACATAGAGGAGCCGAAACCCCTTCCAAGGCATTGCCAGTGCATCCGTGGTAAAGGCCAGAGGATCCTGAGACAGAGAGACAAAGAATGGAAGTTTGTGATTGTGACGTGAAGCAAACAGGTCCACATCCGGCAGACCCCAACGGTGGCACAGAGAGTGAAATACCCTTACGCTGAGGGACCACTCCCCCAGCCGAGACATCCCCCTGCTCAGGGAGTCTGCCTCCAGGTTCTCCACTCCCGGGATGTAAACTACCGATATGCAGAGAACATTCTCCTCCGCCCAGGACAGTATCAGGGACACTTCCTTGAGGGCTCGCTTGCTCTGAGTCCCTCCCTGATGATTGATGTAGGCAACCGCCATCCAGTTGTCCGAGCGGATCTGAACAGCCCGACCCCGAAGGTGCGGAGTCAACTGGAAAAGAACCAACCTTATCGCTCGCAGTTCCAGAATGTTGATGGGAACATGGGCCTCCTGAGGGCCCACAGACACTGAAACTTCAGAGACTTCCAAAAGCCCCCCCAACCTGTCAGACTGGCATCTGTGGTGACAGTCTCCCAGCAAGGAGGCAGAAAGGTCTTGCCCACTAGGAGATTCCTTGAGTCCAGCCACCACGAGAGGGACTGACTGACCAGAGGGGACAGAACAAAGGTCTGATCCAGGGATACAGGGTCCTGATCCCAAACTGACAAGAGGTGCAACTGAAGAGGTCTCATGTGAAACTGGGCATAGGGAACCGCCTCAAAGCATGACACCATCAGACCCACCAGCTGCATCCCCTGCCGAATGGAGGGATGAGGGCAAGAAATCAGAGACCGTGCCTGCATCTGCAGGCCCTCCACCTTCTGCTGAGGCAGAAAAACTTTGAACTGAGATGTATCCAGAGTCATGCCCAGAAAGGACGTCACCAAGGACGGAGACAGAGAAGACTTGGGGTAGTTGATCACCCAACCGAAGGACTGGAGCATGGAGACCACCATCTGGGTATCCAGCTCGGCTTGATGGAAGGACTGAGACGCAATCATAATGTCATCCAGATAAGGAAGAATGCGAATGCCCTGGGATCTCAACAGATCCATCACCCCTGCCAGCACCTTGGTGAAGACCCGAGGGACTGAGGTAAGACCGAAAGGTAAGGCCACAAATTGGTAGTGCTGATCCTCCAGAGCAAACCTGAGAAATCTCTGATGACCTGGAAAGATAGGAACATGAAGGTAAGCATCCTTGATGTCCACAGAAGTCATGAAGTCGCCCGGGCGCAAGGTACTGACCGCCGAGCGAAAATGCTTGAATTTGACAAATTTGTTGAGGCGCTTCAAATCCAGGATGGACCTCAGGGACCCATCCTTTTCGGGAACAGTGAACAGATTGGAATAGAAACCTCTGCCGTTTTCCTGGAAGGTCACCAGGCAAATGACCCCCAAATCCAAAAGGCTTTGGCCTGCAAGCCGCAAGCACTGAGCTGACACAGGATTTTGAGCCATCCGGGACCTGATGAATCTGGAGGGCGGCCATGCTGCAAACTATCTTGTACCCGGAGGACACCACCTCCTGAACCCACCGGTCTGAGACGCGCAGTCTCCAAACGTGAGCAAAGAGCCGCAACCGTCCCCCACCCGGATGGGTGAGGGCGCCTCCTTATGCCTGAGAGGGCTTGGGGGAAGATTTGGACTTAGGACCCCATGAGAGACCGGGGCGACCACGGAGGGGAGGGAAGAACCAGCCCCCCGAAAGGGCCGCGTTGAGGCAGCCTACCATCCTTGGCAAACAGATCCAAATGCTCCCCAAAGAGCCGTAGCCCAGTAAAGGGGAAGCCAGTGAGAGCCTTCTTAGCAGCATTATCAGCCGCCCACTGACGCAGCCAAACAGAGCGGCGTATAGCCACCAAAAGGGCAGAAGTCTTACCACACATCCTGACCGCATCATCCATAGCAGAAATAATAAATGCCACAAATTCATAGCAAAGCAGGAGGGATCTATACTCCTCCCCCCTATTGGCATCCGAGGCACTATCCAGAAGGCACTTGAGTAACCCTTTAAGAGCAAGAGCCGTGATGGCAGAAGCGCACACAGGGCGCAGCACAGTCCCTGCACAAGCAAATGTGTGACAGGCCAGCTGGTCAACACGCTCAATCATCCCTCAGAGTAGAAATGTCAGGGGAATGCATGACCGAGGTATTGGACAACCCAAGCACGGGAGCATTCACCTCGGGGGGACATGAACAGCGTTTAACCATGTCAGCAGGAAATGGATACCTCCTGTCCCAACTCTTAGGCACTGCGGGCAATGTACTAGGACGTTCCCACTCTTTGAGCACCAAATTATTGAAGTGGATCTGCTCAGGGAACTCCAAGCGTTGTTTAACAGTGTGAAAAAGCTCACCCTGCTGCCTTTTAGCTGGGACAGGAGGTGTAATACACAGTACTTCAAAAATGTGAGACAAAAGCCTGTCTGAATCCTCAGGAGACCATGGGTCTTCTCCAAAAGGAGACCCAGTACCACCATAAACCACTCGCAAGGCCAAGTCATAGTTTGATTCCCCACTAGCATGCCCCTCACTAGGGGTCAAATGCAGGCATGGGGGGGTAGGTGATGTAGAAGGGGGCGCAGAGCTGGGCAGCGTAGCAGGCAACCCAGACTGCAGCGCAAGTACCTTCTGGGCGCAGGGCACACATACCCCGACACCGTCACTCACAGGGGATACCCCACACGCGGCACACAGCTGGGCTTGTCCCGAAGGAACCCCAAGCACATTATCCCGGAAGCCTCCATATGGTTATTAGAGTGGGCACACTGGCCAGTATAGGGTTAAGGCTAACAAGAGCCACCCGGGATGCCCCAAAACCCTCTAGGGAAGGTGGGAGATGCAAAGGGGAAGAGGGCCGGGAGAAACCACAGTCACGTTAATCCCGCCTGAAAGACATAAGAAAACCACACATAAAATCCCCATAATGTGGTAACAAGAGCACAATACAACCCCGAAGGGGACTCACGGACCAAGAAGCCGATCGCACAACCAGGCAGGCAGCAGCGCGCCGCAGTAAAGCAGGTCAGGAGAAGACAAACTTCAAGCAAAATGGCACCCGCAAGGACCTTGAGGGGCGGGCCGCGGAGGAATGACGCAAAAAGCATCATCAGCGGGACCTGCGAATCGCTTTCCACGTGACCTCCCAGCGCCAATGACATCGCAGCAACACATGAAGCAAATGTCGCTGCGGAGCACCGTACAAAACGGGACTGTAGCACTTTCAGCCTTCCAGAGGAAATAATTCTTGGGGTCCAGCAGAGAACATTTATCTAAAGGGGAAACCCTTCAGATAAAACACAATTAAATTGTAAGAGCTTTGGTGATCTGGTGGGCAAGTCCATCACTGGCTGCAGCTTCCTAGCAAGCTGGTAACAGCAAATGGCTAAAGGAGGATTACTCTAGGCTACCTTTGATGTAAAAATAAATTCTATTCTAAAGTGGAAGGATGACAAGTGTGAATGGCAGTCTAAAGAACAGGGCAGATTTTACCTGTCCAAGGTATTTATGCTGAATACTTACTATATATAGCCTGGGCAAACACAAGAGCCAAGCACTGGTGTGTGAAATCTTGAATTTGCTTCACAAACAGATGGTCACTTTGAAAGGTGTGTTTGATGTTAGAAAGCCCCAGAGGTTACATGCCACCTCTGTGCCAGGCCTCCACTCATCCCGGCCGGCTCTCTTTTGTGCAGGCCTATTCATTCTGTTCTGCTGTACAAGCATTTAACCAGCTGAATGCCATAGAGCTGAACATTACAGGACCAGTGTATTATTAGGGATTCAGGCTTCCTGTCACATGGAGAACAATAGCAAGCCTGCACATTTTGCCGTGGTATACAGTGTTGTGCCATAAATTGTTTCAGTTATTAAAAGGATAGCACTCAGCATCTTTTTACTCACTGGAAATGATTTATGTGTACAGCATATGCTTATATAGGGCATGTATTGCCCACTCATAACAGTGCGAGATACAATTGGTGGTGTAAGATATTATTGCAGTACAATTTACAACATGTGATTTTCCTAATGTTTCTAGAAACAACATCATAATGTGCACTCAGCTTACTTCAATTCCAGGTTGGGATAAAATATAATTACGCAAAGCATGTGATGATTTAGAAACAATACGGCAGCATAAGAATAGCGTTTCCTTTGTGTTTTTGGGAGAAAGGAATATATCTGGATGTTTTCTGTACCATCATCTATTGTGGACTACAGGTCCCAGCTTTTCCCAAAACCCTTTGTCATAGCAGGCAAATTGGGGCTTGTACTTTTTAAAATAACAGGAGACACTCTGGTTAACTGGTAAAGAGGAACTATGGTCAGAAATGACCCTCTTTGATATGCAGCTGCAGTGCAGCTCGACCCAGGCTGCCACACTGTTATTGCACCGCTAAAAGAAAGAACTGCTTGCACTTCTTTTGCATGCCCACATGACCGCGAGCAGCCTATCAGCACAGATTTTTTGAACACTGCCAGTGTGATCTCCTGACAGTCTAATGTTACTCTGTAAGCCTATATATACATTACTGATGATTTGCCAGTAATGGCTTCTTGCACGGTATTGGATTCCGCCAGTAGTTTGACGCACAGTGCTGGCGCCGCAGCAGATTTTTCCTCCTATTGGCGGTAGAGCCGCCGCGCACATTTTGTGTGATGGGGATATTCTGCGTGCGCTGGCCGACCGGTTAAAGGTAGGAAACTCCTCCACCTAATTAAGACAAATAATTTCCATGCTTCCCACCCACAGATGTCTCAGATTATGTTTTGATTATGTGACATATAAGCGTATGCTTTGCAACTAGTTCTCTGTCATGAGTAACGGTGAGAACCCAAAACGCATAGACGTGTGAGGACACCTTCTCTATGCTGCTTTTATCTGTGCTGCTGTGATGGGCTTTTTTAATGGTATGAAATAAAAGGACTTTTTATTTCCCTACTACTACGTGGCTGGCTTATTCTACGTTTTTGGATTTCTGCCAAGTTTGGAGGTGAGCACTCTAGCCTTGCCCAGAGAGTGGAGTTTTGTATTTCCTGATATTTGGCTGGCCTTCCTTTCCTTCAAATTTTGAGCCTATCAGCACAGCCAGCGCTGGCAGTGCAAGCTGTAGAAGAACCCCAGAAGAGGGGAGTTCCCGGATGGTAAGTTTCTTTCGTTTGAGCGGTGTGATGCAAAGCAGAGCAGTCCAGGTGCTGCATATTAAAGAGGAAACTATGGTCAATCTGTTACTATTACTGTTACTAGAATTCCATTCCAGTGCTACAGTCCCGTTTTGTACAGCGCTCCGCGGCTGGCGGCGACATTCGCTTCATGTGTTGCTGCAATGTCATTGGCGCAGCAACACATGAAGCGAATGTCGCCGCCAGCCGCGGAGCGCTGTACAAAACGGGACTGTAGCACTTTCAGCCTTCCAGAGGAAATAATTCGTGGGGTCCAGCAGAGAACATTTATCTAAAAGGGCAACCCTTCAGATAAAACACAATTAAATTGTAAGAGCTTTGGTGATCTGGTGGGCAAGTCCATCACTGGCTGCAGCTTCCCAGCAAGGTGGTGACAGCAAGTGGCTAAAGGAGGATTACTCTAGGCTACCTTTGATGTAAAAATAAATTCTATTCTAAAGTGGAAGGATGACAAGTGTGAATGGCAGTCTAAAGAACGGGGTAGATTTTACCTGTCCCAGGTATTTATGCTGAATTTATGCTGAATACTTACTATATACTTACTAATGGTGTGATGCACAGCAGAGCAGTCCAGGTGCTGAACATTAAAGAGGAAACTATGGTCAATCTGTTACTATTACTGTTACTAGAATTCCATTTAGTGTTCACATTCGCCCCCTTTGCCGCAAACACAGAAATGCATGCAGTACCACACAGGCATAAAGCTGCACCATGACTTGGCTTAAGAGTATATAGGTAGGTATTTACATATAATCAGGATTTTGAGATAATTTTACACTGTTTCCATGGGGGATAAGTTGGAAGGAAGTTAGTGTGTGCCTAGACAAGGACTTTAAAGTGGACCAAGAGTCAAAAAATACAATTCTGTGATTTCTCACCTGTAGAATTGGTATTATGAGTATACAGTACATCCTGCTCCAAATAGATTACTTACACATGGGTATTACTACGCCAGATGGCGCTGGACTGCAGAGACATCAAAAAATAGGCTCCTCAAATACCCGGGGACCTCCCACAAATCCCCAGCATTGAAAAGCAGTTAACGAGAAGCCGGGAGAATTAAACAACCCAAACTATCAACTATAACAATGATAACAATCACCATACAGGGGGTCCAAGATAATGCAAAGCCAAGGGTGGGTTGGAGCAGGACGTACTGTATACTCAAAATACCAATTCTACAGGTGAGTAATCACAGAATTGTATTATTCTTAGTATACAGTACGTCCTGCTCCAAATAGATTACTTACACGTGGGACATCCAATAGCAGTGTCCATAAAGTAGGGTGGGATCCCCTGATTCAAATGAAAAGCAGACACTACCTTAGGCAGAAAGTCAGGTTTGAAACGAAACACCACCTTGTCCTGGTGTCTCTCATAGTAGGGGGCTTGAATAGAAAGCGCCGCCAACTCAGACACACGCCTAACAGAAGTGATAGCCACCAGAAAGACAGTCTTGAGTGTAAGAATGGCAAGGGCAGCATCCTGCACAGGTTCAAAGGGAGCACTCTGCAAGGCTGACAGAACCAAGTTCAAATCCCAAACAGGCACCATAGGCTTAAGTGGGGGGCGCACATGAGTGACTGATCACTCCTGAAGTCCTGATCAGAGGGTGCTGAGCAAAGGACTTCTGGAAGAAAATAGCCAGGGCAGCAACCTGCCCTTTCAGAGTACTGAGTGCTGCAGGAACTCCAGGATCCTGGGAATAGAGAACACACGACAGGGAAGAGACTTAGACTCATACCAGTCAATGTAGGCACGCCAAATCCTGTAATAAATGGAAGAGGAAGACTTCTTCCTAGCCTTTATCAAAGTATCCACAACCGAGGAAGACAGCCCCTTCTCCATCAAGATGGGGGTTTCAGCAGCCAGGCCAAGCCAGAGTTTGTAAATTTGGTAAATTGGATGGCGTAGAGAGCCCTGAGTGAGCAGATCTGGCACCAAAGGCAGAATGTACTGATCTACTGCCAGCTGCACCACGTCTGCGAACCACACTCTTCTTGGTCACCTGGGGGCCACCAGGATTGCTGGCACCCCTTCCAGGGCAATCTTGGGCAGAACTCTGCCCAGCAGGGGAATTGGAGGGAAGACATACAGGAACTGAAAGTCCTGCCATGACATTGCTAGATCATCCGAGATCAAGGCCAGAGGATCCTGGGACAGTGAGACAAAAGCTGGGAGCTTGTGATTATGACGGGATGCAAACAGATCCACATCTGGTTGGCCCCAACGGTGACACAGGGATTGAAACACCCTGCTGCATAGGGACCATTCTCCCTGGCGAGAGTCCGCCAGGCGATTTTCCACCCCCGGGATGTACACAGCTGATATGCAGGGGACATTGGCCTCTAATCAGAGACGCTTCCTGGAGGGCCCCCTTGCTTCGGGTCCCTCCCTGATGATTGATGTAGGCAACGGCCGTCTGGTTGTCCGAGCGCACCTGAACAGGCAGGCCCCGAAAGTGAGTAGTCAAGTGAGCCAGAACTAACCTGATCGCCCGCAGTTCCAAGACATTGATGGGTGTGTGGGCCTCCTGAGGACCCCACCTCCCCTGGAACCGCAGGGACTTCCAGAAACCCCCCCAACCTGACAGACTGGCATCCGTGGTGACCGTCTCCCAGGGAGGGGTAAGAAAGGATCTGCCCCCAACAGGTTCCTTGAGTCCATCCACCACAAGAGGGACCTCCTGACCCGAGGGGAGAGCACACAGACCCCGTCTAGGGACGCTGGGTCCTTGTCCCATACTGACAATAGGTGAAGTTGCAGAGGCCTCGAGTGGAACTGAGCATAAGGGACATGCCACCATCAGGCCCACTAGCTGCATCCCCTGCCTGATGGAGGGATGAGGACAAGATAGGAGGAACTAAGCCTGTGCAATCAGACTGTCCACCTTCTGCTGAGGAAGGAAAATCCTTCCCTGAACTGTATCCAGATTCATTCCTAGGAATGGCGTTACCAGGGAAGGGGACAGTGAGGACTTGGGGTGGTTGATCACCCATCCAAATGACTCCAGAGTGGACACCACCAGCTGAGTATCCAACTCTGCCTGATGTAGAGATTGGGAAGTGATGAGAATGTCGTCCAGATAGGGAAGCACGCGGACGCCATGACATCTGAGCAGAGACATCACGCCCGCCAGCACCTTGGTGAACACCCTGGGAGCTGAAGTGAGACCGAAGGGCAAAGCCACAAACTGGTAGTGTTGATCCATCAGAGTGAACCTGAGGAAACTTTGATGACCTGGAAATACAGGAATATGAAGGTAAGCATCTTTGATGTCCACAGAAGCCATGAAATCCCCTTGGCGCAGGGAACTGATGGCAGAGCGCAGAGTTTCCATGCAAAAGCACCTGTCCCTGACAAATTTGTTGAGGATCTTTAAGTCCAGGATGGGCCTGACAGAACCATCTTTTTTGGGTACTGTGAATAGGTTGGAATAAAAGCCCTTGCCTTTTTCTCTTAAGGGGACCTGGCAGATGACCCCCAGCTCCAGGAGGCCTTGCACTGCTTGCACCAGTTCCTGAGCTGACACAGGGTCCTGAGGAATCCGGGATCTGATGAATCTTGGGGGGGGGGTGGGGGCTGCAGGCAGCAAACTCTATCTTGTAACCGGAGGACACTACCTCCTGAATCCACCGGTCTGAGACATGAAGCCTCCAGACGTGAGCGAAGTGCTGCAGCCGTCCCCCCACCCGGATGGGTGAGGGCGCCCCATCATGCCTGAGGGGGCTTGGGGGATGATTTTGCTTTGGGACCCCAGGAGGAGCCAGGACGTCCATGTCCTCTGCCTCTACCCCAGAAATCTCCCCGGGCCCCAGGAAAGGAAACCCCCCTCCCCTGTCTGGCTCCACGGTAAGGGGAGGAGAAGGAACCCTGACCCCGAAAGGGTCTAGATTGCCGCCTGCGCTGGGGTAACCTGCCTCTTAGCAAAAAGATCCAGGCGGTCCCCAAACAGGCGCAGTCCTTTAAAGGGGAAACCAGTGAGGGCCTTCTTGGCAGCGTTGTCAGCAGCCCACTGGCGCAGCCAAACCAAGCGGCGTATAGCCACCACCAGGGCAGATGTACACGTCACAACTGGAAAGTGCATTGAACACCTCACAAGGCAAATCATCAGGGGCACTGTCAAGTATATTTCTGATAAGGGTTCTAGTGGCCACAGCAGTGATGGCAGAGGCACAGACCGGGTGCAGCGCCGTCCCCGCACATGCAAAGGTGTGGGATGCCAGCTGGTCAATGCGCCGGTCCTCAGCATCCCGCAGGGTAGTAGAGTCAGGTGAATGCATGACAGAGGTGTTAGATAGCCCTAGGACCGGGGCATCCACCTCAGGGGGGGGGATGACCAACACTTTATCACATCAGCAGGAAAAGGATACTTCCTATCCCAATTTTTAGGGACCCCCGGAAGTTTACTGGGGCGCTCCCATTCCTTGAGCACAAGGTTATGGAAATGTGCCTGCTCGGGAAATTCCAAATGTGATTTTGCTGTATGGAAAAGCTCCCCCCTTTGCCTGGGAGCCGCAACAGGGAGAGAGATGGACAGAACCTCAAAAATCTGGGTCAATAATCTGTCAGTGTCATCCGGGGCCCAGGGGTCAGAGCCAGAATCGTCATGACCCCTTGGTCTCTCATCAGATGAGCCTGAGTCAGACGGGGTATAGGCACAAAGATTAAAAAACTGCTCAGTTTCCATAGGGAAAAGAGTGACATTAGGCGTTAAGTGCCGCTTTTTTGCAGAGGCCTTACGCGCCAAGGTATTAGCAATCAACTTCTCAACAGTAGCCAGTCTAGAAGACACATCAGGTTGAGAATCCCCACTTGTATGCAACTCAGTAGGAGTGAGATTTAAGCTTGGGGGAGTAGGTGAAGTGAAACGAGGTGCAGCCACTGGCAGGCCAGATTGCAATGCAAGCACCTGTTCAGCACAGGTTACACAGACCCGCGCCTTGTCAGCGTCAGCATGAGGCTGCCCACACGCTACACACAGCCGGTCTTGTCCCGAGGGAACCCCGGTCACATTATCCTGGGATGCCTCCATATGGTGATTATAGCGGCACTGTAGGCCGATAGGGATTAACGCTATACAGCAACCCCGGATGCCCCAATAATCCGCTAGTGAAGTGGGAGTATTACACAAGGCCTACAAGTTATATAACTAATAAAGGGCCGGGAGAAGCCAAAGGGTTCGCCCAGCCTGAAAGACATAAGAAGAAAAGACCATAAGCACAGAGTAATAAAAGGAAGAATATAAAGCCGCCCGCGAGGGCACTTACGGACCGTGGTAGGTAGAGGTCCATCGCGCATGGGCCAACCAAGCAGGTTAAAGATGGCGTCGGTATACCTTGAGGGGCGGGCCCGGTATCGGCGATGACGCGGAGCGCGCCATAGACGGCCCCGTCCCCCCCGAAGAGCGCGAAGCCAGGACGTGCCAAGCAGCCAATGACGGCGCACCAGCGCCTGAGGTAATGGTGGCGCCAAGCGCGGAACATAGTGTGACATAACGGGCGCGCGGCGGTGGCAAATTTGAAAGACAGTAAAAAGGAAGCAAGCCAGCGCGGCGGCTGACGCAAGGCAGAAACAATAAATGATAAAGTGTAAAACACAGAATGCATAGCATACACAGTTACACCCCCCCCTTCTTTTCCCCCGAAGGCTACAAGGAGAATGAGGGAGGACAGTGGCCACTTAATATAGGGCCCACCGGTAGATAGGGGCAACAGTGCGGGAGGGGCATCCCATAGAGGCTCACCATAAGCCTGAACTGCCTACCCTTTGGTGGGGGATTGCGGTGGAGCAGCGCGCCTAAGCACCTAACAGCGGTGCTGCCTATCATCACCCGACCAGCGCAGCCAAGGCTGGGAGGCATATTACTAATGGAACGGGTGGGAATAGTCCTACAGGACCACCGGCTAATAGCCCCGCTCACCTGCGAGTAGAGAGCCATTTCTCGTCCTTCGCAGTCCAGACTGCAGAGAAATTCCGGGGCTTTTGTGGGAGGTCCCCGGGTATTTGAGGGGCCGGGAGGAGCCAATTTTTCATTGTCTCTGCAGTCCAGCGCCATCTGGCGGAGTAATACCCACATGTAAGTAATCTATTTGGAGCAGGGCGTACTGTATTCTAAGAATATTACTTAAACCGGACAAACGCAACAAACATTGATCATATGCATCCCTCCCCAGGACAATTCAGATTGCTGAACATAAAAATGTATTCACCCATTTCTAACTCCTGCTGTGGCAAATAAACAAAATGGCTGTTCATGAATATGCAGGCCGCCTGCAAACAGAAAGTGCTGCTGGGTTTCCTGGTACTGGGCATTGTCCGTTAGGTCAGTTGAATTCAGGCAGCAGCATGGCTGAGATGCTAGGAAAGGAAGCTCCAAAATGGCCCCTACCATTAGCAAATTGGTGAGGAGTCGTTTCAGCTTTGAGTGGATGCAGGAGCAAATGTAAGTGGTGACAGGGATTTTTGGGGGGTTATCTTTTCCAACTGTGCAAGGCTGTTGGTCTGGTTTAACATGGCAAAGTAATATTAATCAGGAGTTAAATGCAGTTGGGGGAAGGATATTGGAGTGGCCTTGTGGTGGACATGGGTATAACTGAAAACAGAATCGTAGAACCAACTGTGCTTTTTTTTAATAAATAAAATGAGAGATCAAAAAGGCCTTTATGCTTAGCAGATAGCAGGGCTGCTTCATTAAAGACCCTTTAGGAGAAGTTTGAAAAACAAACCCCAAAGGTATCCGCCCAGAATGCCTGTAACTTCCACACGGTCAGTCACCTTCTTTAGGACTCCATGTACCTCTCTTATTTCTACCACAACCTTTATATCTATACTTTATGACTTAGGCTACCTTCACATCTATTTGAATGCGGTTGGTGCAACCCATTTTTAGTAGGGATTTGGATTGGGGCTAAAATAATATCGGCATTGCACATACTGTATGCCTTTGCGCCTGTGTTAACAAAAAAAACCCTTTCCAGTTTCTATGCAGTGCCTTCTTGTTCCCTTTAAAAATTCATAGTGCCGCAAACATAAAATGCACGTAGTACCACATGCAATGCACTTTGATGGCCCATATGCAAGCAGAACCTTTTTCATCTGCATTTTCTCTCTTGGTTGAGGTGTGAAAGGGGCCATAGAGGTGTCAGTGTAGAAACTAAAACTGGACCAACAGCCTGGCACAGTTGCAAATGAAAGGTAGCGGCCATTTTGAAGCTTCCTCTCCCAGCATCTCAGCCATGCTGCTGCCTGGATTCAACAGACATAACTGACAATGCACATTAACAGGAAGCCCAGCAGCTGGTTGTGGGTGGCCTGCAAATGCATGAGCAGCCATCTTGTTTCTAATATTCACTATAGAAGGTAAATTTAACCGGACCAACAGCCTGGCACAGTTGGAAAGGAAAAGTAGCGGCCATGTTAGAGCTTCATCTCCCAGCATCTCAGCCATGCTTCTGCCTGGATATAACTGACTATTCACAGTAACAGGAAGCCCAGCAGCACTTCCTGTGGGTAGGTGGTCTGCAAATGCACGAGTTGCCATTTTGTTTCTAAAAATTGCTACAGTAGGAGTTAGAAAAACGTAAATTAATTTTTATGTGCAGCAATCTAAATTGCCCTGGGGAGGGATGCATATGAGCACTGTTTGTTGTGTTGGTCTGGTTTAAGCCAAATTTGACTGTTGGTCTACTTTAATTTATGGCACTGCTATATCTGCTGCAAATGCAGGAACACATGCGATACCTACAGGTGTGAATGCAGCCTAAACAGTTCCCCAGGGATGAGGTTTGCTGCTGCACTCTCCACTTCTGCTTTATCCAGCCTATCACAATACACCCCTTCCCCTGCAGTAAAAGCTAGGCCAGCTGGCTCCCTAAAGGGACAAGAGAGGCAAAAAACAAACAAAACATACTCACCCTTTGTCCAACACAGCTTATCTGCACTAATCCATAAGTAGTATAAGGCTTACCTCCTGAGATAAAATCTTATGGAGGCCATTCACCACTGTGTTGAACGCCTACCCACTACATCAATTAGTGACTTCAGTATGTCCAATTCAACCTGGCACATCCCTTCCATTGCAGTAATAGCAGTGCAGCCAGTGGCACTCTCCACTTCTGCTTTATCCAGCCTATCCCAAAACATCCCTTTCACTACAGTAAAAGCTAGGACCAGCTGGCTCCCTAAATGGACAAGAGAGGTAAAAAAGTACAATTCTGTGATTACTCACCTGTAGAATTGGTATTATGGGTATACAGCACGTCCTGCTCCAGATAGTAATTCCTTACATTTGAATTATACATCCAAAAGATGGCGCTGGACTGAAGAGACAGCAAAAAGTGGCTCCTCCCAGCCCCTTATATTCTAGGACCTCCCACAAATTCCCCAGTATTGACAGTTAGCAAGAAGCCGGGAGAATAATAAACATAATCAAACAATTTTAACCATGAGAACAATCACCATACAGAGGCACTAAGAACAATGAAAAACAAGGGTGGGGTGGAGCAGGACGTGCTGTATACTCATAATACCAATTCTACAGGTGAGTAATCACAAAATTGAATTGTTCTAAGGATACAGCACGTCCTGCTCCAGATAGTAATTCCTTACGTTTGGGACATCCAATAGCAGTGTCCGTAAGGTAGGGTGGGATCCCCAAAAGCAACAACAAGTAGATTAAACCACTGTCGCCTGCAGAACTTTGCGGTCAAAAAACAGCATCAGCTGAGGCCCTAACATCAACCTTGTAAAACATAGAAAAAGTATGAACAGAAGACCAAGTAACGGCCTTGCAAACTTGTTCAACAGAAGCCTGGTGCTGAAAGGCCCAAGAGGCACCAATAGCACGAGTGGAATGAGCAGTAAGGGGGAAGGAAGGATCCTTCCCTTTAGCAGAATAGGCCTGAATAACAGCCTGACGGATCCACTTGCTGATAGTAGACTTAGCTGGAGCCAGACCTTTCTTGGGACCCGAAGGGACCACAAAAAGAGCATCAGTCTTCCTGAAGGGCTCAGTAGCCACCAAATAGAACTTCAGGTTCCTGACCACATCCAAGGAATGTAGAGCCCTCTCCTTAGAGTTACTAGGATTAGGGCACAGAGAAGGTAGAACAATGTCTTGATTGAGATGAAAAGCAGACACAACCTTAGGCAGAAAATCTGGCTTAAAGCGAAACACCACCTTGTCCTGGTGTCTCTCAAAGTAAGGGGGCTTGATGGAGAGCGCCGCCAACTCAGAAACACGCCTAACAGAAGTGATAGCCACTAAAAAGACTACCTTAAGGGTAAGAATGGACAAAGCAGCCTCACGCAGAGGCTCAAAGGGAGACCCCTGCAAGGCAGATAGGACCAAGTTCAAGTCCCAGACTGGTAACATAGGCGTACGTGGGGGGCGCACATGAGTAACCCCCTGGAAAAAAGTCCTGACCAGATGATGCTGAGCAAAAGATCTCTGAAAGAAAACAGCCAAGGCAGACACATTACCCTTCAGAGTGCTGAGTTGAAGCCCCAGATCCAAACCATGTTGGAGAAACTCCAGAATCCTAGGAATAGAAAACACACAACAGGGAAGAGATTTAGCCTCACACCAGTCAATGTAGGTACGCCAAACCCTATAGTAAATGGAAGAAGAGGACTTTTTCCTAGCCCTGATCATGGTGTCAACAACAGAGGCAGGCAGCCCCTTTTCCATTAGGATGGAGGTTTCAGCAGCCAGGCCGTTAAAGCCAGCGTTTGTAAATTGGGGTAGCGTAGCCGCCCCTGAATGAGCAGGTCTGGATCCCTGGGCAGGGCGTACTGATCTACCGCCAGCTGCACGATGTCTGCGAACCACACTCTTCTTGGCCAACAGGGGGCCACCAGGATTGCTGGCACCCCTTCCTGAGCTATCTTTCGCAGAACCCTGCCCAACAGGGGAAATGGGGGAAAGACATACAGTAGCTGAAAGCCCTGCCAGGGCATTGTCAGAGCATCCACGGCAATGGCCAGAGGGTCCTGTGACAGAGACACAAAGACTGGAAGCTTGTGATTGTGACAGGACGCAAACAGATCCACATCTGGCTGACGCCAACGGTGACACAGAGAGCGAAAAAACCCTGTTGCTGAGGGACCATTCCCCCAGGTGAGAAGTCCCCCTGCTCGGAGAGTCTGCCTCCAAATTCTCCACCCCCGGAATGTACACAGCTGCGATGCAGGGGACATTGTCCTCTGCCCAGGACAGGATCAGAGACACTTCCTTGAGGGCCCCCTTGCTCCGGGTCCCTCCCTGATGATTGATGTAGGCAACCGGCGTCTGGTTGTTCGTGCAGACCTGAACAGCCCGACCCCGAAGGAGCAGGGTCAAGTGGGCTAGAACCAACCTGATCGCCCTCAGTTCCAGAATGTTGATAGGGATGTGGGCCTCCTGAGGGCCCCACTGCCCCTGGAAGGTTAGGGATCCCCAGAAGCCCCCCCAACCTGTCAGACTGGCATCCGTGGTGTCTCCCAGCAAGGGGCCAGAAAAGATCTGCCCACCAACAGGTTCCTTGAGTCCAGCCACCACGAGAGGGACCGCCTGGCTAGGGGGGACAGAACCAAGACCTGATCCAGAGACACAGGGTCCCTGTCCCATACAGACAAGAGGTGGAGTTGAAGAGGCCTCATGTGGAACTGAGCATAAGGAACCGCCTTGAAGCAGGACTCCATCAGGCCCACCAGCTGCATTCCCTGCCTGATGGAAGCATGAGGGCATGACAGAAGGAGCTGAGCTTGCGCCTGCAGACTGTCCACCTTCTGCTGAGGAAGAAAGATCCTGGCCCGAGCTGTATCCAGATTCATGCCCAGAAATGGCTGTACCAAAGAGGGAGACAGGGAAGATTTGGAGTGGTGTATCACCCAGCCGAATGACTCCAGAGTGGAAACCACCCTCCGAGTATCCAGCTCTGCCTGTTGGAAGGACGGAGAAGTGATAAGAATGTCGTCCAAATAGGGAAGAATGCAAATGCCCTGAGTTCTCAGCAGAGCCATAATGCCCGCCAGCACCTTGGTGAATACCCTGGGAGCTGAAGTAAGACCGAAGGGCAAAGCCACAAACTGGTAATGTTGATCCTCCAGAGCAAACCTGAGGAATCTCTGATGACCTGGAAAAACTGGAACGTGGAGGTAAGCATCCTTGATGTCCACAGAGGTCATGAAGTCCCCTGGGCGTAGTGAACTTACAGCTGAGCGCAGAGTCTCCATGCGAAACCTCCTGGGTCTGATAAACTTGTTGAGAAGCTTTAAATCCAGGATGGGCCTGACAGACCCATCTCTTTTGAGAACGGTGAAAAGGTTGGAAAAGTAGCCCTTGCCCCTTTCCCCTAAGGGCACTTGGCACTGGACCCCCAGCTCCAGTAGATTCTGCACAGCAAGCAACAGGCCCTGAGCTGACAGGGGGTCTCGAGGCATCCGGGATCTGATGAACCTTGGGGGCGGCCAGGCTGCCAACTCTTGTAACCAGAGGACACTACCTCCTGAATCCACCGGTCTGAGGCATGACGCCTCCAGACGTGAGCAAAGAGCCGAAGCCGTCCCCCCACCCGGATGGGTGAGGGCGCCCCTTCATGCCTGAGAGGGCTTGGGGGAAGACTTAGATTTAGAACCCCAGGAGGATCCAGGGCGGCCACGTCCTCTGCCCCTGCCCCAGAAATCTCCTCAGGCCCCTGCAAATGATGCTCCCCTTCCCACTCTGGACCCACGGTAGGAGGGAAGAAAGGAACCTGAACCCCGAAAGGGCCAAGACTGTCTCTTGCCCTGGGGTAACTTGCCTCCCTTAGCAAACAGGTCCAGGCAATCCCCAAAAAGACGCAGCCCTTTAACCCAGTGAGAGCCTTCTGGGCAGCGTTGTCAGCTGCCCACTGGCGCAGCCAAACCGAGCGGCGTATAGCCGCCGCTAAGGCAGAAGCCCTGCCACACATTCTAATGGTATGATCCAAGGCAGAGAGGCCATATGCTACAAATTCATCACAACGCAGAAGAGCACTATACTCAGCACTAGCTGCCTCATCAGGAGCCCCATCTAAAATACTCCTGAGCAGAGTCCTAATAGCCACCGCTGTAATGGCAGAGGCACAAACTGGGCGCAGCGCAGACCCTGCACAGACAAAGGCATGGGAAGCCAGCTGATCAATGCGCCGGTCCTCACCATCTCTCAGTGTAGTAGAGTCAGGGGAATGCATGATAGAAGTATTGGACAACCCCAGAATCGGAGCATCCACCCCTGGAGGGGACGACCAATGCTTAACCACTTCAGCAGGGAAAGGGTACCTCTTATCCCAATTTTTAGGCACCCCAGGGAGCCTGCTCGGGCGCTCCCACTCCTTGAACACAAGATTATTAAAGTGGGTTTGCTTAGGAAACTCCAAACGTGGCTTAGCCGTGTGAAACAACTCCCCCTGCAGAGGAGCCGCGGCAGGAGGAGAGATAGAAAGCACTTCAAAAATGTGAGCCAAAAGCCTGTCAGTATCATCTGGAGCCCATGGGTCAGAGCCAGAATCAGCATAACCCTTAGGCTGCTCATCAGATGATTCTGAATCAGAAAACAATTCCCCTTCTTCCAGGGGGGTATAGCCAGCCAGGTCAAAAAATTCCTCAGCCTCCATAGGAAATAAGTTAATGCCAGGTGCCGCCTCTTAGCCGAGGCCTTATGCGCCATAGAGCCAGCAATCAGCTTCTCAATACTAGCCACCCTGGTAGACAAACCAGGCTGCGACTCCCCACTGGTATGCACCTCACTGGGAGTCAGATGTAAGCGTGGGGGAGTGGGCGAAGCCACACGGGGCGCAGGCCCAGCAACAGGTAACCCAGATTGCAGAGCAAGCGCCCGCTGGGCACAGGGTACACAAACCTGCACATTGTCATCACTAGTAGGGGACACCCCACACGCCACACACAGCCGGGCTTGTCCCGAAGGAACCCCAAGCACATTATCCTGAGAAGCCTCCATATGGTGGTTATCACGGCCACAGGCCAATAGGGATTTACACAATAAAGTCACCCGGAATGCCCCAACACCCGGGATGACCCAATAGCCCGCTAGGGAAGTGGGAGGTAAAGGCAGAGTAGGCCTCTAAAAGCAACTAAATAGAGGGGATAGGCCGGGAGAAACCACAATTAAGTTTGACCCGCCTGCAAGACATAAACAAAAAGTCCCGTAAACGGTATGCATACACAACAATAAAATAAAGATAAGCCTGCCCCCAGGGGCACTTACGGACCGTGGTAGGTAGAAGCCAGCCACCCAGCACGAGAAGGCCAAAATACAATTCTGCGATTACTCACCTTGTAGAATTGGTATTATAAGTATGCAGCACGTCCTGCTCCAGATAATGATTCATAACAGATGGGATTACCTCCGCCAGAGGGAGCTTAACTGCAGAGATGGCAAAAAGAAGCCCCTCCCGGTCCATATATACCTGGGACCTCCCACAAATTCCCCAGTATAGAAAAGCAGTAAGGAGAGCCAGGAGAAGGCAATGAAATTAACAACGTTAACAAGGATAACAATCACCATACAGAGGATCCAAGATAATGCAAACAGGGTGGGGTGGAGCAGGACGTGCTGCATACTTATAATACTAATTCTACAAGGTGAGTAATCACAGAATTGTATTATTCTAAGCATGCAGCACGTCCTGCTCCAGATAATGATTCATAACAGATGGGACATCCAATAGCAGTGTCTGTAACTAGGGTGGGATCCCAAAAGCAACAACGTGCAGTTCAAACCACTGCCGCCTGCAGAACTTTGCGGCCAAAAACAGCATCCGCTGAGGCCCGAACAAGTAAGAACGTGTGTAAAACTTGGAAAAGGTATGAACAGAAGTAGCAGCCTTACAAACTTGTTCAACAGAAGCCTGGTGCTGGAAGGCCCAGGAGGCCCCAACAGCACAGGTAGAATGAGCAGTAACACGGAAAGGAGGATCCTCTCCCCTAGCAGAATAGGCCCTAAAAATAGCCTGACGAATCCATTTTCCGATAGTAGACTTAGCAGGTGCCAGGCCCTTCTTGGAGCCCGAAGGAACAACAAACAAGGCATCAGTCTTTCTAAAAGGTGCAGTAGCCACCAAGTAGTACTTCAAATTCCTGACCACATCCAGGGAATGTAAGGCCTTGGAATTACCAGGATAAAGGCACAAGGAAGGAAGAACAATGTCCTGATTGAGATGGAAGGCAGAGACCACCTTAGACAAAAAATCAGGTTTAAAGCGGAAAACCACCTTGTCCCGGTGTCTCTCAAAGTAGGGGGCCTGAATAGAAAGGGCCGCCAACTCCGAAACACGCCTGACAGAGGTGATAGCCACCAAAAAGGCAACCTTAAGAGTAAGAAGAGACAGAGGAGCCTCATGCACAGGCTGAAATGGAGGGCCCTGAAGGGCAGACAAAACCAAATTCAAGTCCCAAACTGGCAACAGAGGCTTGCGAGGGGGACGCAAATGAGCAAACCCCTGGAAGAAGGTCTTGACCAGAGGATGTTGAGCGAAGAATCTCTGGAAGAAAACAGCCAAAGCAGAAACGTGGCCCTTGAGCGTGCTGAGCTGAAGTCCCAGATCCAAACCATGCTGAAGGAATTCCAGAATCTTAGGAATGGAAAACACCCGACATGGAAGGACCCTAGACTCACCTCAGTCAATGTAGGCCTGCCAGATCCTATAGTAGATGGTGGAAGAGGATTTCTTCCTAGCCCTGATTAGAGTGTTAACTACAGACTCAGAAAGCCCCTCTTCTCTTAAGATGGAGGTTTCAGCAGCCAGGCCGTCAAAGCCAGCGTTTGTAAATTGGGATGGCATAGCCGCCCTTGAGTGAGAAGGTCCGGGACCAGGGGCAGAGCGCACTGATCTACCGCCAGCTGAACGATATCCGCGAACCACACCTGTCTTGGCCACTGGGGGGACCACCAGGAATGCCGGTACCCTTTCCTGAGCCAGCTTGCGCAGAACCCTGCCCAGCAGGGGAAATGGAGGAAAAAGATACAGGAGACGGAACCCCTGCCAGGATAGAGTCAGAGCATCCACCGCAAGGGCCAGGGGATCCTGGGACAGAGAGACAAAGACTGGGAGCTTGTGATTGTGGCGGGACACACACAGATCCACATCCGGTACCCCCCAAAGGTGATATAAGGACAGGAAGACCTCGCTGCTGAGAGACCATTCCCCCAGGCGAGAGGTCCCCCTGCTCAGAGAGTCCGCCTCCAGATTCTCCACCCCCGGAATGTACACTGCCGAGATGCAAGGAACATTGTCCTCCACCCAGGACAGGATCATGGACACCTCCTTGAGGGCACTCTTGCTTCGAGTCACTCCCTGATGATTGATGTAGGCAACCGCCATCTGGTTGTCTGAGCGAACTTAGACCGGCCGGCCCTGAAGGTGAGGAGTCAACTGGGCCAGTACCAACCGAACCGCCCTCAGTTCCAGGACATTGATGGGGGCATGGGCCTCCTGAGAAACAAAGGGGGGGTGGCAGCCGCTCAGACCATTTTATAACTAACCTGGGAGGTGCACGTTAGCAGGGCAATTAGTACACACAAGTCTTAAAGGAGCCACAGCACTCAACCCTGTTAGCTTGCAGGCCAGCCTCTTGCACTTGAGAGGTTTAGGGCAACCTCAGGTAAGCCTGCTCCCAATTTATCTATTGCACTGTATGTCCCAAATGGGCTCTCAGAGATTAGAGTTAGGACTGCACCCCACAGAGGCACTTTGGCGTAGTGGTGCAGCTTAAGCATACTTCTGCAGATGTGTGTGACCGAGTCCTCTGTTTTTAACCAAGTTTAGAGACAGATTATAGGCTGGCCTGCAAGCTAACAGGGTTGAGTGCTGTGGCTCCTTTAAGACTTGTGTGTACTAATTGCCCTGCTAACGTGCACCTCCCAGGTTAGTTATAAAATGGTCTGAGCGGCTGCCACCCCCCCTTTGTTTCTTTTGAATTTGTGCAAGCACATGGTGTGTGGGGTCTAGGCTGTATTGCAAGGTCTTTGACCCTTCCACCCCATGGCTTGCACTTGAGAGGTTTAGGGCAACCTCAGGTAAGCCTGCTCCCAATTTATCTATTGCACTGTATGTCCCAAATGGGCTCTCAGAGATTAGAGTTAGGACTGCACCCCACAGAGGCACTTTGGCGTAGTGGTGCAGCTTAAGCATACTTCTGCAGATGTGTGTGACCGAGTCCTCTGTTTTTAACCAATTATAGATGGGCCTCCTGAGGACCCCACAGCCCCTGGAATTGAAGGGCTCTCCAGAAGCCCCCCAACCCGGCAGACTGCCATTCGTGGTGACCACCCTAGGCCAGCCACCACAAGAGGGACCGCCGGGCCAGAGGAGACAGAACAAAGGCCTGATCCAGAGACAGGGGACTCTTGTCCCAGACTGACGAGAGATGGCGTTGAAGAGGTCTCATGTGGCACTAAGCATAAGGAACTGCCTTGAAGCAGGACACCATTTGTCCCACAAGCTGCATTCCTTGCCGGATGGAAGGGCGAGGGCAAGACAGGAAGGAAATGAACCAGAGCTTGAAGAGAATCTACCTTCTGCTGAGGAAGAAAAATCCTGGCCTGAACCGTATCCAGATTCATGCCCAGGAAGGAGGTCACCAGAGACGGAGACAGGGAGGATTTGGGGTGATTGATCACCCATCCGAATGTTTCCAGAGCAGTCACCACCTGCTGGGTATCCACTTCTGCCTGCTGGAAAGAATGAGAGGTGATGAGAAGGTCGTCCAGATAAGGAAGAATACGAATGCCCCAAGCTCTGAGTAGAGCCATAACACCTGCCAGCAGCTTGGCGAAGACTCTGGGGGCCGAGATGAGAAAGAAGGGCAGTGCTACAAATTGGTAGTGTTGGTCCTCCAATGCGAACCTGAGGAACCTCATGCCCTGGGAAGACTGGCACATGAAGGTAAGCATCCTTGATGTCTATGGAGGTCATGAAGTCCCCCGGCGCAAAGAGCCGATAGCGGAGCGCAGGGTCTCCATGCGAAAGTGTCTGGTCCTGATGAACTTGTTGAGGAGCTTTAAGTCCAGGATGGGTCTGATGGAACCATCCCTTTTGGGTACTGTGAAGAGATTGGAATAAAAACCCCGACCTCTCGCCCCAGGAGGGACCTGACAGATAATCCCCATGTCCAATAGGTTTTGTACAGCCAGAAACAGACCCTGAGCTGCCAGGGGTTCTGGAGGAATCCGAGACCTGAGGAATCTTGGAGGCGGCCAGGCAGCAAACTTTAGCTTGTAGCCGGAGGACACAACCTCCAGAATCCACCTGTCTGAGACCTGCTGTCTCCAGACAGGAGCGAAGAGCCGCAGCCGTCCCCCCACCCGGATGGGTGAGGGCACCCCTTCATGGCTGAGGAGGCTTGGCGACAGATTTGAGTCTGGACCCCCAGGAAGATCCGGAGCGGGCACGACCTCTGCCCCTGCCCCAGAAGTCCCTCCTATGACTTGCAAAGGAAACCCCTCTCCCAGGCCTGGATCAACGGTAGGAGGGGGCAAAGGCACCAGAACCCTGAAAGGGCCGCAGCAGCTTCCTACGCTGAGGCAACTTACCCCCCTTGGCAAACAGGTCCAAGCGATCACCAAATAGGCGCAGCCCCTTAAAGGGGAGCCCAGTGAGGGCCTTCTTAGCAGCGTTATCAGCTGCCTAATGACGCAGTCAAACAGAGCGGCGTATAGCAACCACCAAGGCAGAGGTTCTACTACACATCCTAATGGTGTCATCCAAGGCAGAAAGGACATATGCAATGAACATTTCACACTGCGACAAGGCCCTGAACTCGGCACTAGAAGTCAGGGGCACCTTCCAACAGACCCTTGAGGAGAGTCCTAACAGCAACAGCAGTAATAGCAGAAGCACAGACAGGACGTAAGGCAGACCCCACACAAGCAAAGGCATGGGAGGCCAGCTGGTCAATGCGCCGGTCCTCAGTATCCTTGAGGGTAGTGGAATCAGTGGAATGGACCACAGATGTCCATTACTGGAGCATCCACTTATGGGGGAGGTAGACCAACATTTAACCACATCAGTGGGAAAAGGGTACCTTTTATCCCAGCCTTTAGGGATTCCGGGAAGCCGGCCGGGACACTCCCATTCTTTGAGAACAAGATTATTGAAATGGGCTGTTCTGGAAATTCCAGACGTGGTTTAGCAGTACTGAAAAGTTCCCCCTGTAGCTTGGGAGCGCAGCAGGAAGGGAGATCGAAAGCGCATCAAAATCTGAGTTAACAGTCTATTGGTGTCATCAGCATCCCAGTGATCAGAGCCATAGTCAGCACCACTGAAATGCTGATCATCAGATAACTCTGAATCCGAGAATAATTCACCCTCTTCAAGTGGGGTATAATCAGACAAATCAAGGAAATTCTCATTCTCCACAGGAAAGGCAGACGCACCTGGCGCCACATGCCTCCTTTTAGCCGGGGCCTTACGGGCCGCAGAGCTAGCAATCAGCCTCTCAATGTTAGCCAACCTGGAAGACACGTCAGGCTGAGACTCCCCACTAGTATTTAGTTCACTGGGAGTCATAATCAAGCGAGGGGGAGTGGGTGAGGACATAGTGGGCGCAGGCCCAGTCACAGAAACCCCAGAATGCAGCGCAAGCGCCTGCTGCGCGCAGGGTACACAGACCCGCACATTATCGCTCACAGGGGATGCCCCACACACTACACACAGCCGGGCTTGTCCCGAGGGGACCCCGAGCACAATATCCTGTGAAGCCTCCATATGATGATTAAGGTGGCACAACTGGCCAATAGGAATTATGCCAAAAAAGCAACCCGGGATTCCCCAAATGTCCGCCAGGGAAGTAGGAGGATTTAAGTGTAGGCCTCTAATAAAGTTATTAAAACTAATAGAGGGGACAGGACCAGGAGAAACCTCTTAATCCAGTAATCCGGCCTGAAAGACATAATAGAGACACCCCATAAGCACACAGGAAAAAAACAAATGAATAAAAGTAAAGCCCGCAGGGGCACTCACGGACCGCGGTGGGGGAGCCAGCAATCACACCAGGAGAGGACCAAAATGGCGCTGGAGGAATCTCAAGGGGCGGGCCGCAGGAGGGTCCGACGCGGAATGCGCCGACAGAGCAAGCCATGCCCCCTCCGAGAAGCGCAGGGATAGGCCAGGCGTGACAGCCAATGGGTGCGCAGGGATTATTGATGACGATGCCGCCGCTGACCGCGGCCGCCAGAAGGCGCGCGTGTCAGTGGCAGCAAATTCCAACGACAAAGTAAAGACAGAGCGCGGAGCCCCTGGGACCCCGAGCATTAAGAAGTGCAAAAAAACACAATAAGTGCACATACACCCCCCCGAACGGGATACTGAACGGATAACGAGAGAGGGGGAGAGTGGATGTCAATAAAAGACCCACCAATGACCAGGGCAGGGAAGGGGAAGAGCGGACGGGGCATTCCAATTCAGGTTCACCATAACCTGCACCGCCTACCCTTTGGTGGGGGACTGCGGTCGGAGCAAAGCTCCGCAAAGGATAGCACCTATGATAGGTGCTGCCTACCATCACCCAACCAGCGCAGCCAAAGCTGGGAGGCATAAGTAAAAGGTGGAACGGGTGGGAATAGTCCTACAGGGCCGCGGGCTGTTAAGCCCCGCTCACCTGCGATAAGAGAAGCCATCTTCTGACCTTCGCAGCCGACTGCAGAGAAGAAACTGGGGAATTTGTGGGAGGTCCCGGATATATATGGACCGGGAGGGGCCTCTTTTTGCCATCTCTGCAGTCAAGCGCCCTCTGGCGGAGGTAATCCCATCTGTTATGAATCATTATCTGGAGCAGGACATGCTGCATACTTAGAATATGGCGCCCGCAGATACCTTGATACCCCGACCCCCTCCCCGAAGAGCGCGAAGGCGCCCACGTGACTATGTCAGCCAATGATGGCACAGCAGCGCCCGAGGTAAAGTCGCCGCCGACTACGGAACGCCGTACATGCGCGTGCGCGGCAGCATTTTTAAAAGCAACCAGTGCAACCAACACACGCGCGGCAACACAAGACAAGCCATACCGCGTAAACCATACCAGTGAAGAATACACCTACAACACACACCACACCCCCCCTCCCGAGAATACCAGGGAAGGCGAGGGAGGGCAGCGGCCAACCTAACAGGAGCCCACAGATGGGCAGGGGGCGAGAGCGTGAGAGGGGCATCCCATAAGGCTCACCATGGGCCTATACCGCCTACCCTTTGGTGGGGGATTGCGGTCGGAGCAGCGCTCCTTAAGCACCTGACAACGGTGCTGCCTACCGTCACCCAACCAGTGCAGCCAAAGCTGGGAGGCATAAAAAGGAGGAACGGGTGGGAATAGTCCTACAGGGCCGCAGGCTAATAGCCCCGCTCACCTGCGAATAGAGAGAGCCATCTTCTTGTCATCGCAGCGCCGACTGCAGAGAAAATCTGGGGAATTTGTGGGAGGTCCCTGGAATATAAGGGGCCGGGAGGAGCCACTTTTTGCTGTCTCTGCAGTCCAGCGCCATCTTGTGGATGTATAACCCAAACGTAAGAAATTACTATCTGGAGCAGGATGTGCTGTATACTTAGAATAAAACTCACCCTTTGTCCAACACAGCTTATCTGGACTAATCCATAAGTAGTATAAGGCTTATCTACTGAGATGAAGTCTTATGGAGGCCATTCACCACTGTGTTGAATGCCCACCCACTACATCAATTACAGTGACTTCCGTATGTCCAATTCAACCTGGAACATCCCCCCCTTCCATTGCAGTAATAGCAGTGCAGCCAGTGGCTGGTGTCTTCCACTGTTTACGCTAGTAAACAGGGAATTGATCCCATGATGTGGTGTTTTTTTTACTACTGGATTAGGATGGATCAGCTGCTGGGGACAGCAAGGTTAGCATGTGTTTTTTTGCCTGGATTTTAAGCAAAGGCTACACACAACTGGTGTCGAATCACATTGAGATGCCCTTAATGTCTACCTAAACCCTCCTTTCAACTTGTACCAGGTTTTACAAAAACTTTAATCCACCTACTCCCACTGACCAAATTTAAAAAAGATACTAAAGTTTTTTCCTTATTGGAGCCTTGTATGATATGGAGCCCACTGGTCCTCCTGGCAGAGAAGATGCAGCGGCCACACGTGAGCAACTGTTTCTTGTCTCGTAAGACAGAGCAACATTTTGGACCAAGACCCTCCCTGGAAACGAGCTACAAAAGAGGGTTTAGGCCCACTTTAAACTCTGAAAGGCTATAAATAAAAAGTACACACCAACAGTACTTCAAAACAAAATGCATTTTTCAATTTGATATATGTACAGAAATTTAATTAACAGGCAACCAGATTTCCCTGAAAAACATGGGTATTTAAACATAGCTTTGGCGAATACAAAATATGGCAAACCTTTATATAAAATGATATTGCAGATTATATTTAAAATAAGAATGAGCTGTGGAAGTAGCATGCAACATCCCACATAAGTTAGTCAAGTGCATATATAATATTGCTGGAAATAAACACTTAGGCCTCGATTCAGTGAGAGATGGTAGTAAAAACTTCACGTTATGAGAATGCCACCTTTTAGGAATCAACAGAGGAAGAGTAAAACGTTCACTACATTTCTTCAGGGTAAAAAGTGCTATTGCCTTTCATGGTTTTCCTAGTTGGTGATCTTGAATCAAGGCTCAAGTAAGGGTATACGGGTAAGAACCCTTTAAAATAGTTAATGTGCCTGCCACCCCCTGACACCTATTTTTTGTAAGATGAGTGTTGGTTCATTTTAACCCGGAGTCCCAGGAAATTAAGCTGCAGTTATTGGAAGCCGCACATAGCAGGCTGAGAATGGTCATGTAAATCTGTACCACATGAATCTACTTTGCTATACGTACTCAGAGAGACTTCACTAGTGGCAATTTAAGCTCATTTTTTATATGTTTGGCTTACAAGTTCATATAGAATTAGCATGAAAAATGAAAAAAGTAATATAGTGATTTTCTCCACTGTTTCTGTTTAGAGCCAACATTATAAAAATACACAAAGTGGCAAAGCAAAACTGGCATGGAAAACATTACCAAAGTGGCCGACAGCAGATCCCATGTTTCCACAGCCATAAGACAAATATCAATGGGACTTGCTCCAGTTTTTGACTGTAAAACCCACATGGCAAAGTACAGACGCTATTGTAAGCGGGTGAACAAAACTAATATGGGGTTCTGTGTCAGTGACACACATTGCTTTTTTTTTTTTTTACTATATGTACACAACGTAACAGGAAAGTTCAAGTGACTTCAAAGCTTACCTATATTACAAAAAATGAAAAAAAAAATAAAAAATTCATCCAGAGTTGTCCTCTACTAATGGCACAGGCACTTCCGCTTCAGGAGTAGGAAGTCTGTGGTTGCATAGACAGACTTATCCCTGGCATTACGAATACAACCAAAATAGAGGAAATTGCACAAAGTACCCAACGTCTAATGTGACAGATTTACACTCCTATACACGTATTCAAGATGAACTGCAGACAGACAAGAAAATATCTCTACTACAGTGCAACTTCACATGACAAGTCTAGAACTCTATGCGAGTTTGATAACAAGCCATTAACCACTAGCAATTGTCATGTCTGCCTGGCGGTGAGAACACAGCACAGGAAAGCTGATACATTTGCCATGAGATTGAAAGGAGTATACAAGAAAACCTAGAGTTTCACACTGTGTGGCATCTCCAATGGATGGGGGGGGGGGGGGGGTCTATAACAGGTTTTGGTTGGTTTCAAAGCAGAGAATGAACATGAGTATTTATGAGAATAAAGGTAAGACATTTATTCTCAAATGAATACACAAGGCGCAACAGGGTGTGTTCCTTCTTTGCATGCTTGATAGACAGGCTTACAGCAGAACACAGGATTTTGACGCGTGCCCTGCCCTGGGGGCATCATGAATTGGGATGCCCCGCTTTGCGAACCCCCCAGAACACCCTGTAAAATTCATTCAGCAAACTGCTCTTACGTTCTGCAATAGGAGCGCAAGCGGCTGAGTCTCCAGCAGCAGGCATGCTCTCACCCCAGTCTATCTAAATTCAGATAGACTGGAGCGCGCACACAGCTGGAAGCTGCAGGGGATGTGGCTGGTTGTGATCCATTTGCGGAATGACAGTCATTGCTCTGTTTGAACGAGTGCATGTGCCCTGGAACTGGAAACAGGTAAGCTTTTGCTGGTGAACCGGGGGGTTTCACACAGTGGCGCAACCTAGTTCGAGAACTGGAATCTAAAAGCTGGCGTGCTTGGGGTTTGTTCTGCTTTAAGACATTTACAATACCAGTTAACCAGTTAACCATTATCTCATTGGGAAAAATAGTTACGCAATGCAGACTTTTATCTAAGTAAGAAAGAAAACTAGGAAAAGAGGTCCAATGGTCAAGTCCTGTGCATAGCCAGAGCTGTGACTTGGCTTGTCGTTAATTCTTATCAAGCAGAACTTTTTTTTCCGATGGATTTTTGGCTGAAGCACAAACCCTCCTAAATTTTTCAAGAGTTACTTCTACCATGCTGCATGTATTTAATATGGGCCGGGCTCTTAGTCAATACACTTCCTTGGAGTTTTGCTACCATGTATGGCTGGTCTATTTCCAGAATCCATTGACACATTTATGCAAATATTAAAACAAATATGGAGCACTATTGGTTGGAGAGGTTTCAAGTGCATGTTGTTTTAGAAGGTCACGTTAAATTATAATCATTTAGGTCATTATACTATGTTTGTAAGACTGTACAATCAGATATTAGTGTTCTTCTAAAACTTCACATAATCTACATGGTTTGCTTTGGAAGCACAATTACATAAAATATTGCCGTACCAGCATCATTTGCAATAATAACCTAATATGTGTGTGAAACAATGTGATGCATATATACTATCCCTGTAAACATATGACTTGCTATATCCAGAATGATTCAGAATACCAAGCTACTGTACACTGGTTAGTAGAAAATGATACACATTTTTACAGATTACCGCTGCCCTGTAAAAAGCAAACAGCCAGAAAGCAGCATGGTTTAGGTCCATAAAAGCTGCCATGGCACCTCTTCGGGGTTATGCACTTGGTCATCACATAGGGGGTTAGGATATATTTCCAGGAAGAGAAACTGAGGAATTTTTCATCAGGAAGATTCACCAGCTGTGATCATTTCAGACGTCCCATAACCATAGTGAGGAAATCATCATAGCTGATTTTGGCGGTGCCGCTTCGCGTGGTGTCCTTTTCTCGGAATGCTTCGGTCATACTCTGCAGCTTGGTACAAATCTGTATAAAGCCATCAAGCTGCAAGGTCGGGTTGGCTGCACGAGCTGCATATCGGGATAGGATATGCTGAGTAAACTGTGGACTTAAGTTGTAGCCCATCTGGGAAAGAGCTGGGAAGAGAGAAGACCATTAGAGTAAGAGGCGGACCATAAAACATACAGTATTATACAGTCATATAGCTGTCTGATCAGTTAGCCTGTTGGACCTATTGGCTCTATGGGTACGAGCCAGCATGTTCTGATTAATAGTTCTTTCCCCAACTGCCACCAAGGTTTAGGTTTATAAATTGGGTGCCAACACGTGTAGCATTGCCATACAGATACAGCACAGCAATGAAGAGATCACGCACACATTGCAGTCAGCTGTGAAGCAGTTTATATTGTTTAACCAGGGCGCGGTCACATTACTGTTTTTTGTATAATCCACACACCTAGCTGTTTAAAACTAAACATAGCAGGGAGACTTTTTTTTTTTTTTTACAATGTAACAGGAATCCTGCCCTGCTTGTTACATGATACAGTGCAGTAGCAGTGCAGGTTAAACAGTTTTATTACAGGCCATGCTGCTGCCTCTGTATTTCACAGCACAGTGATTTTAGTATAACCAGTTTGATAAATAAGACTCAGTACAAACCATCTATGCAAAAAAATTAGATGTTAATGGGAAGGAAGCACTGAATGTGCCTTTACATAATAAGCCATATGGCCATTAACCCTTGTGCCAGCCTACCTGATGTCAGACCATTTTTCACTATTTTGCGCTATACACGTTCAACTGTGATTTCTGAAGGGGTTTCCCCAGAAATTGATATATCGTTTTTTCAGAAGAGTCTGGGCTTTAATAGGAAATGTCTTGTTTGTCATTTTTGTGCGTATTCTTAATAACTTTGGGTGAAATATGTGAAAAAAAACCCACAAAACAGTTTTCTTTTACAATTTGTAGTGTTTTTTTTGTAATTAAACATTTAAAAAAAAAAAAAAAAAAAAAAAATCACATTGCATGTAAAAGCCCCATTTCTCCCGGGTTAAAAAACCCTTAAGAATTAAACAAAATGGCGTGGAGTTCCCCCTTCCCACCATAACCAGCCTGGGCACAAGCTATTGGGGGCCTGTAGACCAGGGTGCAGAGGCCAGCATTGATGGTCTCTGGCCGTTCAGACTACAATCTCTGGCCTCTTCTGCCCCCCCCAGGGCTTTTGGAAAGCAGGTAATGGTGGGGCGGGGGAAATGTCAAGTCACATGCCAGCTGCAGGGTTGAGCCTGACACTGGCACTAAGCGGGTTAGTGACAGTGGCAATAGTTTAAGAAGGCATAGCGACATCATTAAAGAGGAACAACGGTATAATTAGCACTAAAATGATTCCAAACCGTCTCCATATCGTCAAGTACCTATCTAAGCCTCTGAAACAACAGCACGACGACAAGCCTCTGAATGCACATTCACTGATTCTGCTCATATTTTCATCAAATAACGTTATCAGCTATGTACTGAAGCCTCAAACGCTAACCACAGAGCTGTATACTATGAACACCCAAACACAAAGGCTATACAAAAATATATAGCGTTTAATGATAACAAATAGTGAAACATGCACTGTGAAAATAGCTCGCAGGATTACCCAAAGGCATAATGTACAAAAAAAAATGGAACAGATATTAGGATCCACAATGCTTAAAGTGGACCAACACCCAGGATTTTGACAATCCTGGGTATTGGTCCACTTCCGGGGGGCACCCCGATCGTGGGTGCCCCGCTGTGTGAAACCCCCCAGAAAGCCCCGAAAACTCACCTGACCCCGCTCCCACGTGACTCGCTCATCCAATCGTCGCCGCCGGACAAGGAGAGGCAGCGCAAGACAAGCTAAGCGCGGGCCTCCGCCGCCTCCCGCGCATCCCTCTTACAGGGAGAGCTGAACCGCTCCCACGGCTAAGGCAGAGAGCGAGCATGCCGATTGGCTGAGTGGCCCACTCAGCCAATCAGCGGGATGTAGCTGCAACGTAGAGACGCGGCAATGGCTCCGGGAGAAAGTGTGTGTTCCGGGGCGTTCCACACAGTGGGGTATCCCAAATGGGGATGCCCCAAGGACTGAAACTCGGAAGATCCTGGAGTTTTCTGGACTTCTGCCGATGTTCCTCTTTACATAGAGTTACAGAAACAGGCACACAGAGTTCATTCTGAGGGCTAAGTAGCAGCAATAAAAATAAATACCATTCAGATAAATTTGCACTGAAAATCGATTTATCGAGAGCAAATATACAGTGCACACATCAGTAATGCATGAGAGTAAAACGGACATTAAACATGAAATGTAGCATATAATCAAATTGCTGACAAGCAGAGTACCTAGTGAAGATAACAGCAAGCCGGTGTTTCAGCGTGTGAACCTTCGTGAGGAGGGAGAGCGGAATCTATGGTTGCTCACAGGCAGCCTAATAATGGTCAACATTAGCACTTTTCTGTACATTATGCCAATGAGCTACTTTTACAATGTGTGTTTCACCATTTGTTATCATTAAAAGCTATACATTTTTTGCAAAGCCTTTGTGTTTGGGTGTTCATAGTATACAGCCCTGAGTAAGAGTGCATTTCCAGTTGTGTGCAGTGAGGGGGAACACTTTTGCTATACCCTGAACCCCTCCTATTTTCCTAGGGTCTTAAAACGTTATAATCTCTTTTTCACATACTATTGGTGTGCGATTACAGCCTTTTACTAATATTGTTTGAAGCCTCAAACTGCCATGCCGAGCCTTCATGGGGAAAGGCTAAACCAAAAGCTCGGTAAAGCTCGCATCCCCTGGTGCCCACAAGCACCCCAAGAGCCTCATTGTGGATTCTGAGGCAGTGCCTGGCAAACCCCCTCCATTGTGGTGAATAAAATGGCTGGTGATGAGACCTAGTGTGGGTAGCCCTCCATCTTCCCATTTAATTTTAAATAGAAGATGCTGCCTAAGGAGTCCATACATGACGTGGGACCTGATCTCGTGTGAAAATTACACAGCTTGAGATCGCTGAAGTAGCTGCAGGGGAAGAAGAGGCAAGTACCTCTTTCTTTTAAGCCCAGCCCGGACTTGCCCTTATTCTTATCCAACCCTTTTGAAAAAGAATTTTAGTGATACTTAAAGTCTTCATTATGTACTCTATTACAAAAATGCAGGAAGAATATTAATACGATAACAGGTACCTAGGTTACGTACATGCTTAAAGTGGAACAAAAAGGAAAATGTTCACCATCTTTGGTTTGATTTCCCGATTTGGGGTGCCCTGCTGCTCGGGATAGCTCAAAAACGCACCTGTGCGGGCCAGTTTAGCCAATCAGAGGACTCCCCCAAACTAAAACAGTGCTTTAGGAGATTTTCAGTTAAAATACAACATGTGCAATTTCCAGGTTTCAAGAGGAACAACCCTTTAAATTTGCAATTCCCTCCCAAACTATGTATTCTCTGGAAGTACACACCTCAGGATTTCTAGGCGTACTAGGCTTGTTGACTTGGGCGCAATTTTCTGGAAATAAGCTCTCAATGAATTCTTTGGTTGCACAGGGTTTCCCTAGGAAAAAAAAAAGTTTCCAAAGCATGCGTGTAAAGGGTAATTTTACTTGAAAATTTCAGCTCTGCAGACAAAGTGCACACCTTGCAATTTTCCAACCAAAACAACCCTTTACATTTGGAATACCCCCACAAACCATATATTACCTGAAGTACACATGTTAAGCTTTCTAGGCATACCCAGCTTATTGTTTCTACAACCTTATGGAAGTAATCCCCTCAGGAGAAGAGAAGACCTGGCCAGGTCGATTGAGGGGTCAGGTGAGTTTTTATCTTTTATAGTTTTTTTTATGGGGCTTTAAAGTCAGCTATGTGAGTCTCATGTAGCTGAGACAAGTAGCACAGAGCAAAACAAATGGAAAAGTCAAAAACAGACTATAAACTATTAACTTCAAAATCAAAATTACCAATATCCAGCAGAGTAACATGGAGGAGCTGTGCAGTATCAGGTTAGATTCCCTGTGCATGAGTCAAAGAATGCAAGTGTCTGCCACTTATGTATGCAACAATGATGATGCACAGGCAAGATTAGGGCCCAGACAGCAGGTCCCTTCCCTTGATATATAACACAAACATGCGTTGACATTGATACTTGAAAAGCAACTACTATCAAGAGCTCATCACAGTTACCGCTATTTCCTTCCTTTGTCCCCAGTGAACTGAAGCCCATCACTACATGGAATCCTAAAGTAATGGTACAAATATGATCCTAGTAGAACAGAATAAGTTCTTGTCTTCTTTTTTTTAGCTTTACCTTGGTGTAATTCTGCATGGCTGATGCTGCCGGACCTATCACGGTCAAATTGCTGGAACATGGCTTTCCACTGCTGAAGGTATGTCCACAGAGCCGAAAATCCAAAGAGATCAATGCGACCAGACTGACTGTTATCAAACATGTCTGCAATCAAAATGAAAAATCAGGATCAAAATACACATCTGAAACTGTGAAGTGGCACGTGTACTGCTAAACAACCTGAACATGACATTTACACTGATAGCTCAGGCCAAAACCCTTTAAGATGTCCCCCTCCCAACATGAGTACCTTGGGTGGTAGCTGGGTTTTTTTAATAAAAATGCTTTTTCTGCTGCTGTAGCCATGGCCACCCAACTGATCTGAGATTGCAGACTGGCCAATCTCAAATGTGCCAGCTGACATAAGCCCACATCCCGGCTTCCCTCTAGTCTGGGACCATTCCTGCCTCAATCTAGTCTTAACAGCTGGGCGCTAGAGCATGCCTCATCTAAAAAGAAGCTGGGATGTTGCTGCAAAAAGGCAGTGGGAGCCCTGGGAAAGATGTGTTTCAAGGGCATTGGCTGGGGTTGCCATGCTTCCCCCAGAGTCTCATACTCTTAGGAAATATGTCAGTGCTGTAAAACAATCTGCTTTAAAGAGGAACACCACACATGAATGCCAATTTCCAATTATGTGTTTCCCTCTGAATTCCCTGAATTGGGATGCCCCGCTGTGTGTACCCCCCCCACTCACCTTCCTTCGGCTCCCACGGCACAGACTTGGGTGAGAGCGGGTGCGCCGATTGGCTGAGCGGTGAACTTATCAACTAAATTAGCCAGTCCATATACAGTCCAGTGGAAAGATCTGGTGAAGGCCCCTATTTTCCTTTTCTAAAATATCCTTATAGTTACCAATTATCTGAGATGCGGTACCAGGTACTCCATGAATTTATGCTATACAAAAACACCCCCATGCTCTCTATCCATCCTCCCCACCAGGGTACCTCGGGCGATGCCACTAGCTTTGCGGCCCAGCCGGCCAGATTCAGGTAGGCAATTGGCTGGTCTCAAATGTGCCGGATGACATGAAAAGCCACATCCCTGGCTTCCCTCTAGCCTGAGGTGCTCTCCTGCTCCAGCCTATGTGAATGGCTGAGAGATGCGAGTGCAGCTCACTTAAAGGGAAGCCGGGGATGTGGCTGCAGGCCGTGAAAATGTCCTGGGAACTCTGGAAAAGAAGAGTCATACAGGCGACCCTGGGGGTTGTCACACAGGGGGGCATCAAGAATCGTGATGTCCCTGGGACAGCCAAGTGGCCAGCCCTGGAGTCTTTTAGACTCTCCAGCTGTCATTCCTAGGTTTTAATCCACTTTAAACCGGTCTGCACATTTTCATATTGGTATATATGTCCGTCTAAACCGGGGCATCCCGATTGGGGTATGAAATCCTCAGGATCTGCATTACGGCTCTTGTCTATTTAGGGACTATACTCAGTTTTTCTCCTCCATGCAGCTGATCTTCTGGTGTCTGGTTCTTTAATACTCACATGTCTAAAGATCCATGAAAGTGCCTGATATGTCTTAGCCGTAGTGATTTTGGAGGGAGGTGGGGCATTAGACTGCTGCCTAAAGAGACTACAGGGGGCCCCTGCACATTGCAGAAGCAATCTTCAGAATAGGAGAGTACTTGAAAACAAGGGATCAGCTTTTGGGTAGGAAAGAGGAATATAGTTTTTTAATTTGGCCATAGTGAGGGCCTTTAATATTTACTGAATTCGTTCCATTTACTACATATAACCATATACTGTATAACAAAAAGAGTTAAGGACTTACTTAGCATTAGGATACACGTTTCATCGTTAAATGCAGACCAGTTGGAGTTGACAAGTGCTTGTTTGAGCTCTTTTAACGTTATGTACCCACTTCTGTCTGCATCTACAGTTTGAAACCAGGAGTATGCTTCTGGACTGACTCCGGACGCTATATTGCCTAAGAGAAATGACAAGTCAAATCAGAATCTCTTCAGTGCAATGCTCAATACACATAAAACCTGCCACATCAATTATTCTAATATATCTGTGGGCTATACCATATTTAAGTAGACCAGCAACCTCCTCAGCGACGACGTTGGTGGCCACCAGTGTAAAATGACAGTCTGAGGGGGCATCCAGAATGCTGGAGCCCACCCATAAACCTTACCTTAACATTGCTCCTGCTGGGAGTCCAGCGATGCAATTGGCTGCCCGTCGCTCACTGGGCAGGGATGCTCCGGCCGCCAAATGCCAATCGCGATGCTGGATTCCCAGCAGGGGAGTGAGGTTAAGGTAAGGTTTACGGGCGTCTTCAGCATTCTGGATGCCCCCAGACTGTCATTTTAGCGGCAGCCACACACAATATGTTATATAAGAATAGGAAAAAGACAGCTCATAAAGAATACCACCATTCTATCCCAACAGCCACTCCAACATGCCGGAAAATCCCTTAAGGAAGAAGTCTAACTATGATATGACCCTCTGTTGCCCTGTGCTAATCCTGGACATGCTTCTCCTGGGATTGAGGGACAGATCCCAAGTTCCTAGCTTCCACGCAGATCACCCCCCCTCCAACCCGAATCAGCAGAGGATACTCTATTATTAATAATATTAATAACTATTATTTATTATTATATATTATGTTATGGTTATGTAATTTATTAATGTTTAAACATGAACCCTCTGATTGTAAAGCACTGCAGAATATGTTGCGGCTATATAAATAAAAATTATTATTAATAATAATAATAATAATAATAATAATAATGTGGAGCACATGCCTGGCGTCACTGCAACTTTAAAAGGAAATACATCTTGGCTAGATAAAAGCCAAACTTACCTTGTGGAGTCTGCCCATAGTAGCCTTGCTGACCTTGCTGGGGAGTACCATAAGGGTTGGCTTGTGGTGCACCATAGGGTCCCCCAGGAGCATGGCTTCCATAAGGGCCTCCTGGACCCCCTGGGGCTGCACTTCCTGACATTGGCTGTCCATAACCACCACCTACTGAAGGCCCATACGGTGCCCCAGGTGCTGTGCCACCATATGCAGGCTGCTGAGAAGGTCCACCACCTCCATACTGCTGTCCTGAATAATAGGCCCCTTGAGGTGCACCAGGGGCTTGTCCTCCAGAGCCATAATATCCCTGTAAAAACAAGACAGTAGAAATAATGGTGTTATCTTAGAAGAATGTATAACACATTAATGTGAGAAAAGCAGCTCTGCTCTAGGATGTATCTGGACATTTCTCAGAACAGGCAATACACAAGCAGTGTGTAACAATACAGGATTACAAAATCAATGCGACACTGCCACCCAGTGGAAGTTAATCAGAACAACATGAACACATTTTTATCATATTAAAGAGGAACTCCAGAGGCCGAATTCCACTCCCTGGGGCATCCCGCTGGCAGAGCCAAAAGGAGCCGAGGGAAAATGAGCACGCCGATTGGCTGAGCGGGTCACTCAGCCAATCAACTTGCTCGGTTTCGGCCGAGCTGAGCCTGCAGTCCAGTCCACCACTGGTTACTATATCTCCGGCTCCCACTACTCTATTTCCTGCAGTGCATGGTAGCAGGGTTCTAATGTTTGCTGCCCTTTCGATTTCATTGCCCCGTGGCCATGAAAAAAAGTGGTTCCACATCCACTCTGTCCCTTGTCATTCTCAGCGTAAGCATGGCAAGCCACAGTGGACCCGAAGGTATCCCTAACCACAGCAGAGCATGCTCAAGACTTGTGAAGCTGTGCCATGACGTGGCCTTCCACACTCAGTTTTAAGTGAAACGAAGAAAGCGGCTTCATTTGGAATACATAAAAGGTATTTACATAAAATCTGAGATTTTAAGATGCTTTCAAATGTATCATTTTACACTGTTCCCAATAGGGGATAAGGGAGAGGAAGTTAGCGAGGGCCTGGAAACAGAATGAAAAACCTAGACTCACCCCTCCTTAGGTTCCAGATTGTCAATAGCCATTGTGAAGATCTGGCTACAGGGAACAGAACACTCACATATATATTTATAGGTGTAATTAGCGCAGCATACCTGAATCCGCTAGAGCCCTCTCGCATTCAGTAAACCGCAGGTAAACAAGGACTAGCTTTCAGGGAGATTGTAAAACGAGTATGTGACCTGACGCAAGGAAATCTCCTTTAAAGCTATTCTGTGTGTATCGGCACAAATAAACGAGCGGGACCAGCACCCGACTTTATGCTTTTATTTACCAGAAGACTCTGTGCCATCCTCTGGAGTCCACCCAGGAGCAAATATATGCACAGAACTCATACTGATTAGAAGATGTGGCTTATTTGTGGACAGCACACTGTCTCTACACCAGATGCTGAGATTCATTTGGATAAATAGTGGCTAAAGAAAAAAAAAAGGCTTCCATTACAGTCACTGACTGCCCATTCCCACTGCAGTTCATGAGAGCTACGAGTAGACTGAGCCAGACATTAGGGTCGATTCAAAGAAACATGTAACAGCTTTGATTTGGGTGCCGATCATCCTATTTTTCCCGTCCGCTCGTGCGTTCGTATGAACTTGCGAGTGATTCTATAAGCAAATACGTTTCTATCCTAAAATGTACGTCCGTTCGTATGGCAGTTCGGGAATCAGACCTATGTCAGTTTCCATCCTGAATTTTCCGTTTCATTTCTCAGGTTGCAACATTGGTTTTGCCCTTTTTCCTTTTTTGTCTGGACGTAAATCCTTCTGATCTTGCGGCTGCGCACTACAAACTTACCTCATTAAAGTGCATTCTAAATATTTGGTCTTATATTTTTCTTTATTTCATTCATTTTGTAGTAACCAACCATTAATGAATGCATTTGCATAAGTAAATCTTACTTTGTTTAATTTTTAGTTAACTTGCATTTTTTACTTGTGGATTTAATTTTAATATTTTGGCTTCAAATGGTACAACTTAAAATTTTGTGTGTGGTTACCCAAACCCTCTACATACAGATTGCTCTCAAATATAAAAAAACACCCAGCAACTTCTGCATGTTATGAGCCTAGAAACAGCCAAGATGGTGGGTCAGGTATTCTCGGGCAGCCTGCAAACAGAAAGGGCCTTGTGACTGTGTTGCTCTGCATTCTTTGATTTCTGACCTTTCCGTGCCCCCAGCTCTGCTGTGTCTGTGCAAAATACAGCAGTAACCCACATCCTGCACTTTATCCCGCTCTCCTCTCCTCAGTAAGTGTGATGCATCTGACCAAAGATGAGCTAAAATAATTCAACAAAGCAAAGGTAAACAACTACACCAATAAATTCAATCTAAAAATATTATTCTAGTACATCAATTTAAAAATAAATACCAAAGGACATAAGTTTCTTTAATTAACGCAAATATATTGCAAAATAAAGGTTTACATGCAAAGGACTAATTAAGGTCCACATTAAAATGCTTTTATAAGGCATACATGAATCAGGTATGCATTGCCATTCAATTTATGGCCTCGGCCATGCTGATACATGCAGTTCATTGGAGCTCAAGACGCGCAGACTCCTCCACATAGCCAAAAAACCTGTTCAAGAACAGCAATCCGGCTGCTAAAAGGTGTCGGCAGTGGCTTTCTTTTAAAACGTATTTAGAGGTTGGAAAACTGTTCTCTGAATCACACCTAAACACATCCAATTATCCTAAGTTTTACGTTTTCATCCTAAGTTTTAGGATTTGATCCTAAGTTTTACGTTTTGATCCTAAAATTTAGGAACGAACTTGCGATGATCGTAAGAGCATATACGTATTCGTACGTAGGCTCGTGCGAGTCGGAAATGGCCAAAAAAACAGGAAAAAATGACTAACACCCACCCAAACTTACGATTCTCGATCCGAAATCAATTAACTTTTGCTCTTTGAATCGAGGGGATTGACTAGTGCCTAGTCAGCCAATCGGTGGGGGTGCCATACACTGCTTGGACACTTAGCAATGGCTGGGGCAGCAGCTTAGAACATGGAGGAGCTGCTTCTGCCTGGGGAATGGGTAAGCTAAGCCCCTTCATTTTATGTCTCAAATCCATCTCAGCACCACGAGCAACGTTGGCTGGACTTCTGGGCCTCGATTCAATAAGAGTTGAAAAAAATTCTCATGGTAGTAAAAAATTCAATTCATGAGAAAAAAAAACCTGAGAATGTCACTGTTGCTAGGAAAACAATGAAAGTCAATGGCACTTTTTATTACTAAGAAAAGTAGAGACATTTTTACTTCTTTTTACACTGTAGTAAAAAGTGCCATTGACTTTCATTGTCTTCCTAGCTGGTAATTCAGTCACACCGACATTCTTAGACTTTTTTCACATAAATTGATATTTTTACTACGGTGAGCATTTTTTTAATCTTATATTGAATCGAGGCCCTAGATTCAGTGTTTATTTCTGCATTATACTGCTCTTGTTATATGTACGTGGCTGCCATCTGGTGGCGGTCTAATGTAAAGACACCCTGTAAAGATGGGTTTGTGCTTCCCAATAACAATCAGCCAGCAGCTGATATGCAATATGCAATATTCAATTTGCAAATAACTAATCCATTTTATCTTTTGTGAAAGTCTTACATGGAGAGCTAACGAAAAGAAAATCCTTAAAGTGGACTAAAACCTAGGATTTTTACTATCCTATGTTTTTTATCCATTTTCCAGTCTTATAGATTCTATGGAAGTGGTTGACCCACTTTAAAGCAGAACAAAACCCAGGATTTTCAATTTCCTGGGTTTTGTTCCATGCCCCCCGAAAAATCCCAAATTAGGATGGCCCGCTGTGTGAAACCCCCCAGTTCACTCAAACTCATCCCTCCTTGGTCCAATGGCACATGGGCGTGCTCTCATCCTATCAGAGCCCTTTGCCTTGTTTACATCCTTCCGCAAAGGTCTCGGATTGATTTCAATGGAGAGCAAGAGTGGGCGCATCACCTATCTGAATGGCTGTGGCAGGAGCGCATGCACTGCCCAATAAAAACAAGCCGGCTCTGATTGGACAAGAGCCCACACATGTGCTGTCGGAGTAGGGAAATGTGTTTACTGGCACCCTGAGAACGGGGGTTCAAACAGTGGTTTGGTTCCACTTTAATGAGGAAGTCCTGGCTGTGGGGTAGGCAGCCCCTACCGATCTGGGATGCCCACTGCATGAAAACCCCTTCAAAAGCTTGTCATCTTCTAGGGGCTGAATGGAGCCAAGCACACCAATGGCTGCATCCATGGGCACGTGTCTGGATAAAGATCTAGCGTAGTTTAATCACAGACCGCACGTGCATTTGGACAGGTACGCTTTACTGGGGATTTTTGGAGGGGGGGGGGTCCCACACCACACCGGGATGACCCAGGAAGTGGGAATCAGGTGGCACTTGAGTCTTAGAGACTCCAGGGCCGCTCTTGGTCCACCTTAAAGCAAACCCAAACCTGTACTGGCTGGCTCAGGAGTCTAAATGGCTTCAGGGATGGTTGATTAGACTCCGCACAATACAGGAGTCCCCACTGTGTGATATCCTCCAGATTCCAGGTACTGGCGGGATGCCACAAGCACTCCATTCATTCAAATTTGCTGGGTGATTCACTTTATTCAGATTGGAGGAGATCCCGCACATGTGTAGGAATGTTGGAGAGGTAAGTTAACCAGCGTTCCCTGGGATTTCACACATAAGGGCATCCCAAATTGGCATGCTCCAGTAAAGCTACCCCAAACCAAGATGGGTTTCACAGTGCAGGCATTTTAATAGAAGTCATCCTGTGCCTAGTGTTTCACATTCGTGGAGCTTCTAAAACAGCCCTGGAAAGAAACCCTCAGAACATTGCAGTAAATAGTGAAGCAGAGGGAACGCGAGCCCTCCACAGTTTCCAGGTAAACTCAACCACAAAGAAGGACTTACTGCGGCTCCTCTATAGGCACTCATCACTCCTCAGCTCAGTGTCACCCGTATCTATGGGTCCTGTGGACGACTTCCGCCTGTCACGCTTCCGGGGAAACTCACCCGGTTGACGCTAGTATGGGGGGGCTGGAGGCAATGGCATGCGCAGTAATCAGCAGCCACTTCTCTCGCCATCTTGGTCGCTGGCGCCGGAGAACGCAGCCGGAAGTCACATCAGCAGCTCCGCCCACACAGTACTGAGCCGGAAGGAAGCGTTTAACATGCTTTGGCCGCGCCATCTTGATTCCTGGCAGGGCCTGTAACGTGGGATCTTTTAATCTCTATCGGTGAAAGCTGCCAGAATCCCGCGGAGTATTTTTAACGTGACTTCAGAGCCACCTGAGCGCTTCATCTACAAGGGTCCGAACCATAGCAGCTGCTTGGTCGGCAGGTAAGAGCCTGTGCATGAGTTTGACCCATTCTCACGTTCTATGGGGACAACCAGCAAATGAATTGAAAAGCAGAGGCCCCCTTTAACCAGATAATGTCATTTTGGAGTTGATGAATTGAATTCCTTTAAAGCAGACCAAAACTTGGGGATGTTCATTCACTTGGGTTGTGGTTTGTTTTACTGGGGACAGGGCTTAATGGCTCCCCTGCGTTGCGTTATGACACTGCATACATGGTGATAAAGTTACAGGTATGGTGAACATTGTAAAGATTAGAAAGACAAGAAAATAACAGAAGGAATGACAAAGCATAGAAGGGATATTGTATAGAAGGAAGGAAAGAAACAGAAATTAAGAGAAAAAGTAGAAGGAATAACAAAAAAGCAGGAATGAAAGAGAGAAAGGGAATGTAAAAAAGAATACAGTAGTTTGAAAAAAATAAACAAATATAAAACATAACAAAAGCATAGAATGAATGGCAGAAAAAATAGAAATAATGAATGACAGCGACTAAAAGAATAAAAGGAATGAGCGAATAATAAGGAAGCAGGAAAGCGAGAGAGAAGGAATGTAATACAAAAATGGAATGTAAGAATAGAAGGACTGACAGAAAAAAAGGGCAGGAGTGAATGAAAGAAAAAAAATAATAGGAGGAAAGAGAGAAAAGTAATGGCAGAACAAACAGTTCCCATAGGCAGTGTGGCATCCCCCCTCTCCCATTCCCCATAGGCAGTGTGGCATCCCCCCCATCCCATTCCCCATAGGCAGTGTGGCATCCCCCCCTATCCCATTCCCCATATAGGCAGTGTGGCATCCCCCCCATCCCATTCCCATAGGCAGTGTGGCATCCCCCCCATCCCATTCCCATAGGCAGTGTGGCATTCCCCCATCCCATTCCCATAGGCAGTGTGGCATCCCCCCCATCCCATTCCCCATATAGGCAGTGTGGCATCCCCCCCCTATCCCATACCCCATATAGGCAGTGTGGCATCCCCTCTCTCCCATTTCCCATAGGCAGTGTGGCATCCCCTCTCTCCCATTTCCCATAGGCAGTGTGGCATCCCCCCCATCCCATTCCCCATAGGCAGTGTGGCATCCCCCCCATCCCATTCCCATATGCAGTGTGGCATCCCCTCTCTCCCATTTCCCATAGGCAGTGTGGCATCCCCCCCATCCTATTTCCCATAGGCAGTGTGGCATCCCCCCCATCCCATTCCCCATAGGCAGTGTGGCATCCCCCGCTATCCCATTCCCCATAGGCAGTGTGGCATCCCCCGCTATCCCATTCCCCATATAGGCAGTGTGGAATCCCCCCCCCCCCCTTTCCATTCTTCATATAGGCAGTGTGGCATTCCCCTCATCCCTTATTCAGTGTGGCATCCCCCCCCCCCCCTCCCATTCCCATAAGAAATGTGGCAGAATCACCCCAACCCGCCAGGAAAACAAAGATATACTTACATGAATGCTGTCCCCGCTCTGGCTTCCCGCGCCACCACCGCCTATCGGCCAGCGGGCGCTGACACCCGAGAGGCAGTAGTGCTGCCGAAAGCCAGAACGGGAACATTGGGCACGAGACTCATTTAAGTATGCTTTTTTTTTTTTTTTTTCACTTTCGCCCAATAAGATGGACTGCCATTTTCCCTGCACTTTTTGGGGGGTGGAATATTGCGTCTTATAGGGCGAACATACAGTATATTTCCTTATTTAGGCTGAGCTGAAAGGAGGCACAACACGAGAGAAGCGCTTGGCATGGTTATTTTTTTATTTTTTTTATTTATTTTTTTTTTTAGCTTTTTGTCTGTAAACTAGGTTTCCAGTAAAATAACATGATACAGTTCTTGACCCTAAAATATAGATCTGGGTATTTAATCTTCTTATACTTTTTTTTTTCCAGCAAAGCATCCTTGGAAGCTTGGCAGACGTCTTAGCTAAGCATACCTGTGTGGCTGGTTTGTGGAGTAAGGCTACTGTCCGTGTGATAAGAATCCTTCTGTAGTGGCAAAATGGTGCGAAAGCTGAAATATCATGAGCAGAAGCTGCTTAAAAAGGTGGACTTTATTAACTGGGAGGTGGACAACAACCTGCATGAAGTGAAGGTGCTGAGGAAATACCACCTGGACCGCAGGGAGGACTATACCACCTACAACAAGCTGAGCCGCGCCGTGCGGGAACTAGCCCAGAGAATCAAGGACCTAGATGACAAGGATGCATTCCGGGCCCAGTCTACTTCTAAGCTGCTGGAGAAGTTGTATGCCATGGGCCTTATCCCCACCAAGCAGGGCCTACAGCTGTGCGAAATGGTGTCTGCCTCGTCCTTCTGTAGGAGGCGGCTGCCCACTATTGTGGTCAAGCTGAGGATGGCTCAGAACCTGAAGACTGCCATCACCTTCATTGAGCAGGGCCATATTCGCGTGGGGCCTGAGGTGGTGACAGACCCTGCTTTTCTGGTCACCAGGAACATGGAGGACTTTATCACCTGGGTGGACTCTTCCAAGATCAAGAAGCATGTTATGGAGTACAATGAGGAAAGGGATGACTTTGATCTTGGGGTGTAAATCTGTGGTTTGTCCAGTTGAATATTGGTTTTGTAAAAAAAATAAAAATTGTATTTTATGCGCGAATATTGTTGCTATGTTTAGGAATTAAAACTGGTTTATTGCGCTGCCTTAGAGTTAACTTTTAATTTACAACAATCAAAAAGGTACAGTAGATTTAAAGATGGGCATTGTGTAATGCAGATGAGCATTCTAAATTTCTGATGGATGCAAGTTTAAAGCAGCCTGTTTTCAGGCCAGACATTTCCACATTTCTGGAGGCAAGTGTGAAAGCAGGCTTTCTGTTATAGTTACCCCTGGGCATTCCAAATCGGGATGCCCCTTTGCATCCCATGCCAGCAATACTAGTGATTCAGAAATCTATTTTGGAAAAAGTTATAGCTTTTTGCCTCTGTGCACAAGTCTAGCTAGCATTCTGCCCATAGGTTTAGAATACTGCCTATAGGTCTAAACAGTCTTGGCTACATTGAAAATGCCTTGGGACACCATTTTAGACTGTCCATATACTGTAAGATTACTTTAGTGGTGCACAATGTAGTCATTACAGATGGGGTAGTGCATACAGAACATATTCTTTTACACTCAAGATGCTATAGAGTTTTAGTGACTGCTATGATGAACACTAGGAAAGCAAGCCCTGCTCTTCCTAGGTTACAGCCTAATAGGATTTTATGAAGTTTGTACAATCCAATTGTAAGTGATGTTACTACATATTTTAGTTTATGTAAATGGTAGGAGGAGCTACACACTACACCAGCATTTCTGCATTGACAATGTCTGTATATTGAACTGGTGTCACGTTGTGATGTAATGCAAGTATACTGCAGTCGTGCAGTACTATCCAAGATGAGGAAGGGTCATACCCCCATTATTCGAATCTGTCAAATTTTACTGCATTTGCATGGTAGTTAAAAAAGAAAACAAGATGTTGAAAACATGGAAATTCCTGGCTAGATTTCTGCCACAGTTCTTGATTAAAGGTCATCTGATCCGTAGAAATAACTTATATACTTTACCCACAGCAGCCTTGATCCCATGCCATGCTGGCTCTGCTGTCAGTCTGCTCATCTGACAGCTCTATGTTGGGGTGGCTCTGTACCCTAAGAGAGTATGTCAGGGAGGTTGGTCCGAAATCTGCAGCAGCCAGTGCTTGACATCAGATAACTTTCATCAGTTCAAGAGCCTGTGCTATGAGGGGGCAGACGTTGAAAACTTACTTCAAGTAATTATTTATAATTATTATTGAATGATTAAACAAATGGTTTACCTCAATTATTAAGCTATTCCTGCTTGTTGGCCCCAAGCATTGTAAGATTCCAGGCTGATCACTTCTCACTAAAGAAATGCTGGTCCTTACAAATGCACAACACATCATGCCCGTTACTGAGATCGAGACATGTTACGGCCAGTCCGTGCTACTACGTTTCACTGGAGCTTTATAATGTTAGTGTGTGACTAAAGGAAACTGCTTAAATCTGACAGAAAAAATATAATAATCTGCTTTTATTGTACTGTTGATCCAAGTAAAAAAGGAACAACTACTGGCCTATTGTCAAGACTCTAGGCCCTTGGTTTCCCTTTTTGTGGGGCATCCTGGTTTGGGATGCACTGATGTGTAGTACCCCAGGAATCGCCTGTAAACTCACCTCCCCTGTGAAGTATATACGCTAGTCATTTCTGAACGGGTATGATTAGGGACATGCACTCCATTGAGCTTTGCTTGCCGCTCTGAGCTAGCAATAGAAAATGGAATGCAAGCCTTTAAGTGTCCTACACATGCAACATGGAATAAAAGCAAAGGTGAGTTTATGGGCAATCTAGGGGGATACACACAGCACCATCTGCCCTGGTCCCAGTTTCACTCAGTCCTGTGCTGAATCCAGATTCACACATTTGATAACAGAGCAGAAACTGGAGTACAGCAGATCACAGGAGCTTATGGGATTGAGCCCGCGGGCTAGAAAGTAAGTGCCTCTTTTCTTGCTATCTGGACAGGGACTTTGAAGCGGATCAAAACTTTTCTCACACAGCCCTTGAGTCTGGTCTATAAGATAATATCCGATTGCCTGGAGGTAGGTGTGCAGCCATCGGAAAGGACATGGCAATAATCATTGTCATGCATTCCTGAAGTTTTATCAGTGCTTTATTGTACTATTAGAAAGCAAGGCATACATAACTATTTTAAGTGCATTTATGGTATTTCCTTGGAGTTACTGTCATAAGAATTAATACATTAAACCGGACCTTCACCGTGATTTAATGAAAAGCCCAAACTCTTAAAAAACGGTTCCCCAGCATCTAAAATAAATATATTTAACGTTTTTAGTCACTAACTTATTATTCTTTCCCCCACTGGGCTGCAACTCTGTTCAGGAATTTAGGATACGGGTGCCGCCATCTTGACTCAGAAGCATCACACTTACTGAGGAGAGGAGAGTGGGATAAGGTACAGGGGGCAGGTTATAGCTGTGCTTTGCTCAGACAGAGCAGAGCTGGAGTCAGGTAACGGTCAGCAGTCCCAGAATGCAGAGCAACACAGTCATGAGGCACTTCCTGTTTGCAGGCTGCCTGATAAGATGGCGGCTTCCATAAGCCGCCATCTTGGATGTTTAAAGGCTCATAACATGCAGTAGATGCAGGTAGGATGATTTTTAATGTGGGCAATCTGTATGTACAGGGTGTGGGAAACATATAAGATAGACTCTTATTCAGAGTGAAGGTCCGCTTTAAGAATTATTAATAATAAGAACTTTTAGATGATATGAGGTACTATAGCAGTTGACATATAGGTGCGTTTTAATTGCTTTAAAGATTTAAGGGCTGCAAATATGTTCATATATTTAAAGAATGCTGCACCCTAGCATTACACAGGGGAGACTTTTTTCAATACTTTGGCTGGATTTTCCCTCCCAAGGACTTTAATTGTATGTGCTTCTTAACCAGATATACTTCTCATCTCTAGATGTCACCAATTATATTACTTGCTAGCTGCGGTTTATGTTCCCTTTGCATATGTTGTTTCAATTTCTGTCTTTAGCCTTAAATTTAATTAAAAAAATCAACAGGACCTGCTATTTCCACTGGATATTTTGCAAATCAGTAGTGGTAAAATAGGATTGAGGACAGTATCTCTACCCTTTTCTGCTCTATTAAAAGCTGATTATGATGGGCTTTGAAGATGAGCCCCATAACAGACAGTATGCAACCCCCCAATCACCCCATAACAGGCAGTGTGCAGAATTACCCCCGGTCCCCTATAACAGGTAGTGTGGAGAATCCCCCTAATCCTCCTATAGCAAGAAGCGTAGCAGAATCCTTCTAAAACAGTCAGTGTGGCAGAATCCCCCCAATTCCCTAAATCTGGCATTGTACCGAATCCCCCAACTCCCCTATAACAAACTGTGTGCAGGATCCCCCCAATCACCCTATAACAAGCAGTGTGCAGAATCTCCCTTCAAGCCCACTATAACAAGGACTGTGCAGAACCCCTCTAATACCCCTTTAACAGTGTGGAAGAATCCCCCAGGGCCCCTTTAACAGGCATCGGGGCAGAATTACCCGATCTCCCAACAACAGGCAGCTTGCAGAATCCATCCAACCCCGCTTTAACAAGCAGTGTAACATAATCCCTCAATCCCCTATATAAACTGTGTACAGAACCCACCCAAACACCTATAACTAGCAGTGTACAGAATCCCACCAATCTCTCTATAAGAAGCAGTGTGGCAAAATCCCTCAATAACAGGGAGGGTGTCAGAATCCCCCCAATGCCCTATAACAAACAGTGTACAGAACCCCCCCATCACCCTACAATAAGCAGTGTGGCAGAATCATCCCAATCCCTGTTGTGGCAGAATCCCCCTCTAACAGGCAGTGTGGCAGAACCCCTCACCTCATTGCACTATAACAGTGTGCCAGAATTCCCCCAATCCCCAGGCAGCGTGTCCGAATCCCTCCAATCCTCCTATAACAAGCAGTGTAGCTCCAATACCTCTATAACAGGCAGAGTGGCAGGATCTCCCCCCAACCCCCTAGAACAGACAGTGTGGCAGAATCCCCCAATCCCCTATAACAGGCAGTGTACAGGACCCCCCCCCAATCCCCCTATGACCGAGAGTGTGCAGAATTCCCCAACACCCCTGTCACAGGCAGTGTGGCAGAATCCCCCCAATCCCCATATAACAGACAAGTTAAGAATCCTCCAATCCCTCTATAACAAGCACTGTGCAGAATCCACCCAATCCACCTATAACAGACAGTCCCCAAATCCTTCTTTTACCAGCAATGCATCAAAATCCCCCCATGCCTCTTTAACAGGCAGTGTGGCAGAATCTCCTATAAAAAACGTGCAGAATCCCGCTATAATAAGCAGTGTGCAAAATCCCACCAATCCCCCTATAACAAGCAGTGAGGCAGTATCCCCTGAGCTCCTAGTAACAGGGAGTGTGCTGAACCCCCTCAATCCCCCCATGATGGCAGTGTGCATTGCCCCCCCCCAGTCACCATACAGTAAACAATGTGGTAGAATCCTTATTATCCCTCTATAACGGGCAGTGTGGCAGAAGCCACCAAAGCCCCCTATAAAAATCAGCATGTCAGAATCCCCTCCAATTGCCCTATAACCAGCAGTGTGCAGAATCCCTCCAATCCTCCTATAACAAGCAGTGTAGCAAAATACCCCAATCCCTCTATAAAAGGCAGTATGGCAGAATCCCCCTAGGAAAGGCAGTATACAGAATCCCCCAAATCTCGTTATAACAAGCAGTCTGCAAAATCATCCACAATCCCACGGTAACAAGGAGTGAGGCCGAATCCCCCCTATCACACCATAAAAGGCAATGTGGCAGATCCCCCCAATGCCTCTATAACTTGCAGTGTGGCAGAATCCCCCTAGGAAAGGCAGTATACAGAATCTCCCCAATCCCCTTATAACAAGCAGTCTGCAAAATCTTCCCCAATTCCACTATAACAAGCAGTGGGGCACCCCCTCCCCAATCTCCCAATGACCAGGAGTGTGGTAGTGTGTACAATAAGCAGTGTGGGAGAATCTTCCCAATCCCAGCATGTCAGAATTCCCCCAAATGCCCTATAACAGGCAATGTGGCAGAATCCCCCTAGGAAAGGCAGTATATAGAATCCACCAATACCCCTATAACAAGCAGTCTGCAGAATCCCCACCAATCCCACTATAACAAGCAGTGTGTGGCAGAATCCTCCCAATCACAGCATAAAAGGCAGAATCACCCCTATCCCCCTAAAACAAACAGTGTGCAAAACCCCCCGACCCCCCTATAAAAAGCGGTGTGCAGAATCCCCAATCCCCCAATAACAGGCAGAGTGGCAGAGCCTCCCAAATAACTTTTATAACTGGCAGCGTGGGAGAATCCCCCCAATGCCCCTTTTAACAGGCATCTTGGCAGAATCCCCCAAATCCTCTTGGAAGAGGCAATGTGCAGATTACAGAGGCAATCCCTCCCGATCCCCAAATATTAAACAGTGTGCAGAACCCCCCCCCCAATCCCCCTATAACAGACAATGTGCAGTATCTCTCCAATCTCCCTATAACAGGCAGTGTGGCAGACCACCAATCCCTCTATAACAAGCGGTATGCAGAATTCCTCTATAAAAGGCAATGTGGCAGACCCCCCCAAATCCTCCTGTAACTGGCAGTGTGGCAGAACCCCCCCCCCCCCCCAATGCCCCTTTCACAGGCAGTGTGGCAAAATCTCCACAATCCACTATAAGAGGCAATGTGCAGATTGCAGAGGCAATCTCTCCCAATCCCCATATATTAAGCAATGTGCAGAACTCCCCCCCAACCCCCTATAACAAGCAGTGTGGCAGAATCCCCCATTCTCCCAATAACAGACAGTGTGGCAGAATGCCCCCAATCACATGGTAACGGACAGTGTGGAAGAATCCCCCTATAACAGGTACCGTGGCAGAAACCCCCCATGACACACAATGGATAAATCCTAGGTGATAATTACATCCAGATTCTTCCCTGATGCTTTTATCGCCAATCCGCCAGAGGACCAGGAGGGGGCGGAAATATGGGTCCCCAAGGAAGGGGGGCTGTATTTCCAATGGCTATTGTCAAAGGGAACCAAAGGCCAGAGTCTGGACAATTAATAGCTCATCCCCTATTACCCACAGTGGGGTATATGGAATCTTGGATTTTAACTTCCTGGTACCCCTGGAGGGGAACAGAGCACTGAGGCTGTTCAGCCAGTGGTGAACCCACAATAACAAATGATCAATCTTTCAGAAAAATTCTCCTAAAAAACGATTCGAAAGGACTGATCATGATACCTCAGGGTTGGATATTGATACCCAGAATACAGTCACCTATGTGGATGATCCTTTGATTCCTCATGAGGCTCTCTATGCATTTGACAAGAACAGGAAGAATAATCAAAAGAATCTAAGCCTCAGATAACCATGTACCTTTACTCCCCCTTTCAACTCAAGCCCTGCTATTTATCTTTACTCTTTTTCAAGCTGGCCAGCTTCCTAGATCTGCTACATCCGAGACCATGTACATCTGACACCATTCTCAGAAACCCCTGTCCAACACAAGCTTGCCATGCCATGCGATAACTCGGACCCCACACATTTGACAGTGTCTGTTATTGTGATATAGAGGAGACAGTATCTGCACCAGGATGTATCTATGCCTGGATCCCGGGAGAACAAGCCTAATTGATAAATGTAGGCTGTGTGAAACTGATCAGCAAATTTAAACTAGATATACCCTTGAATCGGTAGCTTTTGTTATTCATATTGTGTACAATAGCTTGTTTAGGCATTCATTGAAAATGTGGTATTTTAAAGATGTCCCTTTACTCTTAACGTTCTGATGCATGGTGCCCTGGGGTCTGTCCATGGCGCCTGACGGGTGGTGGCCCACGGTTGTGCCCTCTCCCCCTCCGCCAGTTTTCTTACTGTTCGTGTGGAGGGTGGGGCTTGGCTTCTGGACTGCTGAGCATGTTGGATGAGAGAAAAGGATGCCGTGTGCATCAGATAGTCCTGATTCCCTGAGGCAGTAGCAAGGTGCTACAGAACGTGTGGGCTTTGTACACTGGGGGAACCTGCCTTTTCTATACCATCCTTATACGCTGAGTATCCAGTTTATAGTTTTTTACTCTTTGCACGCTGCAATTTATACTTACATTTGAATATGATCTTCATAATGCACTGATAATTTTTATTGTTTTGCATTTTGTTTGCACAACCGTTGTTTTGCATGGCACATCATCACTTTAGTGTTTATGTGGGAGTTTCCATCTGTACTCAGTTGTAGTTCAGGCAGGTTTGTGCCCCTGTGTTTTATGTGTTTTTGTGGTCTTTGTGATCTTTTTAACTGATCTGGTGAATTACAATAAAATGTATATTTGATTACTTATTGTTGTAGTGCAGCCACCTTGCTTTGGCACTTAACGGCTGTTACTTTGTTTCAGCAACTTTTCTTTATTTATTAGCCAAAGCAGGCTTGCACACCATTACTCATTCAGGTAGTGCCCACCCAATCTTGATTGTTGCCCTATCTTTTTGAGCACTGTTGTATTTTATGTAATTTTTTCTTTTATTGCTACAGACCATGTAAAATGTGAAAGCTTATGTCTAATTGTTTAATTCAGACAATTTATTCTGTATTTGTGTTTCTTATATTAACCATATTGTGCTGTGTCAGTGTATTAAGCTTTAATATTAACAGTTTATATTTTTCTTATCAGCTGATGTCCTTATTCTACCTCTCACTGCCCGGCGGTGCAGAAGATTGTGCTTTATTAGCGCTCTGCTCTGTATTGTATTGGCAGTGATTGTACTGTGCAATAAGGTGATTTCTTTTATGAAACTCTGATTTCTTGCTATAACACTTAAGATAAATAATGCTTTTGTCAGTATTGTTTGTATTAGTCTCTGGGATTTGTTGTAGATTTATTCTTTCTGTGATTGATTGGCCATGTCTGTCCACACTGTGTTGTTAAGTGGTTCCTTTTCTAATTTTAGTGACCAAAAAGGCAACAAAGTCCTACACAGACAGCTGTAGTTGGACTTTGTGCCTACTCATGCTTCCCTAAAATAACCTGATTCATTCTCTATCAAGGGCACCAAAAGTTGCCACACAATAACCGTGTCAGTGGTAGCTTCCAGTTCTTCTGTGAACAGTGATGGACTGGGGTGTCATGATAAGCCCAGCAGAGGAACTGACCACTATATGTAGGGAACCATCTGTGTCCACTGAGCACTGGAACTGTTTAGAGGGCCAAAACTAAAAAACAGCTTACCATTTTGTACTCAGGTACTCAGTAGACAGAATACTGGGGCTATGCTCACCACCTGGGCACCCAGGCCTCCCAAATGCAGGAGGACCTCCATTTTAAACAACCATTTAAAATGTCAACTCCATAACCTGCCCTCCATGGCGCTGTGCTGTTACCCTCATAGTTTCTGAAGATGGAGCTTAACCATCCACAAATCTATCACAAGCTCTGAAGATCATATTATTGTCACAAAGCATGGCTGAAAAAAAGACACTGACCACTTGTTCTGAAATTTCTGCAACATTTTACATTCCACCATATTATAAATACAGCTGTAACATCAACATATTGAGGACCTGTACAAAATTAAAAAAGGTAACAGAAGGCGAAAGAGACAGAGTAGGTGAAAATGGCATATTTTAAGAGAGAGAGAGCGCTACACATTTCACTCAGCCCCTTTCATTCAAAAAATAATGTAATCATTGGTCATTCATGTGTAGGTATTCTAGGTCTATTTTACCAAATATCTGTTGCATGACTTTCATTTTTACCTACACTTAAAGAAGGTGTGGGTGTCAGGTCAAGCATCCTACATTACATTGAACATTTGGATGTCTAGATTTGACCATTTGCTAGGCAATTTATGTGGGCAATCTAGACAATACTATGCCCTATGATTGCCTACCGCATGAATAGATACTATATATTTTGTATTAGTTGAGCCAATCCATTCAGTTTATATTCAGGCTGCTTTGTCAATATTGTCTAGAATTGCTGAAATGATTGCCTTGTTTATGGTTAGTTTAATTTCTTACTTTTAGCACCAGATGTGACATAGCACCATAGTTATTTTCTGTGACAGTGGCAGGTGGGTAATATGTGCACATGTAGAATAGATTTGCTACATCAGCCACTTTTAGATATCTGCTTCTCCTGATCTTGTGGCCTCTTAGTAGGTGCTAAACTGCATAGATATCAACCTTAACTATTCTAATAGTCTCCAAAAGACAGTTCTTAGTTCTGACAGTATTCTTCAGCCCACCTCAGATTGGACAATAATCCTGCTTCCAGATGAAGTTGGGAAAATTCAGTTTTCAAGTTCAAAAAAAGGAGAATCACAATGATGGAATGGTTAAGGCTGACATCTATGCACCTGTCATCTGTAGCACACCGAGACAAACAGCAATTTAGCATCTCAGTTAAGTACTATCTTCTCCACCCCATTTTCTTTATGAATTGCCATCCATTGTTATTTCAGAATGTGGCTTGGGATTCTAAACATGATGGGAATGGACTGAATAACTGACAACTGAATAACTGACAAGTGAATAAAGATGTGACTTTCATAGCCGTCTATTAGACCCTATGAAAATTTAACAATAGCAGGCTGATCTGTTAAATATGTAGTACAGAGAAGAGGGCGTAAGAGACTCACGTCATTTGCACAGTTTGAAAACCAGAAATGTCATGTTATTGAAAGTACCCGACAATAGACATCAAAGAAAGAAACACAGAGATCCAGAAGGTAATAACAAGGTATTTTGATGGTTCTGACACAGTCAGCAGAATAAATTAAGACAATTTTATAGAAAATTGTAACAAATTCCTAAAACATAAAGTGGTGGCAAGATACATGCTATGGAGTTTTGGTTTGCAAAATGTCAAAGTAAAGAAATACAGTAACAATGATATCTAAAACACAGTATACATGATGGAAGCAAAATGAATATTCTATATTCTAGAAACCAGAAAAGCAATGGCAGAAAAGTCCTCTCTAATGTATATCTAAAGGTAATGTATAGTGTTTCATATATATTTTTAGCTATTCAATTGTATTTATTTACCAGTATCTCTTATTTATCATGTGCCTCTACATGAGCACAACCCCTTGGGGATCTTGATTGGCAGCTGGACCTGCCAATTAGTTTCTGATGATACCCCTTGATTAAGGTTACTTCTCCAAAAACTTTTATGGGAATATAAAACATTAGTTACAATTTGAAAAGAAATGCATTTCACAAAACACTGTACTTTTCCTTTAAACTACACAATAATCTCAAGCATGCTTTGAACACACAGAAACAGGGCAATTCATTTTCTAAAGACTAAGACTGAAAAAGACTAATGACTGCAAATTCTTTTGTAGAACAACTGGTCAATGAGATATTATTTGGACAATTCTGTGAGGCAACTAGGATTCATACTCATCTGTCACAGACAGGGATTTTACATTTTACAGAAGTGCTACAAGTAAGGGAGAAGAAAACTCAAAATAGAAATGGAAACATAAAGCTAAAGGTATACAAGGTGCATGGATGTATCCTCCCCTTTCTTTGCCAGAATGACCTACATCTTGATATGGGGCAATATATATAGAGATCAATATATCCAGAAGTGTTTTATTGACCACTCTAGCAAGGAAAGGGCAGACTCTTTAAAGATGATCCACTGGGACTATTGTTGAAGGATAGGATAGCTTATCAACCAGGTCCTTTCATGCTTTTTGGATGGTACTCTTGTGCAGACATCATGTTGTAACAGTCTGAAGGGTTGCATCTTCCATCACTGCCTGAGTTGCCTTTGGGTCCCTGGGGTCCAGGTATACCTGGGATTCCTTGTTGACCCATTGGGCCTGTTGCTCCTATTTTACCATACCCTGGTGGTCCTTGTGGTCCTGAGATAAGAAAAAGATTATTTAGTGACTGAAGTTATCTTATCTTAAAGTATATGTGACCCCTGTGAATTAATGTACTATATATATATACCTCTTAGTGGTGCAGAATATAATTTATATTATTTTCTGCAACAATATTGTTTTAGTAAATGTTTTCTTGCAATGCTGCAACATGTGCCAGTGTAACAAAAAGATTCTAAATGATCACCAATGTCACACATTCTGGCAGATAGTGCTTTAAATTAGGCCCAAAATGTCCCAACTTTTTCTGAAAAGAGTCGGACCAGCCTATTGATCCCAATGTAAATGAACCATTTTAGGGCAGATTAAGACAAGGATATAACATATTTGCTATATGCTTTTGCATATTTAACATTTGTAGGTGATTGACGTGCATTTGTTCTTTTATTTCCTTGCTTTTTGACCTGCCCCACCCATTCTTCCTTTATCCATTTGTATCTTTTTTTTCTCCATTCAGATGTTGTTTTGTCTTGTCTGTTGTTTTTCTTTGGTGGGCACCAGTATATACATCACTCAGGTAACCTAGTCACATTAGTGCTTCATTATATAAGTTGCCTATATATATATATTGGGGGTATATGGTATGTATATGTTTTGTTTATTGAAAAACTATTGCTTGTAATGTGAACAATATATTCTCCATAAAGTATTGAAAAGAAAATACCTGGTGGTCCAGGTGGACCGGCATCACCCATTATACCAATGCCATTGACTCCTTTATCGCCCTTTTGTCCAGGTTCACCTAAAAGCAAAGTAAAAAAAAAAAAAAGATGTTAACTTTAAAATTGTCTAAAATTGATTATGGAATTTCATGGTCAGTCACAACTTCTTGGGATCTCATTGACTCAATATTCCCACAATAATCCAAAGTCCAAAAAAATAACTATAGCTCAAATGAACCAGGAATAGCTGGGTCCCCAGGTCCCCATTACACCTAGCCCCAAACCTAGTATAGGAATTATCTTTTTAGTTTTAAATCAAAAAGCTGGTAGCCTAACTGCACCATGTGAAATACCTGGTGAAATCAGATAAAGGCACAACCATGGGGTTCGGGGAAATATTTACTTATAGACAGGGATACGCAAACTTTAAAAAAGAGTGTGAGTCATGAGACGCTGCTGTAACTTATTGGCAATGATGGAACTAGGAGTGTCCTCACTCATGGGAGCGGCGGCCATCTTTCTGTGGGCCCGGCCAAGGATAATTTGCAAGGATCAGGACCAGTGCCCAGGATCACGGGGCTCAGGGAAGTTGCACAGCAGCTTCGTCTGTTGCATCCTTTAGGTTAAGCTGGTGAATGGGCTGCCCATTCCACCAGCTTTTACGTGTTTGAGCCAAATGGTGAACTCAAACACGGACTTGCGGTCAGGTGCTATATTTGATGAATGTCCGCCCAAAACAACAGACAAGGAATAGACTTTTCTAGGCAGTTTTCTCAGAAGGGGAACCACAAGCTTCGACACACACTGAAGCCAACAGTACCTCCAGTTTAGGTGAAGCAGTTGTGATGTGTGCTATGACTTCAGGTACTCTGCCAAAGGAAGAACCAGTCTGAACAAGTATTATGAGGGCCTACACCCTCCCTAGGAACATTTCTTAAAGTGGACCAATCACCAGGTTATCGACTATCCTGGTAATTGGTCCTTGCCCCGGGGGCATCCCGATGTAGTATGCTTCCCTTGATAGAACAAGGGGGCACAACCTGAAGCTAGTGGGGGGAAGATCAGGAGCAATGTTAGAAAATATTATTTTACAGGAGAGTAGTAGTAGAGTAGTTGATGCTTGGAACAAACTTCCAGCAGAGGTAGTTGAAAAATCAACAGTCAGTGAATTTAAACATGCCTGGGATAAGCACACATCTATCCTAAGATAAAGAGAACATACAGTTTACACATAAGGGCAGACTAGATGAAGCGTATGCTCTCCTTCTGCCGTCAACCTTCTATGTTTCTATGTTCCCTGTGTGAAACCCCCCATACCTTCCACTTTCACTCACCATCAGTGCTTTGTGTGGCACATACTAATGCGCGACATAAAGCCGATGATTTGAACTGTGCGCCGGTATAGACGCGTCGCATCCCCAACTCCCCTGCGCACAGATGCAGAGAAGCCGGGGATGTGGTGCCATTGGAGATCGCACCACAGGAACCGCCTGGATCAGGTAAGATCACCGGCGACCTTGGGGGGGGGGGGGGTTCACACTAATATCTGATGCCCCGGGGGCAGGCTAGTGGCAGGTCCTGGATTTTCTTTTTCCCAGGCCAGCTGCATGGGTGATTGGTCCACTTTGACAGGGCATATGTCTGCTTTAAATTGAAAAATAAACATATAGGGCCTGATTTATCAAGTACGTAAGCCAGACAGTGCCACATTGCTGCAAATTAGAGTAGGTAAAAATATTTTTTTCACACTTGTGCATGTTGCTGCACTGTAAGAAACACATTTACTAAAACATTAGTGGTGCAGCAACATGCTGAGAATTTTAGATATCATATTTTGCACTGAAATGGCATTGTCTGGCAGAAGTGCTTGCTTATTCTGTAATAAATGATGAAGTGATTTACCTCTCATTCCAGGTACTCCAGGTCGGCCCTCTCGTCCCATCTGTCCAGGTGAACCTGGTGCCCCTGGTGCTCCTGTACGTCCTGGAGTTCCATCCTTACCAGGAGGACCTGGTCTTCCAGGTGAGGCAGCCATCTCTATAGGCATCTGCATGCGTGAGGTATAGTATGCCATTCTCTCTTTAATAAAAAATTAAAAAACTAAAATTAGCACAATAAAAACAAACAAACTTCCTTGTAGCTGTTTAATATTTCATTAGAATTGTTACTTAGCACAGTTACTTAGACTTTCAATCATACCATCAAAGATCTTGATAACTTCTTGGCGAATCATTCTTCTAATGTCATCATAATTTATGGGATCCGCCTAGTTATTTAAAAACACAGTTTACTTTATTGGCATTTAGTGCAACTGAGGAGAACAAAGCATGTACACTATATTGACCTTCAGAGGCCCAGAAAAACACTAAAGGTATTGATGCAGTGTGTTTTCCAAGCTTGAATGTGGCATAACCATTGCAAAACAAGGACAAAAAAAATGGCTTTGGTGGGAAATGTATGGACAGATGATAGCTTTCCTGCATGGCCACCTCCTGAGGTGTACATAGCCCTGATGGGGCCCCATCACAGGACCCCATCATCAGTTGACTTGCACAAACCCTGTCCCCGTGTGGACACTCACCTGCCCGGTCCAACAGAGACGGCTGCCATCAAAGACATCGGCTTGCACCTGTGGCGCCAGCGAAGACACAGGTGTCTGCAGCGCTGGCGGAGAGGCCAGGCTCGCACACAGCGCTGGAGGGGAAGCTGGGCGGGAAGGAGGCAGCATAGCTAGGTAAGTATTTCTAGGGGCTGGTACATACCACAGGGGCAATGGAGGCAGCGTGTTCCAGGCCCCCTTTATCGACACTCCCCGGGGCATGTGCCTGCACTACCCCTATGTTATGTACACCCCTGGCCACCTCCTTGGCTCGGCATGCAGCAACTTGGCTGACCTGATGCTTATAATTACAGGGCCTTTCCTTCTCAATTCAGAACAAATGCAACCTGACCAAAAAAGTAAGATCTCCTTAAGGTGACACTGGGCAGACATGCCACAGCCCCCCTGAGGCAGGCGGAAGCATGGACTGCCTAATTTGCCTAACTCTTTCTAAAACAGGTCCTAGCCAGAGTCCCCCCCCCCCCCCCACATCATCGTTTGTACACCTGGAGCTGGACATTGGCGCTCAGTAAGTATGTTCAGAAGTGGGATACAACTTGCATTTTCTTGTGATGTTTAAATAAGTCTGCTTTGTGGGAGATGTATAATCACCTGCTTGGGGATAGACCTCTCTTATATTGCAATTTACTGACTTAAGGCTGGTTATACTGAATGGTGATTCTTTCAACACAATACCAACACACCTGGAACCTTGTAGGACCCTGTATCTGCCATTCTATTAACCCCGCCACTCACTATGTAAAAAAAAAAATAATATAATTTATTACATAAATGGTTAAAGTATCCAAAAAGTTAATTACAATCCACATTCCATTGTTAGGAATTAGTATCTGGTATTAAATACTATCTGGTATTCACCCACCACCGGGTGCAAAGTGTATAGTGCCGGGTGGAGAGCAAAGAAGTAGAGGGCAGCGGGGAGGAGCAAGATGGAGCACCAGCCAGGTCCTCCTATGTTGCCCCAATGGGCTCCGCCAAAGTGCGCCTTGTGGCAGGACGAGGGGGGAACAAAGCAACTTTATTATACGACCATGGTATAGCATGTCCAACTGGGCCACTGACATCAAAGGGCCTGCTCTTTTCCAACCATCCTCTTCATGTAATTTTAGCTAATTTCCCAGACAGTATATTTATATATATAAATATATATGATTACTTTCAGCCCAATTAAAGGCAACAAATGGACTGATTCTTCCCTCATTTTCTGTTCCTGCATGGAAACTGTGAGCCATTAAGAAAGAATTGTAATCATAAACAATGTTGGGAGTACTATACCTAATTCCATCATTCAACAATTATAAAGAGGTGTTAATAATGAGGAACTGTAGCTAGGAATGTTATTAGACATGTGTATTTCTATAGTGGTATCATTCCATCTAGTGTTGAAAAGCTTTGCATCAGTGAAACTTGTAAAGCACATGAAGAGCATACCGTTAATGCAGAAAGATATCATGTGAGAGTTAATAGCAGAAACTAATGTTCACCTAACAAAGAAATGTGGATTGTAATGAACTTTATGGATATTTAACTATTTATGTAATAAACTGTTATTGTTTTACATACAGGACTGTGTAGCAAGCTTAACTAAATAGTAGATATGAGGTCCTATATCCAAGGTCCCTATTATATTGGTATTATGTTTAAAGAGGAACAAAACCCACCAGCAGCTGGCTACTGGCTTTCCCCCGTGGGGGGTGTTTCGCACAGTGGAGCATACCAATTCGAGATGCTCCGGGGGCACGAAACAAAACCTGCCAAGTCAAACTCTAGGGTTTTGTTCCACTTTATCTAAGTGTTATAGCCATTTCCCTTTCTTCTACCTGGTGTGGCCCCTTCTGGCTGCCAATTCTTCCTCAATTCTGCACCTACATCCTGCCCACTAAGTGCCTTCCTGATACCTATTGTGACCACTTCCTGCAATTCATCCTTTCAGTCTCCTTCCTGTGGCCTTTTTTCATCATTTCTGCCCCTTTCATTCTAGTCAATATCCCTTCTCCATCCTAGTTTCCCCCATTCTGTTGTTTTTATGCTGACAAATCTCTGACCTTCCCTGTTGCGCACTTCCCCACTTCCTCCTTCCCGTCTCCCTCTGCTGTGTCTTTTCATTCTTTCTGCCACTTTCCTTTTTCCTAGTTCCAAAAGGTGCCTAGGGCAGCACGAATCATTTATATGGCCCTGCATATATGTGTACATTAATTACACAACATTTATTTTTATATTTATATTTTTTATATTTCTTTAACTGTACAACCACTCTAAAGTAAGCATCAGTCTTACCATTGCCCCAGGAGTTCCAGGAGTTCCTGGTGTACCTGGTGGTCCAGGAGAGCCAGGAGAGCCTCTTTCTCCAGCAGGTCCTCTAGGCCCAACCATTCCCATAGGTTCACTTTTTCCATAGCCCTCTCCGGGTGGTCCCGGTCTTCCCCGCTCTCCAGGGGGTCCAGCAGGCCCAGGAGATCCAGTTTCACCCTACAAGTAAAGTGTTCATAATAAGCAATATTACCTTACATTCTATTATTTTACAATATTTTACAATATTTAATCCACGAAACCCCAATGACTGTAGCATTACAAATTCTGGAGCAAACAGGAGATTGAGCAAAACAGTTAAATATTTGTACCTTTTCTCCAGGGGTTCCAGGTATTCCAGGCTTTCCTGCAGGTCCCTAACAGAAATATACATTATTACTATTATTGTTTATTATCCTCTTCTGTAATGCTGTGCAAAAATCACAGACAGGGTAAAACATACAGTACATAGACTATTACAGGCAAGGTGCTACAAAGTTTAAAGTGAATGCTATGAAAATAGGATACAATAGGAAAGAGAGCCCTGCTCTTACGAGCTTACAGTCTAGAGATGATGTGATAAATGGTCATGAGATAAAAATACAATGATTGTAATGACCTTCCTGTATTACACTTACAGTTCATGCTTAATTGGTTATACTCAAAACTAACTGGTCAGGTATTTAGCACATTCAGCTTTATCGCACAAAGGTTAATTTCCCATATGTTGTTATGTGTTGATTCATGGAAAACTTCTCAACTCTCTAACTCACCGTAGAAATGTAAAGTTATTGAGCACACCATAAAAAAATTGTACTCACCTTTAGTTTTGTCCAGCTGATCGGTCCTAGTCTGTCGATTAGCAACTCACCCAATCGCTGTATCTGTTCCTGGGCAGCCCACAACCCAAACTTCATTTCCTGGTGCTTCCCGCCATCAATTTCAGGGGTGCATCCATGTCCTTTTCACTCACTACAATTAGGCTTTTTAAACCATGCATATTCATTGAGGGAGACCACTGGCCTTAGTGTCTCTGTAAATAATGCCATATATCGTTTGCAGGTAAGGGCAGTGCATCGCTACTTGGGATTTTCATAATAAATTTAGATGTATACCGGGGAGGATAGGAGTGTATTTAATCTAAGTTTAGAATATAGAAAAGAATATTCCTTACTCTTGGGTAATACATCCACAAGATGGTGCTGGACTGCAGAAAACAGCTTGTGGCTCCTCCCGGCCTTATATAAGTCAGGGACCTCCCACAAATTCCCCAGTTTTCATCTGCAGTCTGGACTACGAAGATGGAAGATGGCTCTCTATATATGCAGGCGAGCCGGGCTTACCAGCCTGCGGCCCTGCAGGACTATTACAACCCGTTCTGGACCCACTGCCTCCCAGCCTCGGCTGACTGGTTCGGGTGAAGTTAGGACAGCACCGGGGTCAGGTGCTTGAGGAGCGCGGCTCCGACCGCAGTCCCTGTTTTGACATGGGTAGGCGGTATAGGCCTGTGGTGAGCCTTGTGGGATGCCCCCTCCCACTCCCGGGGTTTCCCCTTATTCCTTATCCCCCTTAGGTGTCTGCCCCCTCCTCTCCTTTTTATTTCACTATGGGCATTATGTGGCTGTTGCTCCCTTGCCTCGCTCTCCCTGGGGAGATCTCGCGGGGGTGTGCGGTATGTCAAGCAGCCTGAATTGCTTACTTGCTTGTGCCAGAATTGATTTTGTTGTATCTGGCACGTCTTGCTTAATGTGTTTTACTGTTAGCTGCCGCCGCGCGCTTGTACAGCGCTCCGCGGACGGCGGTGACATTACCTCAATCGCTGCCACTTTTTACGCCATTTTTACCTTCCCCGTGCTGCGTGTCTGCTGTTCCTAGCGCGGTCCGTGAGTGCCCCTGCGGGGTGGCTTTATATATATATTTTATTCTTATATTCTTATGGGCATGTCTTCTTATGTCTTTCAGGCAGGTAGACTTCATTGTGGTTTCTCCCGGTCCTCTCCCTTTTAGTTAAGGCTATTACTATTATATCTCCCACCTCCCTAGCGGGCTTTTGGGCATCCCGGGTTGCTATCATTAGCGTTAACCCTATATTGGTCTGTTGGGTCACTCTAATCACCATATGGAGGCTTCTGGGTAAAATGTGCTTGGGGTTCCTTCGGGACAAGCCTGGCTATGTGTTGTGTGTGAGGTATCCCCTATAAGTGATGATGTCGGGGTGTGTGTACCCTGCGCCCGGCAGGTGCATGCGATGCAGTCTGGGTTGCCTGTTACTGGGCCTGGTGCTGCGCCCCCTCTGGTTTCGCCTACCCCCCCACGCTTACATCTGACCCCCACCGAGGGGCATACTAGCGGGGAGTCTCAGCCTGATTTAGCTGCACGGGTTGCCAGCATTGAAAAACATCTTGCTGGGTCTGCCCCGCGTAAGGCTTCTGCTAAGAAGCGCCATTTATCACTCACGGTTTCCCTCTTCCCTGTAGAAGATGAGGGCCCTTACTCACTCTCAGGTCCCTATCCCCTTGAGGAGGGGGAATTATTTTCTGATTCTGAATCCTCTGAGGAACAAACTAAGATTTACGGTGGTACTGGGACTCCCTTTGTGGAAGACCCGTGGTCCCCTGATGACACTGACAGATTGCTGAGTAACATTTTTGAAGTGCTTTATATTTCCCCTCCTGCAGTGGCTCCGCAGCAGCAGGGTGAGCTTTTTCATATGGTTAAGCCACGCTGGGAGTTCCCTGAGCAGTCTCACTTTAATAATCTAGTGCTCAAGGAATGGGAATGGCCTAGCAAGCTGCCAGGGGTGCCTAAGAGTTAGGACAAGAGGTATCCCTTTCCTGCTGATGTTGTTAAGCGTTGGTCATGTCCTGCCGAGGTGGATGCGCCCGTTCTCGGGTTGTCCAATACATCTGCCATGCACTCTCCTGATACTGCGGGATGGGGAGGACAAGCGATTGGACCAACTGGCCTGTCACGCCTTTGCCTGTGTGGGGACGGCACTGCGCCCGGTTTGTGCCTCTTCTATCAGGGCTATTGCCATTAAAGGGGGGCTTAAGTGTCTCTTGGACGGAGCATCTGAAGATGCGGGTATAAGAGTATAGATCTCTCCTGCTTTGTGAGGAATTTATTGCATATATTCTTTCTGCTATGGATGATGCCATTAGAATGTGTGGTAGAACTTCTGCCTTGTTGGTGGCTATACGCCGCTCTGTCTGGCTACGTCAGTGGGTAGCTGATAATGCTGCTAAGAAGGCTCTCACTGGTTTCCCTTTCAAGGGCCTGCGCCTTTTTGGTGAACGCTTGGATTTGTTTGCCAGGGGTGGTAGGTTACCTCAACGTAGGAGGCCGTCCCGGTCCTTTCGGGGGATGGGTGCATTTCTCCCATCCTTCCGTGGTTCCAGAACTGGCCGAGGAGTCTCCTTTACTGGGGCCCGCGGAGCTCACTCGGGAAGGGGCCGAGGATGTGGCCGTCCTGCTCTCTCCTGGGGTTCCAAGCCAAAATCCTCAGCCAAGCCCCCTCAGGCATGAAGGGGCGCCCTCACCCATCCAGGTGGGGGGACCACTCCGGCTCTTTGCTCACGTCTGGAGGCTTCACGTCTCAGACCGGTGGATTCAGGAGGTAGTGTCCTCCGGTTACAAGATAGAGTTTGCAGCCTGGCCCCCCCAAGATTCATCAAATCCCGGATGGCTCAAAACCCCCTGTCAGTTCAGGGTCTGTGCCTTGCTGTCCAAATCCTTCTGGAGTCGGGGGTCATCTGCCAGGTTCCTTTGAGGGAAAGGGGCAGAGGCTACTATTCCAATCTTTTCACTGTTCCCAAAAAGGACGGGTCCATCAGACCTATCCTGGATTTAAAGTGCCTCAACAAATTTGTCAGATTCAAACACTTTCGCATGGAGACTCTGCGCTCAGCTGTCAATTCACTACACCCGGGCGACTTCATGACCTCTGTAGACATCAAAGACGCTTACCTTCATCTACCAATCTTTCCAGGTCATCAGTGATTCCTCAGGTTCGCTCTGGAGGATCAGCACTATCAATTTGTGGCCTTGCCTTTCGATATCACCTCGGCTCCCAGGGTATTCACCAAGGTGCCCGATCGGACGTACTGGCTCTGCTGAGATCTCAGGGCATTCGCATCCTTCCTTATTTAGACGACATTCTCATCACGTCTCAGTCCCTCCAGCAGGCCGAGCTGGATACCCAGCTGGTGGTGTCCACACTGGAGTCCTTCGGCTGGGTGATCAACCACCCCAAGTCTTTCCTGTCACCATCAATGGTGAGGTCCTTTCTGGGCATGACTCTGGATACATCTCAGGTCAAGATTTTTCTCCTTAAGCAGAAGGTGGAGAGTCTTCAGGCCCAAGCCAGGCTCCTTATGTCTTGCCCTCATCCCTCCATCCGGCAGGGGATGCAGCTGGTGGGCCTGATGGTGTCTTGCTTCGAGGCGGTTCCATACGCTCAGTTTCACATGAGACCTCTTAAACTTCACCTCTTGTCAGTTTGGGATCGGGACCCTCGGTACCTGGATAAGGTGTTGGTTCTGTCCCCTCTGGCCAGACGGTCTCTCTCGTGGTGGCTGGACTCCTGTTGGTGGGCAGATCCTTTCTGGCCCCGTGCTGGGAGACAGTCACCACAGATGCCAGTCTGACAGGTTGGGGGGGCTTCTGGAAATCCCTGAAATTCCAGGGTCAGTGGGGCCCTCAGGAGGCCCACACCCCGATCAACATTCTGGAGTTGAGGGCGATAAGGTTGGTTCTCGCCCAACTGACTCCACACCTTCGGGGTCGGGCGGTTCAGGTCCGCTCGGACAACCAGACGGCGATTGCCTACATCAATCACCAGGGAGGGACCCGGAGCAAGAGGGCCCTCAAGGAAGTGTCCCTGATACTGTCTTGGAGGGAGGAGAATGTTCAGCTGTGTACATGCCGGGGGTGGAGAATCTGGAGGCAGACTCCCTCAGCAGGGGGACATCTCGTCTGGGAGAATGGTCCCTGAGCAGCAGGGTGTTTCGCTCCCTGTGCCACCGCTGGGGTCAGCCAGATGTGGATCTGTTTGCGTCCCATCACAATCACAAGCTTCCAGTCTTTGTCTCTCTGTCCAAGGACCCTCTGGCCGTTGCCATGGATGCACTAGCAATGTCTTGGAAGAACTTTCAGCTTCTCTATGTGTTCCCTCCTTTTCCTCTGCTGGGCAGGGTGCTGCGCAAGATTGCTCAGGAAGGGGTGCCAACCATTCTGGTGGCCCCCTGTTGGCCAAGAAGGGTGTGGTTCGCAGACGTTGTGCAGTTGGCAGTAGATTAGTATGCTCTGCCCAAGGATCCAGACCTGCTCACTCAGGGGCAGCTACACCATCCCAATTTACAAACGCTGGCTTTAACGGCCTGGCTGCTGCAACCTCCATCTTGATGGAAAAGGGGCTGCCTGCCTCTGTTGTTAATACCAACCTCGTCATCCATCTACTATAGGGTATGGCTTGCTTACATTGACTGGTGTGAGTCTAAGTCGCTTCCCTGTCGGGTGTTTTCTATCCCTAGGATTCTGGAATTCCTGCAATATGGTTTGGATTTGGGTCTTCAACTTAGTACCCTCAAATGTCATGCTTCTGCTTTTGGTCTGCAACTGCACAATTAAGTCAGTGGATTCATACATTGCATGTTTTTTTATATACAACTGTAAAAAGTCATATGTGAATTAGTAGTCACAATGCTGTCTGGTTCAGGCCATGTTTTGATTTTCAAACCCAGTCCTCAGTATTTGTGGCAGAACCAGAACACAACTCTCGCCAAACACTTCTACTAAGCAGGTTTTCCCAAACTATCTGGAACCTTTCTAGTCAAATTCTAGATATAGACCTCTGCATCAGTGATTTCCAAGGCATTGATGGAGCACCAAATGTTTAGAAATAGGTCATATGTTTAAGCAGCTTTGTTGTAGCACATACCTCTTTTCCAGATTCCCCGTCTGCTCCTGTTTCACCCTATCGACAAATGCAACAAGAGCATTAAAATAGCTAATGCTGTTTATCTACCATTGTAATCATTTGTATGACTCTTATAGGCCTATGCAAAATGGAAATGTTTTTAGGACAATCTTACTACTTTGGTGCAAAATAATCAAATCATTTGTGTTTAGTTAAAGCAGCACTATCGCAAAAAAATGGGCTAATTATAAAAATCCATATAAATATGCTGGATGAGGGGAGAAGTAACTTATACGCTCAGCATCAAGAAATATCCAACCAGGCTTGTTTTGTTTATTTTAATAGAAAGAAGATGAAATCAGGGGTGACAGGTTCTGTCACACCTCATACACTAAACCTGTCACCCCTGGATGTTATTCCTACTAAGAGAAGGTAGGTAGGAGCTTTATTTAGTTAGTGTGTATAAGTGACTCCTCCTCTCATTAGCTGACATGTTTATATGGATTTTTAATATTATACAATTTGCTATAATTTGATATAATAGTAATGCTCCTTATAATTAAATTAAAATAAAATATTTTCTCTGTGAAGTCAGTTGCTTTGTTCATATGGCCTGGAAAAGCATTTATAGTGTAAGCACAGACACAGCTTCTTCTCGTTGAGCTGGGTGTAAAAAAAAATGTTCTCACACTGTGTGCATGCACTTGCATTGCTGTGTTGCCAGCAATACAAGTAGCCTTTCCGCAGGGGCATGAAATGAAATATACAGCTTACCAAAAACAAGGTAAAGAAAAGGTCAAAAAAGGTAAAAAATATAAATTTAGGTATAAGACGCGAGAAATACACCTTTTAAATATTTGCCTACAGATGTAGATCATGCACCAGGATCATACAGGAAAAAATCATTTAAAATCTCAGAAAGTAGCAAAATTTGTACTTTCTTTTAGAGTAGGCCTTAAATGTGGTACATACATTTTACTGGCACCTCTTTGAATATTAGAAAATAGGTTGGGATACTTACCATTGGTCCAGGATGGCCTGGGGATCCTGGCTCTCCTGGAGGACCCATTTGGCCACGACTACCTGTGGATCCTTTGTCACCCTTCAAGCCCTGAAATAAATTGTACACCAAAAGGTCATTTCTGGACTAATACATGACATTGCTTTGCTTTTCTATAATATATTTCAAAAGATGAATCTTACCACTCCGGGAGGTCCAGGAGGACCTGGTTGCCCAGGAGTTCCAGCAGGCCCCTAGAGGATAGATAGATGATAGATGCACAACTGGCATTCTTTTAAAATTACTAATTGGTAACGTTTTTTTTTCCATGTACTTACAACATGTCCTGGAGGACCTGCACGGCCTTGTGGACCCATAGGTCCAGGATCACCCTAAATGGTAAAAGCAGACATGTTTTGTGCCATAGAGGTAAATAAATAAAAGTAACTGATGGCTAGCCACTTCAGGCAGTGAATTTACTTTTTTAAACTATTCCACTTTTAACTAAAGCTGTGACTCACAATGAGCTGCACCACAAAGCTTGGGAAGGCTCAAGACAGCAGCGAAACTGCTTTCTAGTTATGGTTCACAGTAGTGCACTGTTATGAAGAAGATTTTACCATTAAGACAATACGATTTATGGCTTATTAACAGTCTTGAAATATGGGCAACCCTTATAAAAGATGAACATAAAGGCTTCCACTTACCTCTGCTCCTGGTCGACCAGCACTTCCTGCAGGTCCTGCAGGTCCACAGTCTCCCTGTGACACAAACAGATAGCAGTAGGCATTAATGTATACATTAGGTGTTATTAGCCCAAATACCTGCCTTATTGGACATTGCTTTACCTTTTGTCCTGGCAATCCTGGATGTCCAGTTTTTCCTTTAAATCCCTAGTTTAAAAAGATATGTTTTAGCATTACAATTGTAATGTACTTGAGCTCAAAGAAATGTTAAAATAGTATGAATGTTTTTGAAATAAAAGGCCATCAAAAATATAATAATTATAAAAAGGCACAAACAATACTTAATAATAAATACAAATATAATATTAATAATGAATACCCGTATAAAATATAGCATATATTAATTTAATATCACTTACTGGGAGGCCTTTAATTCCAGGAGGCCCTGGTGGACCGGGTTCTCCCTTTAGATAAAAACAAAATAGGTACAGTGGTGAATCTAAAACATTTGGTTGCTGAGTGTCTGTAACTAATTGGAGTAATAACTATATTTGCAGCAATATCATTCTATATAATGAACATAGCTTTTACAGAATTATATTGCATGTGAATGCTGTTTACTGTATATTATAACATATATGTCAGTTAGGTTTATGCATACCCTCAATCCAGGCTTTCCAGGCTTTCCGTCAATACCTTCAATTCCAGGTAGACCCTATTAAAGTTTTCAGAAATTTTAGTAAGTAATTTAATTACCAAATCATCATCAAATAATTGTGTTTATAATAGGGACACATTTACCTGTATGCCAGGAGGTCCTGAAGGCCCAGGTGGACCTGAAACCCCCGGTGAACCAGGTTGTCCTTCAACACCCTGATCAAAGCAGAAACACATTCTTAGTTACTGACTTATCTGGGTAAGTCAGGTAACAAAGCTATTTAAATAAAAGTGATCTATTTATTAATTCATGTAAGTGAATCTATTACCAGAAAAGGACAGTTAGAGGATCTGGCAACAGACAGACCCTACAGACCCTACCCCCCCCCACCCAAAATTGAGAATTGGTCTGCTAAAACCTGCTGCCCAAGGTAACCCCAGCCCAATTTGTAAGTAAAAAAAAGCTTTACCTTTTCTGCAGGAGGACCGGGTGGTCCTGTTGGTCCAGCTTTTCCTGGAAATCCAGGGGGGCCCTGAATGAATATGTCAAAATTTGAATATATGTAATATCGTAGTGTATTGTAGTGATGTTTCAAAAGCACAACACATCTGTAGCCTATATACATTTTCTGTGTTAAACAGTACACAATAGGTATATTTTTGGACCTGCTTTCTAATAAAGTTAGCTAAAAGTTAGCTAAAATTTGTTAAAATTAAATATACTGTATACAGTATACTAACTTAGCAGGTGTTAATTTAAGAGAGCCAAGAGTAAAAAGAACAGTGACCAAATGAATTCTAATAAATAGTATATTCATTATTTCTGTATCTTACGTACTGGAGGTCCAGGAAAACCGGGAGGTCCTGGATTTCCCTAAATGAAAAATATAATAGATTTTTAATCACAATTTCTATTTTTACCAACATATATGGTTTTGTAAAATAAATAGGTAAGGATTAAATATGACCAGTTTTAAATGATCCAAAGCTCACACATCTATCCAGTTACTTTTCATCCTGAGACCCCTCCTAACAAAAGGTCAGCTGATCAATAACCATCTGCTAGCATAGGTGACAATTCTCATCGAAGTCTGTGTCCAGGATGTGAGCAGGCCTCGCACTCCTGGGTGCCTCATTCAAAACACAGTCTGACCAACAGATCAGCCCATGCAGAGAGCACATTCTCTTCAAACATCCTACTAGTGCAGACACAAACAAGGAATAACTGGGCCCCCATTCCCCCTAGCCCCAAACCTAGTACAGTGCCAGAACTAGGAGATAATGCTGAGTTCACCCCAAATGGTCCCGTCTCTGTAAACCCCCTAGAACCAGAGATATAGAGACCTTGGTACTGATCCATCCTATCACCCTGTTCTTGGAGCCAAAAGATGCGGCACAGCAAACCCTAGTTCAACTCCAGAATCGGGATCTTATGTCCCTCCATTCAGAAGTTATGCCCAAAATAGTGTCTGTAGATTCTAAATGGGGTCAGAAGCATAGGAGGCTGGATTCGCCCAGAGGAGCATTGGAAATATCCAGCTGGGGGTTAAGTCCCAGACCCCCAATCTAGGGCAAGCTGTTCCATCTTCCTGGGGCTTAGCAACACATTTCAGGAGTGATTCCAGGATCCTAGCAGGCTGCTTTATGCCCCCCCCCCCCCCCCCCGTGGCGGCTTTCAGATGATTTGCTAGGCTGCTCTGCCTAACAAATCATCTGAATGCATTGGACGTAAACTGGCATTTTGTTGTATCTCTGCCTGTATTCACATTACCTTTAATCTGTATCCCACCTCTCAGAACTGCTATTTGTAAGCTTGTAATAACTGTCTAGTGCGCCTATCGCACACGTTACTGTCTTTTTGCCTTAGCCAAGAATCTGTGTGTCTGTGGTCTTGCTGGACCTTTGAGGTGATTTAGGAAAGTGTGTTGCATGAACCTATTTGCTGCATTTGGTGGCAGCAATGGTGGTATAAGGCAAATAGTGTGTGTGAGTATATCCCCTATACACTAAAGATTACCAGAAGGCACTTTTCTGATGCTGGGATCTTAAGATCAGCTCAACACTAGGCAGTGTACAGCTCTGTCAGTGACCAGCAGCTGCTAGCATGGCCAGTGGCATCAGGGCTAAAAGCAGGGACATGGCTGCTGCTTTGGGCGATGTGGAGAATGTGGATGCCTATATTGTACTGGTTGTGGGGATGACCCAGCCAGGGCTCTCCCAGGAGCCAATTGCTGATACTCAGGCTTCCAGAGGACAGTGCCCTACCTGCTGATCCCACCAGCCAGACCCGCTCAGACGCCCTCCTGCAAGCTACGCTGGAAGTCTTCGGGCCAGGGACCAAGCCACCTTTGAGACACTTGTGGCAGCACGTCTCAAGGAGGCTGAGGCTGAATGTGCTGCACATCGCAAGGAGCTTGAGGCTGAGGAACGCATGGAACACCAAGCTGACTGCGGTGAGCAAAATTAATTGGCCCACCAACTACAAAGGTTCAAACTTAACCACTCATCTAGTAGCAAGCCCCCTGAGGACCAGGCCCCAAAATTACATAGGTACTAAGGTACAGATTTGGACACATTTCTGCTGGCTTTTAAAAACATATGCCATCAAATCCCATGTATTGGGTCAGGTACTTAACCCCTTACCTTAATTTTTGGATACCTACCTAGTGAGACTACCCTAGCTTTGAAGGAATCAAGCAGGTGCTGATCCACCAGTGCAACCTGACCCCTGAATCCTATCGTAAGAAACTGCAGAGTTGGTGGTGGAGCCCCACCGACAGCTGGGCCGATCACATGAGGACTCTACAGCAAGCAGTCCACCAGTGGACTACCGACTTGGAGCTGACCACTGTCCAGCAGCTGAAGGAACTCATCGCAACACAGCAGTTTTTATGGAACTGCCCCGAGGATCTTCGACAGTTTCTCTGTGATCGTAAGCCAACAGGGGCCTCAGCAACACACAATCCACAACCCTTGTGGATAAATACACCCACAACAGGCCAGGCTGTGGCCATGAGATTTAGAGATACTGGCACTGAGAAGACTGAGATGTGGCCTAAGATGGTGTCCCCACTGGACTTCATACCCGGAAAGATGGTCTCAGTCTCTGGGATTGAGGGATGTGCACCAGCACTGCCCGTCGCAAAAGTTTATTTGGACTGGGTTGCCAGGGGCCAGCTGTGGCTGTGGAGGAATATGCGATCTGAGGACTGACTTTTTTAGAAGATGCAGGACCCCTAGGTAAGTCTTCATCGCAGAGTTGCTCCACAACCGGGTTGTCAGAGGGCCAAGCTGGTCCATCTGGACTGGCAGATTGGTGGGAAGGAGGACAGGCGCTGCCTGAGGTCATTGCTGCACTGGCTACTGTCATGTACTGATGGCTCCCTTCCTTCTGATCAAGTGGCTGTTAGGGCCAATGGAGGCCTTTAGGTAGATCCTGGGAAATGGACAGGGGGTGGGGTGGTCTCTGCTATGCCGACCATGCCAGGTCCAGGGTTCCTGGTACCTCAGCCCTAGAGGAAAAGCCTGGAGCCAGGATCGACTGGTGGAACCTGAAGATGGGTTGAGAGCCATTCCAGGAGAATTGGGACCCCCAGGTAACCCCCCACAGCAGGGTTTCATCACAACCGGGCTCCCTACAAAACAAGTAGGGCCTGACATGTCTACCCACTGCAGGGGGCAGGGGCGAGCAACCCACCAGAAACTCTGCTAAATACAAAGAGCTTCGTACTGATGGCATTGGACTTTGTCACCCGGGGTCCTAAAGTAGTGGCCTTGTCACATACCTGGGCTGACAGGGTGAGCACCCCCCTGCAGATGGAATTGATTGTGAGGCCGAGCCCTGAATATATGTAAGACCTGTATATGTATAGTTTGTTTTGTCCCTTTTTTTCCATCCAGAAATTGCCCTTTGTTTGCAAAAACTCTCTTATTATTTGATTGTATATATTGCTTGATATTGATGAAATTTGCACTTGGAGTTCTGATGCTTATAATACTGTGACTAGCGCTTGCACTTTACTTTCAGCAATGAGAGAGACGCTTTTATAAGCGGGACTCTCTTCTTTTTCAAAATGAAGTTACATTATTGTGCATGGGCCAGGAGGTGTTACAGCTTCTCTATAGGCACCTCTTCTTTCCCCCCATCGTCCTTGGGACTTGTTCATTGTATGTATATATGTTTTTAAGGGCTTTTAATGAGTCTTTATGTGGATGTGGAAATTTAATAAAGATGTAATTTCTTGTCAACTTTAGCAGTGCCACTATCTCCTTGGGTTCGCTTTTTGGGGTGTGGGGGACCCCAAGTTGGTTGTATGTTAAACATTGTATCGACCTTAGTGTTGAACGATAATATACATTTCTTAGTACTGGTGCAGTCATTAAATTTTGTAATATTTCCACCATATCAAATCCTTGTAATAACTGTCTAGTGCACCTATCGCATTAAAATATATATTTAATTTGAGCTATCTTTTTGCCTTAGCCAAGAATATGTGTGTCTGTGGCCTTGCTGGACCTTTTAGGCCACTAAGCTGGCGAAACAGACAGTGATTTAGGAAAGTGCGCTGCATGATCACATGGTACGTGTACAAAGGCATAAAAGAGAGATGAGAGATGAAGATTGCGAAATGGTTAGGAGAGCGATAAAGGTAACTTTTAATAGTGAGATACAGATAAGGGAGGTGTGAAAAAGAAGAAAAAATAAAATGTGTAAAATAGAAGGCGGGAAAAAAGTGCAACATTATGCAATGTGAAATATGCAGACAAAGATAAGATAAAAATGAAATATTGAGATGTTGAGAAAAAGAAGAAGCAAACTGTGGAAAAAAAAAAGAAAATATTTGAGCTGAGAAAAGTTGCAGATCAAGCAAGAGGAGAAAATTACTTTTTGCCTGCTAAGCTAGCTGGGCATTCTCTTCCTAAAAGGGTGTCTGAATGGTGTCTGCTGGTGCCCCAGAAAGATTGGGATGGCACCCTGTGTGGTTGCATAGGGCACACGCCCCAAGGGAAAGTCATGGCAATAGCTTTCGATGGTAGGGTGATTACTGGAATGTGAATAGAACAAATCATGTAACCTGCAAGAATGGCTTCAGTTACTATGACCAAGTTTGGTAATCAGTACGGTATTAGGCCAGTTGAATTACAGAATTCAGTTCCTGGACATCGAGGTTATTTCATTCCTTTCACCCACTGATCCTTTTAAGTATAATACATTATTCTTTGTCCACACATATTTTTCACACAATGGGTGTGCTATCTAAAAATAGCCAAAGCTATTTACTACAGTGTATAGTAAATAGCAGAGTCCAATTATTATTAGGTTCTAATTCTAATGCTGACCATAAATTTTTCAGATGATTTAAGTGAGCAGTAATCATCTAAAGCACCAGAAGAACTCTCAAAAGCAAGGTGATACATTTGCAAATGGCTAACTCTAAACACAATTATGTGACCCCTCCCTGCATCTTTAATGCAACATACAAGTCTCTGTTACCAATAGGGAGACAATAATTATATAATGTATCACAGGACACCAATGTACCTGCAAGCATCTACTGTGACTTCACATGGCAGTTCATACACTAAAGATTAGGTAGTGCTCGATCTAGAATCTGAAAGAAGACCTTGACATAGGCTGGGCCATTTCTATATTGTCAAATTTTTGTCTGAAGAACAACTAAGTTTTCAGCATATTCAGCTTTAAGACTAGAAATATACATTTAAAATATAATATGCTTGATTATTGCCCTTCAAAATATCACCACAATTTGTTTTGATGACTCCTTACCGCATCACCTTTCTCTCCATAATTTCCTCTTTCTCCTCTTTCACCTCTTGGACCCTTATAATGTGTAAATAAGTTAAATTAGGAAACATTTCAAGATTCGAAGTAAATAAATTACAAGGAAATTTCAAGCAGTGACTTACTGCAGGGCCAGAAGGACCAGGAATACCAGGAACACCAGGAGCACCCTGCATAAGTAAAAAAAAGAAAGTAGACAATGTAAAACTTTCAGATTATACTAGCTACTATAAATGCTTATTAATATGGCCAGATTACAACATGCTATGTGGTCAGACTCTAGCATTTAGATCCATGAGAGAATGCATTTCCGCATGTCCTGATTTTACCAGTCCAAAGTGACGGGGGATGGCGAACCACCTGTCTCACAACCCAGCGGATTGCTGGCTTTGCCCCTCTTGCTTCATTACCTGCAACCCAAATGGGCAGGGGGAGCCAAACTGTCCAATGCCCCTCATCATCGGATCTGTGCCATAGGGCATAAGGGCTGGTAAAAACTAGGGGCAGGCAGTTCAACCTTTAAACCCTGGGAAAACAGACCCTATGCTTGGTGTGCTGGGCTAATAAGTGGGGTGGGGCATAGGAAATTGAATCCCCTCCTAAATAAATTGAATTAAAAAAGTCCCCACCTTTCTATAGCTTACCAACCCAGCTCATCAAAATGTCCCTTGCCAATTTAAGATAGGTAAATAAAACACACCACAAGAAATGAATCATTTTTCTTAATATAATTACTTCCCTATCCCACCACTTTTCTAGCACCAGCTATTTTAAAACCCCCAAGCGGCCTGTGCCTGTGTGACCCCGTGATGTCTTTGGTCCGTGAGTTGGGTTTTTTTTATTGAATTGGGGTATTTTGCTGTGGGATGCTCATGTGTGTTTTTACTTATGTCTTTCTGGCGGGATACCATTGGGTTGTGGTTTCTTCCGGCTCCACTCCTTCCAGCTTCTGTCTTAAGCCTGTACCCACTGCTGGCCTAATGGGCCTGTGTTAATCACCACATGGAGGCTTCTGGGGATAGCGTGCTTGGGGGCCCTTCGGGGCAAGCCTGGCTGTGTTCCATGTGTGGGGTATCCCCTGTGAGTAACAGTGTCACGGTGTGCGTGCCGTGCGCTGAAAGTGTCCTTGCGCTTCAAGCTGGTTTGCCTGCTTCGCTTCCCAGCTCTGCGCCTCACTTGGCTTCACCTACTCCCCTGCTCCTGCAATTGGGCCCCAGTGAGGAGAATGTTGACAGGGAGTCACATTCTAATTTGGCTCTGCGGGTGGCTAACAATGAAAAGCAGCATGCCAGGAATGCTCCTAGGAAGGCCTCTGGCAAGAAGAGACACCTGGACCCCAGGCTTGCTCCCCTTACTGAGATGTATGTGGGGATTGATGATCTTGGTGGCTGTCACCCCCTTGAGATGGGGGAGCTCTCCCAGGATTCTGACTCCTCTGGTAACCAGCAGGAGGGTTGCGATAGTGACCCCGGGTCTGCGTCTGGAGAGGAATCATGGTACCCTGAGGACACTGAATTCTGCTGTCACATATTTTTGAAATTTGCACATTGCTGCCCCTGAGGTAGCTAAAAGAAAGCAGGGGGAGCTTTTTAGCCCTGGTAAACAGTGTCTAGAGTTCCCTGAGCAGGAACATTTTACCACCTTGGTGCTTAAAGAATGGGAATGTCCTAACAAGTTGCCTGCGGTGCCCAAGGGTTTGGATGAAAGGTATCCCTTTCCTGTTGATCTTGTTAAGAGGTGGTCATTTCCCCCTGAAGTGGACGCTCCCCCGCTAGGCTTGTCCAATACTTTGGTCATGCCTTCCCCTGACACTACCACTCTGAGGGACGGTGAGGACTGGCGCATGGATCAAGTGGCCTGCCATGCTTTTACCTGTGTGGGGGCTGGCTTGCGCCCCGTATGTGCTGCCGCCATTACTGCTTTTGCCCTTAAGAAGCTACTCAAGCGTCTCATTGATGGCATAACAGCTGATAGTGTGGGGGAGGAATATAGGACTCTCTTACTTTGCTCTGATTTTGTGGCCTTTATCCTTACTACTATGGATGATGCTGTGAGGCTGTGTGGAAGGACCTCTGCGCTCTTGGTGGCTATGCGCCGCTCTGTCTGGTTGCGCCAGTGGGCAACTGACGCTGCGGCTAAGAAAGCTCTCACTGGCCTTCCCTTTGTGGGGCTGCGGCTATTCGGGGAACGTCTTGATGTTCTAGCCAAGGATGGGCGGCTGCCTCAGCGTAGGAGGCAGTCTCGGCCCTTTCGGGGGTCCTCTGCCCCCCTCCCTTCCTTTTGCATTCCCAGAGGGGGCCGTGGCTGTATGCTCAGGGGTTGCTTCTGGCGGTTCATTGCCTGTTAAAGTCCGGAGTCATTTGTTTGGTGCCTCATCAAGAAAGAGGTCAGGGGTACTATTCCAATCTTTCACGGTCCCCAAAAAGGATACCAGGTCTGCTAAGATACCAGGGCATCCGCATCATTCCTTACCTGGACGACATCCTGATTGTGGCCGAGTCTTTTCCTCAGGCCGAGCAGGACACTCAAATGGTGACATCCACTGGAGTCTTTCAGCTGGGTGATCAACTATCCCGAGTCTTCTCTGTCCCTGTCCTTGTTGAGGTCCTTTCTGGGCATGACCCTGGATACCTCTCAGGTCAAGGTGTTCCTTCCTCAGCAGAAGGTGGAGGTTCTTCAGCAGCAGGCTCGGGCTCTGCTGTCGTGTCCTCATCCCTCCATCCGTCAGGGGATGCAGTTGGTAGGCCTGATGGTGTCCTGCTTCGAGGCAGTCCCCTTTGCTCAGTTTCACATGAGACCTTTTCAGTTGCACCTCTTGTCAGTTTGGGATCGGGACTCTGTGTCCCTGGATCAGGAATTTGTTCTGTCTCCCCTGGCCAGACAGTCTCTCTCATGGTGGCTGGACTCAAGGAACCTTCTGGGGGTAGGTCCTTCCTGCCCCCATGCTGGGAAACAGTCACCACGGATGCCAGTCTGACCGGCTGGGGAGGCTTATGGAAGTCCCTGAGGTTCCAGGGTCGGTGGGGCCCACAAGATGCCCATGCTTCCATCAATGTCCTGGAACTAAGGGCGATCAGGTTAGTTCTTTCTCGCCTATCCACTCACCTTCGAGGTTGGGCTGTTCAGATCCGCTCAGACAACGAGACGGCGGTGGCCTACCTCAATCATCAGGGAGGGACTCAGAGCAAGCGAACCTTCAAGGAAGTGTCCCTGGGCGGAACAGCATGTTCCCTGCATCTCAGCGGTCTACATCCCAGGGGCAGAGAACCAGGTGGCAGACTCCCTGAGCAGGGGGAAGTCTCGTCTGGGGGAGTGGTCTCTCAACAACCGGGTGTTTCTTTCCCTCTGTCACCGCTGGGGTCAGCCGGATGTGGACCTGTTTGCGTCCCGTCACAATCACAAACTTCCCAGATTTGTCTCTCTGTCTCAGGATCCTCTGGCCTTCGCAACAGATGCCTTGGCAATACCTTGGACGATTTTCAGCTTCTCTATGTGTTCCCTCTGTTTCCTCTCCTGGGCAGGGTCATGCGCAAGATAGCCCAGGAGCTGGTACCAGCCATACTGGTGGCCCCTTGTTGGCCAAGAAGAGTTTGGTTCGCAGACATCTTGCCCAAGGATCCAGATCTTCTCACCCAGGGGCAGCTACGCCATCCCAATTTGCAAACTCTGGCTTTAACGGCTTGGCTGCTGAAGCCTCCATATTGATGGAAAAGGAGTTGCCTGCCTCTGTTGTTGATACCATGATTCAGGCTAGGAAGAAGTCTTCGTCCTTTATCTATTACAGGGTCTGGCATGCTTACATTGCCTGGTGTGAGTCCAAGTCTCTTCCCTGTCGGATGTTTTCTATTCCCACGATTCTGGAATTCTTACAACATGGTTTGGATCTGGGCCTTCAACTTAGTACCCTAAAAGGCCATGTTTCAGCTCTGGCAATTTTTTTCCAAAGATCTTTTGCCAATCACCAGTAGGTTAAAACCTTTTTTCAGGGCGTTTCTCATGTGCGTCCACCCCGTAAGCCTTTGCTACCAGTCTGGGATTTGAATCTGGTGTTGCCTGCTCTGCAAGGGCCTCCCTTTGAGCCTATACGTGAAGCTGCCTTGTCTATTTTGACTCTTAAGGTTGCCTTTCTGGTGGCTATCACTTCTGTAAGGCGAGTTTCTGAGCTAGCGGCACTTTCCATCAAACCTCCTTATTTTGAGAGAAATCAGGATAAGGTGGTGTTTCGGCTTAAGCCGGATTTCCTGCCAAAGGTTGTGTCTGCCTTTCATCATAATGTGGACATTGTCTTGCCTTCATTGTGTCCTAATCCTGCTAATTCCAAGGAGCGGACTCTGCATTCTCTGGATGTGGTCAGGGCTCTGAAGTTTTATTTGGTCGCCACTGAGACTTTCTGGACCTAGAAAGGGTTTGCCTCCGGCTAAATCCACTATCAGCAAGTGGATCCGTCAGGCGGTGGTTCAAGCCTATTCTGCTAAGGGAAAGGAACCTCCCTTTAGGATTACTGCTCATTCCACTCGTGCTATTGGTGCAGTACCACTGCGCCCCCTTGTGGCGGAATAACCCAACTGTTATGAATACCGAAGCGTGCCTTGCCATGCAAGAACAAAAACAATTCTACAGGTGAGTACTCACAGAATTGCTTTTTTGGTGACCGGAGAGGGCCCAGAGAAGCCCCCTCCACTTCTAACAGTGTTGGCTGCCGCTGCTAGCACCGTTGTGGGAGGAGCTGGATGATGTCATCCTGCTCCACGTTGCTCCCAGTACCAGCAGATTTTATTTATGAATGTTATAAAGTGCCCCCTTTCAGTTTGGGGGGTTTCTTGGGCAGAACTGAGGGGCTAGCGATACATATGTGGCACCATTGTATCGTAATCTAGAAAAATCGGGTTTTCACATACAATATAATTTTCTTGAATAAAATACATTTTTTTTTAATAAATTAGACAAATTTTCAAAACCATATTTTTTTTTTACATATTTCACTCAAAGATATAAAAAAAAACACTGGAGAGACGACAAACAAGACATTTCTTGTTTAAGCCTAAACTATTTAATTTTCCTTGAAATTCCTGCAAAAATGTAGTTAAGCATAAGGCAAAATGGTGAAAAATAACCTGTCAACAGAGGGTGACAAAAACTCACATAGGCTAGCAGTTAAAAGGGTACCCATGTATTGTTCTGGTTGGAGGACCTTGTGCTTTTAAATGTAGCTGTTTTCTTGTTTGCATATAGATATTTGATATTTTAGGAAAATGTGGTTTTCATTCTGCTTTTTTACTTCCAGAAAGATCCAGCTACAACAACCTGGGTACAACTAGAAAGCTTAGGGTGTACGTTCAGGGAATATTTGGTTTGTGGGGGAAATTTGAAATGTAAAGGGTTGTTTTTCGTTCAAAAAGCGCAAGGTGTGGACTTTGTCTGGTTTTCAAGTAACCTTAAACTTATTTTTTTACTTTTAGTCCAAACTCATGGCTCAGCTTACCGACTCTCCTTTTTCTCCAGCTGGTCCAGTGTAACCGCGTTCACCCTTACTGCCCTGAAAAAGAAAGTTCATTGCATCATTGTATGCCTTTTTTTATACACTTCTCTTTTATAATTGAATGCAACTACTTACAGGGAGTCCTGGGGAACCCAAAGATCCTGGATATCCAGGCAGACCAGGAGATCCCTTATTGAAAAGGAAAAACATTTATAATCCTATATAGGTTTAGCAGTGTGGTGTTTCTGAATTACAACATTCACATGCTATTAAGAACAGTATATAATGATAAAGGTTGTTATAATGGAATTTGTGTGAGACCTGGTATTTTTCCTTCAGAAATGAATGGCGAAGATATGCCCTTTTTCATTCTTATTTCTTTCTTGAAGGTGTTGGCTATGCTAAGCCAGAATAATTAATGGGGACCAAAATTCATTGACAAAGTTTGCCAGTATTCCCACCACAGGATTTAATCCCATGGCAAATGGGTGGGCCTCCTCTGACATGCCTGACATCCCTTAACTAATTGCACTCACCCGCCAGTCATAGCTGAATAGGTGGTGGCAGGTCCACACAGCTGAGGTGAGTGGCGAGTGGGAGACGCCAGCAATAGTTTCATTCAGCATTGATGTGTACGGCAATCAATGCTGATTAGATGAGAGCTCATTCATGAAGTTAGTTACGAAAGCAACGGATCTGTCTGGTTTCACACACATCTCAAACCCTGTTAGGCAGACCAAAACCCAGGGCGGAGGGGGCTGGACATTAGTCTACTTAAACAAGTCATTTAAATATATATATATTAATTAATTTAATTATATATATTTTTCAATACTTTTTGGAAACCTGTATCCTTACTGTTTTTGCTTTACTCCTTTCCTACATTCCTATTTTATGCAACCATACCCAGTGCAGTTTTAAAGGATTTACAATTTCCAAAAGTGTATATCCATCATCCTTACTAAATATTAACAGCTGGAGTGTATAATAGTGGCTGCTTACATTTCACCAATAATCTGACCACTTGTAGACCTTTCTTTTCTTCTGATCACGTGGAGAATTAAAATGAATTTTCTTATGTTATAATTTACAAGTTATGGAGCCCACAAATGTTTATGTCAATAGTGTAGAATAACAGCATACAAACACTATATTTGTGTATATAGTGAGTGGAGCTTCCCAGCCGCATTTAAACCTAACGGGTCATTAGGTCATCAATAGCAAGATCACATAGCAGTAAAATAATTTTGCCAACATGAAAATGTTTGTTGCACTTCTTTAGGCTACACATAAAAAGGGGTTCTAGTAATTATTATTTTCTGGCTTATTTCCGCTATAATCTGAATTAATGATGCAACCAAACATTACTTTGCAAGTAAAAAAATTAAAATGCCCATAAAATGAAGCATTTCAATATTTGCACTATACTGAAATAGTGCTTAACTAAGGGCTTTTAGACACTGCATCCCCTGCAGAAATGCAGACAATTAAAGAGTTTTATTACATTAATTAGTATTTGGAGCACTTCCTTTCCATAAACAGAATTTTATGTTAAGACCTATGCAGGATAAAAGTATTAGTCACAATCAATGTAGGTCTATAAAGGGCATTTGTAGGCAGTAAAAGGGAATACCCACCTTACCTCCCCTATGGATCAAGGCGCCAGACTGCCAGTTCTGCTAGTCTAGCCACAGCACTTCTCTTAAAAGGCTATCTAGTTTCAGAACATTCAGCTGTACCCAAGTACGTTTAATTGCAACATTACTTGTATTCAGAGTATAACAGGTATACTTTTCCTTTATTAGGATATTGCATTGATACATAGCTGTGACCCAGACATCCCAATTTAAAATGCCTGTCTGCAAGAATCACATGGTCCACATCTGTATGTGTCCCATGTGAGTTTGCAGGGTGGGAGGCACGATACCAAGCATGGCACATGCACACATGCCTAGTGAACCCTATTGATTGGCAGTGGTGCTGTGAACATGCAAACACCAATACTTCTGCCCATTATGACTTTAGGTCCACTGCAAATGTTATGTATGTATGAAATAAGTATGTATGTATGTAAATATGAAGTCACACTGTGGTAGCTCTTTGTATAATCCTAATAAGACATTGTGCACACACTTATGAATAAGATTAGCAACTGTCAAGTTACTTGGATACTATTGCTCCTACCTGCTCTCCCTTTTCTCCATGTGGTCCAGGTAAACCTCTTTCTCCCTGCATTCCCTTTAAGTGAAAAAAGGAAATAATACGTTGATTTGGGAAATCAGTTTACACTGGGAACAACCCCAGAGAACATTGCCAGGGTTTTTTTTTTCCCAGTGTTTGGAGCTGAAGCTATACTCACCTATTTTTACAACTCCAAAATTGCATTTACATATTTATTAATTTGAAATGATTGTGCACAGGGTAGACTGCCCCAAAATCAAAGATATTTTGGAAATTTGTTCAGATTTATTGTTTTTTTGTAGAGGCCAAACCCAATAAAACTATCAAGGCTAACAATGGTTTAAGTAACATACTGATCATTACATAAGACAACATTGTATACTTACACAAATAAATATTAAAAGCACATAGTGATTAGCACCAGTTATCATGACTGATGTCAGTGGGGTGTGTATCAAGCTGCAGTTGTTTATGCTCTATTATAGCATGTATTAGATATATAAGTTCAAATGTGCCCAATAATGCACATGTGAGCAATAATGCAGCATATTCTGTATAATAAAGGATTATTTTTGTTGTTATTTTGTTGTTAATTCAACTACATTGGTTAGTACTAAACATATTCCGACCCTAACAACAATGAACTCTAATATTAACTTGTTATGTCATCTAAAATTTGCCCAAGTTAAAATAATTTTGTCAGTTACTGTGTTTGCGAACAGAGCTTGCTTGATACAGACTCCTGAAATGCAGTGTAGTACACCAAAGCATACAGAATAGATAAGACCCATCACCAAATACATATGGAAAACACAGCTAGGTTAGGCTGTGGATTACGGCAAAATGGTGTGACCAGGACAAGACATTGGGTTTACACAAGATACATGGACACGATGATTCTTTTAGATAATGGCAATGATACACATGAGACAATGGTGTAAGGTAATAGAGTTTTAGAAGGTTAGCCACCAAGCTTTTGAAGAACCCAGTTACTATATTTTCTTTGTTGGATTAAATACAATTGATAATGGCTCCAGCTGCTGCTAAAGGGTTAACCCACTGCACCAAAAAAACCCTTTTTTGTTGGATTAGTTAAACTCCTTCTTCCAGCTGTTCATGCTCATTGCTGCCATAGTATGCCTAGACCCATGTGTTTATAGGATGCTTGCATTGATATACCCAAAAGGGTGGCATTCTATGACCTAAGTAAACCATACATTACACTTGCATATATAACTCATTTTTATGATATTTCCAACTGCAGGTGTGATGCAGTTATGGTGCCCTATATGTATGGTATATCCTTCTGCCTTAGTGTAGCAAATCAATGCTCCACCACATTCAGCTATTTAATGACATTAGTTAACTGTTTTGAAATGTTCTGATGCTTCTAAATTAAATGTTGTTGTAGTCCAACTATATCAGCATAATCATATTTATAGATACAAACTTAATAAATGGGCTTGACCAAAAATAAAGTATGAAATAGCAAATATATTTGCTGACCTGTCTTGAAAGTCATGTCCTCCTATACTATGGGATATGGGGTAATTGGCAGCTTTTATGTTACGATACAAAATGCACATGTTCCAATTTAATGTGACATAGGTCTCCAATCTGTCTAACTGGATTATTTGTAAAACTTTGGGTTTAAGATCTTGTGTGGTACCTTTCTATAATCAAGCCTAAACAGACAAAGTAGGATGGAAATCAGGGATCAGCAAGATTTCAGACACAGAAGGTGGGAATCTAGATACGTAAAGGTGGAGATGATTCCACAAGCGAAGACTTTGATTAAACAAGATATGAAATCTAAAGTTGCGTCAGGTGTGGCACAAAAGGTAGGTTTGTTGGTGAAGTTATGTGGCACATAAAGTTGAGGGTAAGGGAATCAATTAAGCGAGCAAGTGGGAGGAGCATTACATTCTTACAGGTAATCCGGGTGAGCCAGGAGTGCCTGGAAAACCTGGGGGCCCCTAAGGGGAAAAAATAGGGGTATCACAATCCAAAAGCCACTGCCCATAGGAAGAGGAACAAGAACACCCTGCTTCCAGGAGACAACTGACTCTTTGAAGAAAAGCATATGATTATCATTATTAATCTTGTTAGAACAATAATTTGTTACACCAGATAGGTTGAACACTATGCAATTATATTTAGTTTAATCAACTATTTAAATATATTAGAAAGCATCATTTTTATAAATATAATACAAACAAAAATTATTAACTAAGTAGTTAAGGGAATATATTTGCTCTCCAAGCCATTTGGCATTATGCTGAAGGGATGGTTCCTTAAAGGAGTCAGTGGAGAAAATAAATGTAGAAAACTACAGGGATATCCTGGATGAAACCTATTGTAGTCTTGGGTGAAGATTAAAAATATTCAAAACGTTTGGTGTTTTGATAGCTTGACCACAGTTTGATCATATTTAAGCAGAATTTGTTGCATCACATACAGAATATATATTGAACACTACCCTTATTTGACATACTTATTGTATTTCTGTTTCATTATATGTAGACCAAAGAACTTACTAATTGTTACAATGGGTATTATTTTTTACTAAACTGGGTATGAATTAGGGACTTACCATTGGTCCAGCTGGGCCAGGAACTCCTCTTGGTCCTGGGGGCCCCTAATAAAAAAGAAAGATGCTAACTATTAAATGGATGCTAAAAAACATTTGATATGTATCATTGTTGCAAGAAAAAGGAGTGTTCTTACATCTTCACCCCTCAGTCCAGGTAAACCTGGAATTCCGTGAGCACCTTCGCAACCAGGATCAGGTTCATCTCCCTAAAAAAAGCCAAATGTTTATTACCAAAGACTGTGCTGTACCGAGTGTACAGTATGAAAGCATCATGACACATACAACCAAGAAAAATCCTTACCACTTCATCTTTATTCTCAGGACGACACTATAAAATAATTAGGCAAAAAATTATGTTACGGTTACGGGCAGTCATGTACATAGCAGTGAAACACAAACAAACAAAAAAAAGCACAAGTGCATTGTGGGATTTGGGTTAAGAGACATGGTGTACAGTTACAGTACAAAATGTCCCATGATCACAAATGTTTGCTAAAAGCACATGATCTTTGCTAAACAAGCACAAGTGCAGACACATATTAAAGCGCATCATGTAAAGAAAAGCTTTTGTGGGGTCTAATAGATTATTACATTCTTCTTTAAAATAAGAGGTAATTTGTTCATAGAAACCATCGAAGCTGGAATCAAGCATAGCACTTAGAATCTGGATATTTGGATCTTAATTTAGGTTATTGGGGCAAATCAATCAAGACTGGCACAATAAAAAACATAGAAACTGTTTCTCTGATACTGGTTTTGCTTAAAGAGGACCAAAAATCTTTAGCCTTTAGCCCACAGGCTGGCAGGCAAGTGATTGTTTGAATAGTCCATTTAGAAAGACTGTACATAACATTATACCTTATACATAACATGTTGAAATAGTCTTGATATAACTGCCCCATGTTAAACAGATACATTATAAGATAGCACGCAACATTTTACCATAAGCAAGGGCAAACAAATGTCACTGACAAGACTGCTAACAAACAAAACATAGTACCGTACAGTAACTGTTATGCAACTAAATCATGTTAACAGAAAACATATAGAGGAAGCAAACAGAAAACAAAGTTACACACACTAAACTGCAAGTCATAAGAACATATCATATTACACAATAATAAAGTCACACTTTCACAACATCACATCACAGTTTCACACAGCCATATTGTTGCCAACACCTATTGTTCCGTAATGCTTTGGATAGCAGAGAAAATTCTCAATGTAATGTTGCTAATGTTACTATTAAATGGTAACAGCCTCATTTAAATGCATTTTCACTTAACAGGTTGAAGTCTTTTTCACTATTCACTATCTATTTAGAAAACACATAAGCCCTAGTGCGAAAAACATTGGTGGTCGAAAAATGGGTCAGGGGTCACATGGGCGAGAATATGAAGATTTCAAGGTAACACTCAGTACTTGAATGCATTAAATATATACATGCATTAGACTGCTGTCTCTGTAGGTTCCCTTTAAAGACATTCCAAGTCTGAACTTCTAACCCCACTTTTCTAGTTATTAAGCAGCTTACACAAAAATCTAGCAATGTATCTTATTATAAAATAGACCATTTTCTAATTTCTGCCCATGGTATATGCTGATACTGGTCATCGTTAGCTGGCTTCAACAGTAAATCAGTTACCTCTAGATAACTGGAACTAGAGGTTAAAGGGATATGCTGGTGCTAAATTAAATGGGCAATTCAGTTTTCAAGCCCCTTTAATCCAGTGTACAATTAAGTGCAAACAAATTAAAGAAAATAGAATAGTTGGAGATTTGTAGACTATATTCTAATTTTAAAATAATAGTTTGCTTTGCCTCAGTACAACCAAATTCTAATGATGACGCTATTAAAATTAGTGTGTATAGCAAGCTCTGGAGGAGCAGGAGAAATGGAATGTAGACAAAGCCCTTTAAAGCAGTACTTTACTTTCAAAATGTAAAACCCAACCCTCCCTCATTAACCTTTATACTAATGGCATTAAAAAAGGATACTAACCATTGATCCTGTGAAGCAGATCCCTCCTGTTCAAGTACTCTAAAAGTTACCTGTACCCTGGCAGTCATGTTCACTCCCACTGCCTCCTGCAGAGCGGGGTTGTGCTGGGTGCCTAGCATGCCTGCTATGTGACTGTGATTGACACAAGGGAGGGGCCACATCCACGTCACACCCAAGGATTCCCTATGAGCACCAAACCTGGATGAAGCAGTTGTGGGGGACCACTAGTGACTAGTGACTGCAGCAACTGGGATAACACTTTCAATAGGACAGTAGCGTGCAGGTTAGGGACTAGATGGGTATATTTGTCAATTTCATGTATTAAAAAAGGTTACTGATGGAACTGGAACAAGGATTTTAATTGTTGGCATTACAGGGCTGCTTTAATTAACATTTGACTCTAATTTACACAGTTTAATTTATGTTAACTTGCTGTCATGTAAAATAGTAGTAAGTTGTCATGTAATAGTCGTAAGTCAACATAATTTGCCAAGATGTTAGCAGGCTGTTGGTTTGCCACACAGCACACACAGATACACAAGCTAACCTCAATCAGTCTCATTGAGTTCCAGATAATCAGATATGCCATTCGTTCTTGTCACACACTTTTCTTACTGATTTTCATACCCTTTCACAGTCCTCTGCTCCAGGAATGCCAGGATCTCCTTGCTCCCCCTTCTCTCCTTTCATGGCGCTGGGGTTGTTCTGAACATTGGCACAGTCCCCACAAATACTCTGTATGAAGCAGGGGTATATCAGATAAGCTAGTTCAGCCCCCACAAAGTGGCTGGTCCATTGTTCCAAGGCTTTCCCACTAGACACACAAACTTCACATAGGCCACTAAAATCATTAAAACCTTTGATGTAGGCCCACAATCCTTTTTTTGCCATTCCCTATGACTTCCTCACCTTCAGAATATCAATGTTTCTTTCTGCAGCCAGGGGTCCCTGAAATAAAGGAAAGTGGTGTTATAAACCAGCAAGGAAAATGTATGCTACAATGAACACAGAGAAGTGCACAGGGACCCTGCAAAGCAAAGTGACAAGATGGGGACACCAGAAGAGGAAAGGGAGGTGTGCACATATAACAACTGCCCTACTTCCTCTTTGTGACAAGGATTAGGGGTACATGTAGAGAGCGTTGGCACTAACACATAGCAGAAGCACACCAGCGCTCTGTACCTACCAGTTCTCCTGGCACTCCAGGTGGTCCTGGCATACCATTGTGTCCGGGCAAGCCCTACAGTCAAGGAAGAAATCTGGGGCTAAAGCATTTGTTGGAGTCTCCATTGTCTGAACTGTGTGAGTCTTGCACCAGTTTTTTTAAATACCAATTCCAGGAACTCAGTGCTCACAGTACACACAGTACAGAAATGGAGTTTACTCACCTTACTATCTATTCTTAACAGATAGATTTCTACCAATGAATTTTAGGTTTTTGATCTAAACATTTAGTTGTGTCTTCTCTCTTTTATTTATATATAAATTTGTCTTTACTTTCTACATTTCCTATCTAGAGTTCCTCCATAATACTTACGCTGATAGCATACTCCTGTCTCCATCTGCCTATACAGCAGCTGTTGTAAGACTACATGGATGACCACAACTTACCAAATACTCCTATAGAGGCCCAATCACATGTTAGTCAATCGCGGGTTACCATAGGAAATGCTGGGAGGTATCAAGTTGTCTTGGTCTGTAGGAGGAGGAGTGCAGGGGAGTGGAGTCTGTGCCCATCTTTGCTGCCTGAGAGCAGATGTGGAGCAGATTTGTGCTACAATGGCCTTGTACATGGCAGTGGACAGCAGTACCAGAGAGTAATGCAGGTTTAAATAATTTATAGGTACACTGTCAGGTTTATTGTCTTTATAATACCACTGGATTTTATCTGCTCATTTAACCAGAGCAGGGCATTATATACATGACAGGCATGACAGATGTCCACAGCCCATGGGCCATTTCATCAAGCCAGTATTTTGGGGTTTGGAGTGATAAATTAATGTTACATTTTACAAACCTGCTAACTGTAAATTGATATTACACTCACCTCTAATAGAATGTGTACAAGCATGCATCATTAAAGTAGCTTTTCCAATTTGCCTATTCATGTCTCCTTTCTGTTTTATAATAATATAGAACTGACTAAGGTTTATTCAAGTTTATTATGCTTCAACCCCCCCCCCCCCCTAAAAATAATAGCACTCGCTTCCTAATTATATAAGGAATACGGCTCACCTGGTGTCCAGGTAATCCGGGTGGACCAGGAGGTCCAGGTGGTCCTGGGGGTCCCTGAAACAGACGGTACAACAAGCATGTAGGTCAGGTTTTATAGAGCTACAGATAGCTGCAAACAATAATTGTACCTGAAAGAACATTAAATAGCCTAGTAAACTGTCACAGTATTTCTGCTGTGATTTAGTTTTGACTGAAGTTGAAAATGCACACATGGCATCTTTACGACAACCATTATTTAAGTAATACAAGAAAACAATTGTATGGCTTTTCTGGACACGGTGACTATTTATAGTGATGATAATACTGCTAGAAAACATCAGCATTCATTGTTAAAAGTGCTATTTACAGAAAAGGCATCATTCAGGGTTGGCATGAAGATGATACTTGTTAGGAATATGAGCAATAATTCAAGGTACCTTAATAATTTAAATCAGCTGTAAATTCTGTAGACATTTGGGTCTGATATTATACATTGTCCTTAAAGTCCATTTTGTTCACTTAGTCCAACAAGAACATAAAGACAAGCTAGAGAACATCAGACCAAAAGTGGTGTTCTAGTGGCATTCTAGTTAAGAGGCCATTCTGCAATACTGATTCTGATGAGCCTTAAAACCAGATGACAAGATATATTAAATGTAGGGTGTTCCTCCAGTGTTCTCTCAGGTCTTGCTGTTAGTCTGCGGTACTAGGTGTATTAGGTGCCTCAATTCTAGATTCGTTTTACGTTGATACTGTCTACATGAAATGTTTAGAATTGTATAATAAGAAAATGATCAAAAAGATAACTCTTGCTTTATATATTTGAAGTCGTTTTTGAGGTCAGTATAGAAATTGCTAATGCAAATCCTGTAATGCAGGTTTTGCATTATGTTTTACCACAGGTTGATTCTAGGCCTTGTAAATCATTTGATCTTTCTGCTAAAAATTAAAGACTAGAAGGAAAATAAATGAAAAAGTTAATATTTTAAAAACAGTTAACAAGGTTAGGGTAAAACATAGATGAAATGAAAATTAAAACCGACCTGAATGCCATATGGCCAGAAATCACCGTTGCCTGGGTCCTGGAGAATAAACACATCTTAGTGAGGCTGGCCAAGCTCAGTAACAGCTGTTAGCAATGGAAGCAGCTACTTACTCTCCACGGTCCAGGAGGACAGGTACAAACTCCATCTTGTCCCTAAAGCAAAATGATTTAGTCATCAAATCTTACACTTTTTCTTTATGCCACTATTTTAAAGAGGGATGCATGTTTTACATGATCTTAAAATGCCTATACGTAAGAATAGTAATGATCTATATGGTCAGGGTCATGCTAAAGATCTGATGAAGCAAGTTTACCTTTGGGTGTGCTTTTGGGTGTGAACTGAAGTTTACATCTAAGTAAGCTGTTTTACTTGAACACACAAACATTATATAAAACCTTTTTTTTCTAATATTTCCCCAATGAGGTAAGGATATTTTTTGAAACCACAGTAACCTGTCATATACAGTATACTCCATAGTCGCTGACACTATGCCTCAATCCTGTGTAGCGGCCAGTGACCAGTATTGTAGTAGCGATTGTATTTGTAAACGCCACCACTGCAAAATTTTAGGGCTTGCAAGTCTAGTCGCCCCGTGATCGCCCTGCTGGTATGTGAAAGCGCCCACCTGTATGGGCAGCATTTCACTGGTGATTCTAGAGACATCATGAGTGCATTGCAATTACCCTACAATTGCCACGGTGTGAAAGTAGCCTTATGTCCTTCACTAAATCTTTAGCATGACTCCAATGTTTCAGTTAATTTGGTGAGCAGTTAAGTAAAATGTTTCCAAAAATTCAGTATTTGGGTACTCCTAAATCAAAAAATCTTTCAAATCTAAGGGAAGAAAATTTAGCTGAACCACTTGACTTTTTTTGACACAAGATGGAAAAATTCAGGAGGAATTTACCCCTATGATCCAGCAAATACACAGCATTCTGCTCTCATTTCATGTGCCCAGTCAAGAACTGCATCTAAATAAACAAAGACCTTTACGCACCATGGTTGATGCAGATTCTTTGGCTAAACTGGTAAAGGAATCATCATTTGGAACCTTTACCAGATCATTCAGGGAAACTGTAATTAATTACCAGTCACAGATAACCCAGTGCTCAGTGCTGCTTCTTAAATCCTGCCATATTTTATCCTTTGACATCAAGGTGTCATTGGTGATTTAGATACCATATGTAAGATTCCTTTCCAATTCTATAGTCCTAATGAACACTTTTCGCCATGCAGTTCAGCACGTGGAAACCTGTTTTGTCTACAGTATTTTTTAACAAGTGGGTTTTATTTATGTTGAGTTACCGGTAATTTATGATGGTAATCATACTGGAAACATAGTCCATTACACAGTTCCTTGTTGTACAAGTCCCTTTAGTTTAGTAGTTAGTGTAGTCGTTTTTAATTGACTGAGAAGAATTAATGCAGTACCACCCCTTGCAGCTTTGCATATTCTATATCCTCACATAGAAATTTGTACTTACTTTTTCTCCTCTGTCTCCCTTTTCACCCTATATAAATAGAAGTAAAAATGTAAGAATAGAAATGTAAATACCTAATGTAATATAATATATAAACAACAATACTTAACGGAAATAACCAATGAATCATCATGGCGTCCTAGGTACTTCATAAGCATGACACCTCTTCATACCAAATCACATGCTTTATTTACCGTACCATTTAAAATTCACTTGAATGGGCTGCGGGTGTACGCATGGACCCGGGGGATGCCATTGATTGACAGGGTACCGGTGCTGGATCACGGCCATCTCCTGGATCAGGAGATGGTGGCAGTGAAGGGGGTTAATGTTGTGTGGAATTCTGCTTTAAAACTGAAAGTATTTACATGGCGCAGACCAACAACCACAGAATTACCTTGATTCTTAATAAGTATATGGAGCCACGCTTATAATCTCTTTATAGCTAAAATAATTACACAGCCATCTATGCCACTTGTGGCCACGTGTTTTTTGCCAATAATATGGGGACTGGCCTTTTGAAACTGATGATTAAATAGTGGACAATAAAAAAAAATGTTACATGTGAGTCGTTGACTTACCGGTCTACCATTTGTTCCTGGATATCCTGGCTTTCCTGGAGTTCCATCACGTCCCTGTTGAAATATTTATATTAGTGACAATACACAATACAGAGATTCCTTGAGCAAGCAAATACTTTCTAGGTTAACTAAAAAATCTGAAACTAAGAGTTTTGTATTGCTATTAATATACCTTTTTTGTAGCAGCGGAAATTTGATTACTGATTTCTGCCTTCCGGCATCTTAACAACTGTTATAGTATTTCACATAGAGCTGTGGGAGAAGCCAGGAAACCCCAGAATCTACTATGCGGAAGGTGGAGGGCCCATTGAGTGCACATGAGTTTTTACAGCCATGCAAAAAAATGTGTGTTTACACACAAATTTATTGTCATTAATTGAGGAGGGATGCAATATAATTGGTTATTATTCCTACTAGCATTTCTATAGCTGCCCCTCTCTAGATTTGATTTGTTATTTTTCAATGTTGTAGTTATAAAAGTAAAAAACTGCGTGTTTTACAATGTGGCAACATCACGGTTGAATAATGTTTGACTTTTACTCTGTAGTTCGCCTGGTTTTGTTGCGACAAAAAAAAGTTTTACAAAAAGGTATCTGCTTGCTATTAGCTTTTTATATTTTATCTTTTTGTAGCTTAATATAGAATGTTCTATTTATACATATACAAATTATTGTTATTGTATTGCTGGACAGTAAAGTAAAGAAAGATATTTCCAGCAAGCACTGTACTAAAAAGGAATATTTTATTGTTAAAGGGATTCAGCGGGTACTACCAAGTGTTGGCCTACACCTGGAAATGTCCTTAACTTTTTTTGTTGCTGAGATATACAGTTTAAACCTTTCACCTTCAGTTTCTCTTTCTTACACACAGAGGGAGAGTTGGCGTTGCCATGCAGTGCAGGAGGAATGTAACCCCATGCTTGTGCACAAGCTGAAAGGGAGCTGGGGGGATTGGCTCTTGGTCACAGGAGCCAAAGAATTTTTATTTGTTGTCCTACAAAGCTGAGTCCAGGGGGAGGGGAGAGATCAGACCATATAAATATGGATCCAAACTGCACAGAAGCACCAAATACAGCTTAACAACATCCACTTAAGAGGTTAGGAGGTTGTAGGTTTTACTAACCCCTTGCATGGACAGTACTAAAATATATTTATAAAGGAAAGTGTACTTACAGGTTGTCCCATGGGGCCCATTCCAGGAGGTCCTGGGGTTCCTGTTGCTCCCTTTTGTCCAGGGTTGCCCTGAAAAAAAAAAAATTATATATTTTGAATGAAGATGTTTGCCATGACTTTAGTCAATTAGGGATACCCATCAACTTATAATGATAAGTAGGAAGCCCAAAACTGGGCTTTAATTCTTCAGCTGCGGCTTACTGCAGCAACCAATCAGGCATTGCTGGGTGGGCGTGCAAAACACCATTCATGGGGAACCCAGCTGGCCACTGGTGGGTATATGAGACATGAAAAGCCACTGGACTAAGGGAGAGGTTAAGTAGATTTTACATATTTTTTGACTTCAAGTTTGTATCAAATAGATTTAAACAATTAGACACATTTCACTATCTGAAGGGAAACCAGCTAACAGATAAAAACCATTAAACACACATTACAGAAGGTACCTAAAAAGCTAAGTGTGTGCTTAGCTTATTATTCCTTCTTTGTCTGCTGCTTCATTGGTGTGTCTTCAAAGGGATTGACCACCCAAATAAAATAACAAAAGGGTACTTACTTTCTCCTTCAGTTGATTAGTCCTACTTCAATGATCAGCAACTCACCTGATCACTGGATTGCATCCCATGCTGGCCAGGGAGAAACTCCAGTCACCAGCACTACCATTTCAGCACCCATCCAACATAAATCACAAAGGCAATGTAGTGGATGTGTCGACACATCTGCTGACATAATCATGTGAGTTGCTGATTGCTGGAGTAGGATTGCATCACAGATGACTAGGTAGAAAATATAAAAAATGTACTTGTTTTTCAAAGTTATTAAAACTGTAGCTTGATGTACCATGGCATAGGCCACATGGCCTTTGTCAAAAGGAAGACTTTGGGACAGCTATAAATCACCTATCATCTAAATCACATGTGTCAAACTCAAGGCCCGGGGCCAGATGTGTCCCTCCAAGCCTTTTTGTGTCGCTCTCCCACAGGTCCTAGAGGTAGCTGGACTGAACCTTTTCTAGCTGGCCCTGCCACTCCAAGGTCTCTGACACCGGCAGCACATCCTCGCGGGTGATGCACTAGTATGCTGCACTCCACTAAGGAGCACAGTACCGCCTCTACTCCCAAGAGCGGTGCCTATAAAGGAAGCTGGTACATGCCTTTTTAATGTTTTGGAAGGAAAAGAGAGTAGCATCTGAAACTGTTCTTTGTCTCTGTACGACCAGCTCCAAACACACAAGGGGGCTGCTTTTTGCTTGGTTTCAAAATAAAGATCAAGATAAAATAAGGTGTGATTCAGTGAAAGAAGAACATAAGACCATGATTGGCATCTAACAGTTATTTAATTTTCTTTCACGGTCAATGGATCTTTTTTGCTGCCCAAAGTGAACATTTCCAGTGTTTATAATATAGGGGTGAACCATCGGCTCCAATGAGTGAGCTGGCAGAGATGGCACTAGGAGTGTCCTCACTCATGGGAGCCGGCAGCCATCTTTCGGTAGCCCCGGCTGAGGCCAATTTCAAACACTGCCATCGTTGACCAGGATGAGGATCATGGGGCAGAGTTACAACAGCACATGCTGCTGCACCCTTAGGTGAAGTGGGTTGATGGGCTGCTCATCAAACTCGCAAAGTTCGGTTTGACGTTCATCAATCACTATTTATAACAAACATATATGCACTGTTATGCACTTATAAACTGTAAAGTTCTATTTTCTTTAAATCACTCTATCTATTTTAAGGGAAAGTTTACTGAAGGCGCTAGTCTCAAAATGATTGCACTGTTTACTACAAACCCTTTCGCCTTTAAGTCCTATATAGCCTGGAGTTCCCTGGGGTCCTGGAGGTCCCTATTAAACAGAAAAAATGTAAATATGTATAAATAACATTAAACAAAGTATTCAACATTTTATATAACACCCAGCAAACTATGCCATTACTCACTGTTTTTCCGGCTGGCCCAGGCAATCCTGGTTCTCCCTGTAAACAGTCAGAAATAGATGAGTTTAAAGTATGATATATTGTCATTATTATGATCTCCTTGGTTTATTTTAATTTATCAGTATAGCTGATAAGAGCACTTGCCTGTTGTCCTCTTTCTCCTACTCCTGGAATTCCTGGCTCCCCCTAGAGCATAAAACACGTATGACAGAAACATAAGTATGAAAACAAGTATGAATCTAACAGACTTTCTTTCCCCTAAGAAAACTAAATAGAGTTTTCTCAATCAATAAACGAAACACAAACTCAGCGTCTTCAAAAATGCAGAGGAATTGAAAGCCATTGGGTAATCCCCCTGCTGTACTAAATAGTGTCTTGCTTATATAAAGAATCTCTTTAAGATATATTTAGTCAGGTAGATCTCTAGGCTATCCATATATTAATAAAGTGTGTAGCTTTAGGTCAGTTTCTCTTGACTGACCCATTGAGCTCACTCACTATGGATGTGACACTGCAGGCCTTAAAGTGGATCAAAAATGGCCCTAGGGTCTATAAGACTCCAGGGGCACCTGATAACCCCCCTCCCACCCATTGGGTAATCCCCCTGCTGTACTAAATAGTGTCTTGCTTATATAAAGAATCTCTTTAAGATATATTTAGTCAGGTAGATCTCTAGGCTATCCATATATTAATAAAGTGTGTAGCTTTAGGTCAGTTTCTCTTGACTGACCCATTGAGCTCACTCACTATGGATGTGACACTGCAGGCCTTAAAGTGGATCAAAAATGGCCCTAGGGTCTATAAGACTCCAGGGGCACCTGATAACCCCCCTCCCACCCTGGGGTATCCAGATTCGGAATGCCCTGCTGTCTAAACCTCCCAAGTCCCCTGTAAAACCTTTCTTCTCTTAGATCCAATAGTGCATGCCCGAGGCACTTCTGCCATAAGCTATACCTATAGCTGGGTATGTGCCCGTGCCAGGCATTTGGGAATAGCAAATGCGCGGAAGCACCCTGGTAGAGGGTAGCGCAGATACAGTCGCTGATGTGCTCGGCTCTGCATGGCTAAAATTCACAAGCACAGCCGAGCATGCTGATTGGATGATTTGAAGCCCACACATGCGCTGTAGTACTGGGGAAAGGTAATTTTTTACTGTAGGGTTTTACACAGTGGGGCATCCGAATCGGGGTGCCCCAGGGGCAAGGATCAAAACCTGAGAACAAGTACAGTGGTATACTTTTTGGTATACTTTACCCTAATTAAGCTCTGGTCCTGCTCTGTTGCTTGTTTACCAGTTTCCCCTCTCCCTTCCCCCCTCCTCCATCTTCCCTCTTTCTCCCGTTCTTCAACTCTCTCTATCATGCCTTCTATTTCAGCCTTTCACCCCTCTCTAATTCTTTCCCTTTACTTCTGTGTTGTTTCCGGGCTATCCCTCTTTCATCTGTCCCTTTTTCCTCTGTGTTCGTAGTCCCTCTTGTTATATGTCCCTATTTAGATTATGTATATGTCTTGTAACATCTTTGCTCAGGAGCCTACTTGGCTCTCACTGCCACCGGCGCTGGCAGACCCGTGTTGCGCTCATCGGAAAGCCGCGGCTCCCCTATTCGGGACCTGCGACCTCCGGGTGTGCTCAGTCTGTCACACGGGCTGGTGATGACTGCAGTGGCCGCGATCCAATAGGAGCGCGCCCGCTGCCGCGTCATCAGTTGCCAGGCAGACTTTACTGCCTGTCTGCCAGCACCGTGAGCCCTATGACAGGCGGGAATACCGCCGCCCGCTCTCATAGCGAGCGGCGGCTGGCGGTGACGGGACTCCATTGCAACCGGAGCCCCGATGAGCAAAGGTGAGTTCCTCTGGCACTTTTTTTGTTTTGTTCTTGTGTTGTTATTTTATTACTCATGTAAGAATGCTAAGTATACCTTATATATGTATGCTATTTACCCCGCTGACGTCATTATGACGTCAGGCGGGATTTTTGAATCTGTGGCAGTTACATGTATTTATAGCAGGGACACTATGTGCACTTGTTGACAGTCTTCCTTGACAAAGGGGGCTACTGACCCCCGAAACGTTGGATTACCTGGACTGTTCTTTGCCATCTTATGAACCTGAACATTCATTATCCCTTCCTGCGTGCGCTTATACCTTTGCATGAAGTTTGAATACAAGCAATTTTCATAATGGAGTGCCGGTCCTTTTGATTTCTAAGGATCAAAACCCGGGATAGTCATAATCTTGGGTTTTGGTCCACTTTAAAATATATGTCTGCATATGTCATGTGGGAAAATAATATATATATATATATATATATATATATATATATATATATATATATATATATATATATATGTCTATAGCTAACTATCATTAGCACATAATAAAAAGAACACAGGGCAGCTGTTTGTATATTCTTCTGTGGCTTTAGGTGGTCATAAAGGAAGATTCTTGAAGGATTCTGTCAGTATCAGGTATCTTTTAGTAAGTAACACATGCAATACTACAGTTTACTGTAGTAGCATCATCACCACTCTCAGTCTGAGCTCTTGCAGTCCAAAAATTAGATGCTCTATAAAGAGAATACATCCTTCATCCAATCCAAAAGCATATATGTGAACGGTACCTAACATTAAAACTGTTTCAGTTCGCTTTCAATTAAAATTGTATTTGTATTTTTTTTATTTATGTTTTAAAATCAAACCAGAATATTACATCTGAAGATAAACCTGGGAATAAGTATTAATTAGGCTGCCAGGCCAACAGTGATCCCAGAAGCTCCATGGTGTTCAAATATGACTAGGGAGGCCAATATACCTCTAGCACTGAGGATGTAAGATTATTTCTGCTAAACTGACAAGACACTCACATAATGCAATGCTTTGGAGTTGTGTTGTGCAAATGCGGTGCATCCACAGGGAAGAGCACTGACCTATGTATTTAGATTTTATGGCAACAGCTGCATTAGGTCACTCTCTTACCTGAGATCCTTTAAGTCCTGGTGGCCCTTGAACCCCAGGCAAGCCTGGCTGGCCCTACAGAAGAACAAAATGGTTAGGAGAAATAGGAAAAACAAATCATGTTATTTATTACCTCTCATGACTTACTGGTTTCCCTGTCTGTCCTATTCCTGGAGGACCTTGATCCCCTTTAGGTCCTGTCTTTCCAGGTATGCCAATAACATCTGTTATTCCATTCAAATTCACTGGACAGGATTCGCAGGCATCGCCCTGTTCACAAAAGTAAGGTACGTAGATTTGTCAGTCTAATAATAGGAATTTAAATTTATATTCTTAAATAGATTATGGTCGATGCAGAAGACCAAGATTTTAGATAATCTGAGACTACATATTCTATAATGTCACATGACTTCAAAATAATAGCAGGTATCTCTGACCTTCTCCCCTTTGAGTCCTAAAGGCCCTTGAATGCCTTGTGCACCAGGAAGTCCTGGCACTCCTGCTGTCCCTGGAATTCCATGATCACCTGGGCTGCCAGCCTCTCCCTGTATCACACAGAAAAAAAATTATACACATGTAAGATTGGGATTTCTTTAACAATGTATTAGTGTGAGAAGCAAAACTTACCTTCTGCCCTTTCATCCCAGGATTTCCTGGCATACCCTAAATCAATGAAGAAAGAAAATCTTTAACTGCATGTAAAAACATCACAGGACATATGACTTGTTTGTGTGCTAAGGTTCTGGTTGATGCTTAATGGGTAAGGCCACTCTCAATGGAATACTTGAAAGTGTATTTTTTTAGGTGAGAAGGATGTCCTCAAGATTTTGAGCTTATTTTTCTTCTATGTTAGAAAATGAGCGTATTATAGAAGCAGATTTCACTACCTACAATCCATTGGCAACTTAAGCCAAGTGTACAAGAAGCCAGAAGTGGGCCCAGTACACAGAGAACACTGCTGCTATGGCTGCTGCTGAGGTGAGAAAGTTCCCTCAACATTTGCAGCAGCATTGTTTTGTGTGTCCAGGACTCACATCTCTCTTCTTGATGTACAGGCTTGGTGTACATTGCCAATGGCAACAGAGTAGTGAAAATATACACTTTCAAAAATTCCACCCTGTAAGCAGCTTACCGGTCACTGGGCTAACTGCTCTGTATAATGTTTGTATGTATACTGAGAGGGATTTTAGACCTGTTCTTCAGCGTAGAAACTATTATGCAACTTGCAATACCGGACTGGCCCACTAGAGGACCAGAAGACCCCTACAGAGGGCAGCAAGCTAGGGCAAAGCAGTGTTGCAATAGTTAGTGATTCAAGGGGCCATGTTGATAGTTACTGCTTCATTGTGGCACTGAACAGCACCTATGGGGCCTGTGTTGCTGGAGACTTTGTTGGTAGGGCCATTGTGGGTGGCTGGTGGGTCCTGGGACTGTGGACGGTCTGTGAGGTGCCAGTGACAGGGGGTAATGAAGCAAGATGGAACTAAAAAAAATACAGCTTATTCCCACTTGGGTCAAACAGAAAAACAATAGCTTGGGGCTTTAAGAGAACAGTTCTCCACAGAGAAGGTGAGTAGAACAAGGTCTTTATTTTTGCAATGCAAAATATGTATCTGCACATATTTTCAGTATGTACAGTACATTAAGTCATTGTGGCTGATAATCCAAATATTTAAAGGGCATATATAGTCAAAAGTAAAAATGAAGCCATACTTATCTTTTCTTCACTGATTTTGATCCCTCCAGGTCTGGCTTTTGCAAATGCAGATCTTTCCCAGATTCTCTCTCTGTAAGATACTCTTGGCATTCTGGCCACTGCTCATGCTCTTACCAGACCATGGAGGAACTAAGAAAGCAGGAATGTGGCTTACAAACACCCGACCTGGAGGAATTAGGTTTGTGATGTTTGCATTTAGCTACAAATTTCCTTTCACAAATATGCTGCTTGCTCTTATTTTGTATTTTGTCCCATTCCGTGCAACATTTGGCCCCCATACACATTATTTTAAACTAATGGTACTTTCTTGTACTGTCTTTTTGACTAGTTTTAGTACTTGCATTTTTTCCTGGCAGTCCAGTTCCAGGTTCTCCTTGTTCCCCTTTTGGTCCTGGGTCTCCTGGCATGGCATAGGCAATGTCAGGCTGTTGCCCTTCAGCTGGAAGACTTGGACAGATAGAACATGATTCTCCCTAAAATAAAAAAAAACTTTTATTGAATGAGGTCTATATTGTAAGACCATCAGTTGCTATTGCTGTCAACTTTAACCACCATACAAAATTATTGTAAAATCAAATATGTCTGACCTTTTCTCCTTTAGGTCCAACAGGCCCAGTTCTTCCAAGCTCTCCTGGTACACCCTGTAAAGAGATAATAGAAAAAAAGATAAAAATAAACAGGTGATTCAAACACAATAACATTTGAAGTACTGTCATATTTGCTGTGCAGTTAATTTTCCAAAATTCCAAATAACTGAAACATGAAAACCTCTACTGTGCTGACAATATCCTAAAAATCACACTAAAAAATAAAACATTTGTGGATGTGATATTCTACTTACTGGTGGTCCAGCTGGTCCTTCTATACCATGATCTCCCTAAGGACAGAAAATATCAGGGCATACAATTAATGAGGGATCACTATAGCATATAACATATGCTTAGCCATGTCAAATGCCACCTGCTACCATCGTTGCACTCTCTATTTTTAGGCAATGCAAGTTTCATAAAGAAAAGTTACTTGTGCTGACATGAAATTCCGGGCAAATTAAGAACATTCGCTGGATAGGAAATTTGTCAAATTAAAAGTTGATGTTTTTGGTGGGAAACACAGATCAAGCCCCGTCTTATAATACGTCTTAAGGACACAAGCAAGTTATTTGTTGTTCCTTGTTCCCAGGAAACAACAGACTATCTAATGGAATAAGGAGGTCTGTGTAAATGTGGTGGTTTGCAGGTGGGTTAAAATATAGCAAGCTGTTGCACCACCAGCATCTGTCCTGAACAAAAATAAATGACAATACATTTTGATCAAAAAATATATAATAGTTTACCAGCTGGTAAATGGTCTGTTTTGGCAACTGAAAACATACTTTAGGCACCCTTTCTCCTCTGCAGCTGAATGGTTCTATTCTGGTAGTGTATAAACTACCAGTTCCCAAGTCCTGCCTTGTGCAGGCCTGTCTTCTATTCACCTTCGACCTCCAGGATCAACAGACACCCCTGTAATGAAGGGGGCTTGTCTGGCCTTGCCACACCCACTATGACAATAAATGGAGTGGTATTATGCAATCACTCGGACTGATCGCAGGAGGTGGCCCCTGGAGGTCACTGGTGAATGGAGAATGAACCTGCATGGAGTGGGATTTCAGAACTGGTACACCTGACACTTCCAGCTGTGGAGTAATGTATTTTTCATCAGCTTTCTAGTCTAGTGTCCTGTACCCATTATAATGGAAATTATTTGGAATGACTACTGTGGAAAATGCATCAATCATTGATTATTCACAAGAGAAATATTTATAGCTAAACAAAAGTACAGCTACATATCAGAAAATGAAAATATCATATATATTTTACATGTCATATGCAAATCACCTTTTCTCCTCTTGGGCCAGTTGGTCCAGTGGCACCCTGTGTAAACAAAGCATGTGTTATACCTAATTAAACAATACTAGTTTACATTAATATTAAACAGACTTCTGGCAGTAGTATGCTGCCACACCCATGATCCTTCAAAATAAAAGATTGTAGTATACACATTACAAATTCCTACAGACACACAGATTAACCACTCCCTCTGATTCTCTCGTTTTCATGCTTATGCACAAGACTTTAGAAAATCATTTTATCTGTATATATTCATATAGATCTGTTTATATAGGTAGACACATCTAAATTATAGTTTAAAGTGTCAGAGCTTTGTTTGGGGTTGTCCTCACTCAGGGGGACAGTGGGACTGGTGGGAAGACCTTGGAGGCAGGAAGGGATGGGAGTTGGGGCAGTTAGGAAAATGAATTCTGCAACAGCTTCCAGGCAGCACGCTGCAGGGTACATTTGTGTCCAGCTTATCCAAATGCAATGTGACCCACTGGGCATTTTTCTAGTTCTCGCTATTGCCAGTCCACCCTGCCTGCAGCACTGTAGACTTCTAGGTCACTAATTCTGCTGGACAGAAGTCTTGCTTGAAAAAGCGAGGGGGGGGGGGCATTGGAATACAACTGTTGTATGCTGCTACTGAAATGATGGACAAGTTGGTGAAGCTTAGGGGTGTACCAATCCCATTGGCAGGCAGTTCAACTGAGAGAGGGCCTGGAGGGGTGGTAGGTGGTAGTCCCAATATATCCCAAAGTTTTCTCTGAGGCTCATAGGACTCTGGGGGCGGGGTTATTGAAGTGTGCCAAACCTTTTAACCTTTCCATCTTACTTGAGAGCCTTTCTGCAATATGTAGATTGCTTTCCACATTGGTGTAAACCAAATCTCAGCAGTGATTGAAGAAGGCTGGTGCCTGTGGTGCCATTGTTTAATGTAATTTTGAGACATAACATGTAGATTTACTTTTAAAACATGATCAACAATTGTTTTACAGAGAATAGTAAACAGATAAAATATCCTGGATTTCCTAAATACTTGAATTACACTGGTGGCCGATGGAGATCAATAGTAGCTACCCATGGGAAAAAGGTTAGTATAATGATTTCTATATCACACAATAATAAAGAATAAAGTAATATGTGCCATTAAATAAAAAAATACAAAATTTATACTAACCGGGAGACCAGTCAAACCAAATCCAGGCTTATCAATGAGAGCGGCGGCGTGTGAAAAATCTAGACAGGATTTACAGGGCTCTCCCTAAAGAGGTATATAAGAACTATAATTAAACACTTAAAGTGGACCAACCGTCAAAAAATGACTTAAACCCTGACCCTGACTTAACACAACAAACTTCATATGCATCGCTCCCCAGGGCAATTAAGATTTCTGCACATAGAAACTAATTGACCTTTTTCTAACTCCTGGTGTGGTACATTTTACAAACAAAATGGCAGCTGTTGGATCTGCAGGCCGCCTGCAAACAGGAAGTGCTGCTGGCTTTCCTGTTACTGCCCATTGCCAGTTGAATCCAGGCAGCAGCATTGCTGAGATGCTGGGAAAGGAAGCTCCAAAATGGTTGCCACGACTAGAAAATTGGTGAGGTGGCATTTCAGCTTTGAGTGGATTCAGGAGCAAATGTAATTTCTGACAATGCATAAGTATTATGCCCACAGATGGGGCAAGTGAGTTTGGGGGTGTTTTTTCAACTGTGCCAGGCTGTTGGTCTGGTTTAAAGTAAGAAAATAATGAATTTAAAAAAGGTTTTCTACATGTTTAAAAGGCTCTTTGATTGCATGCACATTTGCGTTTTTAAACCTATGCACCTGAATGAGCTTTGTGGAGGCAAAGTTCTATGGTCAATGTGCATTTTTTCCAGGGAGGTAGAATTTTTATATTTATATATTTGTAAATAACAGGCCCATATAGGGTATTCAGAAAAATATTGATCTCAAGATCTCTCTGTTGTAAGATAAAGAGCCTGTCCATGGTCATAGATTTTATGAATACCTCATGGCATACATTTATTTACAAATTAGAAAACAAAAATCTCTACCTGATAAATTTCTGATAAATCAATAAAACCCAGTATGTAGACAGTGTCCAGTATTCATTAAGATTGTAGAGGCATTAAAATGTGGAGAGATTCTCCAAATCTCAATGGATTATCCCCTAAATGTCATTGAGAAAGTTGTGGCTCAAAGACATCGGCCTTGATTCATCAAGAGTTGAAAAAAATTCTCATGGTAGTAAAAAATATATTTCATAAGAAAAAGCATCAGCATTTTAATGTTGAGGAACCTTTGGATAGGAAAACAATGAAAGTCAAAGGCACTACTACAGTGTAAAAAGGGGTAAAAAGGTGCCATTGACTTTCATTGTCTACCTATCTGGTGATTCACTGAAAGTGAAATTCTCCGGCTTTTTTCTCATGAAATAAATTTTTTACTACCATGAGAATTTCTTTTTCAACTCTTGATGAATCGAGGCCATTCTCAAAGACATTGAGCGTACACCTTCTTTCTGGATAAAACCTGTACAGTATATTTATCTGACAGCTGCAAATTCAAACTATGAGAAATTGATCGATTTGATACAAAGTCATTTACTGCATCCATGGCCAAAGAGGCCCAACACAGGAAATACATTTAGCAATATTTACTACAATCATAACATATATATATATATATATATATATATATATATATATATATTAGCAATGCATTTTTTCTTTTATCTCTATTTACCTCTAGATCTGTCTAAAAAATGCCCTTGAACATTCTTTTTATATCTTTTATTTAAAGAGGAAGTCTGGGCTTTTTGTCCCCCCATTCCGCAGCTACCTTTCCTTCCCCCTACACTAAAACTAAATATTTTAATCTCAGCCCTCAAATAAGGTAGAATAAATGGCAATTAAACTTGATTAGCCTACTGGAATGACAAGGATGCCCCAAACTTACTTCTTTTGACCTTAAACATAGTTCCTCAATGCTAAATCCCCTTCTTTTTATACAGCACTGTATCCAGATGATATACATGCTTTTCCAAGGTGACTGTTGGTTGACCCCATAGCCAATAAAGCTGATTATCATCAGTGTGGTTTTATGCCTTCATCTCAAATAATGCTTTTAATGACATGATGACACTGGCAATCATATGGCTGTCAACACAAGCCCCCTGCCTCTCAACAAATGTTGAGTAAAGCATTGTTAAAGAGACACACAATGGTGCAGTGGGGACATTTATTAAAATATAGAGAGACTCAGCTGAGCAATATTCAATATTAGAAAGCCTGTATCTCATTGGGTTTCGAGACAGAGACATTACATTAGGGTTGATTCAGAGCCCCTTTCTCACCTTTTTTTTGCGTGAATATTTCCATTCTTGTTCATTTTTTCCCCTCGTCTGATTCAGCAAAGCCTTTTTTCTGCGATAACTTTAAGGTGAAATGTTTTTATTTTTGCATGATTTTTCGTTTGGTAGCAAGACCTCCATAAAAATGATGGGAAAGGGGCTCTGAATCAACCCTATTGTCCCGGTAAGGTGGAAAACTTTTTGGTAATTTTTTTTTCTACAACTAGGGACATCTAGGGACGTTTGAAAAGTGTAAAAAAAAGGCTCTACACATAAGGCAGAGAGTCTTTTCAATAAAGTGCCTATTTACATGTTAATTATTTACCCATACAGTACAAATACAAGGATAGGGCAGCATTTGCTCTAAAAAGTGTGAGTTACTTTAGGTATGGCTTAGGCTCTTTTATGTTTCTATGTAGCTAAGTCCCGATAAGCACATATACAAAGACACATTTGTCTCTCCTGGATAATGACAGAAGTGACAGGTTACATTTGATATTGAATGTAAACATGCACATTTCTATGAAATTTGTGCAACTACATTTTATTTTGATTTTGTTGAATTTATTTTACCAATTATGTATAACGAGTCTTGATAGATAACAGCATGGATGCAACTGGATTTAATTTTCACAGGTGGGTTGGTCTTTATGGCATGACCATGACTTTCTAAAACTGCACACTGGATTAGATGCTGTAAATCTTTTCGACTCATCCCATAATATTGTCTGTTATAATTACATAACATTTGGGCTCATTATTTCCACTTTCTTTGACTGCAGCTAGACATAAACTTGAAAATGAATAGAGTCATTTCAGTAGATGAATCAGAATATATTTATTGCATCCTGCACTTCAATTGTTACTCCATGTAAAACAAAATTACCTTTTCACCCTTGAAACCATTTGATCCTGGAGTTCCCTAAATTGTAGAAATAAAAATATATGAGGGAACTAGGCAATTAAGCAATAGTTAGATAGTTTGGCAATCAGATGTTCGTTATTGCGAGGTCGATAATGCCAAAGGTGGAGATAGAATGAAGCAGCAATCAAAGTGCTGATTTAGTGTACTAGAGCTCTAATAAGCATAATAAAAGCATGGCGGAGAGCTAGATTCATGTGATGCTCAGCAAAGATGGAATTCATGTGATGTAGGATTGCACCAGGGCCCTAATAGGAGTGATGAAACAGTGGCAGAGAGCTAGATTCAAAATTATGCAGGAACGTGCCAAAGATGGAATTCATGTGATACAGGAATAGAACAGGGCCCCAATAGGAGTGGTTAATAAGTGTCAGAGGGCTAGAGGTGATGCAGGAAGGGGCCAAAGATTAAATTCATTTGATGCATGAGTGGACCAGAGCTCTAATAGGAGAGATGGAGAAAGGGACCAGAGCTGGAATCAAGGTGATAAAGGAGTGGGCTAGAGCTCTAATATGAGTGATAAAAGGGTAGCATAGGGCTAGAATTGAAGTGGCAGAGAGCTAGATTCAAAATTATGCAGGAACATGCCAAAGATGGAATTTATGAGATACAGGAGTGGAACAGGGCCCTAATAGGAGTGATGAATAAGTTTCAGAGAACAAGAATGGGCCAAAGATGGAATTCATTTGATGCATAAGTGGACCAGAGCTCTAATAGGAGAGATGGAGGAAGGGGCCAGAGCTGGAATCGAGGTGATAAAGGAGTGGGCTAGAGCTCTAATATGAATTATGGAAGGGTAGCATAGGGTTAGAACTGAAATGATGAAGGGAGAGACCAGAGCTGGAATCCCAATGATGTAGAAGTGGAATTTGTGTGATGCAGGAGTGGAACCAGGTCTCTAATAGGAGTGATGAAATAGTGGCAGAGAGCTAGATTCAGAGTGATGCAGGAAGGGACCAAAGATGAAATTCATGTGATGCATGAATAGACCAGAGCTCTAATAGGAGGGATAGAGGAAGTCACCAGAGCTGAAATCAAAGTGATAAATATGTGGACCATTAGGAGTGATAGAAAAGTGGACCAGAGTTAGTATAGCAATGCAAATAAATCAGATACTATGGGTTGTAGAGTGTTCAAAAGGAAGATCACAATAATATTTAGCAACAATAAAGTCTTAACAGGACATTATATAGAGAAAGGCAGAATAGGCAGAGTCAAATACATTTGCAGAGTAAGGGGTAAATATGCTTGGGAGCAAAATTGTATTGTATAGAGAACAGTAGAAGGGTGAATGTGGACACCTGAAGTCAACAGAACTAATGAATGCTAGTTTTTTAATAAATAAATAAAAACATACTTAAATGGCCATAAGAGCTGCTTTTCTACTTTGAAATAAAGTGTATTATACCTGGTCACCTTTCTGTCCCTGATCACCTTTTTCACCCTAAAATAAATACAAATATGAAAATGCTTAAAAGCAAAATACGTGATTATATAACAAGACAAAATACAATTTAAAGTGTCCCCCAAACCATTTCTTTATACTTCTAGTATCACTTGTAATCCTTACCCCAATGGTTGCACCTTTTGGGAAGCTTTGCCTTCCTGTCTTCTCTGCTGTACCAGCAATAGATCCAATTTACCAGCAACTTCCCAGATTGCCAGGGTTTGAGTGGCAGGACAAGCAATTGTTGGATTTCATCCTGACCCAGAACCCAGGATTTGACATTGTTTGACATGGCATGCTCAAATATCACACAGACGGGTCCTCTTTCATTATATATTAAACACCCAGGAAAGGGGGTTTACTATAAGTCAGGGTAAGTGAAAATTGCAATTTCTTTTTCTACTTCCAGGGAGAGGACTATCAGTGAGGACTATTTTTCCAGTAATCATTCGTGGGAAAGCAAAATAAGAACAGGAAGGTCATTTTGTGATAATGCACCAGCCATGATATATGATATAATAAAGACTGCTAAGCTTAAAATTGAACATTTCGTTATCAAGTTATTATTTTCAAATATATACTATACTACACTACAAGAAAAGAGGGACACCCACAGTACCCTCTAAAAAGTGCCAAGGATGAAACAGTTGCACCACTTTAAGGGTCTAAAAAATATTGCAACTGTTTCATCCTTGGCACTTTTTAGAGGGTACTGTGGGTGTCCCTCTTTTCTTGCAGTGTATTGAGTTTTGAGTGCTGGGATTAGTGTGCACACTATTATTGGCTTTATTGTTGACTTACCATTTGGCTTATAGACTGGTGCAACTTTTCTAGCTTGTCTAAAACTTGTATCTATATATACTATACTAAATAGGTTTTTTGCCAAAGAATTCCTGCCTGCAGCTTCCGTGGTGAGACAGGTACAAATGTAAGACGCTCCAGCTTGGGGCAGCACTTGGGAACTTAGCTTGTTAGCTTTCATCAGATGTTACAGTCACATTTGTTACCAACTATGGAGCTGTAACTAATGAAGGCATCTATAAATGTAATTGAAATATGTTATATTTTGCTTATCTCCAGCATATCATTCAACATCTTTATCGTTTACAGCTCCATATAGTTTATAATCTTACAGCCTAATTTCTAACACTCACTTGCTTTCCTGGCTCTCCAATCCCAGGCATACCGGATTGCCCTTTAGCGCCTTTGACACCTGGCACACTGATAAGGCCCCCAGCAGTAACAGCTGGACAAACTTCACATGGTTCCCCCTGTGACACATTGAAAAACATACTTTTAAAAATGTGCCTATTTAAGAGACATTCTCATAAGTGAAATGGGTTGTTACATTGTATTTTATATACGAGACATACATTACCTTTTCTCCTTTAAATCCGGAGGAACCTGGTTTGCCCTATAAAAACACATTAAATGATGACATTAAAAATATAAAGTAGTATCTTATTACACAAAAAATGTACAATATTTTCTACAGTTGTTTTTAATGCTTATGTCCTGTTATGTTTGCGCAATGACAAACCACATTAGGGACACACTTGAAGAAACAGTAAAACTGATTAAAAAAAAGAAATGATAAAAACATATTTAATATGCAAGTCAAGAACGTATATTTAAATTGTTCATTACAAACTTGCAGACATCTGGACTCAAGCTAGCTATATGCTACAAAGACATTGGGGTGGAAATAGATTTTTATAGATGAAAGAACAGAATAGAAGATAAAAGAGCCTTAGCTGAGTTTAATTATATAACACTCATGGAGATTCACTATGTATTAAATTTCTTTACATGCCTTTAAAACCTCTTTAAGTATCTAAAGTGCTCAATTATCTAATCAGTTTTAAACGTTTGGACATGCAAGGGTTTCATAGCCTTATCTGGTTTCTATTCTTAATACAATTTGGAAATGGCCTTTTTTATTATACTAACTCATTAAATATATTGTTAGCTATTATCTAAAATGTCTATGTTAAATTTTAGCTTTTTTTTTTTAAAACATAATAATATTCAGGAAGCATATGACATAAGTGGGCATTAAATGGAGACCTATACCCTCTCTGGTAACGTTGCCCCAAGAAAGGTGTAAGTCTACAGGGATGCCCAACTCCACTCACCTGGTCTGGAAAGCTGAGATACTTACCGTACTTTTTCTTGCCTTCAGCAGTGACAAGGGTTGCAGAAAATGGCTGAACAACCCGTGGCAAAAGCTTCGTTAACAGGAGGGGCAAATGCTGCATATTTTACCTAGGAAGCTTAGCTCCCCAGGTGCTGACTTGCTTTTAGCACCTCACTTAACGTAGTTTGCTTTACACACTATATACTGTATTTGCCGGCGTATAAGATGACTTTTTCCCCCTGTAAAACATGCCTCCAAGTGGGGGGGTCGTCTTATACGCCGGGTGCACCTGGGTCACATACATATAAATGTACTTACCTTCACCAAGCTGGGCAGCACGATCGTCCTCCTTCTGCAGAGCGATGCTCTTGCTCAGGCAGCACTAGTTGATCAGAGCAGGGAGAGACTGAGCAGGCCAGCAGGGTGAGCGCCGAGCAGATCAGCTTTCCTGCTCTCAGGCACTGTGTGGGCAGGCAGGGGGCTGGCTCCTGGCACGCACTCCTGACATCGCCCTCGCTGCTCTCCACTTTGAAGGGGACTCTTCAGCATCTGATCTGAGGTGTGATTTATTTAAGATTAAAAAAAGTTTCTATGGGGCATCCCCCAGTGTAAAATCCCAAACTGGCCCCTTTCCCAGACCCCACACATTACACACTATGCCATTAGATGGGACACATTGTATACAACCCGGGCATGTCCCCAGCTATAGGCGAGCAGGGATGTGGCCGCAGTGTAATGTGGTGTGGACTCTAGGAAACGGGGTCATTGGGGAAGTTTACACAGGGGGCATCCCAACTTGGGGAAGTTTACACAGGGGGCATCCCAACTTGGGGGAGTTTACATAGGGGGAACCCCAACTTGGGATGCCCCACTGGGCTTTGTTCCCTGCATCAGGGGCAGCAAAATGGAATGCCCCCCTGTCTGAATCCCTCGTTTGGCCTTTTTCCCAGACTCCACATTACACTGCGGCCACATTCCTACTCGCCTTTAGTTGGGGCCTGTGCTGGCTATTCAGAATGCGTCCCATCTAAAGGCATAGTAGGGATGTGGCTGCAATGTAATGTGGTTTGGGGCTATGGGAAAAGGGCCAGTTGGGGGGTTTCACACAGTAGAGGAAACCCAATTTGGCATGCCCCTGGAGTAGGGAACAAACCCACTGGGGCATTCCAATTCGGGATGCCCCACTGTAAAACCCTCCCTATTGGCCCTATTCCCAGAGCCAACACCACATTACCCTGCAGCTGCATCCTTACTATGCCTTTAGCTGGGACGCATTCTGAATAGCCAGCACAGGCACGTCCCAAACTAAAGGCGAGCAGGGATGCAGCTGCAGTGTAATCTGATGTGCGCTCTGGGAAAAAGGCCAGTCGGGGGAATTTCACACAGTGGGGCTTCCAAATTTGGGAGGCCCCACTGGGTTTTGTTCCCTACTCCAGAGGTATCCCAAATTGTGATCCTCCACTGTGTGAAACCCCCCATCTGGCCCTTTTCCCAGAGCCCAAACCACATTATACTGCAGCTGCATCCCTACTATGCCTTTAGCTGGGACGCATTCTGAATAGCCATTGTGGGCACATCCCAAACTAAAGGTGAGCAGGGATGCGGCTGCAGTGTAACCTGATGTTCTTTTACGTTTTATTCGGTGTGCGGAAGAGGGAGTAGTCTTATACGGCGAGTATAGAACAAACTCTATATTTTGAGTGGAAATGTTGGGGGGGTCGTCTTATAAGCCCAGTCGTCTTATACGCCGGCAAATACGGTAATCACATTATGCAGTCTTATTAAAACTATGTAATAATAAGGGGTAGCTGAACAATCCTTATTTTAGCATATTCTCAGTAGTATATTTGATATATGGGGGGGTGGGTCCTGTGGTTATTCTGTACTGTAATGTGTAATAGTGAAATTATGTTGTAAAACCATGAGCAATGAAAATCTAGAAAAATATCTTTAAAACACTGACCGGTTTTCCCACTGCGCCATCTTTGCCTGGAGTTCCTGGTGGGCCCTAAGGATAATATAAATAAAAACATTTTTATCAATTGTATTCTTTTTGAAATTGTCAGGATTATTTACATTGTTAAATATACAGACTTATATCATACCCTTCTGCTTTACAACACTTGTATTGAGTTATCATTTATCATGCATTTCTGCCATTTATCATATCCAGTTAAATCTAATGGCTGCAGCCCTGTAACTGATAACAGAGGGGTGAGATCCTGACACACATGCGTCAAACACTGGAGTTCTGGCCTGGCTGGAGTGGGATCTGATCCAGGGAAGCTGCTGATCGCCAGAGTAGGACCAATCAGCTGAGATGGACAAAAGGTGAATACCCCTTTGTTTCTTTTTATTTGGCTGGTCAATCATTTTAATATATGTTTCGATGTTTTGATGTTACCTTTTTATTTCACATAAGGAAATCATCAGACTTGTAGGTGTGTTTAGCGCTGCTATTGTCTGTTTCCGAGTTATTTCATTTTTACCCAGACTCAAAAACACATGAGTACTGAAAATAAATCTACAGAGCTATTTCTGCATTTGTTTTAGCAGCAATTCAAGGTACACTGAATCACATAATAGATAAAGGAGTATGGAAGTTTACTACTACTACACATATCTTGTACACAGAGTTAAGATATTAAAATAAACAGAATGGGGAGGCCGATTCATCAATAGCGCCAGGTAGCGACAGATGAGCGACTGTAGCGTGATTTTTTCAGCGCCAGCCAGTATTCGCTGTGCTTGGCCGGCATTAGCTTGATGACAGCGACTCAGTCGGTGTGCGGTAATGTTGAATACGGGCTGGGGAGTCGCTGTTTCACAGGTCCAGCGTTGTATGTGAGCGCCTGACAACGAATGGCCAGAGCAAACGGCTAGCTTCATATTCATCAAAAAATCACGCTCCGAATGTGCTGTCGCTGTCCATTCCTTGTTTAAACCCCAGTGCGCTGGCGGCGATCTGTATTAACTAGTTTTTAACCCCTAAACAACCATATTTTTTGAATGTAACATTATACATGTTTTTAGAATCATTTTGTAATATGAATACATTAATCTCAGACCTGTTAGATCAATTCTGCACATATTTTTTTTTTTTTTTTTTTTGACTTAAAAATAAATCCTAACATTGCAGAAGTGGTCTCCGATTTTTTGACATTAAAAAAAAAAAAAAAAAAAAAATATTACCAATTAATTATGAATAATTATAGATTGCTCCATTGAAATGCATTGGACATCGCCAGGGAGCGACAGCTCATACCTGGCGCTGTGAGGGAATTTGCAGCGGCGCTGTTCGGTCCAGGCGGCTTCATGATGAATGCCGCGCTAGCCGTCGCTCTCGCCGGCGCTAGCCTCATTTCGCTTGATAAATGCGTCATTGTGACCGCCGCCGGGCGTACTTGAGTCGGTAGTCGCCGTTAGCTGCCGCTACCTGGCGCTCGTCAGACACTACCTGGCGCTATCGCTTGATGAATAAGGGCCTAAGTCAAAGTTCGCATTTCAGTAAGGTGATAATTGTATTGTTGAGTGGTTTCCCCAATGTTCAGTATTCTTTTGTTTCTGTCCGTCCAGACCCCTAGTGGACAGCTCTGCATACTCGGTGATGTACCTTAATATAATTTAGTCCCGAATGGCTATGCATATTGTTCGTTCACTCTCGCTTGTTAATAACACAGGAGAGATAGATTTATATACTGTTGGCACTTGTCACTTTAAGCTTGTTTTGCACAGATATATAGGCCTTAGACACTTTAGCAGCATCTTTTCCACATAATTATATATGGAATTTAGATTAACTGTTTAATCATTACACCTCACAATCACGCTGCGTAATTGAATACACGTTTTTTAAAGGGACTCTATAGTCAATGTTAATACTTTAGAGCTTGTCATGATAACCCATGGGGTCTGGTGCTTTTAATTTTAGATTTTAATTTTACAGTGTGGCCTAGAATTGTTGTAAACACCCATACATAATAAAGGGTTATTATCAATCTTTACTTTTGGTTGTGCGGATATTTTAATACAGGTATATTGTGGGGTTACTCTGGATTACCCCACCTTCTGTGCAATGTTCAGTATTAGTCTGGCACTCCTCACTGCAATAGACATGCATTGAAATATTCTCTGATGGGTGATGTAGAGCTAATTCCTGGTTCTTTCAGATGTCCATACAGATATAACATGACCTGTATGAATTTTTGTATTAATGACTTTACAGTGAGAATACCATTTTCACTTTATACATGTCTTACCTTTTCCCCTGGAGGGCCTGGTGGGCCACCTGGATCACCCTGAAAGATGCAAAATGGTACAGAAACATGAGGAACCGAATACCTGCATATACTTTCTTAATATTCAGTACTTAGGTGTAAGCAAATTTACATATAGGATATGTATTCCGACTGAAAGTCCTCTGATCCTGACATGTATATGTATGACATATGGCCTCTGGTCAAAATACTTCCTGGCACTGCTTTAATTGCGCTAATAAAACAATCCTTTTATTACATCCTTTAAAAATCGATCCATGAAAATCACAGTAAAAGCCATAATGTAATCCAGACCTATAGTGAAAATAGAATGGGCCTGGCATTATGGGGGCATGACAATTTCGATGTCTCAATGCACACCAGCCCTGGAAGGCTTAAAGGGGACCAGCAGTCAAAAATGACTTAAACCAGACCAAAACAACACACAGTGCTCCTATGCATCACCCCAGAGCAATTTAGATTGCTTCACATAAAAATTAATTTACCTTTTTCTAACTCCTGCTGTTGTACATTTTAAAAACAAAACAGTGGCTCGTGCATCTGCAGGCTGCCTGCAAACAGGAAGTGCTGCTTGGTTTCCTGTTACTGTGCATTGTCAGTTATGTCAGTTGAATCCCGGCAGCAGAATGGCTGAGAGGCTGGGAGAGGAAGCTCCAAAATGGCCGCTGCCTTTCTTTTCCAATTGTGCCAGGCTGTTGGTCCAGTTTAAGATCAGGCAACTGACTGCTACTCAACTGCTACTCACCCAGGTATATATTAAGAAGAGTTTTATCTTTCTCAATAAGGGAAAATGGAACTCTCTTACACATGACTGAGTAGGCGGGGAATTTCTCTAGCTATATATACTGTGAACTCTTCCCTAGGAGATTAATTTATTTTGGTTAATATTTAGAGACACTTCACACTTTATTGAATACTTCAATAATTTGTAATTATTAATTTGTAATTATTAATTTGTGGGAAATACCACTACCCCAATTGAAAATCATCTGCACCTTAACCAGGAAACCTCTCTTAACTCATAAGATGGCCACAAATCAGTTTGAATAAGCCTAATCCAGATGAAAGAAGAACTCAGTGGGCATTACTAAAGAGGTAGCTGTAGTTTACAGAATTGTAGCAAATTTCCTATTCCATTGTTAAACTTCTGCATCACATGTGAAAAACGTTTCTAGCTCAAAATCCAGTGCGCAAATTATTTGCACTTTATTGTGTTTATTGAGTGTTTAAGAGGAGACGATTCCCAAACCCAACATTACAAAATATTGATAGTTATATAATTGCTTAAAGAAAATATTATACTGAAAATAAATAAAATTAAAGGGTTTGACCATCCATTAAAATAAAAAGGGCAAGCACTCCAGCCGCAACAGGCATTGGAACTGATGGCGTGTTGGGTTTTCACCCCCGCCATTAGTCACAGGGATGCTGCCACATCCTCTTCTTTCATTGCATTGTTGGATTGTGCCAAGGCCTGATATGCACCGTCCATTGTAGTGAATCGAGATGGCATGATAGTGCTCCTGTGACTGATGGCAGAAATTGCGAGCTGGAGGCATCAGTGAATGGAGTTTGTGCCTGGGCAGTACAGGATGAGATCAGGTGAGATGTGCGGGACAAAACCTGAATTCCCTTATGTTATTTTTATTCGGTGGTCAATCTCTCGAAGGTTTGTAATACAAAGGCATAGAGTACAGAGGATAGGCTGCATCCTTCCCTGTACAAGAAAACTAAACATTTAGAATTTAAATGGCAACTATCATTAATCACCTGTGAAAATAAAATACAAATCACAAGCCCTGACCCATCCTAAGTTTCAATTTGGTGTCCGTAATTTGTCACAGCTATTTATATGTCTATAATTAGGCTAAACAGCAAAAAGGGTTAGGTCTCACATACCAGATAAAATAATATAAAATATGTCCCTCTAATAATCATTTGGCTTATTTCCCAGTCTGAAAACATACAAACCTAATGTTCAATGTGTGTAACATACAAAACATCTAACTTACAGGTTTGCCTGGTATTCCAATTCCAGGGAGTCCTGGTTTTCCTGGAGGCCCGGGTTCTCCTGCCAGTCCTTCAGGGCCTACAATTCCAGTTTCTCCCTATGGCGGAAGGAGGAAAAAGCATTTTCTATTAATTGTTCAAATTAAAAAGGACAAAACATGATGGTATAATTGCTGTATAATGTCAAATAATTCAGAATTCTCTATGCAGATTATTTAAACCGGACCAACACTGTGTTGGTCCCGCAGCTAATCAAAACAAGCTCGGGGGCATTCTGAACGCTGGAGTCCCCCCACACATAACCCCCCAGAACACCCATAATCCTCACCTTCACTATGAGCCAGCCCCAGGAAAGGAGTCCTGCGATCGGCCGCTGGGCGGTCACATAAGCCATAGTCGTGTCCTCGGTGCCAGACACCAGAACGACCCACCCACCGGCCAGTCGCAGGACTCTTTCCTGGCGCTGGCTCGTAGTGAAGGTCAGGATTACAGGCACTCTGGGGAGGTTATGTTCGGGGGCTCCGGCATTTTGGATGCCCCCCAAGCTTGTTTTAATTAGCTGACTGTGGGACCTACACCCGTTAAAGAAAAAAACGGGTGTTGGTCCGATTTAAGTTAGAGTATCATTGAATGGTAAGTTCACAGAGGATAAGGTAAGTAGAAGAGGAAACAGCGTATGTGCAGATTTATATAGGGTACATGAAAGATAAACCTTCCATCTGTCATATTGTTTCACAGAGCAGGGATTTTTCTGTTAAAATGAACCTCCTATCTCTATTGACCAAATGAAAAGTAGGGTTTTATCTTCTCAATTGCTTTACAAACAGCAAAACTAATATTATCTAGGTTATAACCCTTGTCTACACTATATAAGTAATAAAAATATGTTTGGCCTGGAGTAGGGCTTTATTTATTTATGTTATTTATAATGTTAGTTCTTTTGCTTTAGTACCTTTTTACTGATTTTCCAAAATGGATAGGTTTAAAATGATTTCCTATATATTTATCAAAAGAGCAAAATGCAAGGATAATATCCTCTTAGGTGCAGCATATACATGTACAGCATTATGGATAGAATGTTTGAAGAAGGTATACCATTAGACACCGGTAAGTAACTGTCCATTTGGCGGCAAATAAAATAACAATAATATTGTTTTTAATTGGTTTTCGAAACACCTTTTATTGGAGTGAAGACGGAAGAAATAGAGATATGTTTATTTTTGGCTTACTAAGTTTTTATTCCTTTTTAATATAGTGAGACCTTAAGGCAACCCTGCCAGAGAGGATAGGGATTTGCAATTTCATTGCAGGCTCTAAAGCAGTCCAAAGGTGTATAAATGAATAGCTTATATGTTCTTACAGGAGTTTTATGAAGTTTATGAACTAGAATTTGCAGGCTGGAAAACTTTAGGTTTTGCTATAGTACGCTCTGGTATTTTATTTTGAAAAATGCTATTATAAATGATAAAGGAACATGGTATCTGAAAATGTCCCTTGATTTCCCTTTCAATGAAATAAAGCAGTCCTGCAGGAAGAGCTAACAAGTTATAAATGTCTTATTAATATTCTTTTGGAAATTTTTAGACTGAGGTAGAGAAAACAGTTTGATTCTTTTTCTACTGCATAGATGCGTTACATTGTTAAATAGCCAGTCCAGTCTAACTCTTATTGTTCATGGGAGCAGCCATGATGGAATTACTGCATAATGGCGCATCATTGTCTTCTATTGAGATGTATGAGACAAAGCACTACCCCTCTCATCTCTTCTCAATAGAAGACAATGGTGCGGCATCACACAGTAATTCCACCATGGCTGCTCCCATGAACAATAAGAGATATTTAGACTGGACTGACCCATTAAAGGAAAATTCTGCTTTCTATGAAATTTTTAAAACTTTCCATTTTTGTGTTTCAAAATGATGTTTTGGGTGCTGTAATTTTGTTCTTTTTTAATTGTTTGCAACTAGTTATAAAAAAAACATTTTCTCTAGCTACATTGTGTTTATGTTAGCAATGTACACGAACCGGTGTGTTTGGTCTACTCAGTAGACACATCCTGACAAAGCTTCACATTCCTTTAACCCTTTCTGCTCTAATTCAGCCTCTTTAGCTTCTGTTCCAGCAGCTAAAGGAGTACTCACCTGAGGAGGTCATTACTGCTGCTTGATTTGGCCAAAACTACTGATTAGCTTACCTGTTACATTGGAAGTATTCTAGGATTCTTAGGCAAAAGCTATACTCATCAGGGCTTCACTCTAAGCCAGAAACCCACTACACAGAGCAACAGGAATATAAATAACTTGGAAACATCATGCTGATAAGTAAGTCACAGGTATAAAGGCACAATTCTAACACTTTAAACATGCCATTCAATCTGTACCAGACAGTGGGGGCACATAAAGACAATGCATGGACTGTTATTTTTGAATGACTTTGTGTCATTCTGTATGTCTAGTCTTTGGTTTATATATTACAAAATAAAATCAAATATGTCCTATGTATTACTATTGCAGAAGTAATTTTTATGCATCGACTTACCTTTTGGCCTTTTGGTCCAACCACACAGATTTCACCTGGTCTGCCCTAAAAGACAGCACAGTTTTAAAAACTTGCTTGCATGAATTAATGTCTTAAAGACAAAATATTTTCAGGCTTTTGGGCCTTTTCTCATTTTTTTAGGCTTTCAAATAACTATGCCCTGGCACTTCTTTGTAAGTCAAATAGGGAGTTCCAAATAATCATTGTAGTTTACCATTATCTAATTGTACAACATTAAAAAACAGTATCTGGAGCCTATTGGGTTGATTCATGGTTGGTGCGCAAAAATGCTCAGGTGGAGTGTAAACTATTTCGCATACCTAGATGCGTGATTTATGGCTGCGTGTGCACCCCAGGCACACGTGCAAATTGCACCAAATGGCAAGCGCACAGGAGAAGCTCAATTTTGCGCCTTACACAAGTTAAATCTGCTCTTTTGAAGTGCAATGGCCGACTTAACTGCTTAACTGCTCCCGATGGTCCACCATGTTTCTTCCCTTTCCTTTAATGTTTCTCCATCTTCAGTAAACCCTTAACATTTTTTTGCCCAATGTTTTGTCCCAGATGTTCTCTTTAGCACTCCCTGTTTGTTTTGTATATTAATGCTTAATAATTTAACTATAATTAATTTATTTTTTCTAAACTTTAGGGCCCAATATCCACATTTTTGTTGATTGGCCCTTAATTGTTGTGTTTTTGAAAACTTTGAATCATGTTTTTTGTAGGAACCCAAATCTAAAAAAGGGTTTGATCCCTAAATAGAACTTGACACTTTCATTGTTCATAAACATGCAGGACACTGGCGGCATGTGTTTTTGGAATGCAATAAGCCTGTTAAACATTGGAATTTGCACTTTCTTCCAGTAAAAATTTCCACATTTGCACATGCTTTGCTGCCCTCTAAACATACCATAAATCAGGTGCTGGAGACAGTTTGTGCACAAAAAGGATGTTAGTGGAAAATTTCAGGTGCAAATTGGCCCAGCCGTGAAGGCTAGTGTGCAAATTGGCCCTAAAATGAAAGCGCATCTCATTTTGATGACCATGAATCTGGACTTGAAACTTCAAATAGCGTGCACAAGTTCACTGGCGAACCGACCATTAATTGACCCTTATGTGTGGATTTACCTGGGTCACTGTGCAGTCACAATTTTTTAGGGGAAGTGGAAAGCTTATCAACTCTTTGAATAGTATAGACATGCTTCTTACTTACTGTTTGAACCACATACTTACATCTCGACCAGGAGTACCAGGAGTTCCTGTCAACCCAAAATCACCCTTTTCACCCTTTTGCCCCTAAGAAAAAAGAAAAGAAACCATAATATTAACACTTATCCTCTGACAAACCTAATATGATACCAAGCAATGCAACTTACTTTTTCTCCTTCAGGTCCAGATGGTCCTTCATAACCTCTTGGACCCTGTTGTCAAAAAACAACTAGTTTCTAGTATGAAATTAATAACATTTTCCTTCTCCACCTCTGTTTACCATCAAAAAGCAATTTAACTTTCTTGGTTGGAAACCGTTGGTAAAGCAGACAGTTTTACTTAACAGCACAGTAAGATACCTTACTTACTTACTACACCTGACAGTGTGTGCACATAGGGCAAACAGAACAAAACTTGTGAGTGGGGCCTAAAAGATTTTATGAGCTTATGGGCATTTAATGCTGAGCCAAAGATACAAAGCATTACACGGAGATCTTTATGTGTTTAAGTTAAATGAATTTTCCTGGCAAGGAAAATGAAAGCAGTTACATAGTTAGTATGGTTGAAAAAAGACATATGTCCATCAAGTTCAACGGGGTTGGGGAATGTTATTATTATTATTTTTTTACTGATAACAGCTAATAGTAACTGTTAATGCTATTTTCTGCTGGAAAGGCATCTAACCCTTTTTAAGCTATCAGCTGTTGATGCTGTAACACGTTTCTGTGGAAGGCTATTCCACAGATTTATAGTTTTCATGGTAAAAAATAATTATCTTTTTTCCAGAGGGAGAGAGTGGTCCCTGAGGATTATACATGAAATAGTTTTCCTCATATTTTTTGTGTTGGTCATTTATATATTTATACAAGTTAATCACGCCCCCCTTAGACATCTCCTCTCAAGTCTAAACAGATTTAATTCCCATAATCTTTCTTCATAACTCAGATCTTTCATTACCCTTATCAGTTTGGTGGCTCTCCTCTGCACGCTTTCCAAAATCAGGGCGTCCTTTCTATGAATGGGTGTCCAGAACTGGACAGCATATTCCAGGTGAGGGCGCACCAGTGCCTTGTAAAGAGGCAAAATCACATCTCTATCCCGTGATTCCAGGCCTCTTTAAATGCACGATAGTATCTTGGTGGCCTTAGAAGCAGCTGCTTGTGATTGCATACTGATATTTAACCTTTGGTCTACTAGTACCCCCAGATCCTTCTCAACTAGTGACTCCCCCAGCTTTTACTATTGAACATCTTCAATAGACTGCACTGTGCTACATATCTTTGTGTCATCTGCAAAAATGGAGACTCTTCTATTCCATCTTCTATATCATTTATAAACAAGTTGAATAATAGCGGACCCAGCACTGAACCCTGGGGTACACCGCTCACTACTGGGGACCATTCAGAGTAGGTATTATTAACCACAACTCTCTACACATGATCCTTTAGCCGTTTTTCAATCCAGTCACAAACTGTATTTTCTAACCCCAATTTCCCCAATAAGCATCTATGGGGGACAGTGTCAAATGCTTTTGCAAAATCCAGAAAAACTATATCCACAGCCACCCCTCTGTCCAGGCTTCTATTGACCTTCTCATAGAAGCCAATCAGGTTATTCTGGCAGCTTCTGTCCTTAGTAAAACTGTGCTGGTTGTCACTTATAATATTATGCATAGTTATATAATCCTGTATGCAACTCCTAAGGGACTACTTACGCAATTTTCATACAATGGATGTTAAGGTTACATGTATGTAATTAATCTGAGAAAACCTAGAGCCCTTTAAAAATGGGCACCACATTTTCCTTGCGCCTATCCCTTGGTACTTTACCAGTTTAGTTAGATCAAGAGTTTGCTCCGGTCCAAGATGGCGGCTGTGGTCAAGTCCAGATTAAGTCCAGTTTCTCTCTCTGAAACTCAGAGAGTCAGGCTTTGGCCTGACCCTGCTGTCAGTGAAATTAGTGAATTTAGGTGGTTCAGGAAATAATGTTGATATGCCGGTCAGTCAAGGGACAGTGCATGACATTCTTATTTCTCAAAGCAGAAAAAAGTAAAGAACATTCTGGCATGTTCTATATTTGCTATAAATAATGAAGGTTTTTTATGCCAAAGGATAAGAACGGCTATTGCATGTTGTCCTTTTAAGACGTTAGATATATTATGGTTAATTCTGCTCCATGAGAATTTTTTTCTCAAGTTTTTTGTGAGAACAAATATCTTTATTTTTTCCTTAGTGCAGTCCAACACTATTTTTAGCTGTGCAAATTGTTAAACAGTGTCCACAGCTAAAAATTATACATTTTCTTCTCACAAAAAAATTAGAAAAAAGTCATGTACTAAATCAGCCCTGTACTCGCAAATATAGTAAAACTTTTTCACATACCACTTGGCCTTGTTCTCCTTTCTCTCCTTTAACACCCTCAGCACACTATGAAAATGAAATATTTAGATTAGGCATACATATTAATGATGACAGGGTTACGGTAAATGCTAAACAAAACAATATGCATTTTCTTTTACACAAAACACCCCTATAAAAAGAACATATGATCACACTACTGCTGTTCAAATAACTTGCCTGAAGGGGTCCATCTGATGAAGTTCGGATGCAGTCTGCCCCCTAACATGAAAAATAAATAGCACAGATTATAAAGAGAGCAGTACCGAAGAGTCAGGTAGACAATTTATATACTTTTCAATGACTAGACTCAGGCTTCATTACATCATGGACAGAACTGACCAGCCAATGGCAAAATTACATACTATAATTTGTGAAATATTATTAATACTAGTCCTCAAGTACTTATTTATTGTACTAATACCATATAGTTAGCGGTAGGCAAAAACATATATTCCACTGCTTTGGTTACATGTAAAGGAAAACAATACGTGTAGGGTCGCAGGGGATCTTTAAAAAAGTATGTATATGCGGCATCTTCAAGTACCTCTGTGCGGCCATTTTCTATAGGGTTCCTTTAAAAAAATAGGCCCGTATTCATTTGCCTGTGTTGACCTCCATTTTTGCTATCTGCTGTAGCTTTTCTATACTGAGGTTGTTGAACGTACAAGTATTACACACAGGTTGGTCTAGCATGTTTAGCAGAGGCTACCATCAAAAGTCACCATGGCACAGAAGAATGGCATTGAAATTAATTAGTGTGAAAACTGTTGGGAACCTGACTAACAAAGTGAATATAAGAATATCCATATCAGATACCTGTAGACCTTCTGGCACTGTCATAACATTTACTGTGCAGTCATGCTCAGCAAGCACTAATGTAAACTGGATTTGATAATACTTTGCATATAGAGAATGCAGAGAAAATTAAATATAGGTGACTTTGACTTGCCACTGTAGACAGTAGGGGAGGTGCTGCATATGTGGGGAAAAAGGGGGGCAGGGTTGGTGGAAGGTTGGGCCACTTACCCATATTAAATAGTGCTACAATTGTCTGGTACAAAAATGTATAATGGTGATTACTCACTCGTGCTCCTTTCTCTCCTTTTGGTCCATATGATCCAGGTTGTCCTCTTTCACCTTTGAGGCCCTATAAATAGATACATTAAGGTTAGTTATTATATGCAGTTAGGACCACTGTTCCTTGATTCTTGTTAATGTATGTACTAATTTCCTATGAATTAAAATAGGAGATTACGGGGGGGGGGGGGGCAGATTAAGAGTGGTGGAGGCCCCTGGGCATAAAATGTGGTGGAGGTCCATACAGTATTTTTTTCCTTTAAAATAATTGTCCAGCCAAGTTACTGATTGGTGGTTGTCTAGCATAAGCCTACTTACTGGTGCATCAGACCGAGTCCCTTGTGCTACCCTTGTGTGGGTGCATGCTGCTTGGGAACTCTTGCTTTGCCATTCTGGGCGGGGGGTAGTGAAGTCGCCCAGCTGGTCCAGCAGAAAACAGTTCCCTGCATTGAGCTGCCAGCGGCAGTGCTTGGGGCTAATGTGCAGTGAGCGGCTCTCCGTCCTGCCCTGTGGTGGCTTTGGCTGTAGGATTGCATAAACAAGAAAAGGCTTGCCCAGGTGCGGCGGCCCCCACTTCCCCCAATAGCTATGTTGCTGGCCCCACTCCCCGTCACAAAAGCCTCCTGGACCAGATCATAACCCAAAGGTTGGTGGAGACATCCTTTGCAGGTGAAGTGATGGAGGCCCTAGGACGCGCCCCTTGTGCCCCCCTCATAATCTGGCCCTGGGGGGGTCTAATTGCTAAAATAAGTTTACCATGGGGTTTATATTTGGGTGTGAATTGCAACATGCGTCTTGGTGAACTTTTTACACACAAAAAAGTAAAAAAGGGGCATTTTTATACATGAGGTACATCTTTTTTCCATAGCACATAGGGTGCTGTTGTTTCAAAAAATTCAAACAATTATCCTTACCTTATTGTAAAAAATTATGCTCCTCACCTATAAAAATTTGCTATTGCAGGGTATTTTGGGGGAATAATTAGAGCAAACTATTTTTATTCCGCCATTTTTGTGTTAAAGTTAAAAAGGTTACTGAAATGCAGGTTGTACTTCACACCCAAATGTGCACCTAGAGTTAACCAGATAATTAGCACCCCCATTTGTAGCCCCTTATTAAATATACAATTTTATAAAATTATAAAAAATCATTCCATGCCCCCTGTTTCAGTAAAATGTTGTACCTCACAAGGTGAGTTTTTCTAACATGATTCAAATTCTACCGCTTTAGCGCGCTAAAAAAGACAGGAATTCTCCCTTTTCAAATAGGCATGTCAGGTTTTCAATCACACCAATAGCTTTCTTTAGCATGCATATTAATGAGCAGAACAAAATATGGAATAGAAAGATGGGAAAGCATCCCTTGCTGTGGCTCACCTGCCACCTCATCTATGAAGATACAGGGTGTGAGCAACAGCAGAAAGGATGTCTGCACATGTGTCATACAATCAGTGGAAAATATCATTTCTCCCCACTGTGGGGAAACCCGACTGAAATGCCCTGTGGTAGGGAAACTACTGGCTCTGGAGTCTTATAGACTAGACCAGTGGTTGCTTTTCTTTCAGTAAGCACTCTTTTAGCCCATTATATTATTCTACCTACCATGGATATCTTCCCAAGGATGACTTGTTATTTTTTTAAGGCTCTCACATGCCTCAACCCAACCATCTCATACAACCATTAACTTCCAGGCTTGCGCTGACGAGGGCCAAAAGCCAGAAATGTGCACAAGAGGAAGACGATGGCTGTGTAAATATTAAAAGCTGTATCTAAGAATTGCACACTTAGGCCCTTATTTAACAAGGGATAGCGCCAGGTAGCGAATGGTGAGCGAACGGTAATGGCGGTCACCGCCACGAGAACGCCGGCTCCCCTCCGCAATCACACATTTATCAAGCCGATCCTGCTTAGCGACTGACAGAGCGCCAGATAGCGGATCATTCATCATTATTCCAGCCTCACCCCACAGCGCCAGCGTCCGACCTTGAACAGCGACAGGTGTGACCTCTCGCTACCTGGCGCTCTCCAATGCATTTCAATGGAGCAATCTTTAAATATTCTTAATTAATTGCTATTATTTTTTTTTTTTTTTTTTTTAAATGTCAAAAATTCTGTGACCACTTCTGCAATGTTAGATATTTTTTTTAAGGTAAAAAAAAAAAAAATTGTGCAGAATTAATATTACAAGTCTGATATTAATGTATTCATATTACAAAATGTTTTGAAAAACTTTTTTTTTTCCAAAAATATGGTTGTTTGGGGGTTAAAAAACTACTTTTAACCCATCGCCGCCAGCGCTCTGGGGTTTAAACAAGCATTTCACAGCGCGAGAATTTTTTGAGCGTGATTTGTTAATGAATATGCTGGGAGCCGTTCGCTATGGCCATTCGCTGTCATGCGCTCCCATACAGCGCGAAACCTGTCAAACAGCGACTCCTAACCCCGTATTCAACATTACCGCACACCGACTGAGTCGCTGTCAACAGCAGAACAACGGCCAAGCACAGCGAATACTAGCGTGCGCTGTGAAAATACCGCTACTGTCGCTACCTGGCGCTATTAATGAATCGGCCTCCCAGTGAGTCTTGGAGTTCGGAATAGCGATTGGAGGCATTAAGAGGTTATTTGCTCCTACTCACTACAAATTGTTTGTAATCCTGTTAGTCTTTATGTGCCCAGCAAATACATCTTACAAAGTGCCACTCCTGATCTGTTGGAATGAGACACTGTATCTACCTTTCATTATTTAAGCTCTACAAAAGGATTGTTACTATTTACACATCTATATATTTCAGATGTGAGACTTATAAAGCTATTTACATTTATTATTACATTAAGAAGTGGCTTTATCTATTTTAGAGGAATAGAAAATTGCTTTATTATGCACTTTTGACAGGATAAAGTGGGATAAATATGTTCACTGCATAGAAGATGAGCTGCAAACACAATCCACTAAGATGAATTTTAAAACCGTAAAAAGAATGCGGCTCTATGTTATATATATGGTGCCTTTTGAAGTACGTGTGATCCATGATTTTATTTATCTAAATAACAGAATTGTTTTTTGGCACTGTGCACATGAACAGGATGTGTCAGTCCTATCAGGGCTCATATGTTTATGATTCACTTTTATAGCTCATTTACTATATGATTTCTTGCCATACCACACATCGTCGATGGCGGCATTTCCAAATCAGCAGCTCTTTTTCATTTAGAGCAGCTGTACGGGAGTAATTCAAAAATAATTGAGCTCAGTAATATTCAGACATTTGCACATAATAATATAAAGAAGGGTGTTAATGTCTCCCATGAGATGTGTCACTGGTTTGTGGCGGCTTTTTAATGTATCTCTTTAATTAAGTGTATAGCTGCCTGTACACAAAGGGCTATTTTTATGAATTTTAGTGATGATGATACAACTGCATGATAACTTCACTGTTATCCTCATGTATCATTCATTACGTAGAAAAATCTAAAATATGGTTTTGTTAACATCACAGATATAATCCAGTATAATGTCATTGTGTTAAGTACTGTCATCTATAAAAGTGATGACATCCTCATCTGTCATCATGTGTAATACCAGTTACAGAGAGTCTGTTGTTTGCAAATTGCAGTACATAGGGTGGGGAATACAAGATGCAAAGGGCTGAGGGTGCTTTCCTGAGGTATTGGGGGTGGGGGGCACATGCAGCCTGTACTTCTATTAGTTACCTCCCCCAGCCCCCAGAGAGAGTTGAGGAGCTGAGAGGGGAGTGCATCACGTATTCCTGAGGCAGGAAGCATAGATGAACTACTTTGTAGACATGTGCTAATGGCATTTTGTTTGTGTTGGGTGTTTCTGGAGTTGCCTATGTAGACTCTTCCTAGCTCTCATTGAATCACCCTAGCTTGCCCATATCACTTCTATTTGCCTTTACCCATGTTACTTGTACTCATTTCACCTCTGTTTAACTCTGCCTATCTGTTCTCGCCTCCTCCCACCCCAACTCTCTCTCACATTCTACCAACTTACTTCTTCTCTCCTCTACCTATCTTCACCCACCTCTGCCCACTTGTTCTCACCTCTCCTCTGTCCATCACTTCTCTTCCTGTCTCACCTCTGCCCACCTCTCCCCATCTCTGCTACCTTTACCCCTGCCAACCTCACCTCGGTAACACACACCTCTTCCTGTTGCACCTCAGCTCAACTTACCTAACATCTGCTCACCTTGTCCAACTTTAACACTTCCCACCTCTTCCTGCTTCAACTCTGCCCACCTCACCCCGTCTTGACTCCCTCCTGCTTAAATGACCTCCCTTTTCCTTACCTCTACCCACTTCTTCCTACCAAGCCTCTTCTCACCTCACCTCTTGTTGTTTTGCCAGTACTCACCTCTGCTCACCTCTTGCCACCTCATCTCTGCTTACCTCAGCTTTTCCCACTTCTGTTGAACCCACTTTTTCCTTTCTTACTCCTGTTTACCTTTACATATACATAAATATACATAAATGCATAGATAATGCTTTAAAAGGTAATTCCACTTTCAATGGCATTTTTAAAAATGTCCATTATTGTATGCCAAAATGATGTCCTCAAGGTGCGGACCTTATCTGGTATTTTTCTTCTTTTATATTTAACTGCTTTATAAAAAGGAGCAGTTTTCTCCAGCAACAATGTGTGTGCATCATCAACAGTACACCAAAATTGTGTGATTAGTTTACAAGGCAAAGGATTCCTTACTCTGGCTTGATAATCATCTTATTGGCAGAGGCAGAGATGATGCTCCACATTCCTGAGCTCACAGGTTTAACCCCTCGTGCTCTAATTCAATCTCAATCACTTGTCCTGTGTTCCAGTAGTTAAAGGGTTACTGGCAGCATACTCACCTGGGGAGAGGTGTCTGTCATTACTGTTGCCTGATTTTTCAAAGCTCTGTTTTGTGTGTGTGTGGGGGGGGGGGGGGGGAGGAGATCACTCTTGTCAGTAGAAGGACTCTGGGATTTGTAGTAAGCAGCTATACTAAAGGGTTTTACTTAAAGCCACTCCCACTTTTGCAACACAGATCCACAGGGATAAAGGAAACATGGAAGCAGCATGTTGATAAGTAAATCACAGTTATGGGGGCACAATCCTCTTATTTTAAATTTAAAAGGAGCAGAGTAATGAGGCTGAACACCAAAAAATTGACAAAATTGAATGTTTTCCTTTAAAGTTAAAGTTTGCACATTGAGTGCCAAACAACACCGCAATCCAGGGCTGGGATGTATGGCTTAAATAACAAAGGATCTACCCCTATAACAACGCTAGCTAACGTCATTCAGCGCTTGTTTGTTCCGCCATAGGTAGATAAACCAGCCCAGTATTTAGCAATTTACATGCCAGTGCTGATGTTGGCAGTAGTTTATGTCGACGCAGCCGGGGACTGCTCGTTGTTCAATGTGACAAAGCAGTGATATGGACACACAGAGCCATGTTTTCATCCCATTTCACATTTGAACATCCATTTGTAAATACAAAAGACGCTATGGCTGTTCAAAACTTTTTTGAGCTTTGGTGGCCAACAATCACATCTATAATGTCAGATTAAAATATGAATATCTGGAGTAAAAAGAATTATTGAAAGAGATTGTGTACTAACAAAACGCTTTATCTAAGCCCGTCTGTTAAAGTCTATGGGAGATCAGGTATGAGCGACTGTAAAATCTGGCGCAGCTTAGTGAAGAGCACTGGGCGCTGTATCCTACATGGCACTCATGATAAATTAGATGCTGAATGGCAGTCCCTTTAGTGCACACTCTTTTTTGCTTCTTAAATGGAATATTGAGTGCAACTAGTGGGGGAATATGGGGTCATTGGGGTAGATTCAGGGCCAGATGAGAAAAGTCACTTCATTATTAGGAGAGAAAACTGCCATTCAGTGTTATTGTCTTCCTTGGGGCTGATTCAACAACCGGATGTGAATACATTTTCGTCTGGTGTTGAATCAGCCCCAAGGTAGACAATGAAACTGGTAGATTTCTCCTAACAAAGGAGCAAGTTTTTTTTTACCTCATTGAGTGGTGCTAGGGCTCGATATATAAGGCCTTAAATGTAATATTTATAATCACAATATCAATAGTAATAAAATAGTAAAAAACACTGCCTCGTGGAGAGCCACCAACAGGTCATGTTTTGTGGATCTCCACATAGCTGTCTTTCTAGCTCTGCCTGAACACTAATTACTTCCACTGTACATCTGTGTGGAGATCTGCAAAACCTCTCCTGTTGATGGCTCTGGAGCGGAGAACTAAGGGAACACTGCTCTAGTGTCTTCAGTTATGACATAGAATTAAAAGTCCTAGCATGAATTGACATAATGGAATATGTTAGGTAATAATTAAAGACTATGGGCCTGATTTATCAAAATCTGCAATTGTGATATTTTTTCTACATGTTGCTGTTTTTTGCAATGCTGCAACATACACCAATGTAAAAAGAAAATTAAAAATGGTATTTTTCACCACTTTAACTTTCTTCGATGTGGTGTATTCTGGAAGATAGTGCTTGATAAATCAGGCTCTAAATAAATTAGTTTGAAAGGATGATAAAACATTACTGAGCCCAGGGAAAGAAAGGCAAAGCAGAAGGGAAATTTCAGTAGGCTTAGACCTTACAATCTTCTCTTTGAGACACCAAAGGAATGTCTAAGCTAAGGAAGAAAAGCTCAAGCTAACATTTCCTGACTGCTAGTACTGTCCAGGATTTCATCCACCGAACTGAAGTAGAGAAAGCATCATGTGACATCAGCTGGAAATTAAAAAGTAGTTTATAAAACTACCATTGAGCAGCTGATTAGAAACTTTGCGGAAGCTTGATACCAGTTCTTTATAATAATTACATCATGAATAATCTTTAAAGCTGAACTCTGGCCATTTTTATTGCACGGGGGAACCTTACAGCCAGTGTATAGTTGTTTTTTTCAGAGGTTTAACTCCAATTTTATACAACTAAAAAGCCATATTTGGCACAGAGGTGTGATGCTGGAATGCAGTATTTTTGTTCAACTTAGCAATCAAATAGAAAATGAGTTTAGCTTATGGGTATTGTTTATTTATTGTTGCAGTGACCTTGTTGGGGTGTTGCGAGTTGTGTGTGAGGAAGGCATGGATGTGATGTCCAGACATCTAACATTGGGAGCTACAGTGATATAACAGATGCTAACTAAAGAGGGAAATAGTTGGTGGAAAAAAGACAAGCTTTGTTTATCCGTAATGGAAAATGAGCAGAGAGAGAGAGAGATAGATGGATGGACAAGAGCATGAAATCTTGTGTGACTAAGGATGCTAGTCTTTGGAAAAATAGGGAATGATTGACAGCATTGAAAACTTAATATAGGTCAAGAACAATAATATTGGAATAATGGCATTTAGATTTAACAGCAAGCAAATACTGTGTGACTTTGGTGAGATGGAGTTCCATTATTAAACACAATCCAAATGTAAATTGATATATAGCTTGACAATTTTGAATAAATGTGTTGTTTTAAGAAGTGTGGATGAGTAGTGAGGGTGGTAACTTGGGATAGCAGGGAGGCACTAAGATCATACAAGCTATTATTGTGTGCTTGACGATACTGAAATGTTAAATGAAGATGTTAGGATTCAAGTGGGGCATGAGGACAGCTGAGGAATTAGGTGCTAAGGAATAGGATTAAGTAGTAAGGTACAGTAAGCCTTAAAGATAAGGGTAGACAGTGACATGTTTAAGGAACTGTCTGTGAAGGTTCTTTTATAATTAATCCTCTCCCTCATACAAATCATTGTGAAATAACAAAGCCAGTCAGATGACTAGTGAAATATATTAGCACGTCCATTTGCCTTGATTTTTTACTACAGATGTTTTAGTGAAATATTGGGGGGCACAAAGGACTGTAAGGGGTAAAGTTAGTTCGGAAAACGTATTTTTTGTCTCTAAGGAATTAGATTGCTCTGCTGTTATTAAGAAGGGGGGACGAGTTTTTTTTAGGTTACTGGAAACCCACGTACTAAGTTAGATAATTAGAAAACAGAAAGTGGTACTTCAAGAAAAAAGACTGAGATTTAGAAAGATCATGTTATGTTGTGGGGGGGGGGGGGGGGAGGGTGCAGGAAGAAAGGGGAGGTAATTTAATTTTGCTGGATGAGAGAGAGGGCTAAATACTCTATGGGTGACCAGAGGCTGGAGGGGATGCAGGGGGCCCCAGTCCAAAATTTACATTGGGGCCCATGGGATTATAGTTACCCCACTGGCCTTTGGGTTAAAAGCAGTATTAAAGAGGAACAAACCCTCAAGGCACCTTCCCCTGGGGTATCCTAGATTGTGTGAACCCCCCCCCCCGGGGCACCACAACTCTCACCTGCTTCCAGGATCATTCGCTGACATAAACACAGACAGCCAAATATCTTGCATCTTTGGCTGGTGTATGCGCTCCTATCCCCAGCCATTTAAATAGATTGGGGTTGTGAGCTTGTGCGTTGCAGGGAACGTGCCCACTCTCGCTCCAATTGCCATAAATAAGATCTATTTGCCGAACATTTAATATGCACACAGTGCCCCCGAAACAGGGAACAAAGCCCGGGCTATGTTCCACTTTAAAATGCACTTAAACATTATACACTGTATCAGAAGTTATGCTGTAACAGTTTTCTGCTTATGTGTCTAAGTGATGTTACTGCCCAAGCCATGGCCTATGGCCAGTTGCAGCCCTTCATCCATTTTGTCATTCAGTTTAAGTTCTATGGGTAAAATACATAGGCCTTGATTCACTAAGAGTTGAAAAAGATTCTAATGTAGTAAAATATTCAATTCATGAGAAAAAAGTCTGAGAATGTCACTGTTAGTGAATCACCAGATAGGAAGACAATGAAAGTCAATGGCACTTTTTACTCCTGAAAAAAGTATTGAACTTTTTACCCCTTTTTACCTGTAGTAAAAAGTGCCATTGATTTTCACTGTCTTCCTATCTGGTGATTCACTAACAGTGACATTCTCAGGCTTTTTTCCCATGAATTAAATCTTTTAATACCATGAGGATATTTTTCAACTCTTAGTGAATCAATGCCATAGTGACACTCTATTGCAGGGATTGAGGAAAAATATGAGAAAAGTAAATAACAGCTTACGTAGCAATCCAAAGGAAATGAAATAGGCAGTTGCATACCAGTAATGTGATGTGTATTTTCATGTAGATTTAGTTATATAATTTATTAAGTATGAATTGTCTTATAAAACAGATATTTACCCTGGAGCCTGGTGGTCCTGCTGTAGCCTGTAGAGTGAAAAATATTTTAAAATAATCATAAAGAATGTAGCATATATACACAAAATGAATGTGAATTACATAATACCACTGAGACATTCTACATAAATAATGATATTTGTAGTTCAGCTAACAATAGCTGCATACAGGGCCCAATTCTTCTGGAAAGCATAAAGCAAATCATGAAGGTTTTACTGAGCAATTTACATACAATATTTAAATGGGCGGCTCATTCTCACTGCTGTATAAAATAGAAAACTGTTGCTGAAGGATCAGTTGAAAGTGAAAAACTCAGTCGATACCCTTCAGGCTGAGTATATTTAAAGTGGACCAAAATCCACAGAGATCGGCCCAGGAATCTATAAGATTCCAGGACCACTTGATTCCCTCCTCCTTGAGGCATCCAGAATCGGGATGCTCCTCTGTGTGAAACCCCCCCAGGTCGCCCAGAAACTCACCTTCTTTTCCGGTCCAACAGCGCATGTGTGAACAGCATATCTGATATCCCTTTAGCAGGGCATGTGCCCGCACCAGGAATTTGTAAATGGCCAGCGTGGGCACACTCCATGTTAGAGGGTAGCGGGGATGCAGCAGATAGCATGCTCAGATCCGCTCCCCTTAGTCAAAGCTTAGATGAAGGGGCGGGAGCAGATCCAAGCACACTGATTGGATGAGAGGCCGCGCATGCACTGTAGGATTGGGGAGAGATGAGTTCGTTCAGGTGACCAGGGGTGTTTCACACAGAAGTGCAACCCCGATCAGGGTGCCCCGGGGGGCAAGGACCAAAACCCAGGATAGTCAAAATCATGGGTTTTAGTCCATTTTAAGGTAAGGATTCTAGAAAACAGTTTTCTTTGTCAGAAATGATGTTATGCAGAATAAAAGATAAATCACCAACTTTTGTACACACAGAAATGAACATCAAAAGGTCTCAGAAAAAACTTAAAGTAGATCAAAACCCACCCTGGAATCTGTGAGACTGAAGGGCAGGCTTATTCCCTTCCCCCAGGGCATCCAGATTTGTGATTCCCCACTGTGTAAAATCCCCCAGGTCACTGTGGAAATGCACCTTCTCTCCAATCCAATAGCCAATGCGCAAGCAGCGGCCACTGCCTGCAGGGTGCCAGCCCGCACCAGGCAATTTTGAATGGCTGGCTCAGGCACACTCCATGTTAGAGGGTAGTGGGGATGGAGCCAAGTCTTAGCTGAGTCTGAGATGGTCTGACATCAGTGCAGTCGAGTGTGCTGATTAGATGAGAGGTTGCACATGTGCCATAGGACTGGGGGCGGGGGGTTCATACAGCAGGAAATCCCACATCATAGTTCCCTCGGGGGCAAGGACCAAAACCCCTGTGAATATATTACAGTAAGCTCAGTAAGCTACAGTAAGTCATAAACTGAAATTTTTTGAAGCATGCAAAATCGGTAAAGCGATTGCATATGTGTGGTCGAAGAGACTCTGATTCCTGTCTATTCAGAGTGTTTACAGTTCACTGCTCCATGTACAGAGACAGAGGTGCCATGCCAGGCACTACCTTGAAGCACTGAGGCTGGTTGTGGAGCAACCGCGATTTTGGGCGAGCTTCCCTCATCCGTCTGTGAAAAGCAGCCCATAGTAATTTATAGGCGCTTTCACATGTAAATTTGGTGTTTGCAGAGAACTTAAAGTGCAATTGCTGTAGTGGGAAACCAGTCTTAGGCCTTGATTCAATAAGAGTTGAAAAAAAGTTCTCATGGTAGTAAAAAATTCACTTCATGAGGAGAAAGCCTGAGAATTTCACTGTTGCTGAATCACCAGATAAAAAGACAATAAGCGTCAATGACACTTTTTACTAAAGTGTAAAAAGGAGTTAACAGTTCTCTACTTTTCTTAGAAGCAAAAAAGTGCCATTGACTTTCATTGTTTTCCTGGTGATTCAACAACAGTGAAATTCTCAGGTTTTTCCTTTTTTTTTTACTACCATTCTTTTCAGCTCCCATTGAATCGAGCTATAGTTTGTACAAGAAAGCAGGGCACACGAGGATGCTGCAGGACTCGTTCCTGGAAATTGGTAAGTTAACAGTTGGAAGCAATTCTTTGTAGGGCTCTGTCTACTTATTAAAAATGATGGGTAACCCAACGATTCTTGGTTTGTACAGTATGTGCCCTGTAAATATGTCAAAGTCATAAACAACGTTGCCATCATATTCCCACAGCTTCCCGGTGGAGGCCACAGCAAGGCTGCACTGATTTGGCACTATTCTGCTCTGCACGCTGCCCCCTGCAGGCATTCAAGCTGCTGGGCCAGAGGTCACTTGCAGACTTTATTGTCTATTTCAGAATGAAAGGGATAAGACACCTTAATGACCTTCTGAATTTGTTTAAAAGAAGCTTTCCTATGATCATGCCTTTATCTCAATAACCTCTTGTGGCCATCTGTCAGTGGTTTTTGTCATTAGCCAGTATTTTTATTACTTCTACAAGATTTTTTTTTGTAAACATTTACCAAATTCAATTAACTCTAATACAGTAGGAACTAACACAAGGGGAAAACTAAAGTGGTCAGACCTGAAATGCTGCTGAATACTGTATATCGAGCAGTGTACAAAGATGCTAACTGATGTTTCTGCAAATCTAATACCCTCTTGTTGTAAATAATAAATGTGTTTTTTTCTCCATGGAGATGTCTGGATATTTTATTGCACACCTTACGCCTGCAGGCGTAATAACCGGGCTGTGACCCTAGTTTCAGACGTGCCCCTTTCCTGTACTGCATAAGTGGAAGAGATATGTGCAATTGAGGCTTACCGCAGGTAAGGCACACCTGGTAGCTGCACACAGCTGCTTTTTACTGACATTTTTTCCATTATAGATCATCCATCAGAGTGGTTATGTGGGTAAGAAGCTTAACACATGATGGAAAATAGTTCCAGGCAACTGCTGTTGTTGTGCCTTAAAGTGTTGATTTAATAGAGAAGGAAAAAATGGCAAGGTATTTTTGTAATAAGTTCATGGGTATCCTCTGGTTTTACATAAAGATAGGAGGGGCACCTCTAAACATAACAAAGTGAATGAATATATATATATATATATATATATATATATATATATAATTTTTTTAATCCTTTTCACCTGGGTGGTAGACCATCAAGTGAAAGTGATACCTCCACCATGTTCCCATTGCTCAGAAGTCACACGGTCCGTGTATCTGCCAGTGGCTAGAAAAATGGAAGTGAGTTTGGTGGAGGTATGTGAAAGTGGGGTTTGCGGTGTGTATGCATTGGGGGGCTCCAGCAACCAATATCCCTGCGACTGTCATAATAGCGCCTTTGGATGTTGGACCACTTAATTTAACTTTCCTATGTGTTGTTCCTCTAAAGTGGAGCATCCTGAATTGGAATGCCCCACTGTGTGTATCCCCCCAGATCACCTTCCTGTTATTCCCAGGCGCAGGCTCGGACAAAACTGAGCGAGCTGATTGGTTTGGCAGCCTTCTCAGCTAATCAGCGAGCTTGGTTTCACTCTCCTCACTCAGCTCTGTCAGTGGCTAAGCCCCCTGAATGGCTAAGCAGTTGAGCAAGACAGGAGGGAGTTGCGTGTGCCGCCCGCCGCATCCCCCGTTCATCTGCTAGCTGTGGAGTACCTGTGCCAGCCATTCCGGAAGGCTGAGCACCGCTAGAGGTACGTAGCAATGGGGCTGCAGCGCTGAGATGTGGCAAGGGCTCCGGGATCAGGTGAGTGGATCTGGAGTTCCAGGGGGTTATACACAGCGGGACATTCCAATTCAGGATGCCCCAAGGAGTGGAATGCAGATGGCCCGGGAGTTTTTTAGAGTAGTAGTAGTAAAGAGAAGTTACACTTTAAGATTTCATTGGAGTCAGGCAACAAAGAGACAGCAGAGAACAGTTCATGCTAATGGTTGCTAATGGTAATAACTTAAAGCTTACTTACATTAGCCTCTGGGAGACGGAATGCACATGACTCACACTGCAGGAAGGAAAGACAAATAGATCTAGCTTTAGAAATTGGACTTTTTTGAAATCTGAGCTTTCAGTAACAATAACTTTTGGCATTTTGGCATTTAAAGGCAAACGTACTCTACTTTGCCCTCTTGTGGTAGACTTGACCAACACTGCCCTCGGCTTACTAGTTGTGTGGACAGTCGAATGACCATCTAAGTTTTTTAGACATTTATGGCTCAGCTACAGATGGACAAAATAAGTCTTGGCAACTTTAATCCAGAAAAATATTAGGTCAATCCGTGGTGGACAAATCAATCAGCAAACAGTTATATAGTTATTATTAAAAAAATGTATCTTGGCAAACAATGTAGCTTATCATAAACTAGGACACACAGACTACTTCTATTTAGTTTATTTTTCCTAGATATAAGTATTTTAGGTTTGACTTATTTTTGGACTGGAATGCACTCTTGATTTTGTTGAGGCCAATCTGTCCTCGGAGAGGAAAAGCTGACTATCTAGGAACTTTGTGTGCTGACGTCCAAGTAACTTTAGATTTCTAAACTAAAACTCCACATCAGTAGACAGATGCTATAATTTACACTGGAGTATCAGAAAAACAGAATTGCCCAATACAATGTTCTCATCTAAACATTAATTCTAAATGAGAGATTTTTTTTTTGTTATATTCTAAGAAACATTTATCACTGCTGTATTATTTACTCTTATATAATCCTTATATACACATATACCATTGGAATGATTTGAGCTCCATTGCAAATTAGGTTTATTTTTAAACTCCCAGCTGTTGCAAATCCACTCAACAAATAAGAACAATTAAGAATAAGAACAATTAAAATAGATCAACACCAGTAATATAACAAGTGGATTCTCTAGATTTAACACACACACACACTGCTGACTCAATAAGGATTTGATCCCTTCATGAAAAGCACTTGGCCTATTGCTTAGTAGAATGCCCTTTTGCTGTTATGACCCCCTGCAAATGGGATGCCCTGCCAGACATGGGATAATTGTTCCTGAGGAGTCTTAGCCAATTTCTTATGGTCAGTGGCCTCTAGTTTACTAATATTCTTGGGTTTGTATGCTGCAACCATATTCTTTAAATCCCACCAAAAATGTTCTATGGGGTTCAAATCAGGCAACTGTGACATCCATTCCAGAGTGTTCCAGGAATTTTTCTGAAAGAACACGCTTCATATTCCTCAAAGAAGGCCTGATATTTACTCATATCATTTCCTGATATATAATTAAATCCATCGTTCCCTCCACACGCTGCATGATCCCAGTGCCAGAAGAAGTGAAGCAACCCCGAATGTCACTGAACAACCACCAGTGTTACTGTAAGTCCGAGCTGGCAGCCATTAATAAAAAATTCACTTTTAACTCCCCAAAATGTTGGGTACTTTTTGTGATGCTAAATCAAAAAAGGTGATTTAGCACCAAGTGCAAAAACTGTACTGAGCTTTTGGGAATAAAAAGTGTCATGCCCTTTCATTTTCAGCCGAGGGGTTTATTTAACACCACATGTTATAAGAGCACTTCTGTTTTATTTTTCACCTCACTTGCAGTGCATTTTTTTCCCAATTTTGTTTGTACTTGTAGAACTGTAGGTCCTTATGAGAAAGGCTTGCTAGGAGCAGATACTAATCATATGACCAGCAGGCCACTCTTCAACTCAGACACCTATTGAGGATCATCCCTTACCTCAGGGGTGCACAATGTCATTGTCATATTGTTCCACTTTAAGAGGCCGCAATAAATGCAAAGAGTTTATTGCAGGAAAGCTGTAACCTTAAACCGAACCTTCACCCTGAATAAAAGTCTATCTTGTATGGTTCCCCCACCCTGTACATACAGATTGCCCACATTAAAAATCATCCTACGTGCACTTACTGGCTTGTCCTGCAGACAGGAAGTGTCCTATGACTACGCTGCTCTGCATTCTAGGCTTTCTCTCCTTTTCCTGACCCCAGCTTTGCTGTCTGTGCAAAGCACAGCTATAATCCGTCCCCTGCACTTGCCCCCTCCTCCTCTCCTCAGTATTTGATGCTTCTAAGGCAAGATGGCGGTGGCCGTATCCTGGAGTCCTAAACAGAGTTGCAGTCCAGTGGGGGAAAGAATAATAAGTAAGTGAACTTCTATATTAATATATTAATTTTAAATGCAGGGGAATCGTTTATTATTTTTTCATTAAATGATGCTGAAGGTTAAAACATTGTATGAGCTTTTATACACTGTATATGCATGGAAGAAATGGCTAGGAGTTAACCAGCAAAAGGTGAGGTGAACAGAACTGAGAGGTGGGAATAGGCAAGGTGGGACAGCTAGCAATAGACTAAAGTGCCCAAACCAAAAGTGAGGGTAGATTGAAATATGATTTGATGTCAAGCCCATTTGGCCTGGATATGGGCAAGAACTTGCTTTGTTTAGGACAATGAATTGTTGACACGATGCTGGCAGCCTGTACTCTATTTGTTTACATGCCATGTTTGTCCCCTTGAAACTAACTGCCTTGAGCAGCCAGCCATGTGCACTGCAGGCAATGCAAGCTCAGGGGGTCATACTATTTATTTGGTGAAGCATTTGTGTATTCCAGGGTGCATTGCATTGTAGATTTCAACCTGCATCTTGCATCTAGCTTTTTAGAGACACAAAAATGTGCAATAAATATGTTTTTTTTTCTACTTTCTCTCCCCATTGTAAAACTATAACGTATATATGCACACCAAACAAAAAGATAGTTTGCAATTAAAATATATTTATATGATTAATGCAGGTAAATACATGATAATCGGAATATACAAAGTTGCACACAAATAGCTATTTACAAATGGATACCGTTGTATTGTATAAGATACAATCTCCAGGATCGTGGATCTCCTCAGAAAAAGAGAAAGACATATAACTCTAACATGTAATAATGATGAAGTGCTATGACTATAGTGAAAAGTAAAGATATTCACCAATAGGGTCTATGAGGAGTTTTCACACTGGTCCTGAGGAGTGAACAAGGAAAAATGGAGAGGTGGCTGGCCAGGATGCATTAAGGACAATAATCGTATATACCAGTACAGATCAGTAACAACCTAGGTTCTTGCGATCGCTCCTTTCATATCTGTGGTAACTGTTATGTCATTTTACTGGAATGTTCAAAATATGATGCGCGTCATGATTTAACCTATTGTATGTATTTGGGTACTTCTATATACTATGCTTTCTGGAAGGATGATGGTTGGACTGACCAGGAAACTTTCATGGTTGTTACTGATCTGTACTGGTATATACGATTATTGTCCTTAATGCATCCTGGCCAGCCACCTCTCCATTTTTCCTTGTTCACTCCTCAGGACCAGTGTGAAAACTCCTCATAGACCCTATTGGTGAATATCTTTACTTTTCACTATAGTCATAGCACTTCATCATTATTACATGTTAGAGTTATATGTCTTTCTCTTTTTCTGAGGAGATCCACGATCCTGGAGATTGTATCTTATACAATACAACGGTATCCATTTGTAAATAGCTATTTGTGTGCAACTTTGTATATTCCGATTATCATGTATATACCTGCATTAATCATATAAATATATTTTAATTGCAAACTATCTTTTTGTGTGGTGTGCATATATCCGTTATAGTTTTACAATGTGTTCAATTGGGGTGTAAGGTGGAGGAAACACCCCGGATATATTATGCACCCTGTCAGATTAATTTCCTTGGTTATTTTGGTATCATAAGGTGTGCTCAAACCAGGATTGTTCTACTTTCTCTCCCCAAAAAAGACCTGTACCCATTATGAGGCATTTCTAAAGATGAGGTACATCATTTTTCCTATGAGGTAGGGATGTTTTTTTTAAGTTTGAAAACAACAGCACCCTATGAGCTATTCAGAAAAATCTGGTCAATTCTTTAGCATAGCTCAAAAGGTTCTGTTGTTTCCAAACTTAAAAAAAAATATCCTCATCTCATAGGAATAAGGATTTAACTAACCTGTAAACGTTCCCCATCACAGGTAGAGGTCGTTGGGGAAAAATGTAGAAAATCTTTTTTTTGCATTTTTTGTTTAAAAGTTAAAAAGCTCACCACTATGCAGGATCCACACCACAAGTCACACTGGCTTCATCAAATGTACTACTTCTATGTTATAGGCTTAGCTGTACATTACATGAGTCAAAACTTAAAATGTTATATTAGTGTCAGTGAGGTGAAATCGACTAAATCTAGTGATCGTCTTTACTAGTTGTAGACACAGAAACATCTTTTGTTATCCTAAAACATTATTTAAAGTTGTATGCAGTCACATTTCCAGCTCTACAAAAATCTGCCTCTTGGGAAATTCCTAAACCATTATCTAAGAAGGAAACTACTGGATTTCTAGACACTGATAAATCATTTGTCTACAATGCTAAAGCCAATATAGGGTCTGACTTATTTCTGAATTTTTAGTTTCTGGTTGCCTAGCTATAGTATTCACCATCCAGTTACACTGCTGGAACCTGAAAACTTGACAAACATGTCACAAACTAATGGGTAGTCTACCACTCAGAAAAAAGTGAAGACCACTTTTGTTCTATCTGGGTACACAATTTCCATGTAAAGACTAAAATGATCCTAAAGCCTGCTTACAGCAGTGTCCCAAGGGAGCATCTGGTTGCATGTTAAAATACCAACCAAGACCTGTAATTGGATTAAATACTACTTTTGGCTCCTACAAAGCATCTAATATGTTTCAAGATCAGACCGGGGCTGCAGTACTGCAGGAAAAGCACATCCTGCTGTACCCCTTTTCCTGAGTCCCCAAGGCTGGTGGTCATGAGCAGAGAGGGGAAACGTGGGATGCACTTACCCTGCAGGGTTAGAGTGCTGGGTTGCATATGAATAAGGACCGGCTGGTCTGAAACGCGTTCATGGACTTATTGTATGTGATTTTACCTATGGATGATGATTTTTATGGGTTTCTACACTAAAATTTGAAGATTTTGGATATTATCTCCTGGCTGGCAAACTTTTTGACATACTGGGCTGCATATCAGCTGCTTTGTAAGACTTGAAAGTAGGTAAGTATTTTATTATTTTTTCGTGCAACACCTGGGAAAGTGAAATTCCTGTGTGTTCCTCTTTGAATAGACCAGAATATAGAACAAACCGCAGGCCTGGCAATATTATATATCACTTAATGTTTTCATTAAATAGGGGATTTTCCCCAAAAACAACTCTCACTTACCTCTGGAGGTAGATCTATTGACACCCCTGTGGAGACCTTCTCACCCTAGATAAAAAGCAAAATACGCAGGTAAGTTGAAAAAAACAGCACTTTTGCTAAAGCCATTTAAGGTATACTTTCTCATTGTCATTAAAGTGGACCAAAACTCTCCAGGGCAACTGTTTCTGTGACACCCCAAAGAAACTCTCCTAGCACAGGCAAGCTCCACAATAAGATACATATCAACTCTATGAGGTAAACAAACCGGACCAACAGCCTGGCAAGTTGGAAAAGTAAGGTTCTGGAGCTTCCTCTTCCAGCATCTCAGCCATGCTGCTGCCGGGATTCAACTGACATAAATGACAAAACACAGTAGCAGGAAGTCCAGCAGCACTATTTTGTTTTGTAAATTTACCAAAGCAGGAGTTGGAAAAAGTTAAATTAATTTTTATGTGCAGCAACCTAAATTGCCCTGGGGAGGGCATATGAGCACTGTTTGTTGTGTTGGTCTGGTTTAAGTTCTTTGTTCCAGTCTTTGTATAGCAACTAAATCAGCAAAATGTGCCCCCAATTGTCTGAGGAATACTAAACATACAGGTTTCCCTTTAGCCAAATATTGTAAGAAACAGGAATGAAATAAAATGTGAGAGAGTTATATTACATGCCTAAATAGCGAAAAAAAGAATTATTGGAGCTTAAGATGGCCTCCTTTTTAGTTACTGCAGTCATATGTAATTATAAAAAATTAATTTCATTTTATTAAAGTAGGAAGCTAATGATAAGTGTTTTACTTTAGGCAAATAAATCTTTTTCACTCCACAAAAATACTTTAGTTGGTTATTATCCAAAATCAGTTACTAGCATTAATATGAATATTGCTCAAAATTGTGGATGGGACTGAAATGGTCGAATGTAACTTTAACAGGGTCACAGACAGTAAAAAAAAAGCTAGGTGCTTAAGGAATGAGCCCTTTTCTCATGGAAAGTATTTGGCCTTCTCACACTATATAGATACCACTCTATATGCCCACTGTACTAAACATGGGCCAAAGAGGCCTCATTATATAAATAAAGTACAAAAAAAGGGGAAAATCAATCAATCTTTCCACTAGGCTGCAAAATTAGGACCAGGAGCTAGTTTGCATGTATTGTTTCTTTATGGTTATCACTTATCAGAAAGTGGAAATGGTGCTTTGGCAAGGGGGTAATCCAGTTGACACTCCAGTCTTTCTGCCTCAGTAAATAATCCTTTATTTCATATAATCCAACTTTGGAATAACTTGCGCCCACACACAAGGAACAAACCGTTCTTTCTTTTTCTTTCCTGGAATGATGCACGCTCAGAAGCAGGACGCTTCCTTTCCTGTATTCTCACTATATAAAAACACTCTCCCACTTCACGTCTTCTCTATGCATTTGGCTGGAAATGGCAATGGAAAATGTGATCTCCAGACAAAGCATGAATGAGATTTGCTCTGCAGTACTATCCCCAGACTATATAGCTCTGACTCCAGACTTTTCCTTCTTGGATAGCTCTTTTCTGAATGTTTCCGGATCCAAGTTCAACACTAATCATTTCCATTTACGCAAGGCAGAAACCTTTAATTAGGCCGTTCTATTTCATCTGGTTCTGATATAGCGAAGCCTCAACAATCAACAACCACCACAAATGTTATCAATGTCATAGGCTCTCAAGGTCATGGCTAAAACCTTACACCACATTGCTAGATTTTTTTAAAAACACACTCCAGACTTGTCTCTGTAATTCTTTATGCTACACTAAATTTCAACATCTGATTTTTAAATAACTAAAGTGTAACAGTTAGTAAATCTAACCTGAATCCTGTAAATAAAATATAAAATAATATGTTTTTGTTATCTAGTAATCACAATCTCGCCATCTCAACACAACAAGTGCAAACATTTATTTATCTTCAAATATCGATTAGTTTTAGAGGTAAAAACTATTTTAATGATGGAGAGATGTTTTATGCGAATTGGAAAACAATCCCTATAAGATTTATACTATAGAAACCCAAACTAAAAATAGTAGGTAGAGGTGAGGTAGAGAGCTTGCCATAATGTAGTCACCCCTTAGGTGAATATATTTAGGTGAATGTGTTTAGCTTAGTCAAGTTACTGGCCTGTCTGTCTTGAATATTGTTCCACAAATGCAACAGACTTGAAAGTACAAATGGTGGCTAGATATGTGCAACATCACCAGCCAATCCCACACAGGCTTAGTCAATATCTAAGCCTTCTTTATCATACTCTGCTTGTACTCTTGGTTCTTGTCAGTAAGCCGTTTCCTTAAAAAATGCTTATTTAGGAAATCTAGGCAATTATCAAACCAAATGGCAGATCTGTTGTTTTGTCTGCTTGTTATATCCAAGGACAAATGTAGAGATTCACTTTCCAATCCTTCTGGAGAGTTTTGGTTGTGAAACACAGGATTGCTTTACTCTGAAAAACTCCTTTTAGTAAATCAACCCAATAGATGCTGTAAACAAATATTTCATTTTCACCTTCTTATCTATGTAACCAAGGCCAGGCACAGCTACAGCAGCAGTATATCTTTCGTTGAAATGTGTAAAGGAAATTAAATGGAACTGTACCTCTTCTAGTTTTAAGTTTAGTGAGGAAGAGTCAGATTGTCTGTCAAGTTTGTATTGCTGTTTGTGCCCCCATCTTCACCTTTACTAACGCAAGCCACAGCTCACACTAAATCATCGGCAACCACAGCAAATTATTGTTGGGGATTCATGAAATTCAACACAAATGAAATGTAGTTTGTATTTTAAAGAGGAACTTCGGACATAAAATAAAAAGGGTCCGATTCCCCCACCATCGCCCCCTACTTTCCTTTTGGATGTCGCTGCTGCCTGCTGTGGGGCCCGATCCTCGCCCCCGCCGCAGGCTTAGCTGTCTGTAAATGACAGGATGGCTGGTCTCTTCAAAGTCCTGCGTCACTCATCAAAATCTCGTATGATTACGGGTGGGCTCCATCGTATCCCAGCCATTGGCACTGCACAGGTGTGAGATTGGGGGCCATGTGCAGTGCCTGATGGGATGCAAGATGGCGCCCCCCATCGGAAGGTTTCCAGAATCCGAGGGGCCCAGAAGGTGGATCACCTGGGGAGGTGAGTTGAAGCTACCCAAAAGTAAAACCGTACGGGCAGCGGATCGGTGAGGTTTGGGGGAGGTTTTAACCTCCAATTCTGTCCAATTCTATTCTTATGTAGGGGTATACCTACAATGAGTGCATGCCAGAAAATAATCAGATGGTAACGCTCATGCCATTTAATATGTGCAAATATTGTTTGAATTTGGCTTTTGGATTTTTTAGTTCTCATTAACCACTGGTTTTACTTGTCACAATTACCAGTGGCCCTAGCGACAGGGCGATTTTAAAGCTTATAATGTTCATATTTACAGTTGCTTTGGATATCTTTTATACTATAGGTGGAAAACCAACCATCTTATACAGTAGGAAAGTTTATTTAATGTTTAAAGAGGCGCAACAACCTCCCAAGAGTATATAAGACTCTAGGGCTGGTGAAAACCCAGTGGATCACCCTGTACACTCACTTTTCCCCCCTGAGCCCAGCTGGGCTGCATCCCACTATATCTATAGCTGGGGCAAGTACCCATGAAAGGCATTTCTGAATGTTGGGTGTGGGTACTCTCACAGCTAGAGGTCAGTGGGTATCTGGCCAAAGGCACACTCACCATACAGCTTTCCTTGATGGATTCCTCAGCCTAGGAAATTAGGCAATTCATGGGGATACACACAGCGGGATTCCCCCAGCAGGGGGCACACAACCAAAGATAGTAAAAATCTTGGGTTTTGTTTCTCTTTAAAGGAGGACTATCAGGAAAATCCAGGCCAGCAACAATATAAATTCACACTTGTCCATATAAATCCTTGCTTGATAGACATATGACCTATGGCAACAGAAATGTGCAATATAAAGTCTGTGCAGGATGAAGGCCACCTCATGTCTTTCTCAGTCTATTGCTGGATAGGGGGATCTACTGTAGCTGTAAACAGTGATAAGAGGCAGGATGGCTGCAGGTTCTAGGGGCACACATCAGCTTCCCCACCCCCAGCATAAGCACAATATCAGGAGAAGCATATTACCCTTGGTTTGTGCATAGTTCAGTATGAGGTTGAGCTGATACTGAATTATTCATGAGAAGTAGGTGAATATGCAAAACAGTTGCATTCTGAATTCAATGTATAGTTATTAGAGAAAATTAGCTATCTGAGCAGTAAACAGTTGGGAGAGCACCAGTCTTTTAGCCTGGGGGTTCTAGTCCAGGCATGGGTGATATAAAATATTTTTATCCCCCCCCCCCCCACATTAAAAGATAAAGGGAAACTATTTTTCCTGTTTCCCTTTATCTTTTAATATGTTATTCTCACATCCTTTTACCTCTCAGGCAATGTTAGGTGTTGCAGCACTACTAACTGAGAAGCATAGCCTGTCTCCTCGTGCTAAGTGTATGTTTATATTAGTTTTTCATTGTAGTGTCAGTTAGTAAAGGAAGTTTGTTATAATTATTGTTTAATTATAAAGCTACATGACCTTCCATGGTGCTGTACAATGTGTGTTTCAGTGTTATGTGTTTAAAGTGGACCAAAGCCCAGGATTTACACAAACCTGGGTTTTGGTCCTAGTACAGGGGATCCTGAGTTGATGATGGGGAGCCACCAGCAGGAAAGGTGAGTTTTTGTGGGATATCTTTTATTTACACAGCAGGGCATCTCAATATGTGTACATATATATATATTTACACATGCTAATTCAAAGTAGAAAACTTTTCTACCATTTCTAGGAGACCAAAACCCTAGCATGCTCAAACTTGGTTGCTTCCCTTAGTGGTCAGCTGATTACAGGCCAGTGGATTCCCCTATTCAGTGAATGAACTGAGCCACACCACGAGTTGCCCAGGCAATTTTCATTGTTAAATATAAAAGTAAGGATTACATTTTTTCTATACCATTGCTGTATTATTTGTATACATGATATGAGCTATGTTGTGGCTATTAATTATTATGTATTTATTTTTTATATGTATTCATGATAGACCTCCTTTAAGTTCTCTTTTTCCTGCCTGTGACTGCATTGAAAAGGAAAATAATCAATTGATTAAAAATAATTTTCATAACCCTTGAGGCCCAATGTGCAGTAGTACAGCAAACTACATGTAACACATTCTGTTGAGTTAAGTAATGGTTAAATAAAATGATGCTTTAAGTTGATTATTCAACACTCAACAATTTTGAGAAAAGGGGTGTCAGCCGAATGCTACTAGTTAGCTCTCATTGTTGCTCTTAGGTATTGGCTGGCTTATATCAGCGTCTGTTGGGCCCGCCAGGCTATTATCCCAGCACCAGTGAGCACCACTTGCCGTTATTCTGGCGCTCAGAATATAAATATTAATATTAATTATAAGCATTAAACACTTCAATTCAGTTCTGCCCATTGTGCTCTATGGGATCTGTCACGATCACACTCTATCCATACGCCAGACAGAGTGTGATGGTGCCAGGGTTAACACGCCAATAGACCCCCAGACAGGGACTACTAGTCCCAGCAAGTCATCAATTAACCCTAATAAACGTGTATCACCAGAGCTTCCCTCAGGAAGGTGAGCTCATCTATTTAGAGGTCAAAGACTAGAGCTGATTAATTAAACATTTAATCTGATAAAAGGTATCACAGTGCTGGATGTAATTTATAACAATAAAATGACATACAAAAAATACAGAAAGAGTATACAGCAAATAACAGTTCAAAAAATAAAGTCCTTACGCAGTCCTTTTTCCTGGAGTTTCCCGTGGTTGCTTGTTGCTTGGGACGATGTTAGGGTCCCACGTCCTTAGCTTGTAATGCACACCAACATGTCAGCTCTCCTAGCTTTTTGTTAGCCAGAATTTGGAGGGAAAAATGGCTTAACAGGACACCTTCCATTTCCATGGAATTCCTAAGGGTGGGGTGGAGATTCTATTTCCCAGGTCCCCTTATCTGATTGCCGGTTTATGGCCAGAGCAAAGACAACAGCCTGGCACTTCAAAGAGGAAGTATCACAGAGTCTTAATTAAGTTGGAATGTACACGCTGCATGGCCCTGTTTTTATATAGGAGGGTGTTTTATGGCACACTGGTGGAGGGGAAAGCTGCTGGTCCATATTCAAATATACACACACATATATACACTCATAATACGTATGTTCTATAATCATGCCCTGGGCATGACACCTCCCCCTTAAGATGGCGAGTTGGGAATAGTGACCCACAGTCACTTTTCCCAAAACGCACACCTAAGATGAGATGAAAGGTCCCCAGTCGCTTTTATTCCTAGTGCCACCCGGATCCACAGTAGTGGGTTCAGGCCGGCCTGGGCCTGCAGGCGGAGTCTTTCTAAGCCCTGAGGCTTCCAAGCCTAATGTTGGCATCTGGGGGGCTGTGCTCGAGGCAGGTAGGGACACATCATCACCAGGTAAGAAGCACAGGGGCCCAGAGGCATGTTTTTCCTCTGCATCCGCATTATTGGGCAACACTGGGATTTGGCTGTCCATGTTCCCAGGAAATCCATCTTTTCCAGCGCCTGACGCAGGCGTTGAAAGAGGGACTCCTGTGATGGGGACACCAGCAGCCATGTTTCCCACATGTTGGTGAATAAGATGAAGGGGCCCGCATGTGGCCGGAATGACCCTCATGTTAGGCCAAGGTGTAGTTTGCTCCATCTCCCCTGATCCTTCCTGCCTCTCACTCAGCTTTAAAACAGGCTGCCCTGGATCTGTGTCACGTGGCAGATCCCAGGAGCCAGGGGTTGTTCCCTTTGCCACAGCCCCAGCTTTGGGATGATTCAGGAAGTCTGCGGTTAGCCACAGGCCCTCCTGACTCGGCCCAAATGCTCGGTCACCTGGCTTTTCCGGGGAGCTGGAAGCTAGGCTTCCTAACTGCCTTCCAGAGTTGTCTGTCTGCAGTGCTGGCTGCAAGGTGGCGCTACCTGTCCCAGCCCACTGCCTTTCTCTCTCCTGGGGCCCTAGCATGTCTTTGGAAAGGGACTCCCAGTTCAGGATATTGTTTTCCCAATATACCCGATGCCCATCTGAGTTAGCGCCTGGCTGCTCAGCACGCTGTCTCAGCCCTTCAAGGGAAGGATCACGGTGCAGAGCTTCCCGGAAATGTTCATTGCCCTCCCCCCACCTCGTGGCATCAGGGGACACATTTCCCTCAGGTGAACTACCATCTCCACCCTCCTCTGCTTCGGCTTGTGAGTCATCACCATCCTCCCTTCTTTTTACAGCTGCAGCTCTGGCACACTGCTGACGTGTAACCACTGCCACCATTGATATGCCTCCCTGGGGTTTACCTTCCTCCCTCTCAGTCCCGGACATAACAACGTTACAGGCATCATATACAGCTACATCACTCCTTCCTCCCTCCTCCTCCTCAGCCATCTCCGGCTTACAGGATGGGGACACATCACTCACTGCTGGTCCCTCATCCTTACATGTCACCAGGGGCCCACCAACCCCTCCCCCTAGCCCATCTCCGCTAGGTTTTGACACAGGTAATTCATTGGCATTACATTTCACAATACACCCCACTCCACCTTTGGAAGACATAACTGGTTCAGTCACAGGTAAACATTTATCAGCCCCCTGCACTCCCTCCCAGTTATCACATTTCACAGTGTCCCCCAAAGTCTCGTACAGTACCTCAGAACGATCAGGGCTGTCTCCTAGCCCCTGTGGTGTGCAGGCAGTGTCCTCTGGAGCATAATGGCATAGCATCCGACCCAAATCATTCCCCAGCAGAACATTGACAGGGATGTCCTCAGAGACCCCCACCTCCCGCAAACCTTTGCCTGTACCCCAATCCAGGTACACACGGGCCATGGGTACAGCCGGGCGCACACCTCCAATTCCTTTTAAAGCCATGGTTTTTCCAGGGATGATGTCCTCGGTATCCACCACTTCAGGCCGCACTAAGGTAAAGGAGGCCCCCGAATCACGTAGACCCACGGTCACCCGGTCACCCACAGTTACGCACTGCAGGTTATCCACTCTTTTCTCCACTGTTCCAGACACCAGAAAAACGGCTGGGTGTCCTTCAACTGCCGGGGGAGAATTCTTTTTGTTGGGGCAGGTGGCACTCAGGTGCCCAATCTTGTTGCATCTGTAACATCGGCGGGTGTCCCCCTGACCCGATGTGGTTCCTGTTGCTCTTGGTGTGGACGGCAGGAATCTCCCAGTTGACCTACTGGCACTCTGTGGGTGGGCAGCTCCCTTCCAGGTACTTGATCCAGCTTGTGCAGAACCACGCTTCGCTGTTGGTGCACGGTTATTAGCAAAGTCATCTCCTAGTTCTGCGGCTTCTGCGACTGTCTTGGGCTTGCGGTCCAAAATCCACTCTCTGGCTTCACAGCTCCTTGTTTGGAGGAACTGATCCAGAACCATCAAGTCCTCCAGGGCCTCATAAGTGGTGACTTGTAGGCCCCCAGTCCATTGCCTGAATGCAGTCCTTAGCTGACCTGCATGTTCAGTGCAACTCTCTGTGGTGCTCTGTTGTAAAGTCCTAAACTTCTTCCGATAGGTTTCTGGAGTCAGATTAGCACTTTTTAGCAGGGCAGATTTTATTGCCTCATAGTCCTGGTCTCTTTCAGAGGGAAGAGAAGCAAACACATCCAGAGCTTTTCCTCGCAGCCGTGGGGTTAGATATCGTCCCCACTGCTCTTTAGGAAGATGAAACTGCCGGCAAACCTTTTCAAATCCTCTCAGGAATATGTCCAAATCACCATCTTTCTCCATCATGGGGAAATGTTCCAAGCGGGGTTTGTGGTCACCCTCACCCTGCACATCACTGCGTGCGGATAAAGCGTCCCCTCTCAGCCTCAGGACCTCCAGTTCATGTCTGCGCTGGGCCTCTCTTTCTGCTGCCTCTCTCTCTCTTTCTGCTGCCTGGGCCTCTCTTTCTGCTGTTTGGTACTGAAGAAGCAACTGGAGTTTAATATTAGCATCCACATCTCCAAGGTGTTGTAAAGCAGTCCGCATATAAGAGTCCAAGGCTTCATGTGGAGTACTGTCCTGATGGGGAGTAATGTGGTGTCCCTCAGTCCCTGCTGTAGGACTTAGCCTCACATCAATCAGCTCTGCTGCACGGGCATCATTTTCCACAAGATCGGCAATAAGCTGGTCCTTGGTCTTTCCCGCTGTAGGGATCTCCTTTTCTTGGCACATTAACTCCAGTGCGGGCTTGGACTGCTTGCGATATGCCTCCATATTTCCGATATGAAGCAGAGGGAGTAAAACAACAGATGGGAAGGACAGAACTGTCTTGCACTCTTTTTTGGTATGTCACTTAGATCAGCACTGAGCTCTGTCTTTGGGAATTTACACACAATAAGATGTATGCAAATTTCTTTTAGTGCTTAAGATTTTCGGGTAAAATCCAGCAAGCACTAAAAATCTCTAAATATGTCCCGACGCTGCCACCAGTTGTCACGATCACACTCTATCCATACGCCAGACAGAGTGTGATGGTGCCAGGGTTAACACGCCAATAGACCCCCAGACAGGGACTACTAGTCCCAGCAAGTCATCAATTAACCCTAATAAACGTGTATCACCAGAGCTTCCCTCAGGAAGGTGAGCTCATCTATTTAGAGGTCAAAGACTAGAGCTGATTAATTAAACATTTAATCTGATAAAAGGTATCACAGTGCTGGATGTAATTTATAACAATAAAATGACATACAAAAAATACAGAAAGAGTATACAGCAAATAACAGTTCAAAAAATAAAGTCCTTACGCAGTCCTTTTTCCTGGAGTTTCCCGTGGTTGCTTGTTGCTTGGGACGATGTTAGGGTCCCACGTCCTTAGCTTGTAATGCACACCAACATGTCAGCTCTCCTAGCTTTTTGTTAGCCAGAATTTGGAGGGAAAAATGGCTTAACAGGACACCTTCCATTTCCATGGAATTCCTAAGGGTGGGGTGGAGATTCTATTTCCCAGGTCCCCTTATCTGATTGCCGGTTTATGGCCAGAGCAAAGACAACAGCCTGGCACTTCAAAGAGGAAGTATCACAGAGTCTTAATTAAGTTGGAATGTACACGCTGCATGGCCCTGTTTTTATATAGGAGGGTGTTTTATGGCACACTGGTGGAGGGGAAAGCTGCTGGTCCATATTCAAATATACACACACATATATACACTCATAATACGTATGTTCTATAATCATGCCCTGGGCATGACAGGATCTTTCTTCAACCACAGTGCACGGCATTGCATCCTTTTCAGCACTGCTGTTAAATTAGATGCTGGGGGGGGGCATATGTGCATTAGTGGTTTTTTAGCTTAAGTCGTATGCTGAGTGTCGTTGAGGCCAAAGTGGAGCAGCGTGGTGCTGACACTTCTTAAATAAGGCTAAGTGAATGCATTCACAAGAGCCATATGAAAAAATAGACAGAGCTCTCCCTTATTCGATTAAAAAAATGAAATAGATAAAAGTGATTTTAATATATAAGTCTTTAGATTAGCACTTAAATCCGAATATTCTGGCACATAGTAGTTTAGTTATCTGTGAAAATGTGTGTCCTTTGACTGCAGCTTACAATGCATACATGCCTTTCAAAAGCAACTTTGAATTATGATGAATTGTATTCAGGCAAACACATTGGGAATTGCAGGAATATATTCAATATTGCAACATCAAAGAGAAAATTGGGAAAATGGTATTACAATGTTTTATTGTGCCTAGACCGACATGTTTTTCCCTTGCCGATCCCAAAGCAAATGTATTAGCTTACAGCCGGTAGACACAAGCTGTGTGTATGCATACAATATATTTAATCTGGACATTGCTGCAGCAGACAAGTAACATTACAAATATGAGAAAAGACAGCTAGACAGTGCTAAACATTCAATTCAACGACAGAAATAGTTTACTATGTCCTGATACCCGGCAGCTGCAGTGAGTGGATGAACATCACTCATGATCCCTATAGGCTTGGTCAAACCTAAAGCTGACCACTGCAGTGTGTGTGTTTGGGAGATTAGCTGCGACCAGGATAATTAAAAACATATTAGTAAATAATTGCCTATATGTATTGTTTATCTTTAAAGTAGACCAAAACCCAGAATTTCCACTATCCAGGGTTTTGGTCCTCATCCCGGGGCATCCCAATTTGAGATGCCCTGCTGTGTGAGACCCCCAGGTCACCCATAAAAACTCCCCTTTCCCTGATCCTATGGTGCATCGCGGGTACACAGCTATTCAGCGCGCTCAGGTACATTAAACTCATTTGGCTAAGAATCGACTAAGAGCCGAGTAGAGTCGAATAAAGGCGAATGCAGCTGAGTGCACTGACGGACGCATATCAGTTGGCCTCTGGTAGAGGATGTACCCGCACCAGCCATTTACAAATATTTGATGCCTCTGCATGCCTGGCTAGAGCTGTAGTGTAGTGCGGCCTGGGCCTGCTCATGCAATATTGGATCGAGGATCAGGTAAGCTTTACTGGGGACTTGAGGGGTTTCAAACAGTGGGGCATCCCATATTGGGATACCCCGGGGAGGAGGACGACCCAAGATGGGTTTGGTCCACTTTAACATTGGAATAAAAAGCAAACACAGTGATAGCTATGGTCATATACTACCAACACTGCATAGTTCCTCCACTGCAGTCCTGCAGCTTCCACATCTTCAAGACTAAATTCAATATGCCACCCAACCACTATAACAGGGGTTCCCAATATTTTTTCATCATGTACCACTTTATATTTTCTAATTTAAGTGCCACATGGGTGGTACACAAATTGTTAAGAACCTAAAACTACCTTACAAATGCACAAAACAACCATTGAGTGAATAAAATGGACATAAATAGTTTTGTACTTATATAGCAATTCAGGGCTAAGTAAAGCACAGAAGGGAGAAGATAAGGTTGGGGTGCAGTTCATTCTGCAACCTTGCCAAGTACCACCTGATGACATCTCAAGCACCAACAGTTGTAGGCATACCACTGGCTAGGAACCCCTTAACTAGACCACCCGGGCCTCTCTATAAGCTAGAGAAATCCCTCATGAACAGGAAAGGGTGCACATGGGCAGGGGCGTAGCTAGGGAGGAGCAGGGGGGGCACTTGCCCTGGATGCAGCAGGTCAGGGGGGCGCCAAAGGGGGGCCTGAGAACAGGTGGGGGTGCCATTTTGAATCTTTGCCTCGGGTGCCAAAAACTAGAGACGAACCGGAATTCGCTCTGAATTTCAGGGAAAATTCGATTCGGCACGAACCCGAATTTTTTTTGGTTCGTGCCGATCGAACTTTCCCTGAAATAAAAAAAAAAAAAAATGCCGGCATGGTGGGAGCGGGCAGACCGGCTACGCTGTCAGCGGGCGGCGGAAGCCGGCCCGCTGACAGCGCAGCCGGCCTGCCCGCTCCCACCATGCTGGCATTTTTTTAAAAAGCAAACACTTACCTGCATTGTCGGAGCGTGGAGGCCGGCGGCGCTCTCAGGCGCCCTCTGATGACGCGTCCTCTGATGACAGCTGAGAGCGGCGCCGGAGCCGCTCTCAGGCGCCCTCTGATGACGCGTCCTCTGATGACAGCTGAGAGCGGCGCCGGCCTCCACGCTCCGACCATGCAGGTAAGTGTTTGCTTAAAAAAAAAAATGCCGGCATGGTGGGAGCGGGCAGGCCGGCTACGCTGTCAGCGGGCCGGCGGCGGCCCGCTGACAGGCGTAGCCGGCCTGCCCGCTCCCACCATGCCGGCATTTTTTTTTTCAGATGAGCGATTCGTGAAAGTTCGATTCAGGCGAACCCGAATTTCTTGGGGAAATTCGGCGAATCGCCCGAATCGAACTTTCAAGAAGTTTGCTCATCTCTACCAAAAACCCTAACTACTCCTCTGCACATGGGTGCTACCACTGGGAGAACAGAAACCTAGCTGCACTCCAGGCTGGGGAGAAAGAATAGAAGGTTCAGTTCACAACCAAAAACATTCATTCACAAAAGCACCAGACATAGCTATAAACTGGTTGCTACTATTTCACGTACCCTCTGTACCTAATTGCACTCCTCTGGCAAGCAATGCTATTCCGGGAAACAGGCAGGTATCTCTATGACATTCCAGGAGGGCATGACCAGTCAGGTAACTCTATGAATGAAAGATGTCTCCAGATTCTTGTGATCAGCAGCACTAAATGCCTTCTAGGCCAAATAAGTAGCTCTGCACTCACCAAATATGGAATAGAAACACGGGAATAATCTCTTTCAAAAGCGCAAGTGTAATAAGCTGCCAAGATTGGCATGAGTTTAAGAGTTTTAATTGAAACTCATATTTTGCCTAGACATTATTTCCAACAATATTATATTATGCTACATTTCTGTTTGTATGGAACAGCCAGGAATGAATCAGTCATCCATCCAGCTCTGTTCTATTCTTCCCCCACAGCCAGCTAGTAAACCCTGCTGCTGAATGCTGGAGATAGACTAATCCTGCCTAGTCAGCAATGAGCTTGAGAAGCCAGCCGTGAATCCTTTCCAACCCTCTCACCACTAATGGTTTTTGAGGTTTGCCTTAAATGTTTTGGAAGCCACATAAATCTCCCAGTTCTATCTTTCCCAGCACCCCCCTTTCCATATTTCTCACAGCTATTTTTTTCCATCAAACAATTCTCAGCCTATAATATGCCACATATTCTGTTTCAAACACGTGGCCTTCTTTTAGCAACATGGTTAACAGCAAAGCAAAGGCTTTTTTGAAGAGAGAAGAACAACGCACTAGGCTCATAGAAGATTTATTTTGCAGTCTTAACACTTCATGACAAACAGATCTCTAGACCTAACTCATTATTGCTCAGCAAAGAGATAGTTCAGGAAAAATACATCTGCAAATTAAATTTACTGATCAAACTGTTCCCAAATGTTCTTGCTTAATTTAAAACATTGTTTTCATCATCTGGTTCTGAAATCGGTACATCTAGAAGATGAACCGTGTTTTTTTTCCTTTACAGCAATGACTTTATTTTCTTCTTAGAGCTTTATCTTGTTTAGTGTTAAAGCCATACAGGCAGGGAAATAATGGAGAACAGAGAGGCAAAAATTATATCTGTGGCAACCATTGCAGATGAATCCTCATAAAGAAAGCACCCTTTACCTTGCTGTCTGGTTGTTCATTTTATGTATATTAGTGTTGTGACAAAGATTAGGGGGGTTATTTAAGAAGGGCTAAGGCCACGTAGTGCCAGGTAATGCCAGATGAGCATCAGGTGAGTGTCAGGTCTAAAAGGTGTATTTATCTGTATTTATGTATTTATTAAGTCAAACATCCACAGCGCCTGTGATAGTGCCAGGTAGTGTCCAATCTATCAACAGCACTGGTGATGGGATGAATTTCCTACAGTGCCAGACAGGACCAGGAGCTCACCTAGCACTGTGCGGCCTTATCCTACACATTTTAATGGGCTAGGATGGTTACCATTAGTAGAAATTTTCTTTGGGCTGGTGCATGTGCAACGGGATCCCTGGGCTTGTTGGGATTATTTTTATATGTATTTTTAGCACTTTTTTGTGCTGCAAACTTGTTATTTGGACAGTGAGAAAGCTATGTCATGTTTGTCTAATTTCTCTAATGCAATTCCCATTTTTAATTTTTTCCCATTTTTAATTTAAATAAAAAAAAAAAAAACCCTAAAAAATTAAACATTGGGAATCCAACAGACACCGTGTGCCTGAATTCCCTTTTTTTAGTGCCTCTTGGAGCGTCTGGTATTTTTGGGATGAATTTTGTCAGCTTGCTGTGCTCTCGGCTGGCGCTAGGTGTCGCTAGCGCATAGGCTTATATAAGCTAACAGCGTCGCCAGCCTGAAGCCAACACTGTGGATGCGGGGCATTGCTGAGCATCTCGGACAATAATAATGAATAAGCCTCTAAACGCCAAACTGTCATGTAGCATTAAATGCAGGCTCTTACCTACCTCCTGCTTTTTGGGAGGGTCTAGGATAGATTTAAAATAAAAGAAATGCTCTATGGAGGTGGTAGAGCCCAGTGCCACTTTCTTATGTTTTGGGTATTTCTGACTAGTGTAAATAGGAACTGGATTGCAGGGGTACAGTTAGCCTCTCTGCTTGAGGTAATCTGTAAAAAGGCACATCCCTTATAAAATAGTAAACAGACGGTAGGAAGAACAAAGATGTGGTGCCTAGGACCCGAGAGAACAGGCAACTGGCTCTTACCGCATGAACTTGCTAAGGTTGGCCTGTACCCCCATCTACAATATTTATCTATGTCTCTATCCCACCCTTCAGTTTTGTTATCACTCGGGTCCCAAAATAACAGACTACTACAAGTTGCTAAGATCCCCACAGAATCACAGGTAACAGGCAAATTACCCTGATCCACAAATAAAAAAAGCTTACACTCTGCTATTGTGCTCCAACCTCACCATAGGGAGATTTCTATTCTTCACACGTCTTCCTCCAATGGGGGAAGAAATATAGCAGCAGTGGAGAATATGCCACCTCCCACAGTGTTTGCTATGTTTTCCAGAGTCTGAGTAAGACCTACAGGAATAAGTGTAGCTCCTTACTGAGGGGCGTGGGTGATGGCGGGAGACAGGTAAGATTACTGTGGGCATTTACTCTCTATGCAACTGACCTGCCAAAATTTGCACCTCCTTTCCTTTCTCTGTTCCCAAGACAATGATCCAAAGGTGGGCCCATGGCTGCCTCTGTCCCTCAGCACTACCAGTGTAAGCCGGTCCAGCAAGTGTGACCAGTCTAGCTTTCCAGGCTTGCTGGGCAAGCTGAGGGACAAGGGAGGCCATGCGGTCACAGTAAGAGTGTGGTCATGAGGAAATGGAGAAGAAAGGAGGGGCAGGCTTAGAAGACCTGCTATGAAATCTGAAGTTAGCTGCAAAAAAAATATGGAATGGAGATCTCCTTGCTTCCTTGCTTCCTAATTATTGTCATTGCCTGTCCCTTTAACATCCAGTAGTCATCGCTACCCCACACCCACTACCCACTCCCCCTGTTACTGCCCCTGGGGTCATGCATTTAAAATGTGCCTACAACAGGATTTAAATTAGAGCTTTCATTTTAATATACAATTGACCATTAGGGAAGCACTAGCCAATACAGCAAGATAAAACAGGTAAATACATGGGTTGGAGAACAAAAATACATATATTATTGAACTATAATGGAGGTTTTGAGGGGCACTTTTTAATGCAGAATTTTCATTCAAGAGGCCTACAGCCTCTTCCTTTCTGTTAAAGTGCTCTAAGGAATGGCTGCACACACTGATTTGACCCAGCGATGATCCAAAGAATGGACTTTATATACAGTTCCTAGGAGCAGTGACTTGTTTCATAAAATATACCTTACCGGTGCTCCAATACTGAAGAGCAATTATATTTATTACAACTCCATTTGCAACCTTAATGAGTGTTGGCAAGCTCTGCTTGATAAAATGCGGTAACACCTCCATCTTCTTGCTAAAGCACATGCATTTAGTTGTAACGTCAATTAAAATGTAGCGCTGGTGCCTCCTCCTTTTTGCTTAATGCTTTTTTCTGATGACTAGCTGGCATACATAGTCTATATGTCCAGATCTGTAACTAGTGACTGATACTGCTGGTCTTTGCTTCATCTGTAGTCATTAAATATATCTGGGTGGATGACCTACAGTCGCAATGTCGCTACTGGGGACACGACCTGTGGTATGAAGCCGTATATCTAAAACTGGCTTAGGCTTGGCTCATAATAATTCATTTGCAGTTGGGGAAATGGACCTGAGACCACCAGTGCAGCAGCAGCACACAGGTACGTATTTTATTATTGGCTTTCAGATGGACTATTTTACTTTAAATCTCAACTTCTGGGCTGCTATCCCCTTTCCATCCTCTCATTTTTTGCCCTTACCAGTATTCCCTCCTTTCAATCGCTCAATCCTGGGCAAGCTACTTAGAAACTACTGCTTACTTTCTATTATCTATCCCCCGTACTCCCTTGTAAAAGTTTCCTTGGCAGTTAAATCCTGAGTCTGGGGCAGGGCTCTTTCTAGGGATAGGCAAGCAGGACCTGGGTGCCAAGGCTATTGTGTACATGGGGGCACCTTTGGCACCTTATTCTTCCTAGGCCCACTCAAGCACTTTGCCTGTATCCTCTTGTACCCTCTTTGAATTCCTCCCCTTTGAGACGCCTGCAGCAAAGAATTTCTTGCGTGTTTCCATTATAAAATAATATTCATATTTGATATTTATTCAAAATAATGAATGACTAAACATTAAAGGACCAGTATCATTCATCTTCCTTTCTGGGATGGGTATACTCTCCCTGTAAGCAGCAGAAGATGTATGATAGCTGAGTAAACAGCTGGGTGGCAATTACATTGTATGCTACTCTAGCTGATAACAGATTGTTACATTCTCTGCTGCTTACAGGTATGTAATGAATATATACCCAGCCCATAGCCACAAGACGGGAAAGATGATTGATACTTGTCTTTTAAAGACTGTTTTTGGGAAAAAAATATATACTGTATTCTTAAATCATAATATAAATATAAAAATAATCGTATAATTACTGGTTTACAATATGAGTAGGCATAAGTGGGCAAGATGTTTTGTTCTGAGAACAGTTTAATAAATTATTCTCTCAGGAGAATACTAAGAAGTCTCCCAGAAGTCTCATGAATGAGAAAATGACGAGTAGTTAATCTTCTTATCTTATTAAAGTTTATGGAGGTGATTAATCGCTAATACACTTACCGAGGGAATAAATCTTGGGAAATCGATCTTGCAATTGCCTGACCACAAATCTCTTGCATAGCACCTCTCATTAAAATTAATGTAGTGCAAACAATACAAATGACCGCAGAAGACTTTAGTCATGTGATTGTTGTTACATCAGTCCTGTCTACTCAGCAGCCATAATTACCTAGCCTGATTGGCTGTGCTGGTAAAAATAAATAGGTTAAAACAATTTGTATTGCAAAAAAAATAATAATAAAAATAACGGAAACTGGCATTGTAATATCGTCATTTAACAAACAATCTAACACAGAATTTAGATGGCTGCAGAGTAATGTTGCATAGAACCACACAGGGCAATCTCTGTATAATTCGATTTGAATATCCATGATTATTACCTGCACACTGCCTTCCATTTCACTCCGGTCTGGCAGAGGACGCCAGAATCCAGCTTGTGCAGCAAGCCCAGCTTTCCTCCTGCTGTGCAATACATACAGCAGGGGAGCAGAGAAAAGTGGGGTTTGCTGTCAGTGCCCAACACCAACTGCCCACCAATGGACCTGAATGATGGGGGAGCCAGAGTTTGGAGCAAATTCTTTTATTTGGATGAATTGGTTCACTCATTTCTACTGCCTAATTATGACTTGTGTTCATTTATCCAACTTCTGATGTCTATGAGCACAGTGCCCCTTTTTCATCTTTGGTTTTTTAATCCTATAGTCCCTGTCCAAATATAAACAAAAGCTACCTCCCCACTTGCAGGCTCTATACCCTGTGCTCTGCAGACTGCAGTGGTCATGCTTCAGAGTGCAATGGTGCCCGGTCCTTTATTGAGTGGCAGCAGGGGGTGCATCATGTGTGCCACTGGTTTGCTGTCAGTGTTGGACTCTGTGTACCAGTGGTTCCATTGGCTAGTACTATCAGCTTAAATTATGTTACCCCAAAACTGATGCAGCCTGTAGGACTATTCTCTGCACATTCTTTTTAAGTGGACCTGGAACCAAAAGCAGCCTCATGGCTGATGCTTTCCCCATTCTATGGCCTCCTCTTACTGGCATGCACAGGGGCGTTTATATCCTGTCAGATAACTACATTGGATGCTGGCATATCACATGGCTATAACGAAATACCAAGGGGGAACACAGTCCCAATTAGTAATGATCAGAGACGTGCTTTCAAGAAACCATACTCCCTTATTTAAACCTACAATATGCCAATTCTTCTCATCCAAAAGCTGTGGTTGTGAGATATAATTAAACATTGAGATGAGATGATATGCCTCTACATGTTTACAGAAGAGCTTTTTATTAGGTACATGAGAAGGGGAATTGACTAGGAAGCTATGACCCATCCATTCATCCACATACCACATTGCTTTAGATCAGTAAAGGTGAACTTCATGAGTACTGCTCACCTTTAAAACTAATTGGACATGCAGAAGCGGGCAGGTTACACATAGTTCATCTTTCTTTAATCTCCTTGGCACCACTGTTAGTGATATCAGGGATGGAAGCTAAATTAAATCAATGTAAGAGAAGTACTCTAGGTGGACAAATCCAATCTGACAATACATTCTAAACAGCCTAATTGATCATCTTTTCTACATCCTTGTAGGATGTGTAGGATGTAGAAATAGGGCTATGTAATTACTATAGAAATTAAGATCATAGAATGAAAATTACTGAACTAAACCAGATAAAAAGGTACTTCTCAGCACTTGCTATTCTATCACGTGTTCTGATAGTGTGCTAATTATCTTAGTAAATACATTTCTCTATTTTAATCTGTGTAATGCACATGCAAAAGACAATTTAAACAGTAGATTTAAAGCTAACAAGCATTATGGGTATTTGTACTATAGAAAAGCTTTTGGCAAATGTAAGCATTTTAAATGAATCCAAACAAAGATTTACTTCCAGTTAATAAATGCTTAAACTTTGTTTAAGTTTGTTTTTTGTTTTTGCTAAAAGAAGTGCTTGAGGCTTTACTTGCCTTAATTACCTCTTTATTACAAGGCGCGTTAATGAAATGGAGCATGATAAGAAGCCTACCGTGACATGTCTCTGGGGAACAAGTTTGCTTTAGTTATAGCGAGTTCATTTTTTAGGTGGGAGGTGTCATTGTTTATACAAATTATAATTAAGCTAGTAGCAATACTACTTTGTTGAAATGCGTGAGGATTTGCAAATACCTGCCAGTTGAGTATATAAAGCAAACGTCAAAGCAAACATTACTGTTAGTCACAGTTACTGTAAATGAATATGCTTTTTATAATTATTTGTAAGATAAGTCTTCTTTGGTGGTAGGGATGAAGCCCGATTCTACCCCATACAGCTTGATTACCCAATTAGACTTTTAAGCTACCTGAGCTGTTCTTGGCCCATCGCTCTGATGATGAACCTAAACTGTCTGAATTGGCAATGGCCTGTCTATGGGATCACCATTTTGAGTGATTTGCATCCAAATTTCAGTGGCTGCTGTTTCACAAACTCTGCCTGTCTTCTTCAAAGAATCCCCAGTTCCTCCATTTCTGCTCTAAGGACCAGTAGGGCAAACCTCAGATAACCTAGGTTCATGACAATGCATGACCACCTAGGGTACTGTGAAAACCAAGTGTATCTATGTGACCTATAGTTGTGTGCATAATTACTGTAAACAGTTAAACCGGCCCCGACTTGCATAGTTAAAAAAAAAACTCATCAAAAAATCACCTGGCCCATCTACATGCATCATATTAAATAATTGTCAGCTCCCGCCTCCACTCAATTATCTCTTGGTTGTGGTCATTTTGGAGCTTTCTTTCTCAGCATTCTAGCTATGCTTCTGCTTGGATTCAACTGACATAACCCACAGTGGCAGGAAACCCAGCAGCACTTCCTTTGCAGACAGCCAGCAGCACCATGGGATGCAATTTCGGTTGTAAAAATGACCACAGCAGGAGTTACAAAATGGTAAATGATTTTTTATGTGCAGCAATCTAAATTGCTCTGGGGATGGATGCAAATGAGCACTGTTTCTCGTAAGAGTGTTGATCCGATTCAGAAAAAGTGAATCTCCAAAAGATATAGAGTTACATATGACAAACACTTTCCCACATTTTCTTATAATATGAGTGTATTGTGTTCATTTTGTACAATGTTAGAGCGTATAAAAAGAGCTCAATGAGATTTGTGAGCTCAGATAACTTTGACCGAGGTTTCAGACCTTATTAAAGGTGTTAAAGCAAGGTCTTGTTTCCAAAGCTTTATAAATACACAGACTTTTTTGCCCTTGTCCCAAAACACAGCAACCATAGATTCTTCTATGCAACAGCATTCAGAAAATGAAAATAGTTGGGGCCCAAAAAAGCAAGAGAGGGCTATAAGAAGACACCATGGTGGTTTCAGGTTGCCATTTTCTCAGATCACCATGCAAATAGAAAAAGGCAGATAGCAGGAAGAGTGAAGGTCAAGAGTAGACTGGAACACCAAGAAAAAATGTCATGATGTATGATTACTAAAAAGGCAAATCAGAATCCCCGCTTAACCATGCAGGGTGCCCAAAGTTTTGCTTTGCTTTATTTTCTTTTTTTATTTTGAAATATAAAAGATGAAAATGAAAAAAATGTTTTTGCTTAAAATACAAATTTGTAAATGCCTTCTGGAGATAATTTAATCTTCAGATTTGTTAAAGTGGACCAACACCCAGGATTTTGACTATCCTGGGTTTTGGTCCACTTCGGCGGGGCACCCCGATCGGGGGTGCCCCGCTGTGTGAAACCCCCCAGAAACGCCAATAAACTCACCTCTCCCCGCTCCCACGTGACTGCCCGGTCCAATCCCCGCCAACGTCCAGGCGGGGAACAGGAACGTCCAAGCGGCTTCCGCCGCTGCCTCCCTCGCGTCACTTTCGGCGCGCGCGCGCCCGTGCCGGCCATTCACAGACGGCCCTAGAGGGGCGTGAGGGAGGCGGCGGCGGCGGAAGATAAGGTAGGTGATTTGGGGTGTTTGGGGGGGTTTCACCCCGCGGGACATCCCGATCTCGGATGTCCCGCGGGGTGGGAGGTGATCGGCCCGGGAATCTTATAGATTTCCGGGCCGATCACCTCTCGGTGTTGGTCCACTTTAGAGTGGAACAAAACCCAGGAATTTTACTTTCCTGGGTGTTGTTCCATTCCGTTCCTGTGGGGCATCCCGTTTGCATAATGAAAACTTCGCCACCACCGCCCCACAGTTGCTGAGATGAAGAGGATTACGGGCTGAGATAAGTTACAGCAGCCAGCTTCCTGCTGCACACTCTGTGCATCCCCATACCACAGCCACCCCCCCAAATTTCAGGTCCCCATTGACTTCAATGGGGAGCAGGTTTAGGTCTCTGAACCCGATGTAGATGACTGGAGTGAGTGCTTCCCATTTTTTTGCGCACAGAATACATGCTTCCAACATGTAAGTAATATATATATATATATATATATATATATATATATATATATATATATATATGTAATTACATTGACTTGAGTAAAGTCGCAAATCCAAAGCTAAATTATGCCAAAAAATGAAAAGCCCAAAACATAGGATTTTAACAGCTTTTAAATGTTCTAGCATGCAGATAGTGGAAGAAGATTAACAAACCAATGCTGTTTTTAGCAGTGAAAACCCAAAGAAGAAAGCAATAAAGACGGCACATAAAAAAATAGGGGGACCAAAAAGGCAGCAGCAGCTTATAAAGCACTAGATAAGCAGGATTCCTATCATTCTAAACTAAATAAAAAACAGAAGCCTGTAGAGCATTTGAACTGATGAGGCTCTAAAATGTTTGCATATGGTTGCCAAAAAAGAATAGCGCAGCTCTTTTAAACATGACAAGGAAACAAGCTCATTTCTATGTCTAAAGTTTTATTTTTTCTAGTGTACTCCAGCAATCCTTTTGTTTTCCTATTGTTATAGATTTGTGTTGTGAACTCAACTATTATTATTTATTAGGTATTATTACTAATTTGGAATTACGGGTTGTTAGCCAATCTTATGAGGCTAACATATCATCCTCTGATTTGCAATAAAATAGTTAATTCCAAGAAAGTAATTGTTCCTTAGTATGTAAATAATGCCAGCAACACTGTCAGTAGAGATCCCACGTGATGTAAAAGCCAAAAATAGCCTAGCCTATTTGGGCCAAACCATAAAGAGAATCCCAGCTTAATTGGGCATTGGAGTAATACTGAGAAATGAAGTAAATAACATAATTTATAATTAGTGTTGGGTGAACCCAAACCGCTTTCTTTCAGCTGTCATATCAGCTACAATCGGGGCTACAGAAAGATGGCCGTCGCTTCCAGTGTCCTAACTTATGGGAGTGACAGCCATCTTTCAGTAGCCGATTTGACAGCTGAAAGAATCATGGGGCTCATGTAAGTTGTACAGCTGCACACTTCACAATTAATTGCCCCCACCACATCCGCCATCATGTTTTTGTCCAGTCCAGTCGCGATTCTGCCTCTAGGGGCCCCTTGACAGGTGGCCCCCGTCCTCCTGGTGGGTGAGGGGTGGGGGTTGCAGGGGCCCAAGAGGCAAAATAGCCCCCCAAAGTTGGGTCTTCATTGATTTTAATGGGGAGCGGGTTCGGGTCAAGTTGGGGTTACCCGAACCAAACTTTTGTTCAGCTTTGAACATTATTTATAATCTTCAGTTACTATCTCTGTTGTGCAATTTTACAATCTTGAAGTAACATTTTCTTAACAAAACATTGTATTCCAACAGCATTAGAAAACTAGGAGTAACAAGCATCCAACTTACTGATTTGCGCAAGGAATCCTCAAGGCAGAAGCATCGTGTATACGCTTGCTTCTTAGACGTGGTAGGAAAGTCAATCAGGTTGCTGCTCTGCATGTTTTCTACGCCCTCCACATTGCGCCGTGTCTTAGATGCCTCAAGAATGCACTGTCATAAGGTATGCAGAGAAATTAAAATATACTCTTGTCCTTATTATAATGATACATTGTGATAAACTGCTTGCACCTTATGTCATTACTAGGTTAAAAGAGATGGCAGATTATTCAGTATGTAGATTAATTATTAGTATTTACTCCATAAAGCCTAAAACATTTTCTTCAGAGTTCCCTTGTCCACTACATGCTAACTGGAACTCTTACAAGGAAAAAAAGAAGGACGGTTATCAATGTTTTATAGGTTGTAGGTATGAAGTGACAATGTTCCACCAGTGTATTTCCATGCAGAACCCTTCGTCCCATACTAAAACTCTTGCTATTTAACCATTGATGATCTGTGTTATTCACTACTGGTACTATTTAGATTATTCACTTTACACTCCATTGCAGTGTTCTAGTAAAATATGAGTACATTTGATATATTTAGTTCAGAGAAGTTGGCTGGGCCACATGTTACATTTATTTCTGTTCTGCCCTGATAGCTTGCAAGGGAGTGAATAGGGCCTTCATTTTGATTATCTGCTTCTGTAAAGAGGTTTTTAAAGCAGACACTTTAACCAGTGTGTAACCTTATTTACAAACCTACCCCTTATTCGCTAAACTAACAAACACAAAAGGATCTCTCCTCATAGAATGTATTCTCTTTCATCTTTCCTATCAGCTTTTATATATAATACAGGTATAAATGGCATAACTTTTTGCAGACATGTCTTATAACAATATATTAATATGGCACACATGTTAAAACATTGGCTTAAATGATAAAATAGGTATGTACCCCTGAAGGTTGGATCTCACAACATCCCTCTTGCATGGCCATAAGGGGATCGCAGTATATGTGGAATTTCTGAATATCAAACTACAGGAGAACAAAGGAAAATTAGTCCATACAGCATTAACCAATAAAAACAAATGAACAACTGTTGTGCTAGTTTAGATTAGAAACTTACATGAACAGGGGATCCATTGTCCACATCCAACCCAATAAAAGTGTGGCCATCATTAGCTATAGAACTTCTGGCCTGAAGAGGTTTGCTAGATATGTAGCTGCAGTCAATGTGAATAGATACAACTCTTTCTCGCACACTTAACACAATCTTGTGCCATGTGTTGTCAAATATGGGATGTACTCCATGCCCAGTGAATATGCAACCAACGTAATCTTTGTCTCGGCCTTTAGCTTGGAAATCTAGGCTTCTGTCTTTTCCATTGACACGTAATGAAATCTACATAGAAGGCACAAATGATAATGGTGAGATCAAAGAATGTTATACATCAGCCAAAAGCAAATACGGTAGCAAGTTGTGGGGCATGTGTGGTTTTGGGAATGTAGCTCTAGTACAGGATTCTAATCTATCACATTAGATTTGGACCTCAAAATACCATGGGCTAAAGATCTTGTGAGTAGGCAATTACGTATACGCTATGAAACAGTGGTAAGAAACATATCTGAAGTTTTATTTCCAACATTTATTGAAATCCTCATGGAGAGCTAGTAAACTTGACTAGACTAGACATTTGTATATTTGACTCTGGATCATCTGTCCTTCCTTATATTTGAAATCCTCCTCTCAGTCCCTTCCCTCTCTTCTTTCTCCACCTTTCTTTTTTTCTCTCACCTTTCTTCCTATCATTTCCCTCTTTGACTTTATTTTATTACAAACAAACAGCATGGCAGTGACATGCACTACATGAAGACTAGGTTGCCATTCTATTTTGTTTTGTAATCACTGCATACATCACTTTCGGCATTTTTCAGCGTATTACATGCTCGGTTATTTGAAAATGATGTATGTACAGAAGTTGCTTTAACCCAGATAACATCTAATAAATAACCTTAAAGAAGTCAAATAAACTAGATACCTACAAAAAGGCAGACATATTATCATTAATTTTGCATAGTTTTGCTGTACTAGTTTAATTGTACTCAAGGACAAATGGTTTGTTTTGTATCCTACCAAAAATGCCTATATAGATAATTTATTTTCAGATTATTAAGGCTTTGTGCAGAAGAATTAAATATGAAATTATAAGTGTTGAATTAGGCCCTTTACTAATAAGGTCAATATAGTCAACATTAAACACAGCCACCTGTTTTTTGGGTCTTACATGCATTGGCAATTGTCCTCGATCACTACTTTTCTATTGGGTAGAATGTCATAATTACATCATGAGCTTCTTCATTAAAGTTTATTTGTATTGGGGTAACCTAGCAATTTCCAAGAATATACAGTAGCTGCAATAGTGCAATACATGTTTCACTTCTAATTTTATACAAAATCCTAGTTAGTAACCATGGGATTTAAAACCCTAAACTAGATATTTGTTCCCTCATCCATCCTTTTTTGAACTAGAAAAGTAGGAAAGGTTGTTATTTGTAATATGTACAAAAACACAGGTTGCTGATTCAGCTTATTGTATTACATTGGGAACTACAAACAAACACTATTAATATATTATTTGACTTTATACATAAAGATATCAGGGTTATGCTGATATCTTCTTGCCTGTTGCCCATTTTAGGTAGACAACAGGGCAGATTTGAATTTTTGTTTTTAGAGTATGCATGTTTGCATGTTATTTTTCAGTTTTGCAAATGTATTTTTGAGACTAACACGTGAACTTGCATATGCATATTGGCAAATATATTCATGTTCAAGTTAAAAAGGCACCAAGGTATGTGGAAAATGCTCTCCATTGTTTTCCTGGCAACTGTGGCCTTTTCCCATGTGAAAATAGACTTTTCCACATGTATGTTGTACTCAAGTAAGTAGCTACAGAGCAAAAACCCTTTATAATACATGCTTTCTCATGTAAGCAGATAAGCATCCATAGACATCCCTGCATGTATATATTCACACAGATCTGCCGTTTTCATAAGAATATATATATATATATATAAGAATATATATATATATAAGAATATATATTCGAATGGTGTTGAATCAGCCCTATACCATCCATAAGCATCACTGCTTGGATATGTTCACACAGATCTGCCGTTTTTATAAGAATATATATATATATATATATATATATATATATATGAATATATATTCGCATGGTGTTGAATCAGCCCTATACTATCCATAAGCATCACTGCTTGGATATGTTGGTACAGTTTGAAAGCCCTTGCACACTTTCCATGCCTTTTTATGTGCAATGCCTGCAGATGTTTGCATAAGAATATATATTCGCACAGTGTTGAATCGGCCCTAATGTATTTGAAAGGGTGTCATCTACACAAGCTGATGCTTAATGCTACCATGTTAAAAAAGTTGTACACTCATAAGTGATAAATGTTTAAGCTCATATTTTCCAACCGCCCCCTCCCGCCACAGGGGTTCAAAAGGTTAATGATTCTTTGTAAATAGTTTCTCATTGTAGAACTGGTTGACAGACTACGTTCCTCTTTTGGAGGCCAGAAGCTTACATTGCCATGTACCACTTTATATGCAACTGCAAGTATGCATATGAAGCTAGGAACTCCAGATATTTGTGGCAATCTATTTCCGGAGTTGCTCATAGTGGCTCTTGTAGATAAAATTTAGCAGTGTTTTTATTCTATACAATTTTTTCAAAAAGCTATTTCAAAGAGAAAGGTTTTTGAAGGAATGTTAATACTGATTTTGCATATAACTGCTTTAACATGTGGCAGGACTAAAATTCTAAGCTCTACCTTGTCACTGCTATGTTGATATTTTTATTGGGCTAGGTAAGGGAGGCTCTGACCCTCTGTCAGTTTTCTGTTACCCTATCCCCCTGTTGGTCCACTTCAGCGGGGCATCTGAGATCAGGATGCCCGGCTGTGTGAAACCCCCCCAAAAGCCCCAAAAAACGTACCTTTTCGGTGACGGACAAGCCGCCGCCTCCCGCACGTCCCTCTTACAGGGCGCGCGCCCGCCCGCGCCGGCCATTCACAAATAGCCGGCGCAGGCGCGCGCACTGCTAGAGGGGCGCGCGGGAGGCGGCGGTGGCTGATCCGTCGCCGATAAGGTAAGGTTTTTTGGGGCTTTTGGGGGGGGGGGTTTCACCCCGCGGGACATCCCGATCTCGGATGCCCCGCGGTGAGGGAGGTGATCGGCCCGGGAATCTTATAGATTCCTGGGCCGATCACCCCTGGGTGTTGGTTCATTTTAATGTTAATAGATCTTCGTGTGTTAACAGGTGATGATGTACCCCGGGGAATGGACCTAGACCCAGGATAGTCAAAACTTTTGACTATCCTGGGTTTTGGTCCACTTTGGTCTACGCTTTACTGAACAACTCTTATTTATTGTTTGTGGAATGTCTTTACCTCATTGGTGAAACTGCACATCTCTTGTAGAACTTGTGAGGTGTTTAAAAAGATATATTGTTTTGCACGTTACTGTGTATTGATGAGGAATAGCTCTTGAATTCTTTTTCATAGCCAGTTGCCAAAGGTGGGAAGACAATCCCATTTGTGTCGAATCTCTCTCAGTAGTAGTTTCCATATTTAAAACTTCTGTTTCAAGTTATACATTTTTTTAAAGCACAAACAACTTCTAAAAGTTTTGTACCTGTGGGTATCCTTGCCGATCACTTATTTGAAATAGATACCAGTCTTCTTCGGATGTCTGCTTTTTGAGTAATAAAGTCATTACCAGCGTGAATTCATCAGGTAATCCGAGAGGAAACACCTGTCTGAGATGAGAAGGTTATTTATCAACCTTGGCCTGTAGTAAGAAGATTAACTCATATCTGGTTATCATAGAATATGTGCATATGCATACCAACAACGATGTGGCTATCTACCTTTTGCAGTAGATATGCTATTTATGTGGGAAGTAATAGAAAAAAACAAAGCAGTGGATGTGACAGTCTTTTAACTGCAGTATACTTTCTAACTTTTGGCTGTATGGTAAAGCCCTTGTCAAAAGGACCTTAAGCCATAATTTGCCACCTCTTGGCATCAATGCAATGATGATAATGTTACTTTTCATGCTCATAATCATCATGATGGTAATATAGACAACCACATTTATTTATGCACCAAAATAATTGCATAGGCCCAGGATTTTCTCACAGACCCCAGATCAGAATGTGCCCGCTGGCATGAAACTCCCCTGCTTACTTGCTAGTCCTGCGCTACTGAATGCTCACCTGCAGCATCACTCTGAGAAGCCTGACTGGCAGGTGGGCATAGTCTGTATACTACAGTCTCCTATTAAGAACAATGAGGGCCTCCATACATGGAAGTTTCCCGTGTTTGGAGGCACCTTTTGACCTCAATTGGAGCTCTCCAAGCCCATCCACTTGACCTTATTTCTCCATATTTCTTTAGCCTTTTCTAAGGGTAAGTCCTTATTTCTCGATATTAGGGACTTTAAATGTTAAAACAAATACATTAACTCTAACATGTGTCTACATTATTAATTACATTATTCCCTAAAAGTAGATGTTGAGTGTTCTATAAGCTGGCAGGAAAGTGGAAATTAAAATATCTGCAAAAGGGCTAAAGTTTTTTCAGTATTGATCTGACGCAAGCATCCAAGTTATCTGTTATGCTATGGGCAGGATAATTTAAAAAGTGACCCCCCAACATAAAAAAACAAATGAATACTTACCTTTGGTTCCCTGCAGCTGTTTAGTCTGGAACACACAGACTAATTTGATCAGCCACTTGGGCGCCTGCGCCATCCAAGCTGCTTCTCAGGTTTCCTTTGACACTGGGGTAGTCTCTGTGTCACAGGGCCTTTAGTACACCCACTCTATTCACTGCAAACATTCTGGGACAATCATAGATCTATTCTAAGATGAAGAAGGCATATACACATAAGGGTAATCTAAGATGTACCATGTTGTTCTGCTGTCAATCTTTTATATTTCTGTTTCCATATTTCACCCATGATAGCGAGTGGTCAGAAGACCTGACAAAGTAAGTTCAAATACTGTAGGGCCATTTCAATAAAGACAAAAATAAAAACAAACAGAAAATAAAAACAGAAAGGCCAAGAACCAGGTTGGACACATACCATATGCTGTAATGGATGAGACCACAATAAAGTAGCATAACAAATTTACTAGGAGTACCCATGTCCTTTTAAAAACTATTGGGATACAGTATCCACTTGAGTCAAATCTTTTCTACTTTCTATTCCACACAATGGGAATTTTATTTGGCTTGTTTTTGTGCAGTATACGTCTTCATTGTGATGATACTAGACTATTTGAACTTACTGATTAGGCCATCTGAGGACATCCTAGTGTCGAGGTTTCTTTTTTAACTTCATTACCACCCATTGAAGACTATACTACTATACTACACTAATGGATCAATTTTTGAGAATAATTACAACTTTGTTAGACTTTGTATGTACTTAAATTTATCACACATTAAAGTGAATTTGTACCTAATTATCACACTGCTATAAAACTTTGTAGGATTAATACCAGGCCATGTGCTTTTGTTTTCATTTCCTATTTTCAATATCTGGTGGGTTATGGGTATCAATATTCAGTTGCCATTTTAATCTTATCACCCACATATTTTTTCTAGTTCCAGTCTTTTCATATTAAAGGCCAAGCCACTGGTGTAGAATGGGTGGTGCCTTCATCTTGAAGGCGCTATACTCAGTACAATGCATATCAAGAAAACTCTCCTAGGATGCTTTGTAATTCTCACATGCTGGAGGAATGCTGCTAGATTGGTGGGATAGGGGAGTTTTTTATTTCTAAAATCAGACCAACAGCCTTGCACTGTTGAAAAACAAAAACTCCCCAAAACTCCTTTGCCCCATCTGCATGCATGATACAGAATCCTTGTCAGAATTTACATTCGCTACTGCATCCACTCAAAGCTAAAATGACACCTCACCAATTTTCTCCTGATCTTCCTTTACCAGAATGCAGCCATGCTGCTGGCTGAATACATAACCCACAATGCACAGTAGCGCTTCTTTCATTGCAGGCTACCTGCAGGTCCATAGGACACCACTGAAGTGGAAAATTTCACCACAGCAGAAGTTACAAAAAAAAGTAACTTTTATGTACAGCACTTTGAATTGAGGGATGCACATGGTCATTGTTTCTTGTAAAGCTGTTTTAACCCTTCTGTACTGCTTCAGCACCAAGGGAGGGGCAGGGCCAGAAGTGTGGGTTAATCCTAGCATCTCCACTTTACTTAGAGCTTCTCTATTTCAACAGCACCCTTCAGGTGGAAGAGTAAAAGATAGAATATCATATGATATTTGTAATTTTAAATACATGCTGCAATAACATTTTCTATTCCCCCGAAACTGAGGATTAACTGGATCAAAGCAGGTGACAATATAGAATGTGCTTGTATTTGTGCACAGTGACCAATGAAAGATAACATCTAGCTATAGATGGTCTGTTTTTTCATCTGAATGCTTATGCCTGCGGAGGCACCAGTAACACGTGACAACACTGGCAGTCCAGAACATATTTTACAATTGAAAAAAAGCAGAAAAAATGTATGTGCCTGATTATGCAACTCTTCCCATCACACTCATAAACAGAAAACAGCAAGATGAGTAAAAGACAAATGCCAGCATATTTCTTGTTACAGCCGCTTCCAGCCACACACTTAGGATTGTTTTCATTTATAGTCATAGGTCTCTACTGAATAGCCATTTACAGATCAAATCTTCTTCTTTTCAAAAAGTCAGATATGAAATCGGGAAACTGTAGGCAGTGCGCACAATGCTGTCATTTTACTTGAATGGGTAGACAAGGCTGAAGGTTTAATTACAGCTCAGAGAATAACTAATTACCCTTGCATTCCCATTATGGTGCCAGAAGAGAACTTGGCATGAAATAGACCTCCAGCCTTTGGGGAATTTGCTAATTTATAGCAGCCACTCCTGGCCATGAAAGGGTTGATCATGTGCGACAGCACCTCATTTATAATAATAACACAAGCTCTTCTTATAGAACCTCAGGCCATTGTAGATACACAGAGTAAATGCAAGCTAGAAGTCAATTTTATGACTCTATCCTATGGTGCCGTGGCCTGTCCTGAATTAACCTTTAAAATATATTGACACACAGCTTGCTTAGTCCCTGCACCCACTGTTCTGTGAATACAGACAGTATTTAAAGTGATTGGCAAGCCAAAAGAAAAAAATCAGTAGCGTTCCTTTCATTGAGTGGCTCCAGCGGTGTCCTTCCTCTACCATTTGCCTCCTTAGTAAGGAAAATCATTTCCTCATTCTGGTTTCCTTCCGCACCTCGCCAATGTGGTATAACCTTCAAGGGAATAAGAACCGAAACACACCCCACTCCCTGCCCAAACATCCTGAGTGGCTGCCTCTTTCTGCAGCTATGAAACCCCACCCTCCTCCCTCCTCTCTGATCTTCTTCAGCATCTCTCACCCACTTTATCTGATCACACAATGTGCTGGCAATAATAACTAGAGGCAAAACAATGCCCTAATTTTTTTTTTTACTATGATATAAAGCGGTCTCGGGCACACGCATTGGAGACCACCCATTATGAATATGTAAAGCACACAGTGTGCTTACATCACATCGCTGTTGCCACGCCCACTGTTTATCTTCATTGTTTCGCTGCATCTCCTATTCTCTTATACTTAAAGTGGACCAACACCCAGGGGGGATCGGCCTGGGAATCTATAAAATTCCCGGGGCGATCAGATCCCTCCCCGCGGGGCATCCGAAATCGTTCCAGCGGCGCATGCGCGTCCGCCGCTGCCGCCTCCCGCGCGTCCCTCTAGCGGGGAGCGCTCCCGCACCGGCCGTTTGTGAATGGCCGGCGCGGGTGCGCTCCCTGTAAGAGGGATTTACCTTTTTCTAACGCTTGCTGGGCCTTTAGATTGCTGCACAAAAAAAATAATTTACCTTTTTCTAACGCCTGCTGGGGTAAATTTTAAAAATAAGATGGCTGCTCATGGGCTTGCAGGCCACCTGCAAACAGGAAGTCATGCTGGGCTTCCTGTTACTATGCATTTTAGTTATGTCAGATTGCAGAGGAAGCTCCAAAATGGCCGCTACCTTTCTTTTCCAATTGTGCCAGGCTGTTGGTCCAGTTTAAAACGGCCAATTTGAAAATGGATTGAAGTTTGGGACAGTGCAACATGACCCAAGATAATGGGACAACATTCAGGCTTGCCTTTAGTATGACTTTAACTTTTATATATATATATATACCATAACCTCTCAGCATATGCATTATCAAAAAGTAACAGTGGTATATGCTGACTTTGTCACAGTCTTTAGCCCTGTAAAAAATCTTGGGCACACAATGCCATCAGCATATGTCTGGATGTGTGCAACCTCTGGCTGCAAAGTGGTTCAGGCGTCTCAGACACCTTCCTGCAATGTTATAGTAGGGGAAAAGGATGGACTAGTGCCACAAAATGTGTGATTGCATAATAATCACTAGGTTTATATTGTTTATTTGTATATCTATATCACAAAAAAAATAATTTACCTTTTTCTAACGCCTGCTGGGGTAAATTTTAAAAATAAGATGGCTGCTCATGGGCTTGCAGGCCACCTGCAAACAGGAAGTCATGCTGGGCTTCCTGTTACTATGCATTTTAGTTATGTCAGATTGCAGAGGAAGCTCCAAAATGGCCGCTACCTTTCTTTTCCAATTGTGCCAGGCTGTTGGTCCAGTTTAAAACGGCCAATTTGAAAATGGATTGAAGTTTGGGACAGTGCAACATGACCCAAGATAATGGGACAACATTCAGGCTTGCCTTTAGTATGACTTTAACTTTTATATATATATATATACCATAACCTCTCAGCATATGCATTATCAAAAAGTAACAGTGGTATATGCTGACTTTGTCACAGTCTTTAGCCCTGTAAAAAATCTTGGGCACACAATGCCATCAGCATATGTCTGGATGTGGGCAACCTCTGGCTGCAAAGTGGTTCAGGCGTCTCAGACACCTTCCTGCAATGTTATAGTAGGGGAAAAGGATGGACTAGTGCCACAAAATGTGTGATTGCATAATAATCACTAGGTTTATATTGTTTATTTGTATATCTACTCGGGAATGCTAAAAATAATTTATATGCATATAATCTGATCTGGATCCATAGGTAGGGCATTTAGTGCATGTGAGCTTCTTAAGGTGATGTGACCTTATGATTGATGCTGTACATTTTTTCAGTTTCTGGGCATGAGCATCAATTGCTTTTTGCCTGTTCTTAAAACAGTCCAACAACTATTTTCAGCATAAGGGTACTGGATCGCATTATGAGAGTTGTGCGGGGGGCATCAATATTCCAGATTGACTTTTCTTCAGTCTACTATGAATCTGGACATTTCAGATCCTATATTTATTAAGTCCAGGGCTATCTAGGACAAATGCCAAAATGAAGATGCAATGAAAACACCAGGAGTCCTCCACTCTGTAATGTTTTGGAGATGTGCCCGGGTTGATACTGTGCCCAATGATCACTCGCCAAGATTAGCAAGGGTTTTATGAGCTGCTAAAAAAGGTGTCGTCAGGGCCCACCTTAAGAATATTAATTATAAGAGGTACAATATTACTGAGGAGCTTTAGAAATGGGGCACAATTAAAACCATTTCAGAAGCTGGAGGTGGACAGAGTTTAATTGTTCTTCAACTACCACCAATAAATCTACTATGAGACTTCCTTGGTTAAAACCTTAGCATTAGAATCCATCCTTTTTATCTTGTAAAACTCACACTGTCTGCTCCACAAGTCTGGCCCCTCCGAGTCTCATGATCACCGGCCCCTTGGAGTTCCGAATCTTCTTCACAGAGCTCATTTTTTGGAGAGAAAATCTCCTAATCAAATTGAAGCCTGGAAAAGAAGCAAGAAAGATTTATTGCGTTTATCAATATTTTAGCACTTGTCTTGCTTAAAAGAAACCAATTTTCCTTGGAAGGAAGCCTAGTAAGCCTCAAACTATTGTCATTTCTGTGTGTCAAGTGTTATGCTCTGCTTCCAGAAGACTCCCAATCAGCAGGTGCCTGCTTAAATTACTAACACAAATTAATGTCTCTCTGCAGGGTATACATGTCAACACAGCTCTGCACTCGCCTCATAATATTGCTCCTATTTATCAAGGAATGCTTCCTAAAGTATACAAAGTGGCAAGAGAACACAACATAAATTACATTTAAAAGTTTGCAATTTACAACAGAAATCATTTAATTGGCTTTTCAGAACATAACCTTGTCTGACAAAGTCTGCGAGTGGTGGAAATGGCAGCAACTGAAAAAAGGGGCATAAAACATATTACAAAGACTGATGATAAAATGGGTTATGGATGCTCTGAATTTAATCTTACCGTAAAAGCTCAATACAGTACAAAAGGTACTTAGCTTTCAATAAATGCTAAAAGCTAATATTTTTGAAGGACAGTTATGAATTTTTTTGTAAATTCTAGAAGCTCACCGGTAAAACATGGAGGTGTAATACCACCTAACAGGGTTAATCTAGTTATGGTCTTTTTCTGTGACACAACAAGAATTTAATCTCACAGCTGCATCACCGTTGTCACCAGCAATTTCTCCTAACCAATTTTTGGAAGTTTTTTTCCAATGGCATCCAAGCAGGGAATCTAATTCTTTTAACACCTGATGTATCCAAATTGTATCCTTGCACTCATGGTTCTGCAGTAGAACAACCTTTGAGTTCATGAAATTGGCAGGGTTTGTTTTTGTACACAGGTAAGAGGCATTATAGCTTTATGTTATGGTACTCTTATATTATGGTACTAAAAGAAGAGGTCCAGCAGACTGTGCTGCTGATGCCCCCGGCCACCTCCTACCATACTGGCCCTGGCCACTTGCTCCCTGCTGGTGGGTGACAGCTGCACTCAGACTGCACTCCCCAACTGTGACCGATTGCCATGTCAGCCAATCAGTGCAACAGTAGAGCCTCAAACATTGAGTGGCTGACTATGCATATGTTGTGGAAGAGCTGCACTTTTAGAATTACATGGAAGCAGCCATATTTGTTCACAATTTAGACCCCTGCTTACACATGAGCAGCAGTGGGGGGATGATGGAGAGTATTTGCTAGAACACAGACACACTGCAGTTGAGTTGGGAGCTTCCTTATGATCAGCCCAACCAGCCAGAGAGAGATTCTATCTGTTTCCACATAGAATGTTAGAAGGAGATAAAATCCTTTTCTAGCTGGCTGTATTAAATATAAGCATGGCTGCTATTTGCTTGTGTGATATTGTTTCTCCACACAAGGCAGGCTGTCAGCAGAAAGATATTTACCTCAGAAAAAGGATCAGCATATCAGTCATGTTACACACACTCACACACTGAAGAAACAGCTGCTGGAGGGGATGAGTGTAACTGTAAGGCAATGTCCTTGCCTGCTGTAAAACATTGCCACACTTATTTACAGTGTTGATACAATGTTTTAAAAGCTTTTGAAGCAGAGCTGAGACATTACTGCTGATGTCTTTTTACTTCTGGCTAGAGCTAATGCATTATTTAGAAGAGATTCAGGGTTTGAATGAGGGACTCGGTTTTTTAGAAACAGGCCTGTCAGAATTGAGGCAAGATGGCTGCTTCCATGACATTCTAGAGAATTGAATCTGCATGCTATTCCACAACATCTTCATGGAGTTAAGCCCTCTCAAATAGTGAGATTCAGAGCTTAGGGGAGCAATTAACTAAACTTTTTTTTTTTGACTGGATGTCTGCTTTAAGTTAAGCTCGATACTCAAGTCCCTGCCCAGGCATACAATAACTTCCTCCCACATTTTCTTCCTTGGGAACAGTATACACTGAGCCATTTCAGAGCATTTCATTTCTGAGCTATGCTGCTTTCTTTGCCTCAGTTTCTGGGTCATGGATGAGCTAGGAAGGGCATGCAGCTTCATGAGCCATGAACATGCTCTGCTGTGGTCAAAGACAGCTGTGTGACCATTGTTGCTTGCCATGCTCGCCCATGCTGAGGGCTCCAAGGAACAGAGTAGTATTTCAACCACTTTTTTGTGTGGTGCTGGAGGAATGACATTGAAAGGAGGGGCAAAATTTGGAGCCATCTACCCTGCACTGCAGGAAATGGAGGAGAGACACATGTAACAGCCATCAGTTGAGCTGCTTAAAGCGGACCAACTTTCGTTGTAAGTACAGCTCAGTGACTGACCACTGGCTCTCATGTTTTTGGGGCTCTCTGGCGGCCGGAACATCACTAGCTACATATGGCCAATCGTGGCACTGGATTCCCGGCGGGGATCGAGGCTAGAGGTAAGAATTATGGGCGTTCTGTCAGCGGCAGTGGTACTAACACCTGCACCCACATGGGTGTTGGTCCATTTTAATGCCTTATTACTGCCCTTTAATGATTGCTATATCTGTGCAGGAGACCAGTGAAGTACCCATGCACACAAGTCTGGAGGTTAGTAGGACATCAAGTGCATGTAGTGACATGATATGAACTTGGTAAGCCTTTAATAATAGTTGTCTTGGCAATATGTAATCAAATTAGATACGGCAGTATTAGGCCCTCTTAGCCCTCCTAATTTATTTTGGTATGTTAGAGAACAGACATGAGAACAGGTCTTAATCTACGCCAATATTTTTTCAGCAACTGACCCCAATATTATAGTCAAACTAACTCACCCATAAGCTTTGACTTACAAATAGTTTATAAAACAATGAATTTCAAATGATGCAAAAATTATGCAAAAATGCTTCATATTGCTTAAAATACATAATAGACATTAAACGGATTGGTAGTTTCAAAGTTACTAAGCAGGTCATCTCTTTGCATTATATCAAGTGCTATTTGATATATCTATTAACTGACCACGCCTAGCCCCTCTCATTTTGCTAACTGTGGTAAACCTGCCTTCCATAATAAAAAAAACACTGCCAATAATTTAAACCTCTTCCAATTAAAGAGGAACAACACGCATGAATTTCACTTTCCTGTGTACCGTTCCCCCTTGCAATGGCATCCTAAATTGGGATGGCCCGCTGTGGGTATTTCCTCTCATGGTGCAGATTCTGGCAATAGCGAGTGCGCTGCTGGCGTGGCGTGCCCGCGACGCTCGTTCAGAAAGGCCGGGCTCACGCACGGCTAGAGGAGGGTGGGGATGCGGTCGCAGTGCAGAGACGCAGTGAGGGCTTGGGAGAAGGTGAGTGGATCTGGGTATCTGGGGGGTTTCACAATGAGGGGCATCCTATAACAGGAAGACCCAAGGACAGGAACTCAGACGGCCCATAAGCCTTTTAGACTGGGCCTCCAAAGTTCCTCTTTAACAGGAAGTTTTTCCTACACAAACTTTAAAGACAGGAACCACCAGGTTGTAATTTCTTAATGAACAATTTTTGTGTTATTTTCAGATACTTAGTGCCTGATTTATATGGTCTTTCAGTGCCACTTGGCATTAGTGTATTTTTGACAATTTGTAAAACAATAGCAATTTTTTTTACAAATTACACAAATTGCATTTTTTGCATTTATTTTCAACATTTTTTTGATGATAAAACACTTCAATAATATTCCTGTAATTGTGCTCTCTGGTAACTCAGACTTTAGTGCCACTTATGACTGGCATAGCTTGTATAACTACAAACTACACTTTAAAAAAGGTGCAAGCCACAAATTTGTTTGTATAAGTTGTTCCACAAGTCACCATAAAGCGGTCCTCAAGTCAAAAGAAATGTAAATCACTCCTCTAAACTCTTCTCTAATGATAAGTGGAATAAGCTGTCTCAGAGTGCATGACCTCATGTAAAAGTTGTGGAATAGCATGCAGATGCAGTGCTCCTGAACGACACAGGAGCAGCCATCTTGCCACACATCTTACAGTCCTGCTTACACATGAGCATGAGGAGGGAGCTGTGTGAGCAGCAGTCCACACCTAACAGAGAGCGATATTTGCCTCAGAAACATGGAACAGCATCCTTGTAACTCTACACACACTAAATAAACAGCTGCCGTAGCAAAGGAAGTCTGTGTGAGGGAAGATGTCACTATGTCATCTTAATTGTGCGGAACCCGCTGGGCATTCTGACAGTGCAAACAATGTATCTAGGAGATTTCTGCTGTCAGTGGAAGAATGATGAATCATTATAGCTGATGGCTTACTACTTCTGGCTAGATATAATGGATGTTTTTCAGAAGCAGGACTGTAAATTAAAATGGCCGTTCCCATGCAATTTAGGAGTCCATTAGGAGCCCATTATCTGTATACTATTCCACAATATCTGAATGGGCTTAAAGCCAACCTCCAGTCAAAAAAAAAAACTTCCCCCCACCCTGAACAGTGGCATTACCTGTTTGAGAGGCCAGCTATTGTGGAATAGCATGAAGATTATGCACTCATTAAGTACATTGATGAGCCATGACAGCTGATGGCTTTCTATTTCTATGTTCTATTTGCACAGATATTTGAGGCCATTGTGACTGCAGGACTGCAGCTCCTTTGCAGTTTAGGGGCGCAGAACCTGCATGCTATTCCACAGCATCTGCATGGGGTTAAGCTTGCTCAATAAGATTATGTCACTGATTGCTAGAGGGAGGTTTTAGGGGAACAGTTTACTAAGCTTTGATGTTTTGTCTGGGGGGTCTGCTTTAAATAAAGCATAGAGTAATACAGTGCTCAAAACGTCAGCACTAAATGGCACAAAAGCTCCCTAAATCTGGACCTAGATCTTGTAGTGTTCTTGTGGATTCATAGTTAAACCAGACCTTCGGCATGATTTAATGAAAAGCCCAAATCCCTAATAAACTATTCCCCAGCATCTAAAATTAATATATTTTAAGTTTTTAGTGACTTACTTATTGTTCTTTCCCCCACTGGGCTGCAACTCTGTTCAGGACTCTAGGATATGGGCACCACCATCTTGATTCAGAAGCATGACACATAGTGAGGGGAGAGTGGGATAAAGTACAGGGGGTGGGGTTATAGCTGTGCTTTGCTCAGACAGAGCAGAGCTGGGGTCAGGGAAAGGACAGCAATCCCAGAATGCAAAGCAACGCGCGCTCCTCTAGCCGTGCGCGCCCCCGCGCCGGCCGTTTGTGAATGGGCGCGCGCACTGTCAGAGGGGCGCGCGGGAGGCGGTGGCGGCGGACGCGCTGCCTTGTCCGCCGCTTGTCCGTGGGAGCGTGGTGAGGTGAGTTTGGGGGTTTCTGGGGGGTTTTACACAGCGGGGCACCCCTAATCGGGGTGCCCCCCAGAAGTGGACCAAAACCCAGGATAGTCAAAATCCTGGGTGTTGGTCCACTTTAATGAGCTGCTGAGTAGCCCATCATCCCTCTTCACATAGGGGTAAACTAACCTCAGCCTGCGATCCACTGCACTGTACTCACTTATCTCTAGTATTTACAGATGCTGCATTCTGTTCAGTAAACTCCTTGATGGATATTCAGACATCAGCTGATACATCTCTATAAGCTGTTTACATTTTAATAGCAGGTTATATTGTATTACAGCAAGTATAGCGCTTGTTACAGTTGTAACAATCAGCCTTAGCCTAGCTGTTACATTGTAAAAGTCAGCTGGCTTTCTGCTGTGTAAAAGGATGACTCAGTTCTGCTTGCTGCATTCACAGCAGGAGGGAAAGATGGTGAAATGCGATGTATAAACTTCTCTGCTTCTGTACAGTGAAGGTTGATGCTGCCTTTGTATGTGTACCTGGGGGCACCAACCTGAGTTTCACCTATGGAGCGACCCTGGGCATAAGCAAAAGTGACACAGAATATGGCTTCTATCCATTCATAGGTAATGTTAGGAGTATACGGGCATCTCCATTTGGAAAGCCTGGCTGTTGTGAAAGAAATGGCCTTTTGTACTGTACATATTGGTATCCACTCTCAATGCACTCTCAATACAGAAAGCCAACTGATACTAAGTATTCCAGTATTATTTATTCTGACAGTCTACTACTCTACTGTTGACTTGAAAGCCCAGCAGGAAGTTACTGATTCAGGTTGATTTTATTATATTATTATTATTATTTTATTTTATTATTTAAGGAGTATTCCATTATTCAATATTCTCCCAGTTTAAGTAAATGTCCAGAATGCTTTACTCATTTTATTAAAAGAAAAGGGCACTTCATAAAACTATTCAATTGCACTAAGCTTTCAAATATTGTAACTTTACCATCCTGCTGTGACATTTTAATGACCTTATAGAAATAGGATAGGTCCTTGTGAGTAGATGAGGTGATAGGTGTGGCTTTAGTTATGGCATTGAATGTAATACTCTAGAGAAAGGGAGGAAGAAAACAAACAAACCAGTGGCCCCAGGATCAGCCCTGACTGGCAGAGTTGTACTCATATACCAGCTAACTGCATGTATTCAGATTATTACAAATGCCTGCTTATGCCTGTTGTTATTTTAACAAAGTATGTTGAAAATGTGCTTGTACCATATTTATGATTGCCAGGAACATTACATTACTTTTATTTGTCTCAGAAACGTATCTATGTGCTTGTTATAGCTGTTTATTCATGGCATTCGGATATTATACTCTGAAGGCTATATTACTTATTGTCAGCCAGTTTGTAAAGTCCTTTTAAAGTTCCTGCCAGGGTTAAGTATAATAAATGCCTATACCCACATTTTCTTGCCTACAGCAGCTTCGTAGGAGTCCAGTGCTGCAAGACATATTTGAAGAGTGGTTCCCATGAAATGTTTCCCACCCCACCACCTCTGACAAAGGGAGCTTGCCAAGGCATACTGGGCCTGTGCATGCATGGGACCAGGCTAAACAGTCCCTTTGGGTCAAGGGACATTATGGCATTATGTGCACAACCTGAAGCAGCGTGTGTCCCATGTGCATGCATGGGACCAGATTTGTTTAAGCTAAACGGTCCCTTTGGGTCAAGGGGCATTATGTGCATAACCTAAGTCAGCGTGGGTCCCAGTGAGGTCCAGTTCTTCACAGGGTATTACCATAATATGCAGTGTTGGTGTGCTGCCTGCACCAGGGGCCAGAACTGTAGGTTCCAAATGGTGGAACTAAGATGTCAGCACCTTGTTTCCCCCAAGCAGTCAATATACGGAGTGATGGGGGTAAACAATGTGCTGTCATGCTGGAAGATGGGGGGGGGGGGGGGGGCAGATTGTATAGGACCCCTTTCTCTCAAGGACCTGGTAGTAGCTGCCTCCTATGTCGCTATGGTATGTACACCCCTGTCTGCACTCAAATCCATCTCTTTGTATTTTAAACTCTAAAAAGCTAACATATCAACAGGCCTAAAAGCTAACTTAAAATGGAAACTTATTAGGTTTAAATTATTATAAAAATAAAAACTAAATAAAAAATGTAGGTTTTCAATTCTGTCTGTTACCCAGAAAAACGGCCCTTTGCATTATATAGTTAATACAGTACTAGAAAGACATTTTTTCAAAGGTAGAAAAATGTGTATAATTGTCTGACATCTTATTACCTTTCCCTTGGCATCACAAATGTGTACCCAGTGGAATAAACCTTCAGAGATAATGATCTACGGCAAGTCTAAAATATATACGGCTGAGAGTCAGCCTCAGGCAGCAAATAATATTGCTGGTTAGCAGAGAACACTCGCTTTTGCAGTGATACATACATCACCTTCTAGACACCTACAAATAAGCTGCTGAGGCTTCTACAATACATTTACAAAAGTAAAAGCAGAAAAGAAGAATAATGCACTAAAGCAAGACAACTTTAATATAATGGGGTTACATTGCAGAAACAAGCAAATAATTCAGAAATGTGCTAAAGGACAGTGAAACTGCTTTTATTTCCTATAAGATAAATAAGGTTTGAATGTCGTTGCTTCTATTTAACACATACCCGTGTTGTTCCTGCCTGCTTCTCCTGTGGCAAGTCCTTCACTCTGAAGTGTGGGGCAAAGATCACCTGAAAAAACAAATAGGTTAAGCATCTTCTCCAGAGTTGTAAGTTGTAAAGCTTCTCTCAGAATATAAGTGAGGAGGGGTAATATTAAAAATTAAAGTGATTTAACAGCCAAATAAAAAACAGAACAAAATTTTACTTACCTTACCTTTAGCTTGATCGGAAGTTGGGTTTGATACCTGTTGTCACTCACAGAGCACTGACATGTCCTCTCCATTCATTGCAATGAAGGGAGTGTGGTGAGGCCTGACACACCTCCTTCCAGATTAGTGAATGGATAGGGCATGGTTGCGCCCCTGTGACCTATGGTGGGGGACAAGACTCGCCCGTGAATGGAGTTCAGGTCATGGGACAGTGCTGGATACGGCATCTGAAGGGGATCAGATCCAGCGATCAGGTGAGTTACTGATCTCCGGACTAGCCCTGATCACTCAGCAGGATTAAGGGTTAGTACCCTTTTGTTTAATGATTTGCCTGTTGATTAAGCAGCAGGATAGTGGCTACATGGTGTTAAGGTTATTGCAGATAATGTGCTTTTATCTCTCAGTGTAAATCCATACTTGCCAAGCTCCCTAATACATGTGTTATGGCACCTCACATGACCGCCAGTGGTCAGCGGGGCTCACTGGAAACCGGTGCAGGAATGGTGCTGCATTTAGGGTATGCACAGCAGTTCAATTTTAACTGGAAGACTGTTTTAATTAGAGTTATCATTAGGGATGCACAAACCCCCCCAAAGTTCGGATCCATCTAGTTCGGCCGAACTTTGAATACATGAAATTGATGGGGACCCACACTTTTGGGTGTGGCTGTGGGGGGTGGGGGGTGCAGAGTGTACAGCAGTAAGCATGTTGCTGTAATCTCAGCTGGTAGTCCTCTTACTCTCAGTGGCGATGGAGGTGGTAGAGCGGCAGATGCGTCTGAATTTGGCCCCAGCCGGGACTACAGAAAGATGTCTGCCAACTCCCATAAGTGAGAACACTTCTAGTGCCCAGTTGTTCTTTCCTGCGTCTTAATCCTTTGATGTAACTTGGACCTGCAATTGACTATTAGCAGCCATGAGTCCATTTCTGGGATTCTGGTTGCCAAAAGGACTCTGGACCATGTGGAATGATTTTGGGAGAGAGACTTTAATGTCTCCGATTCCTTATATTCTGAAGACCTTTTGCATGTATTCTTTCCTAGGGCTTTCTGCCACCCCCAAGTTCAACATCTGCCCTGATGTGTCAGTTCAGTGAGCAAGAAAAGCTACTATGGTACAGTCGACTGCTACTTTTCCAGTCTGTTTCTTTTTTAACTGTATTTATCCCAAACTTGCATCCAAGAATTCAGAACACAAAATCACCTATACAAATTCTTAAATATGAGCTGCTATAGGTACTGTGCATACAGGTAGCAGAAAGTCTGAGCTTGTTTATCAGGTACATCAGTCAGACACATAAAGTAACACAAAACGATATGTTCCCACACAGCTAAAGCAATTATCACAAACTGGATGCTGGCTAAACAGGGGCAATGGCCACCCAATGAAAGGTGGTTTACAATGATACAAAGTGTGCGGACTGCCAGTCAGACCGCTTGCTATCTGTAAGAAAATAGCTGCGCCACAGTAAATAAGATAAATGTATCCATACTTTATTCAAAATTAAGTACACTGCAAACCCAGAAGTACAGACATTTAAAAACGGTTAAAGCTCAAAGACGGAAGTCAGGTGGGCCAATCTAGACTTATAATCCATGATAAACATTAATTAATTAAATTCATAACGGTCATTAATTAATTAATGTTTATCATTAATTATAAGTCTAGATTGGCCCACCTGACTTCCGTCTTTGAGTTTTAACCGTTTTTAAATGTCTGTACTCCTGGGTTTGCCGTGTATTTATTAATTTTGAATAAAGTATGGATAAATTAATCTTATTTACTGTAGTGCGACTATTTTCTTACAGGTAGCAAGCGGTCTGACTGGCAGTCCGCACACTTTGTATCAGACACATAAAGTAGTTCCAATAACATTTGCATTATATTTGTTATCATTATCCTAAAAGTTGTGCAAGTTATTTTAAAGTGGACTTCCAGGCAAAGTAACTTCTCATGGGGCCACTGTATTACCAAACCCCTGGGTATCTCAAATGGGGATGGCCATCAACTAAAGTCTCTTAAAAAGCAGAATAATTGGGCAGGAAACTCTCCAGGTCCATGTCTCGGTTGACTGCAGGCAGGCAGTATGGTTTATGCATGTGCGACTCCATGTATGGGTTTTAACGGTTTCTTGTAGAGTAGTAAACACACACAGCAGCAGAATTACAGAAAAGGAAGACGTTGCTTGATTTGAGACTATCTAGGGAGTTTTAGATGAATGGGAATTCCAAAACTGGATGCTCAGGGGGTGGGGAAAAATTTAAATATGGTCCACTTTGACTATAAATATGCTTCTTAATATACATCTGATAAATGAAATTGAATTTAAACAGCAAATAGCTATATTGTAGAAATGTTGATTTTATGTAGTTAGACTGATCAGCAAAAAAGTATGCTTTTTCATAAAAACACTTTGTCTTCAGTTCAAATTCAGTTCTGAAATGTGAGATCATAATGCTGCTACTTTGACTGTCAACACTTAAAATATGGAATAGTTACAAAAAGTTGCAAAATCATTGCAAAATACTTTGGCCTTCAATGGTCCAGATTGGAACCAGGACTTCAAAGGCAAAACAGGAAAATAGCTTAACAATACAATAGTAATTTTATTCTGGCTGCACACAAAGAGTCTCTCATGGTCCAAAAAAAAAAAAAACTGCTACTGGTCTTAAAGCAGAACACCAAGCAGAAATATAAACCAATGTAATTTATGCAGCTTGCTTACTGTACTGGAATATTAGAGGATTTCATTTTCTCTGCATCTCTATCAGAGAAAGAGAGAAAGTTGCTTTGTAAATGTTGGTTACAAAAGGAGTGAGCAGAATGAAATCCAGAAGGCGGGCATAATAACAACAGGAAATGTGGTTTCACAAAGATGGTCATGCACTGTGGCATATGGCATATCACTTTAGGTCAAAACTTTTGGATTAAGAAAGGGGAAAAATAAATGTTAAGTTCAATTCTGCTGTGGAATTGTTCATTTTGGAGATGTAGGGCCTAATTTATGTTTTGCACCAAAAGTAAAAAAAAAGCAAGTTTAGTAAATTGCACCCCTAAAGTCCCACTCTGGTAATCGGTGACATAAACTATTTGAGAGCGCTTAACTCCATGCAGATGTTATAGAATAGCAGGCAGATTTTATGCTGCATGGCAGCGGCCATCTTACCACATACTGTACATGAGTCCAAGTTATATAAAAACCAAATCCCACAGTCAAAATTGCCTGCTATTCCATTGCCTCCTTTATTTCTAGTAGAAAGCCATCAGCTGTGATGACTCATTGCTCTTCTGCACGGCTAAAAGAATTGTATCATTTTAGAAGATACACTGTCTGAAAGGTCTGCAGAGTTCGTACTGAACAATGATAAAGATACATTGTTGCAGGTTTCCCTTCACAAACACACAATATATCTAGCAGATGGTTATTCAGTGTGTGTTTATATAACATAATACACAAGCTGCCTGTGTTTCTGAGGCATTTATGGAGCTGGCAGCTGCTGGCACAACTCTCCCCTCATGCTTATGTGTGTGACAAGCTGACAGCACCCGATCCTAACTCATTTGCCTTGATTGTTGCATTATGTATTAGGACAGCCTGTGTCAACACCTGTTGGACCTGATTGCCGACTATACCACTGCCTTTTTGGTGCTGAACAGCGTATTTATTCATTTTCGCCACTCTGAAGATATTGGTGCTGCACTTTTCCAGGGTTTCATCATTACAGTTACAAAATATCACTGCTGAGGATAAAGGGAACAAACTTTACAGTTTGTTAGGCTGCATTTTAGTTGTTGTTGTCCAAATTACACATTGGTAAGCAACGAAAAACAATTTTACAAAACAAAAATAACATTTGGTGACATCTAGATTGTGCACTTACATGATTTAAAAGTTACAATGCGAGTTTGGTCAAAATAAATGTGTGTAATACTAATTAGAAGCATAAAACACTTAAAGCGGACCTTCACTGTGAATAAAAGTCTATCTTATATGTTTTCCACACTCTGTACATATAGATTGTCCACATTAAAAATCATCCTACCTGCATCTACTGCATGTTATGAGCCTTTAAACATCCAAGATGGCGGCTTATGGAAGCTGCCATCTTATCAGGCAGCCTGCAAACAGGAAGTGCCTCCTGAATGTGCTGCTCTGCATTCTGGGACTGCTGACCTTTACCTGACCCCAGCTCTGCTATGTCTGAGCAAAGCACAGCTATAACCCGCCCCCCTGTACCTTATCCCACTCTCCTCTCCTCAGTAAGTGTGATGCTTCTGAGTCAAGATGACGGCGCCCGTATCCTAAATTCCTGAACAGAGTTGCAGCCCAGTGGGGGAAAGAATAATAAGTTAGTGACTAAAAACATAAAATATATTAATTTTAGATGCTGGGGAACCGTTTTTTAAGAGTTTGGGCTTTTCATTAAATCACGCTGAAGGTCTGGTTTAAATCCAGTTCTGCCATTGTGCTTTATGGGATCTTGACCTACAGCGCCACTCTAAACTGGCGCAGCTTCAACCAGAGCGCCTGGCACTGGCACTATGACCCATTTGCTAGTGTTACATTAGATGCAGGCTGGTGGATGCATTGCCACTGCCTGTTTTTGGTTCCTAAATGTGTCAATGACACGAGACACAGGAACACTTGTAATGAGGGGATATCGTATTCGTTATCGTATAACCCCTTAAACTCCATGCTTCAGACTATACAGATATTTCAGGAAGTTTACGTTTGCTTTATTTGAACTTGGCTGTAGCAGCTGCTATATTTTAATTCCTGTTGTTGGGCATTCCCTATATAACAAATATCATCAACTTTGATTAATGGAAGCATGGCATTTGGAATGCATGTCTTCTATTACTTGTTTTGCAAAATACCTTAAACGAATGACCAGTCAAACTTTAAATTCATTTGCCTGGCAGCTTATCTGATGTCAGTCCCATGCCATCTGTTTGCTCTGGTCACAGGAAAAAAGGGATATTTTTTTCTTCCTCTGCCTTCAGCGCCTCCCTCTGATCCAGACTACCAGTACAATCCTGAGGCTTGTGTCAGCCTCTGTTAGTGATAGGCTGCTCATGTCAATACAGTGCATGTGGTGCGCTTGCATCACACATTCCTGCAACTCCCATCAGAGAGGACAGGACTGGAAGAGAAACTTTTATCGACAATTAGCAATGGCAATATAGCTTTTTGTTTTTTAAAAAAGGAAAATAGAACATTGCCATGTGTAGCCCTACACAATACACATACTTTTGAGTTTGTCTGGCCAATGGCAGTGAAATAAATTGAAAATAATAATTAGAATCAGGAAACTTTAACAGCAACCCCTTCAATTTTGATATGGTGAGTCTACAATAGGTGGATTAAGGAAGAATGTAAAATCAGAACAGAAAAGAGTTTAATTGATGTTTCTTCTAGGCTGCTCTTGTGCAAGGGGTGTTTGATAGGGGAGGACCAAGTTAGTTTATTCACTAACAAGAATGTGCCATAGGCAGCAAGCCCTGGTTGAGCTGGATGCACCTCTGGCCTCATTTTCTGGTCCCTTTCAGAGAAATAATGCTGCTAAAAATAGAAGCAGGCCAGATCATCCCAACTGGAAATGGACAGACTCATTAGTTCTTGAGGTGGTCTTTGATGATCGGAGGGATGAGTGTACCCAATCTTTAAAATTCACGGCTCATACTGAGCCCCAGGTATCCTGGTACCCAAACAAGAATGTGGACTGCTCCTGGACATTCATGTTTGAATGTTAAACAGTGCATCATGCTTCTATCCCCTGGGGGAGGGCCGTGCTGTCAGCTATACCATCTGACTGTCAATAAAGCTCCAGGGAGCAAGGGAAACCGGGGCCACACTGGCAGCTGCCTTCTGCTACTGGAGTTTTCTTCAGTGGCAGCTCTTATATGCTCAGAGGCAGGGCTGTGAAACCCCTTCATGCCCTGCTTTCCAGTGCCAGAGATGCTCAGAGTCCCAGCTTCTGAGTGTAACACAGTTCCCCTCACTGGGGATTCTATTACCAACGAGACACTGGAGATGGAGGATAGGGGACCTGTGTCCCCCATCTCAGCAGAGTGGTTATTATGACCTGTGAAGGACACTGTACGCCTGCTGGATGAAGCCGGTGGAGGTAAGTATATTTGTAATTTAAAATAATAAATTCTGTGATGTGTGTGTGTGTGTTTTTTCCTTTTCATTTTAGGTGAACTAGTAACAGGTCCCATGGACCCCATAACTAGTTCACAGGGAAGGGGGGCCTGCAAACTAAGAGGAAGAGCACAATACCTCTCAGCACAGGTCATGTCAAAGGGCATAGGTGCTGGTAATGCTCTAGTGCTGCTTGGCCCCTTGGCTCTGGGCTTACTAGCTCCAATACTTGGTGTGCCGGACTTGTCGGTGCCATGGAGGGTGGGGGGGGGGGCACACGTTTTTTTTCTAAATTAAAAAAAAAAAGTCAAAACCCAACTCAGTCATAGCAGTCTGAAGGGGGTCCCTACACTCCACTCTACCCTAGCCCTTACAACAACCAATTTACACCAACAATGGTCGGGCCACATCGACTTCTAGGTGATTCAGTTCAAGTTCGGTTCAAGAGCATAAACTGAAATTTGAACCAAGTTTGGACGAACCTGGGGAACCTGAACTTCCACAGGTTCGCTCATTCCTAGTCTTTGACTTTTGGTGATATTGCCTGTTAGAGGGAGCCCAGAACCACAGACTAGAAGGAATGTGGCATTTCCTGGAATAAGAAAGCTGCTTGCAGTATTGCAGTTTATCAACAATGCCACATTCCAGGTGGTTACACCAAAAAATATTGGAAAATGTTATCCAAGGTAAAATTATAATAACTAAACATATACCTAAAAATTATTGTGGCTTATAGTGCATTGTTAACAGAGCAACACTGCTTTACAAATAACTGTTTTGAAAATCAGTGTAACTGGTTCCAAAATGTGTCACCTTACTCTGCTGGCAGTATCAATAAATCCCTCCACAATAAACAGAGGTGACTCTTCCACAGCCAGCTTGGCTTCTGGGAGGGGAGATCACTCATACTGTACACTGTGAAAGCCCAAAGCTTCTTTCTCTGTTGCCAGTGGAACCGAATTAAGCTATTTTGATAGGCATTGTAAATAAAATGATTCTGTACTGGACTTCAATCTGCAATCTGTACATCTATAATCTGTAAATTGTAAATGATAAGGATTTTATGATGATAGCATTGGTTTATGATGATAGCATGTTTAGTTCTTCTTCGAAGTGGAAGGAATAAAGCTCTGAGGAGATATTGAAAAGATTATCCTCAAAAGCAATAGCCAAAAGTAAAGCTCAACTTCAGTGTTTATTTTACTATCCACGTTGATCCTTTGTCCCAACAGGCCTGGCAGTCTAAGCACACACATTTCACATTGTAATTTATTCTGTTATCTGCAACTAAAAAACATTTAAACTTACCAAATGTAAATTGAAACCTAAGCCAGCATTTTGTTATTGTTATTTTTCTATAATTGAGTTCATTAGTTGTGTTAATAGTTACTTTTGTCTCAGCCCCCCCTCCCCCTTTTTCTTGGTGACACAACAGAACAGTTTGTTCAGGCCATGGCAATGTTCTGTGTACCACCTTGAAGATAAGAAAGCCCTGTCTCAATTTCTATCTCCTCAATAGGGATATTTATGCAAAAATATTTGCATACCCTAAGGGTGTGCCTACTCCTTGTGTATATACAGTGTTAAACAAAAAGTGCAGCAATCTTAGGTGTTGATCCCTGCTCCTTCTAATGATTGATGTCAAAATCTTATCAATGAAGTTAGCTCTATACGTGGCATGGTAATGAACAGTTGTGCCCCACAAACAATGTAGTTGACTAACTTTCTTTGGAATCCCTCTAGCAACCCTTACAGTGCTTCCAAACCCAACATTTTCAGCATCTGAACTTCTAAACGCCTTCATTCTACTCTCTATGTCTTGAGTTAGGACCCCCACTGAGCATGGCATTGTAATAGAATCTACACAGAGCTTATTACTTCAAAATAATACATATATTGTCCAATTAATATGATGATCCTCAGCACATGGATATGTGCAAAATCAGCATTACAGTCTTCCACTATTCTGTAACCACGTCCCAAGGTGCATGTGCAATCCTATTATTCTGTGCTCTTATCACCCATATGTGCAAATCCTTACCAGAAATGCATCTTGAACAAATCATAACCAACAAAGTAGAGCAATAATTGAACGTCTTCCCCAAACCGCTGAGCATCCAGCTTTAATGAATCATCCACATCCACAGCCAGATTCCGTTAATTTTCACAGGGCAGGTATTTTTCCATAATCCCTCAGGGTGTCATTAATTATTAGATGGCAGCCCGCATATAGAGGGAAAAATAAAATAAAGCAGGACTAGTGCAATATCGTCTAAAAACACCATTTAATAAAAATATAAATCCAAGAATCGCACTCACAAAATTATATCATAAAACAGCATGTCAGCTCACTAAGAGAGCAAAATGATAGAGCAGATCTCACCGCCAGTCTTCAATGCTTCCACCGGCCAATATAAGGCATATAGGTAGTGATATCCGCTGCAGCAGGGATATAACCCCGTCACTGAGGATCCCAAGAGCAATAAATCTGCCAAATTCCAAGGCGTTTCGTCGCGAATGCGACTTTAACCAGGTATTCGGCAGATAGAAAAAAAGTTTCTTTAAATACCGGAAGTGGAGAGGCGAGAGACTCCGCTCCCGCCCTCCTCCTCTGACGTACACCCGCAAGGCTTAGGTTGCTAGGCAACCAGCTCACGCTTCGCCCCGACACAGGGCGGAAGTAGAAAGGCGAGACTTTGTATATTGTTCAGATATTTGAATATGTTTTTATGTGCAGGGCCATGGTTGAGGTGGTTTCAAAGCCAGTCTACAATGCTCTGGTATGTTTGTATATTGATAGGGTATCTTATTATATAGTGCAATCCATTAATATATTCACTTATTAGTTAGAAGCAGGAGGAAGAGCGCTGCCTCCTTGTGAGTATGTATATGGCCTTGTAGATACCTACTTTATATTGCAATCTATCATTTATTCATTTATAAGCTTGCAGCAGGAAGAGGAGTGCTGCCTCTTTGTGAGTATGTATGGCCCCGCAGTTCTTAGTGACCGTTCAAGGGTTAAATATGCATTGGACTCACACTGGACGTCACGGGAGGAGGGCGGGTGGCCGCACCTCCCGGTGTTTAAACTTGTCTCCGTAGTTGGTGCAAGTATGATCAAGTTGCTAAGGCAACCTAAGCGTCGTAGCTGACGCCATATGAGGAGGACGGGAGCGGCGTCTCTCGCCTTTCTACTTCCGCCCTGTGTCGGGGCGAAGCGTGAGCTGGTTGCCTAGCAACCTAAGCCTTGCGGGTGTACGTCAAAGGAGGAGGGCGGGAGCGGAGTCTCTCGCCTCTCCACTTCCGGTATTTAAAGAAACTTTTTTTCTATCTGCCGAATACCTGGTTAAAGTCGCATTCGCGACGAAACGCGTTGGAATTTGGCAGATTTATTGCTCTTGGGATCCTCAGTGACGGGGTTATATCCCTGCTGCAGCGGATATCACTACCTATATGCCTTATATTGGCCGGTGGAAGCATTGAAGACTGGCGGTGAGATCTGCTCTATCATTTTGCTCTCTTAGTGAGCTGACATGCTGTTTTATGATATAATTTTGTGAGTGCGATTCTTGGATTTATATTTTTATTAAATGGTGTTTTTAGACGATATTGCACTAGTCCTGCTTTATTTTATTTTCCCCTCTATATGCGGGCTGCCATCTAATAATTAATGACACCCTGAGGGATTATGGAAAAATACCTGCCCTGTGAAAATTAACGGAATCTGGCTGTGGATGTGGATGATTCATTAAAGCTGGATGCTCAGCGGTTTGGGGAAGACGTTCAATTATTGCTCTACTTTGTTGGTTATGATTTGTTCAAGATGCATTTCTGGTAAGTATTTGCACATATGGGTGATAAGAGCACAGAATAATAGGATTGCACATGCACCTTGGGACGTGATTAAAGAATAGTGGAAGACTGTAATGCTGATTTTGCACATATCCATGTGCTGAGGATCATCATATTAATTGGATACTATATGTATTATTTTGAAGTAATAAGCTCTGTGTATTTTCTCTCTTATATTGAATTGGGAAGATTGGGAATCTTCTGACACGTTGAGCTGTATTTAATTTTATTTCACATGATTTAACCTTTCTTATCTTATATGATTTAATTGTTTAGCATTGAAGCGCGGTGGTGCACATTTTCTTAATTATTGTAATAGAATCGTTACCTAGGTAAGAGACTCTCATTTCAGAGAGATCCTCTCTCTTTTCCCCCTTTTTCTATGCCCCACTAGCTACATTCTCTATTTTTTACTTGCATTGAGGTGCCTCTGCTTACATAATTCCATAGCCACTCTTTCTTTCAAGGGAAAGGACCCTCCATGGGATGGCCTAAAACTAAGTGACTGGGCAATGGCTCCTGGAACTGGGGACTGCTATCCAGTGATCCACATCCCTTTTTCTATGATTCTCTATCTGCCAAAGCATGTATTGCTCTTCTTGTTAGTCCCCTACCTGTTGTACATAGCCTCACTGCCACAATGAATGTAACATTTATATATACAGTATTTCAGGCTATGTAAACCTGATATGCAGCACATCATTTTCTATTATATCTTGTCAACTCTGCAGTTATTATATTTTATATATATGGCCATTGTATGCTTGCGCACACATCAGACTTTTTCCTCCACATTTAACCTATCCTTGTAGTGAGACAAACACATGCAGTGAGTGAGCACATGCTAGGAGCAGTGGGCTGCCCTAATCATGGTGCCCGAGGAGCAGTTGGGGGTTAGGTGCCTTGTCAAGGGCACTTCAGCCATATCCCAGCCATAAATCAAACCTCCAACATTCTGGCTAGGATTAGGCCACAACTGTTTAAAATGAGAGAGCTGGTCAATACTGCTGTTAATGTTAAAGCAGATCTATGCCCTTTCTGAGATAGGCTTCTCATGGAACGATGCAGGTCCACTTAAAGTGGATTTTGACTATCCTGGGTATTGGTCCACTTCCCTGGGGCACCCCGATCGGGCGCTGCCCAAACCCCCCCAAACACCCCGAAAACTCACCTCTTCACGATCCCACGTGACTGCGCTGTCCAATGCCCGCCGACGGACAAGTGACGTTCGTCGGCGGACAAGGGATCGCGCCCGCCGCCGCCTCCCGCGCGTCACTCTTGACGTGTGCGCGCCCACGCCGGCGATTCAGAGACGGCCGGCGCGGGCGCGTGCACGTCTGGAGGAGCGCGAGTGAGGCGGCGGCGGCGGAAGCAGCGTCTGAAGAGGTAAGGTTTTTCGGGGTGTTTAGGGGGGTTACACCCTGCGGGACATCCCGATCTCGGATGCCCCGCGGTGTGTGAGGTGATCGGCCCGGGAATCTTATAGATTCCCGGGCCGATCACCCCTGGGTGTTGGCCCACTTTAAACTGGACCAACAGCCTGGCACAGTTGGAAAAGAGAGGAAGCGGCCATTTTGGCCTGGATTCAGATGAAATAACTGACAATGCACAGTAACAGAAAGCCCAGCAGCACTTCCTGTTTGCAGGTGGCCTGAAAATGCATGAACCACCATTTTGTTTCTAAAATTTACTACAACAAGAGTTAGAAAGAGGTAAATTACTTTTTATGTGCAGTAATCTAAATTGCCCTGGGGGTATGAATATGAGCACTGTTGTGTTGGTCCTCTTTACATTTTAACCCAAACCAGACATCAGCTATGATGCCCCCCCTATTTGTTCCTTTCCCTGCTAAGCAGATTTGGGCAAAAAGAATGCAAAGCGCCAGTCTTTCAGTCTACAGCAAAGATGATAACTGACTTGTTAGTCACTCACAATCCTTGCAGGCAACAGCTGTATCAAAGCCAGACTGAAGCGAAGATCCAGATGCCCCACTTTTACATTTATTGGCCAAATCAGGCTCAGTGGGCGAAGGGTGGGGTAATTGCAGACTTTAGGTAAGCTTTAAAGATTTCAAATGCAAATGTTATTTCCTGTATACATATTATTATTATCTTGAATCCCAATGTAAGCTTTGTTATATTGAGATATATATATATATATATATATATATATATATATATATATATATATTTATATATATATATATATATATATTTATTTAATACTTTGTACTTGAATAATTCATGACTCAATTTAGCTCCATTTAGGACAACTTTTTATTTCACAGTACAGCCATTATGGCTGATCCTAGTAGTAAAAACAAGAGTTGCAAGCATATTTAGACAAACTGACTATAGGCAAAAATTACCTATAATAAAAATTAACATTTCTTTATCATTTGCAGTAGTTATTATATAACATCATTACGCTCCTAATGACTTCAGGGTGCAGTTAAGGGAACCATTCTGTTTTTGTAGACTGTCTTAACTTCTTCTAACTAATGAATCGAACTTGCTATTAAAGCCAGCCTGTTTTGTATTTTCACAAGGCACATATTTATTGTTATAGCTTGTGACAAAAATTAAATATATGCATATATAAGTGACTCATTTTTATAGTTATTGAAAATCCCGGGCTGAGATGTTTTCTTGTTTCATTTTTTTTAGTAGCATGATGGAAATAGCATAAACTGTAAAGACCATATGGAGTTTATAAATCAGCCTACTGACTTGAAAATAATTTGCATCTCATTACAGGTTATTGTGGGAAATATGAATGTCTACATTTGCAGTATAGGATGTTTATTACATCCTTTCTAAACTAATACTGAATGCCTTGATAGCTCTGTTATGCTCTCGCCTCCATAAATTATGCATTATAAAATTGGAAATGTAACTTCCCAAAAAAACTGCATTGCAGTGCTACAATGTAGGTTCTCCTCGACTCTGGCAAACATACAGTTTCTAACTTACCGTATGTGATATGGCGGACTTTCTACTAAGATAGTCATACCAAAGGATCCCGAGCCACAGTAGACTCAAAAGTAAGTGGCATTGCAGTGCCTGCAGTAGGTTACCCAAATCTCAACAAGCTTTTATCTTATTGTCCTCTTTAATTATTAAGTGGTAAGGATTAGGAGCAGTTATTGAACATAATTCTACAAATAGCATTTTAAATATTTTTATAAAGCAGGGGTCCCTAAATTGTAGCTTGGGAGCCACATGTGGCTCGCCGACCCTTGCTGTGTGCCTCGCAGACAGTATACTGGGCCAAAACACTTGTGGAGGTCTAGCTCTCTGTTGATGCTGGGGAGATACATGGCTTTCCGCAGTACCATGCAGGGGTGAAGAAATATACCAATAATTTCCAGCACACAGTGCCATACTCCTTTCCCCACCTTCCTGGTAAGTGAAGAGGATTGAAGCTGGAAATTAGAGTGGAGTAGGTATTTTATAGGCAAAGAAGACCTGTTTTTTTCAATAAACCATTGTGTTTTATGGCTCCAAGTCCTTCACTACATTTTTAATTGTTTTAAATAGTTTTTTTTATAAGTACATGTATCATAAGACATTTAGGACCTGTTAACATCAAAAGTAACTCCCGATCATCTGTCACTGTTAAAAGTTGGAGATCCCTGCTATAAGGAAAATATATAGATTGATATTCTACTTTTATTTGTGTATATATGTACTGCAACTGTAGTTTTAAGGGGCAGTCCAGGCAACAGCAATAATAAGGCAGCAAGCAAGTCACCTGATGCCTATCCTATGTGCCTCGCTTCCTTTTCCTGCAGAACAGGTTGAAAGCAGTCCAAAATTTGCTTTCCTTTTCATTTCATTTTTCCAGAATCACGCCAGCTATGTACCCTCTAGTGACATGAAGTGAGTATCCCCCCAAGGAGGGGATAAATTATAAATGTTACCAAAATAAGTTGTTCACAGATCTCATAGTAATTTGAATGCAAAAATGAACAATGTTTGACTATTCAATTAATAAACCATACCCATTAGACCCCTGCTGGTGTGCCCCACACATCCCTGCATACCCCCTGTGGTAAACATACTGCAGTGGTAAACATACCGCAGGTTGAGAAACAGTGGTCACTAGGTGCTCTCAGAGTCTGTGAGCACAGCAAGCCACAGTGGTACCTCAGCTGTCGTTGACCGTATCAAAGCTGCCCCATGACTTGTTCTTCCCAGCTCAACCATAGCCCAGATATTAAAGCGAAGGAATCTGCTTAAATTAGAATACATAAGGTATTTAGATATAATCAGACCAGCAATCTTGCCACCCTACTTGATAACAGACACCTCAGGGGTGCTTGAGCAGAAGTTGGGAGTGCAGTACAGTGCTTCGTTAATATACAGTAGGTTTCTGGCCTCTGCTGGGTTTGGTGTGCTCCACCATCCAACGTCTGGTGCCGAGGCACACAGTGCATCTAGGACAACTCATAGTTAATTTCACATGACACATCTACATTTGGGAAAAGTCTGCTGAGCCTCCCCCCCAATTACACTACACACAAAATGAACTTTGCTTACACAGTGCCTTTTTAGCTTATAGTAGGGGGGCGAGGAGCAGCTGGCACAATGCTTGCATATTAATGTTTGGGCCAGGGGTGGAGGGGCACACCGGACGCCCTACATTTTAATATTTTGGTCTGGGGGGCAAGGGGGCTGCTGGATGCCCGCCATAATAATGTTTGGGTCTTTGGGTTGGGTGGCAGCTGGTTGCCCTGCATATTAAAGTGGAACTTCTCTGGATGCCACATTAGGGTTGATTTAGCACATGAGTATTTTTTCCTGCTTTTTGAGAGAAAACTCATATTTAACCATGCAATTTATTAAAAAAATGTGCTGAGCTAAAGAGGGTGCTGAGTTTTAACGAGGGAAAAATCATGAGAAAAAGCATTTCTCTAAAATAAGCAAAAAATAAGTAAAACATATGGTGCTGAATCAACCCTACTGTGTGAAACCCCGGTGATTATCAAAAAACTCAGCGAGCCGACAATCCAATGGTGCATGTGCAGGCCGCATCACAGCCATACTGTCAGGAGGTACAGCATCCAGTTACAGTTGAGAGGGGATGCTCCCGGTCCATTCAGCTCACTCGCTGCTCTGATGTCAGATAGCAGAAGCTGAATAGAGCATGTGCACTGATTGGCAGCCAGCCCTTGTCTACATAGCACAGACGGACAGCCAAGGGATACACACAGTGGAGTAAAAATCCTGGGTGTTGCTCCTCTTTAACGTTGCGGTCTTTGAGATGGGGGGGGGCTTTTCACACTTGATATTGTTTGGCTCCTGGGGTGGGAAGCTGGGTGCCCTGCATATTAATGTTTGGCTCCTGGGGTGGGAATCTGGGTGCCCTGCATATTAATGTTTGGCTCCTGGGGTGGGAAGCTGGGTGCCCTGCATATTAATGTTTGGGTTCAGGGGCGGGGAGCAGCTGGGTGCCCTGCATATTAATGTTTGGCTCCTGGGGTGGGAAGCTGGGTGCCCTGCATATTAATGTTTGGCTCCTGGGGTGGGAAGCTGGGTGCCCTGCATATTAATGTTTGGCTCCTGGGGTGGGAAGCTGGGTGCCCTGCATATTAATGTTTGGCTCCTGGGGTGGGAAGCTGGGTGCCCTGCATATTAATGTTTGGCTCCTGGGGTGGGAATCTGGGTGCCCTGCATATTTATGTTTGGCTCCTGGGGTGGGAAGCTGGGTGCCCTGCATATTAATGTTTGGCTCCTGGGGTGGGAAGCCGGGTGCCCTGCATATTAATGTTTGGCTCCTGGGGTGGGAAGCTGGGTGCCCTGCATATTAATGTTTGGGTTCAGGGGCGGGGAGCAGCTGGGTGCCCTGCATATTTATGTTTGGATCCTGGGGAAGAAGGGGTGGAGCAGCTGGGTACCCTGCATATTAATGTTTGGGTTCAGGGGCGGGGAGCAGCTGGGTGCCCTGCATATTAATGTTTGGGTTCAAGGGCGGGGAGCAGCTGGGTGCCCTGCATATTTATGTTTGGATCCTGGGGAAGAAGGGGTGGAGCAGCTGGGTACCCTGCATATTAATGTTTGGGTTCAGGGGCGGGGAGCAGCTGGGTGCCCTGCATATTAATGTTTGGGTTCAAGGGCGGGGAGCAGCTGGGTGCCCTGCATATTTATGTTTGGATCCTGGGGAAGAAGGGGTGGAGCAGCTGGGTACCCTGAATATTAATGTTTGGGTCCTGGGTGTGGTCTGGGGGGGGGGGGGTGCTGGGTGCCCTGAGCATTTTTGTTTGGTTCTGTTTTTCAATGTTGAATGTTAAATGCTGGGTTTTGCAGTTCTCCAGAAAGCGTGCAGATGATCCAGTCAAGTTAAGAGGGGGCTTGTGGTTAAGTTCTTCGTACCATTAGTTACTAATTGATCTGTAAAGGTGCTGTGTGGCAGAGATGGAGGCTGCATGTTAATATAGCATTATGTTTTTTCTTATAAACAAACATTTGCACCAGAGGTGTGTGTTTTATGTGCACCAGTCTGAGTATTTCAAAAACATTCAATAAATATGGATCAATTATTTCGGAGCACACTTATGCACTCTACGTAATGCTTTCTCATTGCTACTAGTTATCCACACTACTCCACACAGTGCGCTAAAAAACAGCACATTACTGCCTACTATGGCTAATATAGTGAGGTTAAAAAGGGTGCACTGTTGGAATTTTAGTAAATAAGGCCCTAGGTTTGTTTTTGGTCCATTTCAAGTAGGTAAGTAACTGGTGGATGGCCAGGTGAGGGTGTCTATTAACAGTACATTCTCATTGGTTTCCAGTTACTCGCAGGGTACTGCAGGGGTCAGTAAAGTTAATAAGCTTGAGCATGCATTGCACTGTAATATCTCAGTCTGTGCAGATGATGTAACATAAACACAAAAGAATACAGATTGGAAGCATAGGCAGAGAAGTGGACAATTATATGCACATGTTATGCACATGAGAAGGTAAAATACAAGCTGTGATTTCATCCTTAGAAGTGTCCTCAGTACCGTACACTCTACACTATTGAGATCAATACATGGCACTTACATGGAAGTTCTTTGTGTGCGGAGGAACCTGTTGATTCCACCCACGGTGCCAATTTCTCATATCAGCACTGGGGTGAGAGATGTGCAGCGTAGGAGGAAGGTAATATTGTTGCTACTCTAGTGGTCACTAGGTTACCGATACTTAAGATTAATGACCCCCCTCCATCTAGGCTTGAATTCTAGTCACCAGTGCCTCCATGACTACTGTGGTTGCCCCCCACCATCAGTCACAGTGACACTAACATGCACACTCCCTTCGATGTAATGAGGGGCATGTCAGGCCTCAGTGTGTGATGAATGGTTATGGGGTGCGGTTACATCTAGATTATAAATCAACATTTGGTTGAAAGCTTGATAAGAGGAACAAGACTTGAGAACTAAAAGGAGTTCATGATAACCTGAAGAGAAGCCAGTTTATATTATTGGTAGCCCAAAAATGAGGGTACTATAGTAATTTACCTGAAAAAATTGTAGTGCAATCATGAGAAAAGGACAGATGGCAGGAAGAGGTTAAATATGTCATTCGAGGTCTAGCCTGGGTGCAAGCCCACTCAGCAAACCCATTCCACGTGATTGGCAGCCATACAACAAATAAGGAAGTTGACTGACATGACTATAGTACATAGGTAGAGTTGTCTGTCATCAGAATATGTGAGAAAGGAAGCCAAAAGCCCTAAAATACTGGCTAGGACTATATGTGAGACACAGATAAGGGGTGAGTAGAGCAGCCAGTGTGGGAATGAGAGAGTACTAGGAGTGACGCTATCACTTTTTTCCCAGAATGTGATTCTGTGAAAGAGGAAATTGAAGATGTTATATGGTTGTTTTGGGGTAAATATTGTGCATCTATCACAGAACTAGGTTTTCAGTACATGTTTAAATGATTCCATCTGTCCCTTATACTATATAGCAGTGAGACTCAACTAACGCACTGTGGTCCGAATGCAAATCACGCCACCAGATTTCCAGACCCCAGCCCTGCCCTGCAGTAGGAAATACTGCATGGGTGATTTGGCATTTGGCAAGATACACACAAACTTTTTTTTGGTCTCTTTGCCCCATCCAGCCCTTTTCCCCCACCCCAGCTCAGCCCCATCTATCCCTACCCCACCATCTTGTCCCCCCAGCTCAGCCCCATCCATTCCTTTCCCCCCTGCTTTGCCCCATCCATCTATTTCCCATCCATTCCAGTCCCCTCAGCTTTGCCCATCCATCCCTGTCCCTTCAGCTCTGCCGCATCCATTCCTGTCCCCTCAGCTCTGCCCCATCCAGCCCAGTCTCTCTGCCCCATCCATTCCTGTCCCCTCAGCTCTGCCTCATCCAGTCAAGTCTCTCTGCCCCATCCATTCCTGTCCATCAAGCTTTGCCCATCCATTCCCTATCCCTCAGCTCTACCCCATCCAGCCCAGTCTCTCTGCCCATCCATTCCTGTCCATCAAACTTTGCTCATCCATTCCTTGTCCCTCAGCTCTACCCCATCCAGTCCAGGCTCTCTGCCCCATCCATTCTTGTCCTCCCAGTTTTGCCCATCCAATCCCTGGCCTCCCAGCTTTGTCAATCTATTACTCTTTCTTCCAGATCTGGCCGTCCCCCAGCTCTTCCCATTCATTCTTTTCTTCATTCCAGTTGTTCTAGTTCTGCCTATCCATCCCTTCTCCCAGCTCTCTCTCCATCCCTTCCTGCTCTGTCTATCCATCCCTCTTCCTTACAGTTTCTTCCCCATTTATCCTTCTCCCCCATTCCCTATCTATCTTCTTACCACACCTTATCGCAGTAACATTTTGGGCACTAGTTCACCCCTGTACACAGCCTGCACAGAATGCATGGGGGGGGGGGGGGGGGGGGGTTAAAGCAGCGTGCTGCCTGCCAGAGCTGTAGGTTCTGCAGGGAAAAAAAAAGCTAATGTTTTTTCCCCGTGCCAATAGGTTTTTTGGGGGGTGGAGGGGGGGCAAGCAGCCTTTTTTTTAGTTTTGCCTGGGAAATCTATAGCCCCTCCCCAGTGTGCTGATTTCTAATTATCCACCCCCCCCCCTTCCTGTGACAGCCCTCCGCCCGGACCTTCACTGCTAACCAAATGCCTTTAAATGGACCTTTACAAGAAGTGGTTTAGTACCCCTGCTATATAGCTTTTGGAAACGCTGTCTGGGTTTATGTACAGCATACATTAAATCTTAAAAGGCATATTTGCAGCCACTTTATCCTTTGAAGTAGTTATGTGTAAGCTCATTTACATCCTGCTTACATAATAGACATCAAAGATGTTATATGAGAAAAAAATATTTTTTATTACAGGCTACAGGCAAAACATATTCTGGGTTTCAGCCAAAATGTATTCCTATTGAAAAGCTGCATTTGGATAAACTGTTTTTAAAGTGAGAAAAAGCAACATGAAAGAGAAAAAAGACAGAACGTGCTTGCTTGTGAAACATACCTGTTTGAGGTAGGATTCTTCCATTGCTGTACAAAAAACAACTGATAAGGTAAATCGCTGATGTCCAAAAGAGCCACATGGCGACGGTTGGTGTGCTTGCTTTATTCTACCTGTTGAGAATAGGGAATACAATAAGGTACTATGCCACAGCTTATGTAGGCTGCACAAAAGTTAACTGCATCTGTTTTCCCCCATCCTTTGTCCTGTTACATTAGTAACACGCTAATCACTTTTAACACCAATAATTCATCTACTGTTATGTCAAGGGTCTCCTTTAGCCAAGAAATGAATTCTTAGAACGCCAATTCTTAGTAGATGCATGCCCACAGAGGAAATGTTAGAATATAGATGCATGAAAGGTTCCGCAAGGAGTACAGATGTCATATGATAAGAATGTGTTCAAACATATGGATGTAAATGATGTCATTTCAATGTAATGAGTATTTTAAAAATATTTAATAAAAGCATATATTTTTATAGTATTAGAAGGCGTGGTCATAGTTCTTAGCCCTCAAACGTCCCAAGGGGACCTAGCCCTGGGTAAAGTATTGGTTTGAAAGAAGGGCTGTACTATGAACCAGCCCACATACTCAAGAAAGATATAGGGGTTTTTGCGGTCACCATCAGGACCAACTTTCATGGTCCACAAGAAAGTCTGACATAACTAGGTAAAGGGATAATCCCTTTAAGTGCGCACCCCCCTAGAGATAGGAATTAGAATACCAATACAAATTTAATTTAAAAGGCCTAAGGGTGTCTTTCCTACACCTGCATAAAAACAATTATAAAATGACCCAATTTGGCAGTGAAGAGTGGGAAAAGATGATCCTTGAACTAACACAGTGCAAGGTGACTAATAAAGACTCAATAGAAAGACAAGAAATCACCCACACACTTTTCAACAAATTATATAAATTATTTACAAAGAAATCAAAGACGCGGTGGGATGCACAATACTTGCGTGAATATATACAAAACAACATAGTGCCTAAGGGATTAAGGATTAGGCTTTTCCCCCAAATCTCTGTGCTTGACGAAGTATTTAAACAGCAGTGGTAGAAAGTCCTCCAGGACTGCTCACTGCAACTTATGGAATTATTGGTTACCCACCACATGCGCTCTCTAGAAACGATCAATGGGCAAATTGAAAAAGTTATCGTAGGTTTGGATCAACAACAAAAAGACGAGAAGTTTAAACAGAGGGACTCTAGCATACAAGAATCAATTGAAAAGATGAATAAGGAGATAGTACAAATGAAGGAGAGAAAATTGGTTAGAGATAGGCTGGCATAAAGGAACAAAGAGGCCTACATATGGCCTGACGTACAAAATCAGGGAAGGGGTAGGAGAGAATATCCAGGCCGCTCCCATAGCTCCTCAGATACCTCCTCTTCGAGGGAGAGAGCTAATAGAGACAACTTGGAACAGCAATTTCAAAGGAAATTTAAACCTCGGGGGGCAAGGGACAGGATGCCCTGGAAGGGACCACCTAGGAGAGAAATCTCCATACCCAGTAAGGAATTAGGAACAAATACAGTGAAATGTAAGATGGACAGCAGAAGTGTCCCCTTGGAAGAGCTGGGAGAGACACAGACACATAAGAGGGATTTTTTAGAAAGAGATGTAACCAACGCCAAAACAAATGGAGGGCCAATGCCAGACGGCGGGCCAAAGAAATTTACATTATTTCCCCAGCAGTAAATGAACCAGATGGGAACATAGGGAGTGACACACCACAACAGAGAGACATCATAAATCTATCCCAATATGAACTAACACAGGACCAACAAGAATTGTTAAAACTGGGATTGAACTTCTGTCCATCAAAGAGACTGGATGTCTTTGAGGTGGTGAAAGATGTTCACATATTTGCAAGAAAATCCTATGCAGGTATCATTTCATAAACAAGGGAGAAGACGCTGCCGCCATAAGCCCCCAAGACTCTACAAGTAATCCCGTAAGCGACACAAAACTTGGTTTAGAAGTGGCAGGCTACATAACAAGCAGTCCAAATGAAACCAAACTTAGGAAGCCTTCCACGTTCTTTCCTGCTCTGAGCATGAACCACAATGTTGCCACCTTTGTGGATCTAATAATGGCAGACCTGGAACGTCTGCCTAAACAAATGGGTTATCATTCAAACATAAATGAACAACTACAAGCAGCTGTGAAGGAACTGGAGAACAACCATGACCTGATAATAAAACCGGCTGACAAGGGTGGCAACATTGTGGTCATGTCTACAGAGCAGTACGAGAGGATGTGCATGGACATCTTGAACAATAAGGAGTGGTATGCACGTGCCTCCACGTCCAGACTCGCCAGGGACGACAGGGAATACCATCAGCTCATCCACCTAGCCCGAGAGGAGGGGGTGATTGACCCACAGGCGGCTGGCTTCCTCAAGTCCCCATGCCCGAAGATTCCCACGTTTTATGCACTTCCGAAAGTGAACAAATCACCCACGGCTCCACCAGGGCGTCCAATCGTGTCGGACATGGGGGCTCTGACGGAAAATGCCAGCTGCTATGTGGATCGTCACCTCCAACCACTCGTCATAAGCGTACCATCGTACGCCAAGGACTCAGGTCATGTCCTGAGGATCCTCGAAGACCTGTGGGTGAACCCCGAATCGACCCAGGTGACTCTAGACTTGGAGGCCCTGTATTCTAGCATCCCGCATGAGAAGGGCATAAGGGCAGTGGAATCCTTCTTGAACGAACTTGACATCTCCCAGCACAACCACAACTTGTTCCTGCTTCGGCTCCTCAATTTTGTCCTCACCCACAACCTCTTTCTCTTTAAGGGCCAGCTCTAACACCAGATACAGGGGATGGCGATGGGGACCACTTGTGCCCCGTCGTTTGCGAACCTGTATCTGGGGTGGTGGGAGAGGGGTTTGTGGAGTGGGGACAAGATGGCCCAGTACCTGTGCATGTAGCAGCATGGCACAGGTACATAGATGATATCTTGGTCATCTGGGAGGGGCCGAAGCAGGAACTTGTGAGATTCGTGGAGAAATTAAATGACAATAATGTCAATCTCAAATTCACGTGTAGTTATGACCAACATAGAATTACCTTCCTGGATTTGGAAATTATAAAAGATCGCAGTGGCCATTTAAGCACAAATTTATACCGTAAGGAGACATCGGCAAACAATATGTTACAGGCCAGTTTGCATCCAGCACATTTATTGAGGAGCATCCCATATGGGGAACTCATCCGTGCGAGGCGCAATTGCGCTACAATGGATCTGTTTGAAAGGGAAGCTGAAAGAATACAGACATGAGGGTATAAAGATCAGGTATTAAGATCAGCTTATAGGAAGGCAAAAGGTATGGACAGGCAGGAATTATTATACAGACCCCGTAGAAATAAAGAACATTCAGGACCTACCCAAACCATGACATATACCAAAACCCATAGCCAGATACAACGTATATTACGAGCTCATTGGCCAGTCATTTATAGATGCTCAAAAAATTTGAGGGACACCCTTGTACATAGCCATTATGAACAGAACCGAAAAAAGGAATGTTGTAAGACCAAAGGCACATATCAATGTGGGGGATGCAATATGTGTAAGCATATAAAAATAGGCCCTTCAGCATCAATAGGGGATAGAGAAATACACAAATTGCACTACTTCATAAATTGTAACACTGCCAATGTGATATACTTGCTAACCTGCCCCTGTAAGTGTTTTTATGTAGGCAAAACTAACCGTCCTTTGAAAAAAGAACTCCAATAAGTCGTCACTTCCTTAGATTTCACAATAAGGACCCGCGTCTCCTTCAAGTACAAGGACTTGACAGGATACATCCCTCAGCTTGGGGAGGAGACATTGAAAAAAAGACCCTCCAATTGGAGACGAGGTGGATCTACAGTTTCGCTTCTTATCTCTAATTAAAAGATCCAAGCAAGGATAGGGATTTCAGGAATACATGGGAGCAGGTGTTGGGTCATTTGACAGGTGTAGGATGACCCCCGAAGAATAATAAACAGATGCATGATTTATAATCTCATTGATACACACAACTGGCCCTTATAGAGAGCCCTTATTAGAGTAACCAGCCACCTTGATGTATGTAATATATGGCACATCTATAGCATCGTAGATATGTAATGTATATATCAACATACTAATATCAAATATTAATTTGATATTAATTTGTGTGTATCATGATAACTTTGTAAACCAAAGGAGAAATGGTGGAGCGCCATCAGCACCAGGATTTAGAACTACACAGGTCCAATTGAGTACAGGTTGAAGCTATATTACCACTTTATAGGCATATCGGGCAGTTCTGGCTCAAGAAAAAAGATAAAAAATATAACTCTACCCAAAATAGGTATATACCATCATAAATGCAAAAGGGAAGGCTCATATGTAAAACATTGTCCCCTATTTTGAGGAATACTATACAGAAATGGCGGTTCGCCATTCAGATTCAATAGTTTTCCTTTTTACACACTGTGGATTATCAAAGTGTTAGATATGGAGGCGAGTCTCCAACCAAATGGCGGATCTCCAACAAAATGGCGCCGCCATTGTAGACCACTGAGCCAGACCAGCGATGCGATGCGTCATATCCAGTGGAAGCCGGAAGTTGAGGCATATGCGCACCAGGTGCTGGAGTGCATAAGAAGCGTTGCTGGCGCGGCGGCGAGGGCCGTGCATGGGCGCCGCTCTGTGGACTGTCACCCGCCGCCACGGCTGCCCGATGCAGCATAGATATTAAAGGTATGGCAATCTTTTCAAGTACTCTGACTTCATATGTTACAGTAATATATCAGGGATATGTAAGTAATGGGCATTCATGAATGCGACCCTGTCTATTTCAGATTACTACATAGGTTCCCCATTATAACTCCAAAGATACCCCAATTAGGGACCAGCTGGGCAATCTTTTATAGGGGAGACCATCACCAACAGGTATTTTAGGATGGCAATGTCAATATGCCCACAAAATGATGAATGAGGAAAATTTATGAAATAACCAATACTAAACATTAAATTAATAATCTCCATAGGGTGAAAGGGCACTGGCGCACCACCAATTCTCCTAGGGGAAATTGCATGATGTACATGAATGTGAGGCCACATGATGAAATATTATAACAAGGTATTTAATCTTACCTCATCATCTACAATATATTGCTGTAAACTAACATACTAATTTACTAATATGAAACGTTTGTCTGTCATATGTATAGGGCATTGAGAAAGCCAAACTAGGCGAAACATGTTACATGTCTGCCCATGCCCATAGAGGGAATATTGGAATGTAGATGCATGCCCACTGAGGAAATGTTGGAATATAGATGCATGATAGGTTCCGCAAGGAGTACAGAAGTGATATGCTAAGAATGTGTTCAAACATATGGATGTAAATGATGTCATTTCAATGTAATGAGTATTTCAAACATATTTAATAAAAGCATATATTTTTAAAGTATTAGAAGGCGTGGTCATAGTTCTAAGCCCTAAAATGTCCCAAGGGGACCTAGCCCTGGGTAAAGTATTGGTTTGAAAGAAGGGCTGTACTATGAACCAGCCCACATACTCAAGAAAGATATAGGGGTTTTTGCGGTCGCCATCAGGACCAACTTTCATGGTCCACAAGAAAGTCTGGTCTAAGACATGCCAAGTCACCCAGTTTTCCAGAGAGTCACCCTGATTTAACCACCCTCACCTAGTCACCTGGTCAGCAGCTTAAATCACCCTGCAGCAGGGCTAGCTGCCTCCCGGTCTCAATGCTCCGGGAGAAACATGAGACTGTAGGCACATATTCGCATCCCTTGCTCTGGCAGAATGACAGGCGGCTTTACACATGCTCAAGGACTTTTCTAATGCAGGGCCAAGGGGGGGGGGGTCACTTTGAGCCCCACTTACTATTCAGTACCTCTGTGAGCAGCCCGTCCAGTGAGCTTGTGTGTTGATTGCTACTGCCCAGCTATGTATAATCTTGCTGGTATTGACATTCCTCCATAGCCTGGACTTCCACTTTAAATGCTAGTTGCATTTTAAGCACAATTTTGGAGGTTTTGTAAACAGGCCTGTGAATAAACCATACCCTTGCCACGCCATCGCTCTGTAAGCGGGTCTCCAAGGTTGGCATCTCTGTGGTCTGGCAGGACCTGAGGTCAATGACATTCTCTGAGCCCACTCATCCATTCATACAACTTAGAGCCTTATTTATGAATGCACCTTTTTTTTGGATATATAGCGCCAGCTTTGGAGCACCGGCATTCCTGACTAATCTGGCGCTGTGCTGCGTACTACATTGGCGCTAGCAGTTGCTGCACCAAATGCCAATTAATAAGCTAATAACTTAGGTATTTGCCGGCTTATGTCAGTGCCTGTTGTACCCGCTGACCTATTACCTCAGCAACAGTGAGCGGCACTTTGTACTGCCGTTTTTCCGGCGGTCCCCGGCATATTTATGAATTCTTTTCCTTCTTAAAATCTTTGGTGCTGTGTTTTTCCGGCACTGGTCAGCGTTTATTCATTACAGTTGCACAAAATCACTGTTGGGGACAAACTTTACAGTGCATTTCGGCTGCATTTTAGTTGTTGGTGTCCTAATTACACATTGTTAAGCTAAATAATCCTTTACAATCTATTTTATTAACCCAAAACAAAAAACATTTCACCAACAACTCCCCTTTCCCTGGTCATACGGCGCATAAAGGCCTCTCGTCAAATCAGCGTGATGGGATCTGCTCCTGCCCCTTCGTCTAAGAGCCCGTCTAAGGCGTGTGGATCCAAGCACGCTGGCGGCCACATCCTCCGCTACCTTCTAACAGGGAGTATGTCCGTGTCGGCCATTCACAAATGCCTGGTGCGGACAAGCGCCTTGCTAAACGGATAGCTGGGATGTGGCCCCTGCTAGCGCAAGAACCTTTGGACCAAGGTGAGTTTCTAGGCAACCCGGGGGGTTTTACACAGTGAAGCATCCCGATTCTGGATGGCCTGGGGAAGGGAATCTAGTGGTCCTGGAATCTTATAGATTGAAAAAGCCCCTTAAAAAACTACTCCCCTGCATCTAAAATTAATATATTTTATGTTTTTAGTTACTTACTATTCTTTCCCCTGCTGGGCTGCAACTCTATTCAGGACTCCAGGTATACGAGCGCTGCCATCTTGCCTCAGAAGCATCACATGCTGAGAGGCAGAGAGGGGGGAGCTTGTTATAGCTGTGCGCTGCACAGACAGAGCAAAGCTGGGGTCAGAAAAAGGTCAGCAATCCCACAATGAACTCTGCTGAAGACACTTCCTTTCTGGATGCAGCCTGAGACTCCATGGGCCGCCATCTTGGATGTTCAAAGGCTCAGAAAACGCACTAGGTGCAGGTAGGATGTTTTTTAATGTGGGCAATCTGTATGTACAGGGTGGGAGGAATATAGAAAATAGGCTCTAATTCAGGGTGAAGGTCTGGTTTAAATCGTATGCTGAGTGACGATGAGGCCTATACCATGGCAAAAGTAATTGACACCTGTGCTACTTTTACTATAGTAGCAAATGCTTTGCACACACATGGACAGAAATTTCCTCCCTGCCAATTATTTTAGGCTCCAAGGGTATCTGCTCACATGAACTCAAAATCTAAACTTTCGGTCCGCTTCTGCTTTGCCTACTAATTTGAGGTCTGTGGGATCCCTTATCCTTTCTCTTTAAATAAGTGGTCTTGGGCTTATCGTCTCCACTCAATCAATTTGAGATCTAGTGGAATCCTCTTACATGATGCGCATTATTTTAAGTGGCAGAACGGAAAAATGGAGCACAGATTCATATACCAAGACAGATTAATGGGGATATAATGTAGACAGACAGCCTGAGGGTATTTGATTCATCTTTGTAATGACATTGTTGAAAAGATGTACTGTGAGCAGGGGCAGAGTGGTCATAAGGAGACCCGGGAAAGTGTCCAGTCGTACTGCTTTGTGGCCAGCTGGGCTGCTGCTTTTAACCCCTTGTTCAATCCCTGCCCTCTTAGTCTCCATCTTAGCACCCTGTACTGAGCCCCACTATACCCACAAGCCAGGGAACCACAGCCCCTAATGCTATAGCCTCGGCATCATGGTTGGGGGGCCTCAGTAAGGATGCCTCGGTCTGGCCAGGGGCTGGTAAAATCCAGGGCTTATTTTAGGCCCCAGTCCGCCACTGACTGTGAGGTGATAATAATTTAGTGCTTGGAAAAATATATTGAAATCCACTTTCCTATTATTATTCTTACAAAATTATTATTATTATTCAGGGCCTGGGAACGAATTTACCGCCCAGTTTAACCCTCTCATCATCTAAATATCAAGCAACAAACATGTCTAGCTATGTGGAAAGACAGAGATTTGGTTGCACATATCTGCAGATACATGTGGAAGCCACACTGCCCCGGCAAGGCACTCTGTGTTTAGTGTGGTCCCTACTTAAAGTGGACCAGTCAAAATCCTGGGTTTTGGTCCACTTCAGGGGGGCACCCCGATTACCCCCCAGAAACCCCCAAACTCACCTCACCACGCTCCCACGGACAAGCGGCGGACAAGGCAGCGCGTCCGCCGCCGCCTCCCGCACGCCCCTCTGACAGTGCGCGCGCCCGCGCCGGCCATTCACAAACGGCCGGCGCGGGCGCGCGCACGGCTAGAGGAGCAGCCGCCGCCGATCGGGTGAGTTTTTGGGGGCTTTTGGGGGGGATCCCTCACCGCGGGACATCCCGATCTCGGATGTCCCACGGTGAGGGGGGTGATCGGCCCGGGAATCTATAAGAGCAGCAGCCCAACTGGCCACAAAGCAGTGATAGATCACCCATGGGTGATGGTCCACTTTAATTCTGAGTCCCCAAAGTTGGGACATGCAATGCAGACAAATATCTGAGAGCTACTCACCTGGGAAGCTGCCAGCCTCCATTTAGAACACTTCACAGGGAGAAATCCATATTGACTGATTATTCTTGTTCAGTTTAATGTGTCCCAAACTGCTAAACATAGTAACATGGTAGATAGTGCATTTCTAAGCTCTGAGAGGTGTGCTATGTACAGTAATTTTTGAGTCAATTGGATTTGTCGTTTTTAATAAATTTACATTAAAAATTGCAATTTTCCCCATATAAATGATTAGTGGAAGGTTCTGGAAAATTGAAATAAATGGCAGACTATTACAGTCAGTCTTGCGGACAAAGCATGATTAGACCCTGTCCTCTTTCAATCTCACACACCTAAATCCAATAGATGCAGGGGCGTGCTACAGCCACAGCCAGGCACATACCCACAGCCATGCACCCCACACACCTGCATCTATGCACACCCTAACACACCCGCAGGCGTACACACCCACAGACACACGTACACGCATGCCAACAGATTTGGCGCACACTCTCACATGCTTGCACCCCCATCCATATGTGCATGTTAGCACCACAGATCCATGTGCACACACCCTTGGATGCACATGTGGCACCCCCAAACCCCCTTATCCAAAGAAATCACCTTCTGCATGCACACACACCCACAGACACACATACCCCATACCTCCCAACTTTTGAAAACAGGAAAGAGGGACATGTGCAGAATTTTTTTGCAAATAAACCACACCCCTAGCCACACCCACACCACATCCTTAAAGGAAAATGCCACCTTAAAATTACATAATAATATTAATACAGGCAAGGCCCCCAACACACACACATATACATGCAGGCAAACCCCAAAGCAGAGGGACTGGAGTTAAAAAATGGCCTGAGACTTTTTGGGGCACACTGTACTGTTCCTGGGCCAGTGTAGTCACATTATAAATATACATATATCATATTTTTTGCTCCATAAGATGAACTAAGACACACCCAGGATTTAGAGGACAAAAATGAGAAAAAAAATATTCTGAACTAAATGGTGCAAAAAGCTCCCCTCCTAATGACCCCATAACAGGCCGCATTCGGCATCCCCCATTACAGCCAGTAACCAGCATCCCTCATTACTGGCAGTGTGTGGCGTCACCCATTACAGACAGTGAGGGGCATCCCTCATTATAGGCAGTGTGCGCCATCTCCCATTACAGACAGTGAGGGGCATCCCTCATTACAGGCAGTGTACAACATCTCCTATTACAGTGAGGGGCATCCCTCATTACAGGCAGTGTACAACATCTCCAATTACAGACAGTGAGGGGCATCCCTCATTACAGGCAGTGTATGGCATCTCCTATTACAGGCAGTGAGGGGCATCCCTCATCTCAGGCAGTTTACGGCATCTGATATTACTATAAGTGAGGGGCATCCCTCATTACAGACAGCAAGGGGCATCTCTAATACAGGCAGAGTGTGGCATCTCCCATTACATGCAGTAAGGAGCCTCTCTCATTACAGGCAGTGTGTGGAATCTCAATTATAGGCAGTGAGGGGCATCTCTTATTACAGACAATGACTAGCATTCCTCCATTACAGATAGTGTGCGGCATCTCCCATTACAGGCAGTGAGGGGCATCCCTCAATACAGACAGTTTACGGCATCTCTCATTACAGGCAGTAAGGGGCATCCCCAATTACAGCCAGTGTGCACCCCCCTCCATATCTGCCTGCTGTTGCACACACGCACATTCACACACACATATTACCTCACTCCCTGGTTGAGCCGATAGTTCCCAGCGGCCAGTAGACGTGGCCACCAGCCTTGGAAATTATATTCTTAGCAACTCCACGGCTGTCCCAGGTGCTGGGCCTACTGTCCCACTGGCCCATGGCGGCCCTGCAGGACACCAGAACGGCCGGTAACAACCCGTGACGGCCACGGAGGAATCGGGGTGGTTGGGACGTATGCATACCCTCACCCAGTTGCAGATGCGCATATGCTTTTTTCAAGCACTATTTATTTCCTCCTAGAAATGTACATCTAGGTATATTATTATTATTATTATTTAGTCATTGAAGCAGGCAGTTAAAGTGGGAGGAAATGCCTGGATTCATCATATAATAAGAAGCAGCTTGTGTTTTTGCTTTTTGTAAAGGCAACTACTAATGAATCTGTAGAGGAGATATGTCAGTCAGATGGCGTGCTGTTTGTTTATTAGAGTGTTGTTTTTTAGTGATCATAACAGTGGGTAGCGCTGGGTTTGCCAATTCCACAGAGGAGGATGTTACTTGTATTGAGTTTCTTGTATTAAGCAGTACCTGCAGTTACTGCAATAGTGAGACAGCAGTTTGCTCGGTTACTGTTATACTAAAACACAGGCATTTACTAGCCCTGTGCCCTTTATAGAAATCTTGTGCCAGATTTTTGCTCTAGTGATGAAATGCCCCATGAATATATTGCCCTCATTATATTACACCTACACCCCCACTGAGCATGCTTGCCTATCACATTAAAAATAGGTTAATGGTAACATTAGCTTAATTGTACACAGTATTGTGCATTAAGGCCAACTACCATCTTGCTTTATCACAGGGAAACAATATTTTAATATTATGATTAAGCCACAGTTTGGCCTATTTATCGATTCTTACCAGATCCCAACATACTCGCACCATCTTCAGTGGCAGAGCTAAAGGGCAATATGACATGAGGTGGCATGTACCATGATACACAACAAAAGGGCCCACTGAAACTCCTACACCTAAGGGTCAGCATAAACTGAACTGACCATTTTGGGGTCCAGAAGGTGGGACAGTTTAAACCATTTTGTGGGTGCTGGGTGTGGTAGGTGTGAGGGGTTTCCTGATCTAGGAATATTTGGTCCAATGCTCAGAAGTCCATACATTTCACTACCACCATTCAACCAAAGAGTCAGAGCAGTTGTAAACCACCCAGACATCCAACAATCTGTATTTAGTGGGACAGTCTTCCTGATATCAGCAAAGTCGGACATTTAGATTTTTCCAGAGTTTTCAAAGGGACAGTAGGGCCTCAAAGTAGGTCTGTCCCACCGAAAGTGGGACATCTGGTAAGTTGGACACCTGAAGCTGGCCCTGTCTTACTCATTGCCAGGGCAAGACACCAAGTGTTTTAACTTCTGGATTCACTCTGAAGGAAGGTAATGGTATACTCAGGGCTGGATTATAGGCTGGGCCCAAGGGGTGCGTGCCCCTGGGCCTCCAACATTTGCTATGTCTAGGGGGCTCAACACTTGTTGACTATGGTGAAAATATGGCAGTAGCAGCATTAAACATCAGATGGCAATTGTGGATCCAGGATCGACGGCACTAAAACTTGTCTGGCCCGACCAGTGTCTTTTCAGCCAGAGGGAGTAGGCCCAGAGCAGCAGTGGCGAGGAATACAGCAGAGGACAACTGCCAAGTCCAACAGAGGTGGAGAAGAATAGGTTGGACAGCTAGAGCAGCAGATTTCCCAGATTAACACAAAGTGAGTCAGTGACAAGACAGCAGGTGGCACCAAGACAGGTGTCTTCAGAGGGGGCCGACAATCAGTGGTTTGTGCTGGACTATTACTTTGAAGGAATAAAATATTTTGTATCAGGAGTCTCCACTGGATTTTTGCCCAGGGGCCTCCACCACATTGTCCCTGGGTACACTGAGGGCACAAGTCAAAGTAAACATTCCTAATAAGCTCATAAACCACAACAGAAACCTGACAAAAAAAATCTAACTCTTTTTTATTATCCAAAATTATAAGCGTTTTTGGCTTGCCTTCTGCTTTAAGGAGTGTTTCATTACAGGGTTTGATAATTGGGGCCTTGCTTTGGGTGTAGTTGATTTTAGAGAATTGTAGAGAGGAGAGCATGTGTTGGCTTGAAATAGACAATCAAACGCTGTAGGTGTCAGTTTTTTAAATGCTCTGCACATAACTGAGAATTCTAAATTTGTTCTTTTCAGGCCTCTGCTATCGCCTCACTTTAGTAAATTAAAGTGGAAGTAAAGTCAAAAATATTAGGTCTCTTCTCTTCCCAAATAGAGATACTCCTCTAGTTAGGACATGAAGCCCTGTATGACAGTCAGCAGGAAAGAGCTACACACTGCATTAATGCATGCCTCCTATTGTAGAAGGTGCAGCTGCCCCGCAGGAGTAGCTGTTTCTTTTTTCCTGACTGATGAAGCATCTCTAGGAAAAGGTGACTTTCTCAGGGCTTACTGGTCAGCGCCGGCTCTAGGTTTATGGGGCCCCTTGGGCGGAATGGTCTCAGTGGGCCCCTTTGTGGTAAAGTCGCGCCACTGAGGGACGTCCAAATCTGGATGCCCCCTACGGATAAATACAAAAGAAAAACCTTCTTTAAAAGAAAAAAACGTGCCTCCACAGTGCTTTCCCTCCTGGCACACACTTCCGGGTCTCCTTGTTGCCGCCTGCTGTTTGAGGCCGGCACTGTCAGTGGACCCCCGGCAGCTGCCCTGCCTTGCCGGTACTGACGCCGACCCTGTTACTGGTGACTGAGTAGGTTAGTTGAGTGTGCCAAAGACCCTTGTTGGTTGCCAGTAGAGTCTGCTTTAAGGATGGAAGCTGCTGTATAGCAATCTGACAGATTTCTATATTAAACAATATCTATACCTTAGCAGTCATGTGTTACTGAATGTTACATTTCCTTTGCTGGACCAACAGTCTAATAAACATATGCGGCAGCAAAAACCTGCCCCAGCTGTATTGCATATGTGGCTATTTGTATCTTAAATACCTAATGTATTCTAATCCTTGCTTCCGGGGTCATGGACTGCAGAATCCGCATAGCCCATAACCGATCGGCAATCCAATGCAGTCTGTTCCTTTTAGGCATCTGTTTGCCTGGCTGGCTGGCATGGATCAGTGAGCGCACATGTGCAAGATTCCCGGCTGAGCACAGAGCTCTCTGTGTTGGAAAGAAAAGGGCAGTGCTGGGTGAGCCAGAGAACCCACCTTCCACCGGCCAGGGAGCCAACTGGGGCACTCGATCACCCTGCCCCCAATAGCACAGAACCTGGCCCAGCAAGCAGCAATGACTCTGTATGTAGCCCTGAATAGACAACAGGTGCCAACCGGCACATTAACGTCCCCATCGGGGTTCCTGCCAGTCTGCTGCCTCTACTTCAAATACTTAATGGGCAGAATTTTTGTGCAAATACAACACTGTCTGCATCGCCCATTCATTATCCTGGTAGAAGCGGCTAGTTGGCAGGGAGAAAGCGCAAGATTCCCCAGTTAGCTCTGGGGAAAGATAGTAAACAACCCAGCTCTGGGGGAAATATGGTGGCACCATTAGGGTCACATAAGAAAATAGCCAAATGTTATTTAAGCACATGAGGGCAATGGGCAATGAGCAATGAGCAATGGGAAATGGGGGTCTGGGTTAAAGATATATATGTTGGTCCATTTTAGTGACCGTTGTCCATCTCCCTCAAGCTGACAGCCCAACTACCTGGCCATGTAGCCCTCTCCAGCCAGTGGAACATTCTGCAACTGAAATATGGAAATATACTCAAGAGGAGCTTGTTTGCATCTGCTGTTGGACAAGGTCAAGCTGCAGCAGAATAACCAGGTGCCACTGCAAAAAGTAGAATACTTTAAATCCTATCTAAGAGCAAACAACTAACAAACACATTCTTATGGGGAGATGATCACAAACCACATTCACCTCAAAGAGTCTCTAATGTCTGTCTACAGTCACCATGCATAAACATATAGCCTGATGTAACTTGAATCAACAGAGTGCACACTAATTCCGTTCATCCCCAAATGACTAACCAGTGTGCATGGCTAACCCCCACCCAAAAAAATACTCTCCACAAGCAAATCCCTCCAGTCCATAACTGATGGAGAGGTAGGCCAATTTACCTGTTAATGCAGCTTCTGTCATGTTCATGGGGTAGCTGTGAAACCGAGGGCTGTTAAAGTGCCTTTACAGTCCTGAAGGAATACATTTGACAAAAAGGGCAAATGTTGAAGCCCTGCTACTGGTTATATAATGTGCTGCAGAAAATGGAGGAGAGGTACATGGGACAGGCATCAGGTCAGCTGCTTGCTGCCTGATTATTGCTGTTGTGTTTACAGTCCCTTTAAAGTGGACCAACACCCACCGCTGATCGGCCCGGGAATCTATAAGATTCCCGGGCTGATCAGCTCCCTGCCCGATCGGGGTGCCCCGCTGTGTGAAACCCCCAGGACGCCCGCAAATCCTAGCTGTTCCTCGTTCCAACGGCGCATGCGCGGGCCGCCGCCGCCTCTCGCGCATCCCTCTAGCAGGGCGCGCACCCGCGCCGGCGGGCACGCTCCGCCGGCGGTGATTGGTGGAGCGAGTCACGTGGGAGCGGGGTCAGGTGAGTTTTTGGGGCTTTCTGGGGGGTTTCACACAGCATGGCACCCCCGATCGGGATGCCCCGCGGAAGTGGACCAACACCCAGGATAGTGCAAATCTTGGGTGTTGGTCCACTTTAAGCCAGCATACATTTCCACCTGATTGGCTTTTCTTTAATCCCATATAGCCTGCGAGCCACACAGCAATGGTCCCCAGGCTAGATGTGGCTCCTGAGCTACAGGTTGGGGATCCCTATTTAAATTTTGACTATCTGACACTAACTGAGTTGAGATGATGAAGCTCTCTACACTTTAGTAAACCACCCCCCTAGCGTGTAAGGACAAATAAAAGCTGCTTTGTGTAGTTGTTGTAAGTTATTGCTTATCATTGCTCTTTGTATTGCTACTATGAACAGCCCGGAGTGTTGCCGCTGCTTTGTGATGCGCACAAGGCAATCTTCAGCAGCAGACATGGCAGAGACTAATCACACTATGGCATTTTAAAGTGTTTCTGATAGACCTCAGGCTATAGGAAGGAATGTACAGGAATGAAACAGGATCTCCTTTCCAAGTGTACTCCCTAGAGACAGACACAGGTTAGCACTAGTTATAAGAATCCATAATGCAATTCACAACTAAGTTATAAATACGTTTCTTAGCCAACCTACACACAGCAAGTAAAGTGGCAATAAATGGGTTAACAAAGAATGTTAGTATGTCACTGGGTGACAAGCTTGACTAGACAAATGCTCTTCAATATCGAGGCCTACAGGTAGACACATGCTAAGATTTCCAGCTGCACATTTGCATCTACACATTCCCCTAGGCCCTGGGTGGAAAAAGAAGCTTAGCGGATGAAGAGCACTTGGATCACGTACAAGGCTTGTTCAGAAAGGCCAGAAAGTGGGGACCAAAATGTCAATGGAAGAAGAGGGACATTCACTTGCAGAGCTATGAAGTAATCATCAGTGTGTGAACCTACGCCAAAATGTATTTTTAGTTTTGAATAGATTGGGCTAGGGTTATAAAAAGTTCAGGGCTCATTTTGCTTCTTGTGACCTAGTTAATGGGATAAACTGTAGAAAGATCATTTAACATACAATCCATGGGCGCCTCACATTGGAGGTTGTTTTGTTTGCCTTGGCCCCATTGTAGAGATCTCCACAAAGGGACCATAGAAAACAAAAATACCTTTTAAAGCAGACCTCCGGTCAAAAAGATTTTAGGGGCCCTTTACCAATTGCCTACACCCTCCCTGAGAAACCCTTTAAGGGATGCCCCTACAGTTAAAAATTCTTATCAAGCCAAAACAGTTGCACATTAATTTCAGGTCCCCCATCAGATGGAGCTCTAATAGGAAAAACAAAGTTTCTTTCCAATGCAGGGTTAACTGATGGTGTGGGGCGGTAGGTTAGGTTAGTTCAGTGACCTTGTGAACCAGAACCCTTCTTGGCTCATTGTTGCCAGGAAAAGTGTAGGTCCACTTTAAAAGAGTTTGTCATTGTATTTATTGCTTACTTTTGTTTTCAAAGGGACATTGCAAGGCGCAATGCTAAACAACCTAAAAATCTGATCACTTTTCAATTAAAAATGGAGTTACAGCTATTATAAACAGCATATAATACAGCATATAAACTGCTTTGGGACTCAGAGCTGCCAGACCACACAATTTATCCATAGCAGACCTAGCATTGGAAACTTTTTGTTAGGAAAGGCCTAGGTCTGTGGGACACTAATCCACCCCCTACCATCATTGCAAAATGATTCAGCCTCCGCATTTGTGTGCAAGCCTTGCTGGGTCCCTGGTGGGACAGAGCTTTAGAAGTACAAAGTACAGTATTTTATGATTATGGAGGCAGTTGTAGCCTAGAGATAAGGATGTGGCTTTGTGACCGGAGGGGGGCAGGTTCAATTACTGGCCATGGGACATGACTGAATTGCTCTTGACCAAGGCATCTAATCCCCCATTTGCTCCCCAGGCAGAGGAGTAGCTAGGCTTTCTGGTACCCAGGGCAAACATTCGAAATGGTGCCCCCGACCTGTTTCCGGCCCCCCTGACCTGCTGCACCTGAGGCAAGTGCCCCCCCCCTGCCCCCCCCTGCTACGCCCCCTCTCCCCAGGCACCGTAATTAGGGCATGTGTACACTCACTGCACAGATGGGTTAAATATAAAGGAAAAACTCTATGTTTGCTCCTACAATGGACATCTATGCCCCCAACAAGCAATTGAAGTAGGGCAGCTTTGTTGAGGGTGCCGGCAGAACATGACATGTCTTGGCACAGAGATTCTATCACTGGTAAACGTGTTACATACAGTGAGCCTTAAGTGTGACACGTGACATCTTTAAAAAAAACTCACATGTTTAGAATCTGCACTCCCCTTTCCACCCCCACATATCTACTTCCTATTTCCTATTCTGCACTCTTCCCAATGTATCCATTACTCAGGAGAAATTGCTGCACAGTGCATCTTGGAGCATAGAGCTCTGATGTGACAGATCTGCCCTGGATTATTCCTTTCCCTTTAACTGCAGCACATTTCCCATTTGACAGCAGAGTACACTTTGGTAGCACTTTTAATGCTGTCTGTAATAGTTGAGTTATGGTAAGAATGAGGGGTGCAGTAGGTCTCAACGGACTGCATACTAGCCATCAATGGTCTACACCATGCACTTTTCCTCTCTGCTTTGTATATGATAAAAATGCAGGAAAGGTTGTACCTAATAAAAGTGCACATTCAGTAGGGTGACAAGTAACACGAACAAATCAATAGCACATAATGTAGATCTGGCTTCAGTGAACTTTAATCAGACTAATTACTTTTATGTACTGCAATTCGCACATTATCACTGCACTTTCTGCCACTTATTAGTCTGGACCCTGAACACAACTCATCTGCACTATTTAAAATGAATCTCTGATTAGGAAACCTAAGCTTAAAAATTAGCACACATAATTTAACTTCGTAATTAATAGCATTTCTCCATATTAGCTATGAGTTTCAGCAACACTTTCTGATGAGATTTTAGATCATGCAAAAAATAAACCGAGTATTAGAAACCTTAGACACACAATACACGTTCATCCCTCCCCTATTATGTGCAGCAACAAACTTGCAAGAGTTTTTAGGTTCCTTAAAATTCATTGAGTTGGCAGATGTGATGTAATTATTTAAACAGATGCTGTTTCCATAGGAGGGTCTCCAAAAAGAGGCACACAAAAAGGATCGTTGAGAAAAGTGTGCTGGAAAAAGTTAAAAATATACACAGAACTCAAAATGTATTTACAGGAGAAAGAATATATATATATATATATATATTCATAAAAATATTTTTGCTAATCTATCCTTATGAAAAAAATCTTTTAAGAAAGTTTTGATCTGTTAAATCTTATTGTTACATTATTACCTTCATATCAGGGACATATACAATAGGTAAAGCAACAGGGATACAGCCATTGTGGTTTCAGTATAAGTGTTGGATTGCAGAGATATCCTGATTCAGCACTCACAGGATGTCTCCCATTCTCCTTTGAACCGAATGCCTAGTGCTTGTACTATGCAGGAGATCTTACCTATCCTTATTAAAGATATGGATATTTCCCATACACACACCTACAGAAAGTCTCATACTCACCGCTCTATGGGGTCAACCCGTTTCAGACGCAGGATTTTAGATCCATGTTGCAAACAGAAATCCCTTGAAAGCTGAGCTATATTCCCTGTGTGCTGAAACTTCAGTCACTGTTTCAGTGTTCCCTTCCCCTCCCGTCTCCTCCTCCTCTTCTCAAACTTATTTTCCTCCCCTCTTTTCCAAGCTCTCATCCCCCTTCTCAGTATCTACCAATCTGTCCATCTGTTTTTCCTAGTTTTCTTTTATCTCTCCTTCCGTTTGTTCTCTGCCCTCCTAATTCTCAACTGCTGTTTTTGAGAAAGTCTCCAAGAATAGTACAAATAACTTTCTCTCAACAGTTATTACTACTAGCAAAGCCCAGAACTGTCCCACATTTAATGAGACTATCCATACTTCAAAGACAAATCCCTCTGTCTGTCCCTTGTTATTTATATATATATATATATATATATATATATATATATATATATGATCCAGCATATATGCCTGTAAAAATACACGTTCCATCTACCTACCAACCAAATTTATTTTTGCCGAGTCTACAATGTATCGGCATAATTACATGAAATCCTATTCTAGAGGATATATATATATATATATATATATATATATATATATATATATATATCTCTTAGCTGGGATCCTGGGAGTATAGAATGACCATTTTACTGAATATGTTTGTGCCCAAGGGTATTCTTATTTGCCAAGAAAGTTATGAAGTGTGTAAAATTTAAATGGAACTAAAAAGGGGCAACTTATTGTTGGATCCATTGTTATTATGGGTATTGAAGTTACAAATAAGAGTAGTGATGGTTGAAAAGATTACATACAATAGTAACAATAGTATTATTAGCAAATTGCTATTTTTTTTTATTCTTTATTTATCAAGTTTAGTAGAAGAAAAGCACTCAAAATGATCGCACATCTACAGCTATATACAGGAGATAATAAGTCTGTATTGCAAAGGTAGGCTTCCTTAAAAAGAGACCTATGTTGCTTTTTAACAGCGTAGGATCTTGAAATTAGATGAGTACGTGTTTCTAACTGTGGGGGGTCCATAGAGCTTTGGACTGTGGGGCATCCCTAATTAAAGTGCTCCCTAGGATGCATTCTCATGGACCAAATCCTGCAATTTTGACTATCCCTATATAATTTAGGATGCCCCGCTACCACTGTCCTCTACCCCCTGCTGCTGTGTTCTACATCCTGCCGCTGTCCTCTACCACTTACCTAAACCCTCCACCCCCTGCCGCTGTCCTCTACCCCCTGCTGCTGTGTTCTACCTCCTGCCGCTGTCCTCTACCACTTACCTAAACCCTCCACCCCCTGCCGCTGTCCTCTACCCCCTGCCACTGTCCTCTAACACTCACCTAACCCCTCCACCCCCTGCCGCTGTCCTCTATCCCCTGCCGCTGTCCTCTACCACTCACCTAACCCCTTCACCCCCTGCCGCTGTCCCCTACCACTCACCTAACCCCTCCATCCCCTGCCGCTGTCCTCTACCTCCTGCTGCTGTCCTCTACCCCGCCACTATCCTTGACACCCTTTCCTTATCTTCTGCCACTCATCTAACCCCTCCAGCCCCTGCCGTTGTCCTCTACCACTCACCTACCCCCTCCACTCCCGGCTGCTTTTCTCTACCACTCTTTCAACCCCTCCACCCCCTGCCAATGTCCTCTACCACTCAGATAACCCCTCCACCCCTACCATTGTCCTCTACTTCTAACCTAACCCCCCACCACTGCTGCTGCCCTCTATCCCCCACTGCCATCCTCTACCACACACCTGAACCCTCCACCCCCTGCCAATGTCCTCTGCCACTCAGATAACCCCTCCACCCCTACCATTGTCCTCTACTTCTAACCTAACCCCCCACCACTGCTGCTGCCCTCTATCCCCCACTGCTGTCCTTTACCACACACCTGACCCCTCCACCCCCTGCTGCTGTCCTCTACCAGTTACCTAACCCCTCCACCCCCTGCGTCTGTCCCCTAACACTCACCTACCCACTCCACCATTGTCCTCCATCACTCACCTAATCCCTCTACTTCTGTCCTCCTCCACTCACCAGGGGCGGCCTTAGGCCCTTGCTCTGTGCAAGGATGGCACCACCCCTCTAGACTACAGGGGAAATACAGAAAAGTGTGAGACAGAGATATCAGGCAAGAAAAACAGCAAGAACGCAGAAAAGGAAATGCTGAGAGTGAGAAAAATGAGAAGTAAGAGTTTGAATAAGCCTAAGCCTAAAAGAAGGAAAACAGAATGTAAAAGAAGGTAAAAAAAGAGAGGATGAAATGTGGAAAAGAGATGGAGGAGAAAAAATAGAAGAGATAGGATGACATAGAAAGTGAGAGAGAAGGAGACTGAAGTAATGTGACAAGAAAAATGAAAACGATGTGCAAATGAGAGCAATATGGAGAAAATGTGAGAAAATAAAAGTGTGGAGTGAAAAATAAGAGATAGAAGGAAGGAAAGGGAGCAAGAAAAAGAAAGCTACAGAGAAAGAAAGAATAAAAATAAAGATATATAAGGAAAAAAAGAAAATGAGAGAGAAAAAAGGAAAGAGAAAAAGAGAGAAAGGGAGAGAAACTGGAAAGAAAAAAATTGGGAAGGTAAAAAGAGGAAGATGTTTAGAAGGTAGATAGGTGACAAGAGAAAAATAGAAAGGAATATATGTATAGAACATGAATAAGGTCAGGGGAAAGAAAAGCTAGGAGAATGAAGGGATCATGAAATAAAAGACAAGTAAGGAGAAAGTAAAAGGAAATGTTAAAAGTAGGAGAAAGCTAAGAAAGAATTATATAGAAATCCAGAAATCACCTAACCCCCTCCACCCCCTGCTGTCTTCTTCCACTCACCAAATCCCTCCTCCCCTGCTGCCATCCTCCACCACCTACATAACCCCTCTACCTCCTGCTGCTGTACTACTTTTTACCTAACCCCCCAATCCCTGTCACTGTCCTCTTCCACTCACCTAACTCCTCCAGCCCCTGTTGCTTTCTTCCTCCACTTACCTAACCCTTCTACCCCCTGCCTCTGTCCTCTACCAGTCACCTAACCCCTCCACCCATGCTGCTGTCCGCCTTCACTCACCTAACCCCTCTACCCCCTGCTGCTCTCCTCTACCGCTTACCAAGCCCCTCCACTCTCTGCTGCTGTCTCTATTGCTGACCTAACCCCTCCACCACCATCACTGTCCTTTACTGCTCACCTAACCATGCCACTGTCCTCTACCACTCACCTAACCTCTACAACCCCTGTCACTGTGCTCTACTGTTCACCTAACCCCTGCTGCCATCCTCCATCACTTACCTGACCCCTCAACCTCCTGCTGCAGTCATCTACTTTTCACCTTACCCCTCCACCCCCTGCTGCTCTCCTCTTCCACTCACTTAACCCCTCCTACCCTGCTGCTGTTATCCACCACTTACCTAACCCCTCCACCTCCTGCCACTGTCCTCTACCACTGACTTAATCCTCCAACTCCTGCCACTGTCCTCCACTGCTCTCCTAACCCCTCCACCCCTGTCAATGTCCTTTACTGCTCACCTAATCCTGCCTTCCCCTGCCAGTGTCCTCTACTATCCACCTAACCCCACCAAACCTTGTCACTGTCCATTTACCTAGCTAATTTAGGTAGATACATACCTTTTCCTTTCACGATCTGTCTATGAAGTTCCAGGTCTATGAAGTTCCAGGTCCTCCTGGAGTTAGGATTTGGGGGTGTGTCATGCTGTGACCAGGGGGCAGGGCTTTATTACAAAATAAATTGCCCGCTTATTCTCTCCCCCTTCTTCTCATCTTCAAAAGTTTAGAGATATGCTTCTCACGAGGCGCCACACCTCTCCCATAATGCCACTGTTCCAACCACTTCAGTGTGAGTACTCTTTATTACCACTGGCTTCAACCAATTGGGTGTGAGTACTCATTAATACCACTTGCTCTAAAACAAATGGTGTGTAGGCACTATTTAATACCACTTGCTCGAACCACTTGGGTGTGAGTACTCTTCAATGCCACTAGCTCAAACCACTTGCTCAAACCACTCCAAAAATGGGTGATTTTAGGGCATGCCAAAAGATATGATAAAAGATGCCCTTTGATCGGTGACAGGGCCAACACAACGGAGACTGTAGAGGAAAAAGGTGTGCAGTTTGTCGGGGGGGGGGGGGGGGTAATAATGTGAGGTGTTTATAGTTAGCTTCCTGTATTTTGGTGGCTTTTAAGCTTTATGTGTAAAATGGAAAATACTATCCCACTGGGCTTCTGAGACCTCACTCTCTGTGACAGCGGCTCAGCATATTTAATTGCCGGGGTCTGAGCCCTGCTACTATTTGATTACTGGAACTTTTTGAAAGGTTTTTACTCGAGCGACAGAAGAAGCTCCAACCAGCGCATATCTAGGAGCTTTTATTTAGAACAGAACTTTTTACTTGAAGTTTATGTATGCGGAGTAGACACTCTGCCGAGGAGATGCTATGCGTGGCTTAGAGGACTTGCCGTCTCCAATTAGGATATAATCATCTGTAATCCTCTATCCATTTTATGTGGAATTTTTATCTATCTTATCAATAAAGAAGTTGAATGTGGATACCATGGAGAAGAACATCGAATGAGTTATTTTGCAATCCTTCTACTGAAAGTGGCCCAGGTCAGGTATTAACCACTGGGCCTGGCGGGTAAGTCCCATTCCCCATTCTTATTTATGATTGTTTTTCAGACAAGTTAAAGGATTTGGGTAAAACACACCCTGACTGCAAAAGTTGAATTTAATAGTATTCTCTTTGCAGTAACATAAAAATATGGATACAACAATATGAAAAAGTTTTAAAGCAACAGGATAAGATTAATCCATATCTTTTATCCTGATAATTTGAGTATCCCACACAAAGAGCGCGCCTGAAGATAAACAGGCATAGAGCAACTAGTTTGTTTTATGCTTCTCTGATCTATCCTTTTTCACTTCTGAGAAGAATCTGCCCAGCTCTAACTCCTATTCCTTGGAAGCGTGCCATCTCTGACAGGTATGGCGATAGCATGGAGTATAATTGAGAGATTGTCCCCTTTAGAGAAATTGTGGTGCACAATAGTTTCTAGGGATTAGCACCAAACTTTGCAAGTTTGGGTCCCTGAACCTACTCAAATTGAAATCCATGTGCATGTTCAGCGCTTGACCCGAACCTGAAAGAAAACTGATCAGTGGGGTCCTCGTCACGTTGATCAGGCTGGCGCTCTAGTCTAGTGAAGTAGTAAGGGAATGATGCTACTAGCTGCTGCTGTGGGTGAGGGATGGATATGGCTTTCTTTTCTTTTACTAAAACTGTCCTTGTAGAGGCATTTGTATAGGAAAGGCGGCTGAAGTGAGGACTAGATAGGTTGTTAAGCACACTATTGTAATTTTCAGGATATTTAAATAGGGAAAGTAGCTGAAATCAGGACTAGATAGGTTATTAAGTACACTATTGTCCTGTTCAGGACAAATCTTTTAGGGAAAGCAGCTGGAGTAAGGGCTAGATTGGTTGGGTGTCAGTACCCTTTAATACCACTAGCTATAAACCACCTGGGTGTGAGAACTTTTTTAATACCACTTGCTCCAACCTGTTGGGTTTAAGAAATCTTTAATGCCACTGCTCCAACCACTTGGGTGTGAGTACTTTATTACCACTGGCTTCAACCAAATAGTTGTGGGTACTCCTTAATACCACTTGCTTTAAACAACTGGTGTGTCAGTACTCTTTAATACCACTAGCTCAAACTACTTGGATATCAGTACTCTTCCATACCAATTGTTATTGAAGTATCCACTGGGTCAGGGTAGTTAGGGCCCTCTTAAAAAAAAAAATCCTTTTTTGTGCAGTGTCCACTGGTTCAAACTGCGTGGCAGTACTCTTTAATAGCACTTGCTCCAACCACTTGGGTGTCAGTACTCTTTAATACATTTTGTGTTGTGTCCACTGGTTCAAACCTCTTGGGTGTCAGTACTCTTCAATAGCACTTGCTCCACTTGCTCCAACCACTTGGGTGTGAGTACTCATTACTAATACCAATTGTTCAAACCACTTGGGGGTCACTGCTTTTTAAAACCTATTGTTCAAGCCATTTTGGGGTCAATGCTGCTTAATACCAATTGTTCAAACCACTTGGGGGTCACTGCGCTTTAATACCAATTGCTCAAACCAATTGGGGTCACTTCTCTGTTATACATGTTGTTCAAAGCATTTGGGGGTCACTGTTCTGTAATAACTAAATTGTTCAAGCCCCGTGGGGGTCACTGCTGTGTAATACCAATTGTTCAGGCCAATTAGGGGTCAATGCTCTTTAATACCAATTTTTCAAACCACTTGAGGGCCACTGTGATTTAATACCAATTGTTCAAACCACCTGGGGGTTACTGTTCTCTAATACCAATTGTTCTGGCCACTTGGGGGTCTCTGATCTGTAACTTAAATTGTTCAGGCCATTTGGGGGGGTCACTGTTCTGTAATACCAGTTGTTTAACCACTTGGGGGTCACTGCTCTATAATATCAATTATTAAAGGAGTAGCCACTGGTTCAGGCCACGTGCATGTCAGTGCTGTTTAATTTAATTTTAATTATTTGTGGGCACATCTGGCATAATACTTATTGTTATATATTGCTTATATAAGCAATTAAATTGTGGCACATCTGGCATTAGACCCTTTCAGGCTTGGATAAACTATTTTATTGTTGGCACACCCTTCATTACAACTTACTGGACTATGATGCACACCATGCATTATATAAAGAGTTACACATGAAGATTTCAAAGTGCATTGTTATCTGTAGATGACAACGTAAAGATACTGTTCACCCATAATGTCTTCAACATGGATGTTGGAAGCTAAAATTTACAGACACCTAATGTAGGGAGATTATATATACCAAAACAGTGCCTTGAAGGTAATGAATGGGTGCTTAAGAATAACTTTCATATTGAGAAGTTACATGACTCGTACTTGAACATACCATTCATATACTCTTTTACAACTCCCATTTTCATTTTATGTTCAGTTTCTTTCCTTATTCCGTAAGCCCCTCAGAACTGGTTTATTAAGGAAGGAAGAAGAAATTGATGTAACCAAAAAATTCCTTCTCATATTCTCTTTACTCCATTAAATGCAAGAGTTTGTAGGATCATAATATGAAAATTGGATTTTCTATATATATTTCTATATTCTATATCTATATATATTACATTTGGAAGCTCCACAACATTGGCAATGTTCAAGAATGTCACTTAAAAGTTCTTCAAGTCACAGACATATATATAGAAATTGCTATCAAACTTGATGAAGTCCACTAAAGGTTTGGTTTCCACTTGATGAATTACCATGCCTGTACTTTTTGAGCCATCTTCTTTAGCATATTGTTTCCCATCTAGGCTGTCCACAACCTCTCCTGGTTCCCTTTTTCACTGGAGGAGAATCATTAGAGTCAGGCATGATGCGAAGATCTCCTTCTTTATCACCATCTAAAAGCTGATACATGTACAGAACATGGTCTTTTTCATACGTTATATAAAACCATGTGTTCATGATTGGTGCTCTGGCTAAAACTTTCCCTTGCCATTTAACTTTGGAACTGTTTCTGTTTCAATGTTATGTTCCACAGCTTTACCAATAATTGTGTCAACCAAATGGGCATAGTTTCTCCTGGATGAAGCAACTTTGTCTGGAAGTACTTCAAGAGCAAACACCCTTTCATCCCTGTGGAGTTCTAGTCCATAAACACAGTCAAACCACAGTCAAATCATATTTAAAAAGGTAGAGGGAAGGGTTGACTGGTACTTGATCTACAACAGATCTTTTCTATTGTGTTATTGGGCGACTGCCTTCTTTCTAACCATGTTTCTCCAAGGGGGATACCGGCAAGTGATCAAAGATCATAAAGGATTTGGCCTAGGGTTTGGGCAGATCGGGCCACAATGCACAGAGGCAGGAAACCCAGCAGAACTTCCTGTTTGCTGGCTACCTGCAGGTCCATAGGATGTTATTTGTGGTAATTTTACCATGGAAGGAGGGATGCATTTGAACATTGTCTCTTCTAAGGGTGTTGGACCAATTTAAGGAACCAAGCGCTTTTCACAACTTTGTGGGGATAACCTCAAGCAGAGCCACAGTGTTCACAAGCTTGAATAAGAAGTGTGACACATGCTGGCTCTTACAAAACTGTGGGATAATAACATTGGGTATGTGACAATAACAGAGATTAAAGCAGATATTTATATAAAAGGTCAAAGGCCCAAACACAGAATCATGTAGGTAGATCACAGAACAATGCTACAGCTACAGAGGTCTGAAGGCCCAAAAAATGGAACTGGTTTCGGTGCAGTAACGAGATAGCAGGAATAAGGTGGACTGGAAAAAATACATAAAACATCAGCCTCACTGCAGCACAACATGGCTGACAATGCACTAGGGGTACTGACAAAAGGGGCGCAATGAGAAACTGGGGAGAGATAGGGACCAAATAACACATGGGGATAGACAATTACATAACATTAAGCCAAATAAGAAACTAAGGTGGGGTGGGTTGCCATGCTGGACTGAGCATGCACAAGATTCTCTCTCCCAGCAACATTAGCTTTTTCTTCCACTTTTCACCCAAAAAACTCTACTTTGCCCTTCATGGGAGATAGGACTGACTAGAGGCTCCTGAGCCATCTTGCAAACAGATCTTACCCGGTTTTTTACTAAGCAACCGGAGCATGATGGAGATTCCAAGAATCTCAACAAGCAGGGTGAATACTCTGATTCCAGCCATCCCAACACATCAAGAAGTCCCTCTCTTGATCATACTCTGCATGAGATCTGGGGACGCCCATGAGAGAGGACCTCGCAGCCATGTCCCAGACACTGAGCACTATACTCACTGAGGAGGTGAGACAGCTAGGAAGCGACCTGAAGGTTATGGACAGCAGACATAATTTTGGCACACAAAAATATACACATTCAAAAATGCCATCAAAAGTGTACTTTACCTTTAAGCCTCTTAAGTGTGTACAGTAGCAAGAGTGTGGTGAATAAGTTAGTCAGTAAAGCAGTTTATGAAATCACTGTCCTTTTTCTATGAATTATAGAAGACAGCCCACCAAGAGAGATAAATTGCTTGCCAGTAAATGTTTGGCTGACCAGGAAATTAAGAGATTTGCTGCTTAGATTGGTTTCTGAAGAAAGTATCACACTAATATCTAGATACACTGACTCAAATTAATACATGATTCTGAAATTCTGATAATTGTAAGCTCCCAGCAAACCTCCTCCTCCTGACATTACACAGTTAATCTAGGAATTTAGAAAAAAAATAAAAACTCATTCTACTGTTAGTCGCGCTGCTTTTCTTGGATGCTGTCTGCAGATTCTGAAAAAAAGATTAATGCGGCAGGCTATGGGCAACACAGACCTGTCCATCAAAAGGGGGCTGAGCTGCCTTCCTTCTGCTTGCTGACTCAATGAATCCTCACTATAGCTCCAGGAGTAAATGTGACAACAACTTGTAGAGCAGAGTAATATCCTAGCACTATGTTTAATCCCTAAAGAAAGCACATCACCCTGAGCAGCCAACTTACATCCATCATCTCGCGTTCATACAACAGTGACTCCATTCTTGAAGTGTAGCACCAGTCAGAACTATAATTCACATTTTTATAGGAATTCAGCCATTTAGTTGTTTGTTATTGATTGTATATAAAACATTTTATAATTTAATTGGTAATATCACTGCTAATATAAATTTCATGTTTCTTCACTTCAGCAGCCATAAACTATAGGGCCTATAAAAAGTATTCCCTCCATTGGACATTTCACCATGTTTTCCCATAGGACATTGAGTCACTGCAAATTTAATTTGTTGGTTTTATTAAACTTGTCAAAAGAAATAGCTACCGTCATGTCTAGGTTAAAGCTCTGCAAGGTGATTTCAACTAAGTACAAAAAAATAAATCAAAATGATTACCATTTTAAGTCACTATTTAGAAGAAGCACCTTCAGCAACAATTACAGCTGTAGGTCAGCATGGATATAGCTGTCATTGCTTCCAGCTTTTCTTTTTGTAAAAATGTTCAAGCTCTGAGATGATGAGTGGAGCCCTTTAAATTCCAGTCATTACACTGCCATCTATGCACTGACTTGTAAACCCCATTAAGTTGGACTAGCTTTATCATTTATGTCATTGTTTCATAATAAACAATCCAATTTAATTAGAGGGGCCCGCCGCATTTCTCCAAACTCTAATGAATGTACTGAATTTCAATTTCCATTTTAATTGGGGTATGAGGTGAAGCAGTTCTACAGGTGCAGTGCAGTTAGAGAAATCCCATGAGTTAGAGAAATCCTATATTGAAGCAAATATACGGGGACCCTAGGGGGTTTCACTACACCGGAGAGGGGGATACAGGATTTGATCCTCTTTCAATAGTGTATAACAACTATAATTATAATTACAGAACATAGAAGAAGGGAATATTAATGAGTGGAAACCACAGAGACCGGGGGAAAAATTAACAGTAGACGACATTCATAATACGAAACGGCAGAGACTACTTGTCTAATATTTGTCTCAAAAAGGTCAAACAGAAAGGAGGAGGTGAGCAAACAATGTAGTAAACAGCTGTCCACAGAAACAAACACTGGGTAAACAAATTTGTTTGTACGCATACTTAACTTACCCTTTCCAACTCACTGAATGAAACCCCCCTACTATGGTGCTGGTTTGCAGCTGTAGCTGATTGGCATGAAGCCACAGCCTCACAAATACCTTCCAGCATCCCTTTCCCTGCTAGTGTTATTTGCATGGTTGAATTACTCTAAAGGGATGTACCAGTCAAACTTTAAAATCATTCAAGTCATTAAAGTGTATTTTCACTACCCTTGTGATAGGTCTATTTACAAGGGGCAGCCTGATTTGGGATGGGCCGATATGTGAAACCGCCCAGATGGCCTACACATCTCACCTTTCCACCGTTCCAATGGTGCATGCGTGGGCTCTCCTCCAATCAGTAATATATTCTGTGTGTACTATGGTACACACAAGAGGTGGGTCTATCTTAATGGCTGGGTGCGGATGCAGTCATGGGACCACTGGAAAATGAGTGATTGTCGGCTTGTATGGTGGATTCACAAAGTGGGGAATACCACATTGGACAGTATTTTAGACGCACTTTAAGTTTTGGGAGGGGAAGGATTTTTACATTTGAGATGTCTTTTCTGGCAAATTGCATAAGAAAAGCCACAATTGCTAGGGGGAATGCTAATGATGAAAATGTTAGTGCCTAGTGGACTAGTGGGTGAGTCTATTGCCTTCTTGCTGCATCTGTCTCCTCCTGACCTTTGCAGGTCTTAGATATCGCCAAATGTCATTTTATTTTTTTCTTGTAAAATTGTTTTTCATGTCTTCTTTTGCTTACCAATTTGTAACTTGGACAGCAGCAACTAAAACGAAGCTTTAAATGCACTGTAAAGTTTGTCCTCTTTGTCCCCAGCAGTGATATAACTATGTCCTAAGATCGAGAATCATGCCCCACACACCCCAACAAATGGTCGCCCCTGCTCCATAAGTTTAAAGTGACTGACCACACCAGTTCCATCACTTCAATGGAGGGAACATTCCAAGGCCTGCAATGCCCTGTCCATGGCAGTGAATGTGTAGGCATGCTAGAGTCACTGTGAGGTGAGTGGCGGCCTAACAATAGCCTCGATTCAGACACATTCGTTTGGACTTTCATAGCTGTCTGTGCATGTTTTTGTGTGTGTTTGTCATTTTTTGGGGATTTTACGTTCGTTTTTCCATTCATGTTCGCTCCCGCTAATGCGTATATGCTCTTTCGATGAACGGAACTAAATCGGATCATTTGCGTTAGTTCGGATAATTTTCCCATCAAAATCTGATTTGCGTTCGTTTAGATAACTTACGTTATTGGTATGGGCTTGTGTCTCATTCAGAGAGCTGATTGCCGAGGGACCACCACCCTATAAAACGGTTTCATTTGCGGTCCACTTATGGGACCATTTTGCACATGTCGCCTACATGCCCAACGTCATGGGTGCGATTGATTGCACCCACGTTGCATTGGTCCCTCCTGCAGCCGACGAGTACATCTATAGGTAAGTTAAATCGGTCATTTTGTTATATAGTTTAGACAAACTGTATTGTAACTATCTATTAATCTCTCCTTGTAAAGTGTCCCTGTGAAACAGCTTACAGTGTATACCTTAATCCCTCCTTTTAAATTGTCCCTGTGAAACAGCTTACAGTGTATAGCTTAATCCCTCCTCGTAAAGTGTCCCTGTGCCCCATTTGACCATGTATAGCTTAATCCCTCCTTGTAAAGTGTCCCGGTGCCCCATTTGACCGTGTATAGCTTAATCCCTCCTTGTAAAGTGTCCCTGTGCCCCATTTGACCATGTATAGCTTAATCCCTCCTTGTAAAGTGTCCCGGTGCCCCATTTGACCGTGTATAGCTTAATCCCTCCTTGTAAATTGTCCCTGTGAAACATATTACAGTGTATAGCTTAATCCCTCCTTGTAAAGTGTCCCTGTGACCCATTTGACCGTGTATAGCTTAATCCCTCCTTGTAAAGTGTCCCTGTGAAACAGCTTACAGTGTATAGCTTAATCCCTCCTTGTAAAGTGTCCCTGTGACCCATTTGACCGTGTATAGCTTAATCCCTCCTTGTAAAGTGTCCCTGTGAAACAGCTTACAGTGTATAGCTTAATCCCTCCTTGTAAAGTGTGCCTGTGACCCATTTGACCGTGCATAGCTTAATCCCTCCTTGTAAAGTGTCTCGGTGTCCCATTTGACCGTGTATAGCTTAATCCCTCCTTGTAAAGTGTCCCCGTGAAACAGCTTACAGTGTATAGCTTAATCCCTCCTTCTAAAGTGTCCCGGTGCCCCATTTGACCGTGTATACCTTCAGCAATGTTTTTAATGTAGGCCTTAGCCAAACATTTTAATGTGGACCTTAATTAGTCATTCGAATGTTATTCTTTATTTTATCAAACATACATATACTTTTTGGGTTTCAATCTACTAATGTACTTAGTTAGTGTTATTTGTATTGTCCAACATGTTTTTTGGAGGGTATTAGGAGTTAGTGTTTGAGTAGTTTACCTTGCCTTGCTAATATTGTTTTTTTCCCTTTTTTTCCCAGGAACCGCAAAAGGAGCCACTCACTGAATGTCCAAGCAGTGGTGGCCCCGGACATGCGGTTCCTTAGCGTGCTCGCCGGGTTTCCAGGCTCATCGCATGACGCGTACATCTTGCGGAGATCAGGATTATACCATCGGTTTGAGTCTGGAGAATTCTCAGGTGGATGGCTCCTTGGTAAGTTTGCGCAAATTACGTCATTCCATTTTCACTGTATGCCTATGAATATAGTTGATGACCCATGTCTTAACCTATGGCTGTTTTGACCCCTTGATGACAGGTTCAACCGGACCTTAACCATGATCTTTAGCAAAGCACAAACCCTTAAAAACTGATTCCCCAGCATTTCCAAATAATATATTTCTAGTTTCTAGTAGCTTACTTATTATTCTTTCCCCCACTCGGCTGCAATTCTGTGCTTGACTTTATGATAGGGTTGACGCCATCTCAGATGCATGACACTTACTGAGGAGAGTAGAGCGGGATAAAGTGCAGGGAGCGGGTTAGAGCTGTGCTTTGCTCAGACAAAGCAGAGCTGGGAGTCCTGAAAAGGTCAGACATCCCAGAATGCAGAGCAGCACAGTCATAAACCACTTCCTGTTTGCAGCCTGCCTGATTTGCCCTGAGCCGCCATCTTGGATGTTTAAAGGCCCATAACATGCAGTAGATGGTGTTAGGATGTTTTTTTACGTGAGAAATCTGTATGTACAGGGTGTGGCTAACATAAAAGATAGGCTCTTAGGGTGAGCGACCGATTGGAATTACATTTTTGTTTGGAATGTGTAATTGATGTTTTTTCTTATTCTTTCAGGGGATTCCGGCTATCTGCTTCATCCCTGACTGATGACGCCCGTCCTTCGACCACAGAATGCAGCCCAGAAGGCCTAAAATCGGGCGCACCTCAAGACCCGGGTCATTGTGGAGAGGGCCCTTGGCCTGTTAAAAACCTTTTTTCGGTGTTTGGACCATACCGGGGGTGCACTCCAGTATGACCCCAACAAGGTCATAGACACCATACTGCCTGCATACTTTGCCATAATTCAGCGTTTCCCCCGGTATGTGGATCTGCCCCCCTCTCCACCCAGCCAGGACCCAAAAGAGAACTACCGTGGCACACCTAGTGCCTCTGGCCAAGCTGTTTTGGGCCAACTTGATAACCACCCATTTTGCATAATTTCTTTTTCATTTGTTTGTTTGCTGAATTGAATTGTTTATTCTGACTTTGATTTGCCTTTGTGAAAGCTTTTTTAATTTGTTACAAATAATTAGTAATGGATTAATTGCTAAAATATTGACACCTTATTAGAGCCTCATGCAGTTTATTTTTGCATGTTTGTTTTGAAAAACCTTCAGCAATCTCAAAATAACCCAAACATTATTGCATCAACTTAGTCAACAACAGCTAAAGTCACATTCTATATATTTTATTGAAATATGAAAATTTGGAGTTGAAGGGCACTCACAGACTTCATGTACATATTTAGTACAACAGAAATATACATTGGTGCAGACTCATGGCACCTAGCAATTGGCCACATCCAGGAGTTGTAAAGTAACGCACTCCAGGCAGAAGTTTCAATTACCAACAACATAAACATACATAAGGAGCAACCATTTGCATGTGAATATTTGGCCAGTAATACATAGGGCCACATACACACCCTCTCCTGCTTGGCCACATTTGCCACAGGCACAGGTGGAATGCAGCCATACCTATGCCACATCCACGCCTGTAAGTTAGTCACCCACCCAAACAATAACCCCCAGTCTGAATACCAGTCCAGTCCAATATTTGCCATGGTCCAAGGTAGTAGTTTCCCAGCCAAGAATGTCCCCCAATCTTGCCAACAAACAGGATGAGCCAGACACAATTTTATTAGGCCCAAGCCTGCAGCGTGGCAGCTTGAGCGGCAGCTTCAGTGAGGCTTTAGCTCAGGCATTGGCTAGTGGGGTATCTCAGCACTCTAATGAGCTATATGGGCGACATTCAAAATCATACAAGCAAAGCCATAAAAAAGGCAATCTTGGTAGCGATCACCAGACAGGTCAATACAGTGGGGATATAGAGGAAAGATGTGGAAGATACAGGTCAAATAGCTGTTAATATGGATTTTGCCCATAAAACCCTGGTGGTGGGCCTTGGAGGTGTCCCATCCCCTGGGCATGTGTGGCATTCATAATCTGCCACTGTTCCAACATGTGTCTATTGCTTGTTCTAACTTCCTCGAGCATGGCAGTGAAATTATTAATTAAGGTGGCCATGTGGCTGTTGCTCGTCCTAAATTCAGTCAGCATGGTGGTAAATGTATTATTTAATGTCTCTAATTGTGCAGTAAGCTGCTCTGCGGTTCTTTGAGTCACCTGCCAAAAGTAACGGCTGTCATGGCACCACACTGACTCCAGAATTTGCACGCGCCTCCCCTGGGAAACTGGTCGACGTTGATGACTACGTCTAACAATTCCCCCGGGTTTGAGCGCCTGCAGATGCTGGACCTCTAGGGCGAGCAAGAGTCGCAGATGTGCTCAGCAAATCCTCTGCAGCAGAGCTACCACTAGGAACTGTAGGCTCAGTCCACGATGGGCTGGCAGCATGCGTCCAGCTTCACTCTGCTGCAGAGGATTTGGTGCAGTAGCATGTTGGGACAGTGGCAGATTAGGTTCCAGGGGGGTCAGTTCTGAAGGTCCCATCAAGCTGGCATCCTCCTCCATCTCCTGGACTTCCTCCATCAGTGTGTGGGTCTGTTGGGACATGTGCAAAAAAAGGTTCAGTTTGGGCCCTAAATATATTTATTATGCAAATTAGTCATGTGCATTTACATGCATCAGCAGTTTCATCAAAGTCCACTTACCCTATATATCTGTTCCTAGGTCCTAGGCAGCACGGAAGTAGACGGCGTGGTCAAACTGGATGGGGTTTCCACACTTGCAAAGGTTTAATGCTGGGCTGTGTTTAAAAGAAAAAGGCATATAAACACACAAAAATCCATTGATGATCTGGATTACTACATATGCTTTAAAAAACAAGTGGCCAAGCAGGAATGCAAACTCCAACAGCGGGACAAGGTGTCCTTCACTATGAATGTCAGTATCTGTTATATGTATGCCTCACCCTGTACATACACATTGGTCACTTTAAATAGTCCAAACATGCATGTACTGCATGTTATGAGGCTTAACACATCCCTAAAGGGCCATTAGGGGCCCACACTCAGCTTGCAAATTGCATTTGTTTTCAGAGTATACTGGTGGGCATTCTTCCTATGTAGACCTTTCCCTGACCCCAGATCAAGTATTTAAGACCAAAGCACAGCTAAAAGCCAAGTGGTATAAAGACAAAGAAGGAAGTGTTGTATATGATTGACTAGATTCACATAACAGGCAGTGCTTTGCTAAGATAAAGACTTTAATAGTGACCATAAATACTGTCCAAGGTCGTGTATGGGCTGCAAACCTTTAAACTGACCATTCCGCAGACATTAAACACCCAGCTAAAACTGTAACCTCCCCTCAAAGCCACTCCCTAGGGGCATGTGTTCATATCTGCCTGTGAGCCTCATTTCACACGTTTAAAACATTTCACATACAAACTAACATTACTAACCTGCAGGAATGGTAGGGATGTCCGTGTCCTGTCTGCCAGAGAGGCCCTCTAATGCGACGGGGTGTATCAACGCCAGCACCATCTCCTCAGCTAGTGTATACTGTAATTTTGTGGGGAAGCCTCCGCCAGTTTGTAAGCTGAAAAATAGAGGTTGCCAAATTTAGGGCATTTTGGTCAATACAACAAGCAGAAAAATGCACAACTCAAATATGTACCTGTAATTGCGCCGTTTATTCTGTTTCTTCCGCGCTGCATACTTCAGGTCAGATATTTTGCGTTGTATCTGCTCCACATCTTTAAGCTCCTCCCCCGCTGCATTGACCTGTCAAGTGAGCTCCTCCAAGATTTGTGTCTTTCTCATTTTGCTTGTAGATTTTGAATGTCGCCCATATAGCTCGTCATAATGGAGTGTGAGCCCACTTGCCAATGCGAGAGTCTGAGCCTCACCAAACCTGCCACTCAACTGTCCTCACCGCAATGTTCGGCCTATTGCTTGCTGTTCTGGCTCATCTCTGTATGTTGGCAATTTGGGTGACTTTCTGGGCTGCCTCTGTGGTGAGGAAATGTGCGACATGTGACTTGAGAACGAATGGACTGGACTTGCAATCGGACTGGGGGTCCTTGCCTGGATGGCCACCGAGCTTCCAGGCGTTGACGTGGCATATATATCGGTGCTTGCCACCTGTGCCGGTGGCAAATGTGGCCGAGGAGGAGAGGGTGTGCTTGGGGGGGGGGCTTCGGGCCCTGTGGCTCTTTGTGGCCTTGCCACTTGTGCTTCTTTGCCCATGTGAGGTACTGGCACGTGGATCAGGAGAGGCAGTGCTGGCTGGGCTTGGGCTTTGGGCCCTGTGGCCTTGCCACTTGTGCTTCTATGCCCATAGGTTTGGCCACGTGGAGCAGGAGAGGCAGTGCTGGCTGGGCTGGGGCTTCGGGCCCTGTGGCTCTTTGTGGCCTTGCCACTTGTGCTTCTATGCCCATGGGAGGTTTGGCCACGTGGAGCTGGAGAGGTAGTGCTGTCTGGGCTGGGGCTTTGGACCCTGTCCCTCTTACTGGCCTTGTCACTTGTGCTCCTTATTTTATTCTTAGCTGCTCACTCCTTGGCTTTGGTGGTTGGTTTGGGTTTTGTGGCTATGGGGGCCAATGTCGCCTTGGGTTGGCCACTTTGGCTGCGCATTTCCCGCACCTTGGGAGTAGGTAGTTCTGACTGAGTGGTCGGACGTGAGGAAGAAGGCTCCTCATGCCGCTCGGGCCTTTTGCTGCTGGCCTCCTTGTCTGGTGTGGCCTTAGCGATGGCTTTTTCGGTGGCATGCTGAAAATCTCAAAGAGAATGAGCTGTGTGTCCAGGACCCTTTAAATACTAATACCTGGGTATGACGCGTGCGTACGGCCGTTCGTACGGCCGTGCGGAACCCGGAAACCGCTGGGGCATTACTTATCTGCTGCGGACAAGAAACAAGATGGCGCCCACGATCTTTACCCGCCAACAACAAGAGCTGATTATGCTCGTAAGTGTATTGTAAGGATTTGATTTGCCATCTAAATGCATGCCTAGGCCTTAAGGAAGCGTATGGAAGAAACTGTTGTTTTTAAAAGTTTGTAAAACTCCGTGCCAAACAGAAGTTAGTGCGCACATGTGCAAACCTAGTCACTTCTATCTAGAAGGAGAGTTTAAGGCTAGAAATGTGTTTGGGAATGTCATTTAGTCAACTGATAGGATTGTGACAGATATTTGTATGCAGTTTGATCTAACAACTATTTCTATTTTGTGTTTTTAGGCGATGCTTCAGCGCAGGTACGACTATCTGCCCAACGCGTTTGAGAAGAGGAACGTCACCCTGGAGATTGTTTCCAGGATCCAGCAGGAGACGGACACCATCTTCACCCATACGCAGATCATGCAGCATTGGTCGGACCTCCATTTCCCAAGTAAGTACATAGCGATTGCATGCTATATGTAACCAATACCGAAGGTAGGCCTTTATTTAAAAATGCTTTTCTTCTCTAGTGCTGGAAATGGAGTACCGAATCCGACGCACACGGAGGTGCACAGGCCGACCAGTGCTGCATGAATCTGCAGCAGAAAGTGAAGGTGGTGTATCTCCAGGACGACGTTCCTACCCCTCCTCTGTAGCGGCCTCCGATCAGCTTCAGAAGATGGGTGATGTCACACACACATTCAAATTGTCATTTGCTTACTGTTGACTCAGACATTCAAAGTGACCCTATTTGACATGTCTCGGCCACCAACGAATTAAGTTGTAATGTAATTATTTTGAGTATGTGGAAATTGACATGATCACCAAGATACCTAAAGCCATAGACAATGGCATTAGCATAATGACATTTGGTCTCTTCCTTTGATTAATTCCTTAGCGTAATGACATATGGCCTCTTCCTTTGATTAATTCCTTAGCATAATGACATATGGCCTCTTCCTTTGATTAATTCCTTAGCATAATGAAATATGGCCTCTTCCTTTGATTAATTCCTTAGCATAATGACATATGGCCTCATGAGTTAGCTTGCAACCTAATAAACATTCCATACACAGCTGTTAAACATGTATTTGCCAACAAATAATGTAGTTTTCTTTTATATACAGGGACCACACGTGCCAGAGTGGCACAAATGAGTGCCAGGGTCCTTCAGTTGGTGGCCGAGATGCATGAGCTGCGCAACTCGCTGGGGACCACAGATCAAGAAGAATAATGTTCTGGGTCCTGCCATTGCATTGCATATATTTCAAAAAATTGTTTAGATTTTTTAAATAAATTTTACATTTTTTATACTTATAGTTTAAAAAAAAATTAAAGTTGTACCATTTTAAAACAAAACGTTTTTAAAAAAATGCAAAAACAAAATGCCAGTTCAAATTAAAAAAAAAAATGATTCTGTGTGATTTACTTTTAGAAATACATTTATTAATGGTTGGTTACCACAAAACGAATGAAAAAAGAAAATTCAGATATGAAGATTCGCCTGACCGCAAAGTGATTTAGGTAGGTTTTTGCCATGGGAAATGCAAGAATATACTGACCGCAAAGTGATTTAGGTAAGTTTTAGGGGTGGGAAGTGCAAGAATATACTGACCGCGAAGTGATTTAGGTAGGTTTTAGGGGTGGGAAATGCAAGAAGAATGAGACCGCAAAGTGATTTTGGTAGGTTTTTGCGGTGGGAAATGCAAGAAGAACGAGACCGCAAAGTGATTTAGGTAGGTTTTTGCGGTGGGAAATGCAAGAATATACTGACCGCTAAGTGATTTAGGGAAGTTTTAGGGGTGGGAAATGCAAGAATATACTGACCATGAAGTGATTTAGGTACGTTTTAGGGGTGGGAAATGCAAGAATATACTGACCGCGAAGTGATTTAGGTAAGTTTTAGGGGTGGGAAATGCAAGAAGAATGAGAGCCCGAAGTGATTTAGTTAAGCATTGTAGCAAAATTTAGTGAACCAAATATGTAGGCGAGCACATTAATGAGTTAAGTTTGTAGTGCGCAGGCGTAAGATCGTAAGGATTTTCGTCTGGACGATAATTTATTGTAAAAGGAAGTCAGAATCTAACGGGAAACGTAAATGATTCGTGGGAGGAGATGATGGAAAAAGGGCAAAAACGAAAGCCTACGTTGTAACATGAGTAACATAAACGGAAATCGAAAGCTGAAAAATTAATTCTTGTTGGCATATGAACGGACAAAGACTTTACAGAAGGCTTGCGATGCGTGCTTAGAATCACTGGTACACTCATACGAGAGCGGGAAAATTAAAAAAAAAAAAACAGATCGACAAAAAAACAAAAGTATTTTTTTGTCTCTCTGAATCAACCCTAATGTGCTAAACGGTGGAATGGGAGAAACATGAGTATTAATGTTTTTATATTTTTGCATAGACTGTGCTTGTAAGAAGGACCTAGAAGGGTCTTCTTACATAATGTAGACACTACAGAAGAGATCAAAAGTCTCCTAGAAATGAAGACCTTTAACTGGTTCACCAAAATTAGTCAGGCATCAGAGTACTAGGTATGAGGAGTACAGGCAAGTTGTTCCTTACAAAAATTTAGCCTGGCCTCAAGGTAGAATGCTGGAGTCTATTCTAGGGACCTTACACAAATGTCAAGCTTGGGAGTGGTGCTGGTGGATTCACCTTTTGTTTTGGCTCTCAAACTGATGAAGGCAGTGAAACCTAGCCTAGCTTCATCCCCCTGACAAGTGCACTCAAGTGTCATTTTTAAGAATAAGTAACAGTGATCAGGTTGTTCATGTTGGGAGTACAAATGTTGAAGACGGTTTAAACAGCAGGCCAGATACAGTGGAAGAGAGCCTGTGACTAGACTTTTCAGTGTGCCTCAGCTGGCCATGCGTTTCTCTGCTGATGGATGAGGATGACCTGATATGGCTGCTAACTTATGGTTGTGGTATTTTGGACCTTTTTGTTTTGAACACCAAACTCCTTCACCTAGGAGGCTGCCTATGTGTGGCATCCTATATTTAACATAGTAACATAGTAACATCAGCCTGTTTAACTCCTTCCAGTGGTCTAGTAGCCATAGCTGGAAATGTTATTACATGCCAGGAAGGCATCAAGGCCACTTTTGAACGTTTTTACTGTATCCATCATTACTACCTCCTCTGGCAGCGAGTTCCATAGTCTCACTGCTCTTACAGAGAAGAATCCCCTCATATGTCGGTGGAGAAAGCACCTTTCCTCTAACCTTAGTGGATGCCCCCGGGTTATGGTTACATTCCGGGGTATAAATAGATTGTGGGACAGATCTTTGTATTGACCCCGAATATATTTGTCATGCCCGGAGTTCCTCCTTAGCCGATTGCCTGTGTCTTTATGCAGCCTGACCACCAGATGGTGCTGTCCAGCAGAATGCCCGGAGTTCCTCCTTAGCCGATTGCCTGTGTCTTTATGCAGCCTGACCACCAGATAGTGCTGTCCAGCAGAACTCCTGGGATCAGCCAGCACCTGGGCTAATTAGCTGCTACCCTTTATGAGCTGATGCTGACAGTGGCTCAACATTGATGATGATCATTGAATTGTGTACTCTGTGTTCCTTGGACCCTTTGATCTTGAACCTGGACCCTTTGATCTTTAACCTGAACCTGAACTCTGTATAGCAGAGCATCTGTATCCTGTATCCCCTTGTGAACCATTGTGTTCATTTCTGTTGCCTTGGACTATATTGGACTGGACTTCGTGTTTGCATGTTATTCCTCACTACCACTGTATGTATAGCAATCTGAGTGTTTATGTTTGCTTGTTCACAATAAACACATTGTGTTGCTGCACTACGCCAGTCTCTCTGCCTTTCAGTTCTCTAATTATTGGTCACCCCTTATTAACGGTTATCTCCCGGGAGATATCCGTGACAGAATGTTGAGCCCATTAAGACCATAAGAGACTGTAAGGCTGAGCTGGCTTTGGTGTGCTGAGTGTATGCATGGTCCTAGTGCCAGCCTTAGTACTTTGTCTGCATTGCCTTCTAGCCTTTGTCATAGTTTGCCATAGCCTGTATTGGGGCCCACCTTGTTTTGTAGTTTGGGGCCCAGTTCTTGTCTGTCTAGTATTTGTCTCTCCTGTGTTTCCCCTTCCCAAGTCTGCTACCACCACGGGATTACCTGGGGCCTGTGAATCTTCACCTTCAGAAGCTCTGCTGAAGAAGTAGGTGGATAACGGGCTCCTTGAGTTCCAGGTCCCCTACGCCCCTGGTTAATCGGCAGTTTGCCTCCCTGGTGGCGCAGACGGGTTGTCTGTCTGTTGTGTGTTTAGTCAGCCTCCCAAGATGTCAAAAAGGGCATCTGTAGCTATGGACCCTGACCATCCCACTTCTCCCACAGACAGATACATATTTGTGCCTCCACCTCGCTTTAAAGAGCTCACCCTGACCACTTATTCCCAGTTCCTCCAGGCTGCCGCAAAATTACTGTTGGAGTCTTATTTTTGTCAGTCTCCTAAGACTACCTTAAGTCATCAGGTGGCCTACTTCCTGTTGGAGGATGACCTGTTTTTCTGGGCTGAAGCTTGGTTAAATCATTGCAAACATCTCAGTGAAAATGTAGTCGAATTCCTGAAATTTATAGGTACTTCCTACTTAAATATTCCTGAGACAGTGTTTGCTGGCCTAGACCTGGCTTCAGTATTTGCAGCCCAGAAATTTAAAATGCCTGTCCTGTCTGACCCGTCTGACCCGTCTGACCCGTCTGACCCGTCTGTCCCGTCTGTCCCGTCTGTCCTGTCTGATCAATCTGACCCGTCTGTCCTGTCTGATCAATCTGACCCGTCTGTCCTGTCTGATCAATCTGAACCGTCTGTCCTGTCTGATCAATCTGAACCGTCTGTCCTGTCTGATCAATCTGACCCGTCTGTCCTGTCTGATCAATCTGACCCGTCTGTCCTGTCTGATCAATCTGACCCGTCTGTCCTGTCTGATCAATCTGACCCGTCTGACCCGTCTGTCTCGTCAGTCCAGTCTGCTCAATCTGACCTGTCGGTCCAATCTGACCTGTCGGTCCAGTTTGATTGCCCGCCTGCCGGGTATGATTGTCCTGCTGAAAGTGACCTCTGTGCCCAGTTTGATCGTCCGCCTGTCGAGGTGGATCGCCCTGCTCAAAGTGCCCTGTCTGCCGGGTTGGATCACCCTGCTCAACGCGCCCTGTCTGCCGGGTTGGATCACCCTGCTCAACGCGCCCTGTCTGCCGGGTTGGATCACCCTGCTCAACGCGCCCTGTCTGCCGGGTTGGATCACCCTGCTCAACGCGCCCTGTCTGCCGGGTTGGATCACCCTGCTCAACGCGCCCTGTCTGCCGGGTTGGATCACCCTGCTCAACGCGCCCTGTCTGCCGGGTTGGATCACCCTGCTCAACGCGCCCTGTCTGCCGGGTTGGATCACCCTGCTCAACGCGCCCTGTCTGCCGGGTTGGATCACCCTGCTCAACGCGCCCTGTCTGCCGGGTTGGATCACCCTGCTCAACGCGCCCTGTCTGCCGGGTTGGATCACCCTGCTCAACGCGCCCTGTCTGCCGGGTTGGATCACCCTGCTCAACGCGCCCTGTCTGCCGGGTTGGATCACCCTGCTGACCGCGCCCTGTCTGCCGGGTTGGATCACCCTGCTGACCGCGCCCTGTCTGCCGGGTTGGATCACCCTGCTCAACGCGCCCTGTCTGCCGGGTTGGATCACCCTGCTCAACGCGCCCTGTCTGCCGGGTTGGATCACCCTGCTGACCGCGCCCTGTCTGCCGGGTTGGATCACCCTGCTGACCGCGCCCTGTCTGCCGGGTTGGATCACCCTGCTGACCGCGCCCTGTCTGCCGGGTTGGATCACCCTGCTGACCGCGCCCTGTCTGCCGGGTTGGATCACCCTGCTGACCGCGCCCTGTCTGCCGGGTTGGATCACCCTGCTGACCGCGCCCTGTCTGCCGGGTTGGATCACCCTGCTGACCGCGCCCTGTCTGCCGGGTTGGATCACCCTGCTCAACGCGCCCTGTCTGCCGGGTTGGATCACCCTGCTGACCGCGCCCTGTCTGCCGGGTTGGATCACCCTGCTGACCGCGCCCTGTCTGCCGGGTTGGATCACCCTGCTGACCGCGCCCTGTCTGCCGGGTTGGATCACCCTGCTCAACGCGCCCTGTCTGCCGGGTTGGATCACCCTGCTCAACGCGCCCTGTCTGCCGGGTTGGATCACCCTGCTCAACGCGCCCTGTCTGCCGGGTTGGATCACCCTGCTCAACGCGCCCTGTCTGCCGGGTTGGATCACCCTGCTCAACGCGCCCTGTCTGCCGGGTTGGATCACCCTGCTCAACGCGCCCTGTCTGCCGGGTTGGATCACCCGTGCCACCATTTCGTGGACTTTGATCCTGGGGGGACTTCGATGTCCGCCAAGTCTTCGCCTGCTTTTGTCTTTATCCCTGTCCTGCGGAGCAGGTATCTAAAGGCGTTCGGTGCCCGCCTGGTCGGGGGGGGATACTGTCATGCCCGGAGTTCCTCCTTAGCCGATTGCCTGTGTCTTTATGCAGCCTGACCACCAGATGGTGCTGTCCAGCAGAACTCCTGGGATCAGCCAGCACCTGGGCTAATTAGCTGCTACCCTTTATAAGCTGATGCTGACATGTAGTCAGTGGCTCAACATTGATGATGATCATTGAATTGTGTACTCTGTGTTCCTTGGACCCTTTGATCTTGAACCTGGACCCTTTGATCTTGAACCTGAACTCTGTATAGCAGAGCATCTGTATCCTGTATCCCCTTGTGAACCATTGTGTTCATTTCTGTTGCCTTGGACTATATTGGACTGGACTTCGTGTTTGCATGTTATTCCTCACTACCACTGTATGTATAGCAATCTGAGTGTTTATGTTTGCTTGTTCACAATAAACACATTGTGTTGCTGCACTACGCCAGTCTCTCTGCCTTTCAGTTCTCTAATTATTGGTCACCCCTTATTAACGGTTATCTCCCGGGAGATATCCGTGACAATATTTATACATAGTTATTAGATCATCCCTCAATCGTCTTTTTTTCTAGACTAAATAAACCTTGGACAATCTTTCTGGGTACTCTAGCCCCCGCACTCCTTTTATTAACTTTGTTGCCCTTCTTTGAACGTGCTCCAGTTCTGATATGTCCTTCTTAAGCACAGGTGCCCAGAACTGTACACAGTACTCCATATGGGGTCTGACCAGTGACTTGTACAGGGGTAAAATGATGCTCTGGTCATGAGCACCTATGCCCCTCCTGATGCACCCCATGATCCTATTTGCCTTGGCAGCAGTTGCCTGGCATTGATTACTACAGTTGAGCTTATTGTCAACTAAAACCCCTAGGTCCTTTTCCATTGTTGTTTTTCCAAGTGTTTCTTTATTTAGTGTGTAATCATGACGCAGATTTCTCCTTCCCATGTGCATAACCTTACATTTATCTGTGTTAAACTTCATTTGCCATTTAACTACCCATGCTTCCAATTTATCTAAATATGTTTGTAGCTGCCTGCTGTCCTCTTTTGTTTTAATTACTTTACTCAGCTTAGTATCATCTGCAAAGATTGAGACGTTACTGTTTAATCCATACCCAATGTTATATATATATATATATATAATTGGTCCCAGAACTGACCCTTGTGGTACTCCACTAGTAACAGTGACCCAATCTGTGTGTACCATTGATAACCACTCTCTGCTTCCGATCATTAAGCCAATTTCCCACCCATCTGCACACGTTTTCCCCCAGTCCAAGCATTCTCATCTTTTCATACCATGAACCTTGTCATCTACCTTCTCCTTTTCCTTCTCTTTCTTCTGCTGAATGTATAAAGTACAGTGACTTATTTTTCAGCTTACTTACCAGTAAATATAACACCACTTGTGATAACAACCAACACGGCCACTGGTCCCTCTAAAGTGGCTCAAAAGCAGTGCCAGCAAGCCCTGGAGTTGAAAAGACTCCAGGGCCAGCCACTAGCCTACCTCTGGGGCATCCCCCTGGGGTCACTGGTATACTCACCTTTACCGGTAACTCTCACAGTGCTGTCATCGTCGGCAGCCACATCCCCGGCTTCCCTGTAGCTGTGGTACGCTCCCATGCCCAGACATTCAGATAGACTGGGAACTAGAGCGCTCCCCAGACTATAACCAAACCAGCGATATGGCCAGCGGGCTGGGCCATTCTTGTCATCGGCCATTTCAAAACTTTTTGATCTTGGTAGTGAAAAAAAGATGTTTTCTTAAACAACTGTGACCTCCAAGCCAGCCACATTATCTGTGGTACTTTGGCCAGCCAAAATGGAGTGAAATATACTAGTTTGTTTCTTTAGTGCAGAAAACTAAATATGTGAATTCTAGAGGCATTAGAAATAATACCTTATGAGAATTGCCAAAATGATATTCTGGCTTCTTACATATTAAGTATGGTGAATTATTTTTCTCTTTATTACACTGCATTTGTGGTAATAACAAGTTCCTAAAAAATGAGGACATGACTCTTTATAGCTTGGATGTGACCAAATGCCTGGAGCACTTTGTGTAGCAGTAGGTGATATGCTCCTCTATGCTGAATTTTAAGACTGTATTTAAGCCTACCTCCTTTGGTACCGAGTGAGCAACATCATGCTGCATGACTGAGGGGGGTTCCTCCTTTCCCATGAAACACGTCACAGTAGGAGGCTATTTGCACCTCATCCAGCATATTAAAATAATTATTAAAATAAAAAGGGTTAAAGAGGAACTATGGTCAGAAATGACCATAGACCTACATTTATATGCAGTGGTGGTGCAGTGTGACCTGGACTTCTCCGCTTTTCATAGCACCGCTAAGAAAAAGAACCATCCATGTGATACACGCTCCTGGGATCCTCTTTCTACAGCTGCCTTTCAGTGCTCAGCCAAGCACTGGGCACACTGATTGGTTGCTTGCGATCATGTGGGCAGCAGGCACCCAAGCCTATCAGTGTGCCTGGCGCTGCCAAAGCATGCTGATAGGCTGCTTTACATGAACTGTAGAGAAGGAACCTGAAAGCGGTATCGGGTGGCTGGTTTTTTTTTTCAGCTGTGCTATGCACAGTGGGGCAGCCCAGGTCACGCTGCCCCTCTGCTGCATATTAAAGAGGGACTATGCACATTACTGACCATAGTTCCTCTTTAAGTTGAAGATGTGTGGCCTTAAAGTAAGAGACCACCCAAATCAAGATAAAAACAGATTAGTTCTGACCTTTGGTCAGAACTAATCTGATCTGCTGATGCAGAGTCTGCACTGTCCAGGCCGCTTTACCCGTTTCAACGGCCATCACCTTCGTAATGCAGAGCCACCCCCTGCCATCAGTCAGTTGACTGACTGCAATGAATAGAGTGAGCATGACAAAGATACTCTGAGGGGTGGCTTTGTTCCATGGATGCTGTTGTCGATTATATATAAGAAACTGCCGATGTGACCTGGACTGCGCGGGCCCCGGATTGGTGGATCAGGTGATTCTGAAATGCCGGGAAAGGAGCAATCAGCTGCAGTGAACCTAATGTGAGTCCTTTTTTTAGTTTAAGCCTTGCTTTGTACTTAAAATGATACTCTAAAGTGGGTTTGATCTGCAGTGTGGGAGCTACAATATGATCTTTATTATAATTTTACTATAATAAGGCAGTCCGATTCAACCCCCCACCCCAGCCCCCTCTGTCCCAGCTAACCATAATGAAATTACAGCAATGCCTATCTGACCCATTCATGGGGTATGATTCTTCTCCAGTCCTGCACTTAGCTCTGACCATGTTCCTGGAAATACCTGGGTTAAGTAGAAGTTCTAGTTATCTAAGTCTAGATGTATTAAGGAAAATGGTCATTGTGAAGTGCAGGACTGAAGAAAAATCTCCCTGCAAGAATGGGTCAGGTTGGCATCCATGAAAATAAAAATATACTCACTTTGTGCATTATGATAGTCTTTTTCCACACCGGAAGATGCATACTGTTATTCAGTCCAGGCCTTAGTGATGCTAGATCATTGAGTGACACTTTTAACACCCAATCATAAAAGTGGGCTTAGCTGTTGCAGTAATTGGGTAAGGAAAGTGTCACTCGCAGTACAGATCAGCAATTAAGAGTACAGCTTGCACCATGGTTCCGTTGGAACAGATGGCAAGCATAGAATAGGTTAGTATATATTTTTTCATTATGGTAATCAGTTTAGCTGGGAATGGGGTTATTTTGACAGTTCAAGACCGGAGACCTATTTAGTGTGCTCTGTTTTACGTAGCTTAAAGTTCTAAAACTTAGCTTCCCAGGCGACTCAAGAAAGTAAGTACATTCAGAGAACATTACATCATATACTTTGAGTTCTATTTCTTGTACATTCTTTTAAAATCTGTGAGCTTTCCTATAATTTACCAGGTACAGGAAATGTATTTGAATAAATAGAAGATTTGAAGGTTAGAAAATAGCCTCAAATTAGCCATATCCTTTTACTTTTGTAACCCTCACGGGCACCTCAATAGCAATCAAATTGACTAATGAATGAAAATTAAAGGCTGTCAGCATCTAACCCGCACATTAATGGCCTTCAGTGAGGCAGTCTGAGACAGCTTAGGTCTTCATTAAAGGAGCAGGGATGTTTGACAGTGTATTGATTGGTCCCCACTGTAGAACTTTTTTGCTGAAATAAGTAAAGAGAAAATGTTTTGCATCATGGGACGAAACTTGCCTAACCACCCCAACATAACAGATTTTTCATGTGGCTGTAAAATGGGTCAGAGATGCTGAGAGACGTTTATAGTTATTGTTGAAAACAGAAAAGGAACAGAGTTTATTTATTTTGACTTTTTTCAGTGGGGACAATTTATCAAGACTAGTGGAAATAAAACTAAAAGAGCTGAAGCAAACATGGAGCAAAAAGGGATCAAAGCTGAAATGATTGCCCAAAGCCTCAAATCTGATATGTTTTTGTGCAATCTTTCCTTTTTTTCTTCATGTGCCACTGTATTTTACTAGTTTTCCATTCAAAAACACAAATTGGACAGAAGAGTCGGCACTCATCGTTCTTCGGCCCCACTTCGACCCACACAAAGATATTTTGAAAGCCGGCGAGTATAGTAGGAGGAACAAGATTGCGTGGTCTGAGGTAAGTTTGCAGCTGCCACTCTACATAGACAAGCTGGATGATGGGCTGCCTAGCAGTCCATCAACCAGCTTTGCCGCCTTCGGGCCGAAATACGGAACCTGACCACGTACTACTGGCTGAAGTTCATATACGGGTTTAGGAACCCAAACTCGCAAAGTCTGGCAGAGACCAAACTTTGTGGGCCAGGTTCACCCATCACTACTCATAACCCAAGCTCTGTCTGATAGATGACCCAGAAAAAGCCAAACAATGCATGACTGTATACCCTTGATCGGTATTGACTGGGGCCCACCATTAGAACTTTCTCTGGAGGCTCACCGCACATTTAGATGCAAGTATCACCGGCTTACATTCAGGGCCCATGTACATCTCTTGATCGCAGTGTTTACTGTTGGAGGGGTGCCATGCCCCAGAACACTTCCGGGTGCAAAGTTGTAATGGAGGCATCAGTTCTTTTTTTTAAGTGCATTTTAAAGAGCCATCAGTATCTTAGGCACCATAATCATAAGCAATTCTAAATTTAAAGTCCCTGTCCGGGCAATCTAAATAAAAAGTGTCTGTGGGCTGGATTCAATGCTGTTGGCTCTGGTGCCATCAATGCACAACTTGTCTGGTCTCAGATGGAAGCAGTTAAAATCTATTAAGCAAGCCAGGGGTCAATCTGGTCAATTTGGAGCAAGCACTCTACTTCAGCCAGACTGGCCAGACTGGCTAGCCTGTGGAACCAAGAGGGATCAAGCTTTCGAGCTGGCAGGTAATTGAAGCTGCTGGACTGGACCATTTAAAGTGGAACTAAAGTCAAGCCAATGCTAACCAGTTCACTGTATGACTGCCAATAGTGTGACTGGCAGGGTTTGGCGAGTGGGCTTGCTTATCAAACCTGAGTGGTTGCTGTCAGTCACATGATTGGTTTCCATTTTCTGCCATACAAGTGAACGAGGAATCAGTGACTTGACTTGACTAGATTCTCTAAAAAGTTTAAGGTTGAACAGATTATATAATAGCATTTCATTTTCACATGTGTTTTTAGATAGTTGTCCTTTAAGCAGTTAACGTTTCCCTCTGGTTAGCTGCGGTTTATACATTTATATTACAGATGTAGCAGAGCTTAACTTGGCTCTGGTAACTTGTTGCACTGAGCTACCTCATCACATAAACCATTAAAAACACTGAAAATGTCAACAGAGTGTTCTGTGCCACTGTTTTATGAGTTGTGTCAAGTTTCACTTCAATTCAATATATCTGTAATATACACATGGCGGGTAAGCTATTTTTTTTTTTTGCAGACGGGCAAAGGTAAGAAAACATGTGGTGGACCATGTCACTTGTTAGTAATGAACTGGCAGCCAGAGGATTTACATAGTGTCTTATCAAGGGGAAGCCCTTACTTGGCAAGCTCTGCTGGCAAGCACTGGACATTTTCAACTGTGTAGAAAAGTAATTCCATTTGTTTCATGAATAGAAGTTTGTGTGTTTTAGTTCTCTTCACTATTTGAGTTCATCTTTGAATTTAAGCAGGCAATGAACAACAGTGGGGGAAAGGCTTCTTTAATTTACCGTAAATAGTAATGAGTGAATGTAGATTAGCATTGTGGCATTTGTGGAAAATCCAAATGCACAGATCCAGCGTCGCTGGTTACAAAGTAAAATGATTAAACTTGGTGTAAAATAGGTTAGAATCTCATGGTAGAGGCTGAGTTTCTCACTCTGTTGACATCCTGTGTGAGCTTATTTACCCCCCCCCCCACACATTTCTTGTCTTTAGTCTTCCATACTCTTTCAAATTCATAACTTTTGAGCTTCCAAAATCTATTTGAAAACCAAACTGGGGAAATCATTGAAAGTATGGATTGGGAAAGGTCTTTTTTATTTACTCTCAAATAGGGAGAGCCTAGAAAAGATGCAGTGGGCTATATGGCTTTGGGGTTGGCTTGGGTTGTGCTTAGGCCCTGGAGACCTGTGCTGGAAATAATACTTTTCTGTCCTGGGCTTCTAACACTTAGGCCCTTATTTATCAAGGGCTAGCGCCAGGTAGCGCCAGCTATCGGCGGCTACCGACTCCAGAACGCCAGGCGGCGGACACAATCACGCATTTATCACGCTAAATGAGGCCAGCGAGAGCGTCAGCTAGCGCGGGATTCATCATGTAGCCGACTGCAACGAACAGCGCCGCTACTAATCCCATCACAGCGCCAGGTATGACCTGTCGCTCCCTGGCACTCTCCAATGCATTTCAATGGAGCAATCTTTAAATATTCATAATTAATTGATTTTAATTTTTTTTGTTTTTTTTTAACTGTCAAAAATTCTGTGACCACTACGGCAATGTTAGATTTTTTTTTTAAGGTAAAAAAAAAAAAAAAAAAAAATTGTGCAGAATTGATATTACAGGTCTGATATTAATGTATTCATATTCCAAAATGTTTAGAAAAACTTGTTTAATTTTTTAATCAAAAAATATGGTTGTTTGGGGGTTAAAAAACTACTTTTAAGCCATCGCCGCCAGCGCTCTGGGGTTTAAACAAGCATTTCACAGCGCGAGCGTGATTTTGAGCGTGATTTGTTAATGAATATGCTGGGAGCCGTTCGCTCTGGCCATTCGCTGTCAGACGCACCCATACAGCGCGGAACCTGTGAAACAGCGACTCCTAACCCCGTATTCAACATTACCGCACACCGACTGAGTCGCTGTCAACAAGCGAACAACGGCCAAGCACAGCGAATACTAGCGGGCGCTGTGAAAATCACGCTACTGGCGCTCATCTGCCGCTACCTGGCGCTATTAATGAATCGGCCTGTATCTCTATTCCCAGTCACTGGCTGGTTTCTAGGCTGTAGGCTGACTTGGTCACCTACTAACACTGTTCTCAGATTGTGTGGTAAAGGGTTGAAGGCCTGACAAGAAAGCAGTACAGGGAAGAGGAAATGTAAAAGGTCATCCAGGTGTGAAATAGCAGAGCCTGAGAGAAAAGCTGTAGGGGACAGATACTTGGTTGCTAGAGGTGGCAGAGAGGTAACTGGAAGAGTAGAATTGTAGCTTACTAAATAAATCACCAATAATATATGTATTACTATACTTCCCGTAGATTGAAATATCTGCTCCCAAACAAATACAGATGTACAAATACAGATTTTATGCATGCAACATCCTTTGGGATAGTTGCTATACTAGTTCTGAAAGTATTCAGGATCATCCCTAAAAAAGTCTAGTAAGCCACACATTTGCTTATTGGTAAGCAGGTGAAAAATATTTCCCAAAGCGTGCTCATAAAAGTCAGCTGCAGTTAATGTAATGGTGGAGCAACTGGTGTGTGCAGTAGTTTCTTTATTTATGGCTCCAGTATTCAGTCACAAAACCACAAGGAGCAGTCATGGCTTAGTGGTTAAAGTGGACCAACACCCTCCCGTGATCGGCCCGGGAATCTATAAGATCGGGGGTGCCCCGCTGTGTGAAACCCCCCTGAAACCCCTATATCCCTACCTGATCCTCGATCCAGCGGCGCCCGCTGCCGCCGCCTCCTGCGCGTCCTTCTAGCAGGACGCGCACCCGCGCCGGCCGTTTGTGAATGCCCGGCGCCCTGTAAGAGTGACGCGTGGGAGGCGGCGGCGGGTGCGCTCTCTTGTCCGTCGCTGCCTCCCGCTTGTCCGTCGGCGGGGATTGGCAGCAGCGGTCACTTGGGAGCGGGGAGAGGTGAGTTTTTGGGGCTTTCTGGGGGGGTTTCACACGGGGTGCCCCGCTGAAGTGGACCAAAACCCAGGATAGTCAAAATCCAATGGCCAGGACATGACTGAAGTGCTATTGAGCAAGGTACCTAACCACAACTGCTATTGCCAGTGCGCTCATTGCTTGTGTTTGTCTCACCTAAAATGTTAAATGTGGAGGAAAAATGTAAATGTAAGCACAAGCAGAAAATAGACATAAATGTCCACCCCACCCAAATCCCTCAAAAATGGTGCTACCACACAGTACCATCTCTGAAATCATCATGTAGTTAAAATTATCAGCAGAAAGGAGACAGGTACATATAACAAGAACAGATTTGCACTTCGGTGCACCAGGTTGGTTGTTACTTTGAAGTGGACCAACAGTCAAAAATGACTTAAACCAGACTTTGAATTTTGAAGTGGACCAACAGTCAAAAATGACTTAAACCGGACCAAAACAACAAATAGTGCTCATATACATCTATCCCAAGGGCAATTTAGATTGCTTTACATACAAATAAATTTACCTTTTTCTAACATCTGCTGTGGTAAATTTTAAAAATGAAATGGCAGTTCATGGAGCTGCAGGCCAACTGCAAACAAGAAGTGCTGCTGGGTCTTGTGTTACTGTGCATTGTCAGTTGTGTCAGTTGAATCTAGGCAGCAGCATGGCTGAGATCATGGAAGAGGAAGCTCCCAAATGGCTGCTACCACTAGAAAATCAGTGAAGCAGTGTTTTAGCTTTGAGTGGATGCAGGAGCAAATGTAAATACTGACACTGCTTCAGTACCATGCATGCAGATGAGGCAAGTGAGTTTTGGGGAGTTTTCTTTTCAACTGAGCCAGGCTGTTGGTCCGGTTTCAGCTTTTTTTTTTTATTTTTGACAGTTGGTAAAGTGCACTTTAGGATATAAAACCATGACATTAACAGCACATATATGCAGATTTAATAGATTTATTTTAAATGTAATACTTAAGCAAGCGATGAGTGACGTTGACGATCTTGTGTATTTCACCGAATCCAGGATGTCTGGTCAATTTACAACAAAGGGCCTGCTTCAGTTCATTGGCCAAATGGTGGTAGTGAAAAGTATGGGTTGGTTGAGCATTAGGTCCTTTAGGGATCAAGTTGCGCATATGATTCAGGGTGGGGCTATACCTACCTACATACAGAGGAGGAGCATAGAATGTTACAGATAGCTCAAAAACATGTGGATAAGCCACACCTCCACCCTTGCCACACCAATCTTACGCTGTAAAGCGATAAATATCAGTGTCCCTCTTTAAACCCCCCCAAAATTGAACGTTTACTATAGGGTCTCTTTAAGACCTGTTGTGACATCTAGTCCTGGTTCTTGAGGGCTACCACCTGAACTAAGCATTTACTCTGGCAAATACCTTTTTACATAAAATAAAGTCTCATCATTATACAGTTGTTAAGGTGACATACTCCTCTGCTTTCACCGTGTTTCAACAGCTCAGAAAAACGTCTGACGAGCAATCCTAACTTTGCTCTTGATTCGTGAAAGGATAGAATTGACTATGAAATAACCTCAGTGAACAGGAATGCGGCTGAAGAAGAGAGGGACTTTCTCCTTCCTTCACACGTCTCTCCCAGCTTTGTGTTTCCCAAAGACTGAAATTCATATCCCTTCCCTCCATTATGAGCTTCAAACTGTTTACATCTTAGTGGAAGTTGTTGGCAGGAAGCTAAGCCCTTTTGGACAGCTCTGATCTTCTCCCCCTCCCTGTGTCTGCTGCAGGCCCCCTCAGTGTCTGGATCCAGATGTGTTACGTATTAGTTTCTTCACCACACACGCTTACAGCTCCAGCGTCAGTAAAGCTGTGTCAGAAAGCTACTTTAATTAAAGTATCCCAGCGTGGCACTCATATGCTCTTCTATATTGCTTTGCTGGTAGGCAAATGTGAAAAACACTGATTATATGAATGTGAAGCTTTACACTGACTTAAAAGGCAAGGGCCTGAAGCAAACTTGGACACAAAAAGTTATATGGGGAGCACTGCTATTTACAAATTTTCACTTTGTTAATTAATACACATATAGGAAAAGAAGAATTAAAACCACATAATCAACACCCCAAAACACAGATGCGATATGGAAGGATGGACTCAAAATGATTAAAGAACATGTATAAATGCAGATGCACCCAGAGTCAGCAATAATCATTTTACAAAATATGTCAAGATAAATATCCACATAACCCTACCTACGATCCGGATCCCTCGAATGCATAAATGTATTTGATCATGTGTTAATATATTAAAGTGGAACAAAACCTGGGATTTTTACTCTTGTTCCTTGCCCCTTGTGTATCCTATCTTGGGATGCCCCACTATGTGAAACCTCTCAATTTGCTCATACAAACTCACCTTTCCCCAGTCCCATATTTAATGTTTGGCAAATGGCTCTTTATGGCACAAGCACAAACAGCGGGTGCACTCCTGCCCACAGACATTTAGATATGTGCACAGCCTACAGATGCTGGGGATATGGCCGCTTTCCCTGCCCATTGTTTACAGTTCTGAGGGAGCTGCTGGAAGGGGGGTTCACACAATTGGGAATCATGTATGAGGGGAAGGCCAGAAGAATCAGGGAATCAGAAGAATGCAAGGATGGCTGCATTGGGTTTTATTCCAATTTAAGTCCAAAAGCCAAAAACACCATGATATAAAATATAATACTGAAATAGTAATGTGATAAATAGTAAAAGCATGTGCAAATCATATACAACTCAACCAAGAACAGAAACACTGACCATCCACCAACCATGTCTGAACCCAGTTACTATTGGTCTGTGGTGCAACAAAAGATTGATATCCATCTAGACCAAATAGATTGCCCCCTTGCTGCTTATTCCCACCACATGTTCTGTGGAGCTCCCCTGAACTTGACCTTCAATTCTCACGTGGCTTGGGGCTCCATTGGTGTTGGGAAACTAAGATGAGGCTTCGGACCAGGTGACTGTTGGTAGCCAATCATGGGGCCAGATTTCACTGGAGGAGCATGGTGCAGGTAAGTGAAACCTAAGTATGCCAGGGGTGTCTGGATAGGTGCCTGGAAGATCAGTGACCAGCATCAATTTTACATGGTACAGGTGTAGGATCACTTTAGCAAACTAGTTGTCAGGATAAAGTGATTGTTACCTTCCTCAGCCCTGCGGCTCAGTGGTTATAATCATTCATCATGACAATATCTCCCTTAGCTTGGGCCAGCTCTATTCATGGTCATATGGGGCATAAACTACACAACACCAACAACACTAGAAAGAAGTTGGTATCCCGGTGGTCACCTTCAGGTACCCACTTTTACAATGGATCCCCTTGTCAGAGTGACAGCACTCTCAGTTTCAGAAAATCTAGCTTTCTCTCTTGTCAATTTAAAGCCTAATTTAAGAAGCACTAATGCCACGTAGTACCATGTGGCGCCACGTGAACACCGGGCGCAGTATGTGTAAACCATATATATGAAAGTCAAATTGGTGAGCGCCTTTAATAGCGTCAAGTAGCATCACAGCAGCAGCTCAGTGTAAAACGCCGGCGCTGTATGTTCTGCACCCGTTGCTCCCATTGCATTCTCCCATACAATTCAATGGTATTTCATTTGTTTGTGTATAAATAGAGTTTGGATCCAAATTTTCCCATTATTTTATCATATGATGATTGCTTTGGCTCTTCTTCCCATCAAGTAAAGACTTATATTGTTATATTTTATTTTTTCAGAATTGCATGTGTTGGTCTGCCATTGCAGTGTCATTGTTACATTTTTTAAACAATGTCATTCCATGTGGTTTTGTTCTAGTGCTGATGTGTATGTGTTCAGAAACAGACATTTCTTATATAGCGTCTGGCGCTTGTCATTAGAACGTCCAGTTTTCTTGCGCTGACACTGACTTTGTGATACTTTTTGTTAAATATGTGCTTCAGAGCCGAGCATCGGACGCACTTAGCTGCCGCTACCTATTGTTCACTGGAGCGTTGTCCTGGTGTTATATGTAGTGTAGCCTTGGGCGGCTTCCCCTTGGGCACTATATATGCATTGATTCAGGGAGAGTGCTTCTACAGTGCCCTCCAGACATCAAATTTATTAATGCTGGACAGGATACTACACCACCACTTGTTCAGGGCCAAAGCTACGTTATGGCGCCAGACAACCATTTGCAGTGTCCTCTTGCGGACGCTCTAAGCGCTTATACATAGATGCACAAATGGCAATACGTGGCCCTAGTCTTAAATCAGCCCCATAATCTTCCAACTAGCTGGACAGCTTTTCTATTAAAAGACAGACAAGATTAGGGATTGGACCGTGTTACGGGATTCAAACTGATGTACAATGGCCATGTGCTTATTGTAATTAGAAGATAGGAGAATTAGGCCCTTATTTAACAAGGGATAGCGCCAGGTAGCGACTGGTGAGCGAATGGTAATGACGGTCACCGCCACGAGAACGCCGGCTCCCCACCACAATCACACATTTATCAAGCCAATCCTGCTTAGCGACTGAGCTAGCGCCAGATAGCGACTCATTCATCATTATTCCAGCCTCACCCCACAGCGCCAGCGAGCGACCTTGAACAGCGCCAGGTATGACCTCTCGCTACCTGGCGCTCTCCAATGCATTTCAATGGAACAATCTTTAAATATTAATAATTAATTGTTAATAATTTTTTTTTTTTTTTTTTAATGTGAAAATTTCTGTTACCACTTCTGCCATGTTAGATATTTTTTTTAAGGTAAGAAAAAAATTAAAAAAAAATTTGTGCAGAATTGATATTACAGGTCTGATATTAATGTATTCATATTCCAAAATGTTTTTATAGACTTGTTTTTTTTTGGTTTCCCAAAATATGGTTGTTTGGGGGTTAAAAAACTACTTTTAACCCATCGCCGCCAGCGCTCTGGGGTTTAAACATGCATTTCACAGCGCGAGAATTTTTGGAGCGTGATTTGTTAATGAATATGGTGGGAGCCGGTCGCTATGGCCATTCGCTATCATGCACTCCCATACAGCGCGGAACCTGTCAAATAGCGACTCATCACCTTGTATTCAACATTACTTCACACCGACTGAGTCGCTATCAACAACCGAACAATGGCCAAGCACAGCGACTACTAGCGGGCGCTGTGAAAATACCGCTACAGTCGCTCAACTGTCGCTACCTGGCGCTATTAATAAATCAGCCTATCAGAAGATGATGGTCTATTCAGCTGACCATATTGGTCAAAAATTGGTTTAGGAAACCTGATCTTTTGATGTTAAATCGACAAAAGGAATACAACTTGTGTGCTATAACTATACCCATACCCTCAGGAACTGACAGATCTTTAATGCTGCTGGTAAATCAGTGCCTTGCCCACTGGCCTGAAAGTCCCTAAACCGGACCAACAGCCTGACACAGTTGGAAAAAGAAGGTAGCTGACATAACTGAAATGCACAGTAACAGGAAGCACATGAGCGGCCATCTTGTTTTTAAAACTTATCCCAGTATGCGTTAGAAAAAGATAAATGAATTTTTATGTATAGCAATCTAAATTGCCCTGTGGAGGGATGCATATGAGCACTGTTTGTTGTGTTGGTCTGATTTAATCAATTTTTGACTGTTGGCACGCTTTAAGTGAGTATTTGTAGTAGGAGTGGTTGCTGGTAGCCACCATGCTGCTCAGTGAGCTCTAATCAGTGAGGCTACATATGTATAAAACATTGTAAGCCCATCTCTAGGCAAAATATTTTAGATTTTTATCTGGGTGAAGGAGGATTAGCACCACTAGAACATTGTTTTTGTTGCCTGTAACTCTATCAAGGAAACCCTTTTATATTACTGTTTGGTTACTGGAAAGATGAAGACTATTTAACAAAAATGTTGCAAACAAAATATCCATGTTCTAACAGTAAATCACCAGTGGGGTCTCAGACAGACACAAATAGGCTGGCATTCAGTTTTAACTGTTGTGATGCAAAGTTATTGCGCAATTGTCTGTTTAGCCTGAAATGTTATTAATGATCTTCTGGCGGGGCCTTGTTTTGGTCGGTCTTATGTCTGCCTAGCTTTATTTGCAGCTCTTAAAAGAAACTCATGTGCTCCAACTATTTCCAACAGATACTCGGAATAGCATGAAGTCTGCAAAGTGGATTTCACAATAGAAAATGAGTGTTGGATGTTTAAGAATATGGAAAATCTTACGTAATGAATGATGTCTTTTGGTTACTAGAAATTTCTGGTACCTGCTGTCCTGACTGGGATACAAACAACTCTGCACCAGGGAGGTATGCAGTGATCCTAACTCATCTAACCTAATCTTTCCTGCAGCCCACAGACCTTCTCATGCACTGCTCCTTCCTATTAGAGGTGGTACAGCTGCCCCAGAAGTGCCCCGCTAGTTTCTGGTTTATCAAGCAGAGCACATGACCAAATGTGGATAAGGGTCACTGTTTACTAGAATCCCCCTAGTGTAGAGCTGCCTGATTTTAGGTCCATTAGGTCCAAGGGCATTTGTGGGCAATAATAAAATCTTCCGCTGCCTTAAACTGGGCCAACAGCCTTGCACGGGTAGAGAAATATATTCCCCCAAACTCCCTTGCCCCTTCTGCATGCATGAGACTAAATCATTGTCAGCACTTACATTTGCTCCTGTTTCCACTCCAAGCTGAAATGGCACCCTGCTGGTTTTCTCCCAGTAGAGACCATTTTGAAGCATCCGATCCCAGCATTCCAGTCTGACTGCTGCCTGGATTTAACTGACATAACCCCTTGATGCACAGCAGCAATAAACCCAGCAGCACTATCTCTTTGCAGTTGGCCTGCAGATCCGTGGGACGTAATTTTGGTTGTAAAATCAAGTCCTTGAGGCCATTAACTGTGACAGTGAGAATCTAGACCTGCTCTTGACCAACCACCTGTTGGAATAGAGCCACCCACCCACTCATAACACTTCAACACTGAGTTGTGTATGAAGCTGAACTATTGAAAAATGTCAGTAGGTGAAGACTAGGGATGAGCGAATCGGTTCTAACGAACCTGAATTCGCTCTGAATTTCAGGGAAAATTCGATTCAGCACGAACCCGAATTTTTAGTGGTTCGTGCTGACCGAATTTTCCCTGAAAAAAAAAAAAAATGCCGACATGGTGGGAGCGGGGAGACCGGCTGCGCTGTCAGCGGGCGGTGGAAGACGGCTTCCGCCGCCCGCTGGCAGCGCAGCCGGCCTCCCCGCTCCCACCAGAGATGAGCGATTCGTAAAAGTTCGATTCGGACGAACCCGAATTTCTTTGAGAAATTCGGCGAATCACCCGAATCACCCGAATCAAATTTTTGAGAAGTTCGCTCATCTCTAGTGAAGACCAAGGGGCTTATACAGTGAGTTTTTTTTATGTTTACATTTTTGTGTGATGTTTTATCAGCCTGTTTATTGATGATTTAGTATGCTGGGATTTGTAGGCAAAGGCTATAGTAAGCGCTTTACTCAAGGCTAGGAAAGCTGTTCCCACTTTACAACATAGAACCACAGCAATATAAGAAACTTGGGATATCACACTGATATGTAAATCACAGGTATAGAATCCTAACACAAATGCTTATTTTACATTCCAAAAGAGGAAAACAATTAGAACACAAAAAACTAGCTAAATTTTCTTTAAACTCCCTGTCCAGGCATTAAATAAAAGTCTATACTCACCTTTTGTCCCCTTCTGCTCCTACATGCAGCATCATTCTCTCTTACTGATGAGAACGAGTGATTTCCCCAGCAAGCGGCAGACATGGTGGTGGCCAACAGACTGGCTTCATGCCCTAAAATGGCCATACCATCCATTTCAATGGAGGGGGGCATGCCAAGGTAGGATGGACCAAAGTGATCTTGGCATGTCCCCCCCCCCCCATAATAGTGCAGGCAAACACTTGGGTTATAGACATGCTCCACTACCAGCACCACAGCGTAAGACTACCTGACTAACTGAAAAAATACACTGCTCCCAGATGACTCTACCAATGGGGCAGTAGAAAGGGTGGGCTAAAATATGTTTAACATGTATATTTAGAGTTTACTGTTATCTGTAGTTCTTTTTAGACATGTTTATGTATGTAATTAATGTGCACGCCACAGAATGCTGATTGGAGTAGATGATGCACATGCATCGTGGGCTTATTGGAGAGGTAAAGATAGCAGGCATCTCTGGATGTTTCACCCAGTGGGGCATCCCAAATCGGAATTCCCCTATGCCTTTTTAATGCTTGTAAATCAACCTGGACATTCAGATGCAAAGAATAAAACAGCGACAAGAGACCAATATTTTATTTTTCTTTTCAGCAAGCAAAACTGCAGATAGCCTACTGGCTACTTTTCTCTTCTCCGTTCATCAGTTAAACTCTAATGTTATGAGTAATGTTCCATTTGTATTGTGTGACTGTTATCAATTAGGGCTGTTTGCTTGGAGTGTTTCAACAGCCTTCCTGTTCTGAATTGTGCTGGATAAAGGAATTTAATGGACTAGGCACAGTTTGTTACAGCAACAATGTTTGGGACAACCTTTGTGCTTATATTAAATGGAAATCATATAAGTAACTTTGTTTTCAAGCATCAGGTCAAGCGACAAAACACAGGCCACCCGTTTACATGCTAGGAAAGATAAAACAATACCTGTAAATAAAGCATTATTCGCATTCAGTGATATGGGAGGATGGTATAACATGGCATTATACACACTGGGAAAGGCTGTTGGCCAGAAAGGGAGTTTTGTGCTTGGTGTACAACAAGGCAATGCATTGGCAGTCAATAGAGACAAGCAGCTGGGTAAACAGTCGGCACCAAATCACAAAGTTAACAGCTGATCTCTACTTTACATGTCGCCCCTTATCTCTGTCTCACTTGCTGGTGGAGACGGGCAGGCTGATTCATCATTTACGCCAGGTAGCGACAGATGAGCGTCTGTAGCAGGCATTTTCAAAGCGCCCGCTAGTAGTCGCAGTGCTCGGCCATGAGTCGCTACTTTATAGCGACTCAGTCGCTGTTCAGTAATGTTGAATACATTGTGAGAAGTCGCTATTTGACCAGTACAGCGCTGTATGGGAGCGCATGTTAGCGACTGCTCATAGCGACCGACTCACACCATATTCAGCAAAAAAACAGCCTCACAAATCTCTGGCGCTGAAAAATACTTGTTTGTAGCCCATAACACAGGAGGCGGTGTGTTTAAAGTCTGTTTTTCAGCATCTATCAACTAGTAACAAAGCGAAAACATATGGAATTACATTGTAACAACATTGTAACATGAACACTTTAATGGCAGACCTGTAATGTCATTGCTGAGGAAATATATAAAAAATGAAAAAAATGTGTAAAAACTGCTAATTCAATGCCAGAGAGGTCACAGAATTATTTGTGATAAAAAAAAAAACAAAAAATACAAAACCACAGTTTAAAGAGAAGGAAAGGATCGTCCATTGAAATGTATGGGAGAGCGACAGGTAGCGAGAGGTCATACCTGGCGCTGTGCAAGGCTGAACGCCGGCGCTGTTCGCTGAGGCTGTGAAAATGACGAATCAGACGCTACATGGCGCTATCCCAGTCGCTAAACAGATTCTGCTTGATAAATGTGTAATTGCGTGCCGTGTCCGGCGCTCACCAGTCGCTACTTGTCGCTACCTCTCATTAACCAGCCACTACCTGACGCTATCCCTTCATGAATAAGGGCCCAAGTCTTATCTTTGTAATTAATATAGTCTTACACTATGCAATCACGCATTCATCTTACGATTATGTCATCGGGTCCAGATTTTGCTAATGATTTTTGAGCATCTTAAAACAATTTAAATGTATTGAAGTATTGTGGATAAAAAGATTTTGGAACTCCACCAAAAGGGGAGCCTTGACGTGGCGTGGGATTTAATACATGCGATTGCAATTGCAAACTAAGGCCCATAGTTTCTGTACAGCATTCATATGCCTGTTTGCTGAATATTATATAATGATGATAGGGTTAAACTGGGTGGGAAATTGGTTCCCTGAAAGCCCTGAAAGATCCTGTATAAATAATAGCAATGTAGCAACGCCCCCCCTTTACTCAGTAAAACGATTTGGAGCCTGATTTATCAAGCACTTCTGTCAGATCTGTGCAAATTAGAGTGGTACAAATTATAGTTTTCATTATATCATTTTCAGGTCAGTATTATTCATGATGTTTTGTTGATATCAAAGGTCAGTTCTTGGTTGGTGCCAAAAATGTTGACGCCTTAACAAAACACATGTTGCCAGAGAATTTTGATGTTTAGAGAAAATCTAGGAAACTTCTATTTTTGTTATGGGTAATGAATAATTGGTCTGCCACCATGATCCTGAGACCAGACAAGAGAAACAAAAGTACAAGGTTGGAAAGGTCATGACAACTGTTTTTGTGATCTTTTATTACTAGAATTCATGACACACGATACAATAAGTCCTGAGGACACCTGTGCTTTAATGATGAAGGCATTACACAAGGCCATCAAAGAAATATGCCATGGGAAGTTGTCAGGAGGTATGTTGCAACTTCACAAAATCTCACAAATTACAAGCTATCAGAGAATGCAGCTTCGTGGAGTTTAACCATCCACCCTACATTCCAGAATTGGCTCCCAGTGATAACTTTCTCTTTTGCCTCCTGAAGAAAGTTGCGGGCAGCTATTAGTGCGGGCAACTACAAGATAACATAGTCAAAGAGACATTATCAGGCTTCCTGCAGTAGCAAGAAGCCTCTATTCTAAGGTCATCTGTTTAATGGAGGCAAAGTTGAAATAAGTGAGCTGAAGTCAATAGGAATTGTACTGAAAATTGAAAATGTATCACTATTTTCATATTCAGAAAGGTAAGTTATTGAACACCCCTCATATGTCCTCACTGGTAGTCTGTGCTCAAGGAATATTCACAAAGGAGTTTCCCACGTGGCTCCTGCATTTAGAGACCAAGCAATGTTCATAAATGGAGGCAGGTGTACACCACAGAGCCAAGTGTGAGTGTGCTGTCAGCTCTCAGGCTAACACCTGAAAACCCAGTGCAAGCTTGCATTGCAACCATGGATGAACCTAGCCTCTCTGCTGCCTGAGAATGGTGCCCCTCAGGACATGCAGCTCCACTCCTCAGTAGAGCAACTGGGAGGGAGGGGGGAGGGGCTGGGGCCATGGTCACTGAGACACCAATAATTGACTTGAAAACATGATGGCATGCAGCCATGCCTCCAAACTATACTGAACCACTAATGAAATAGTAAAAAACACAATAAAAAAACTAGCCCAGCGATTGCTGCATCTTCTGCAGTGTTGCCTGAGTCGGCTGCCTCACATTGTCTCATTACAAGTGTTCCCCTGACTGCAAGGGATCACATCTGCAAGCGATAAGACAATTAACTGTGTTAAGAAGTAATTTGGGTCCTTGTTTCAGATGCCAGCACTGCATTGGATCAAAACTACAGGAGTTTTAACTAGAAATTTGTTTTAACTGTTAATTTGCGGGGGCTGTAAAATCATTCAGGTATCTTAAATTGTTGCTAGCTGCTGCAGATCCAAAATGGTCAAACTAGGTAAAACATTTTCCTTTTCATGCTAATGGCTGTGCTGTGTAATGATTCATGTCTATGAGTCCTAATCTTTTCTTCTGCAGAGGATGATTCATACAAATTCATATAACTGTCAGAAGAACCACAAAATTTACTGTTAAAAACAGTGCATATTCAAGCTGACCTCCAGCCTTTCCCAGCCTCCCCACCGCCAAGCTAATAAAAAAATATACTCTCTGGGAGCACCCTACACACTTCCACAAAAAGTGCCGCTGCTGGTGCAATTGCATCAGGGGTAATGGCAGGTCCTAGATCCTCAGCTGCCATGGAAGAGTCCTGGGCTGTCACAGTGCTCAATGTCAATGTGAGTATTCTTCATTCCAAATTAGGCCCATGTTTCTAGGCAAAAGTAGTTTTTTAACCCCCAAACCACCATATTTTTGGAAATCAAAAAAAAAAAAAGCATTTTAAATAATTTAGTAATATGAATACATTAATATCAGACCTGTAATATCAATTCTGTACAATCTAAAATGGCAGAAGTGGTCACAGAATTGTTCACATTTAAATTAAAGAAAAAAAAAACATTAATAACAATTAATTATGAATATTTAAAGATTGTTCCATTGAAATGCATTGGAGAGCGCCAGGTAGCGAGAGGTCATACCTGTCGCTGTTCAAGGTCGGACGCTGGCGCTGTGGGCTGAGGCTGGAATAATGATGAATGAGTCGCTATATGGCGCTATCTCAGTCACTAAGCCGGATCGGCTTGATAAATGTGTGATTGTGGTGGGGAGCCGGCGTTCTCGTGGCGGTGCCCGTCATTACCGGCCGCTCACCAGTCGCTACCTGTCACTATTCCTTCATAAATAAGGGCCTAAGTCAGGGGCACTATTAGTGGTGCAGGCCATAAGACAAGCCCCTCAGACCCCATATTGGCCTGCTGCTATGATACAAGCCCAGCACTTGCCTGTAATGGGACAGCAGCAGCATAACAGAATGAGTGAGAAGTTTTTCCTTCCTACTATTTTGCTATTTTAACACATCGCCTCCAGCGCTCTGGGGTTTAAACATGCATTTCACAGCGCTTGAATTTTTTGAGCGTGATTTTTTGATGAATATGGTGGAAGCCGGTCGCTCTGACCAGTCGCTATCATGCGCAACCATACATCGCGGAACCTGTCAAATAGCGACTCGTAACCTTGTATTCAACATTACGGCACACCGACTGAGTCGCTGTCAACAACCGAACAACGGCCAAGCACAGCGACTACTAGCGGGCGCTGTGAAAATACTGCTACAGTCGCTCAACTGTCGCTACATGTCGCTATTAATAAATCAGCCTCTTAGCTACAGAAAACAGAATGGCTGGGGTAAAGGCACCCACAATGGCCTTGGCCCCCAGGATGACCCTGCTTATCTTCCCCTAGAGACAGCCTATATATATATATATATATATATATAGCCAAAGCCTAGAATATATATATATATATATATATATATATATATATAATGAAATTACAGGCAATGCATTTACTCTCGTTCATGCTAAAAGCTTTGACTCATTTCAGATCAGGAAAACAAAAGCTTCTGTTCATTCTTGCAATGCTCCACGTGGAATCCTTCCCATGTTTCTGTATATATTACTGTAAGAAAAGATAATGATCAGCAGATGCACCTCCACGTCACTACACGCCAGCACATGAGATTTCCCTGGCTCTACTCAGCAAGTATGGAGAAGCAGCAAGTCCAATGCGCTTTTCTCTCAGTTATAATATATACAGGATATCAGTTGATGGATGGCTTTTATCATTTTTAGAATGCCACAGGCGATTTTCATGATGCTTGCTTGCATATGACTACATGTTTTAAAAGGAGCATAGATTTTCGATTTGTTATTGGCAGGTGAAGAGTCATATGGCAGTGGAGGACTACTGCAACTATAATTATACTTTGTAAATAATAAGAAAACAACATGAGGAATTAATCTAGCTCTAATTTACAAATCCTGTTGGTCATGCTACTAAGTAATACAAATTTGTGTCATACAAATAGAACAATTTGCACTAGCCGGATGCATACTGTTCTTAAAGTGGACTGCTGCTGTAAAAAGAAAACCTCCTCCAATTTCTGCCATCCCATCCACTAACCCCGATTAGCTAACAAAAAATACTTAGGCCCTTATTTATGAAGGAATAGCGACAGGTAGCGACTGGTGAGCGGCCGGTAATGACGGGCCCCGCCGCGAGAACGCCGGCTCCCCACCACAATCACACATTTATCAAGCCGATCCTGCTTAGCGACTGAGATAGCGCCATATAGCCACTCATTCATCATTATTCCAGCCTCAGCCCACAGCGCCAGCGTCCGACCTTGAACAGCGACAGGTATGATCTCTCGCTACCTGGCGCGCTCCAATGCATTTCAATGGAACAATCTTTAAATATTCATAATTAATTGTTATTAATGTTTTTTTTTTTTTTAAATGTGAAAAATTCTGTGACCACTTCTGCCATTTTAGATAATTTTTTAAGGGAAAATATTTATTTTTTAAGGGTAAATATTACAGGTCTGATATTAATGTATTCATATTACAAAATTATTTAAAATACTTTTTTTTTTGGTTTCCAAAAATATGGTGGTTTGGGGGTTAAAAAACTACTTTTAACACATTGCCTCCAGCGCTCTGGGGTTTAAACATGCATTTCACAGCGCTTGAATTTTTTGAGCGTGATTTTTTGATGAATATGGTGGAAGCCGGTCGCTCTGACCAGTTGCTATCATGCGCACCTATACATCGCGGAACCTGTCAAATAGCGACTCGGAACCTTGTATTCAACATTACGCCACACCGACTGAGTCGCTGTCAACAACCGAACAACGGCCAAGCACAGCGACTACTAGCGGGCGCTGTGAAAATACCGCTACAGTCGCTCAACTGTTGCTACATGTCGCTATTAATAAATCAGCCTCTTATTCACTTCTTGGCAGCAGCTTGTTACCCCACAGAGAGCTGATCACTGTATGCTCTGCTTCCAGGTCTCCAGCCAGTGCAGGGAACATAACTGACCCATGGGTGATGATGTCCCCTGTGCTGCAGACCTGGGTGCCTGTCGCATACTCGGAAGAACCTTGGCAATGGTATTATCATGCAACCTGCTGGTTCACAAAGGATTAAATATAGGGGCTTTACTTCAGAGGATGCAGATATTGCAAGCACACCAGGGCTCATTAGATCTGAGGGCCCCATCATTGTTGTTTCCCCACCATTTCTTATGTTTGTGCTGTCATTGCATCATATACCGGAAAAAAATCACCATTTGTCTCTGCTATTTCAGTCTTTAGCTGTTCATGGTCTACAAGTCGGCATTCAGTACAATCATCTTTTCAGTGCTAACCAATAAACTGGAGCACCTAGGACTGATGGGTAGACCATTGGGAACTGCATGTCAAATTCCCTCAACCTGAGCATAGGAGCACCACCAGGGATATGTGCTGAGTGAGTTGCTCTACTTACTTTACATTACTGACTGCGTGGCCACTTTGGACTCCACTACTATTATCAAATTCATTCATGACACTGTCATTGTGAAAACAAGACTCTCCACCTTGAGGAGATACAAATCCAGGGAAGCTGGTGATGGGAGAATAACATACATATGTTATTCTCCCCCCGTCACCAGATGTGTGCTATTTTTCAGGGCATCAGATTTGGTGTCTAAAGGGCTTTAACCAAGCATAGGGGTGCAACATCTGAACAAGACATTTTTCGAAGATTTAAAGAGAGCTGTTGATGTGGATTATTTGTGCATGAACACAGCTTTGATATTGTGCCACATAGTTATGGTTATAATCAAAGATTGCAAGGAGTAAACATAACATAAACCACTGGATACAGAACTTGTAAACCTCTTTTGAAGTAAAAACGTTGATTAAATAATTCAACAAATGTATAAACACTATTAATGGGGCAGTCTAGGCAATTGCAAAAACAATGCAGCAAAGAGCTTGCCTGATGCCTGTCCCATGTGCCTCATCTCCATTCCCAAGAGAATGCAGACGGTCACTACATTTTACCCCTCATTTCCTTTGTATCGTTCCATGACTATATACTCCAAATGTGATTGCATGGTTGCCCCTGTACTTTAGCTTCCCCAGTTTGGTTTGGTTTGGTATGGTTTGCCTGGTTCACTTACACTGGGAGCATTGAGGGACAGGGGAGGCCTTGTGACTTCATTTGGAGTATGTTTATAGAGTAATGGAATTGAAATGAGAGGTACATTTTGGAGGCGTGCATGGGACATCCATCAGTTGGTGTCTTATTATTGCTGTTACCTGAGCTGTCCCTAAAAATGAAATGAACAATTGCTCGGTTTATATTGAATCAGCCTCATGAAGGCCATTGTAATAACTGGATTTGCCATGCTTTAAATTGTGCCATAACCTGTGATTTTCATTATCCTGGTTTTGGTCCATACAGTACCCATTTGTGTTGCACTTTTTTGTGTGTTAAAATAAAAAAAAGCTCATTTGGATGCAGGTTGTACACCCCACAGTAAAATAGGCCTCTCTTCGCCATATGATTAGCATAAGCTCCATTGGCTTCACAAACGTTGCTGCAATTTTTGGAGAGGCAGGGTTTTCACTCAATAAAAGGGATTTCTGCGCACCTGCAAATGGGCAGCTCTACAGGTGATGTGCAGATTGAGCAGCAAATGTAATTTTACAAGTTTTGTAAATAACAACTTATGGGAAAGCCAAACAAATCAAAAAAGGACCTTTCCACATTTGTTTGAGTTCCTCATTTTCATATCTGTTATTATAAAAGGTGTATCTATTTCGAACTATAATCTGCTACTCATTTATTTCCCCTATCAGCTGATTTTCCCCACTGTATTTTGTTAGTTGGAAAGTGTCTCTCTAGAAATTACAGCAACTTTTAAACTTTTCATCTAGTATCCAAAGCTAATAAAAATGTTCACAGTTTTCTTTTGGTATTTCACTATTTCCTCTCCGGGCAGGACAGTGAAAGAAGGGAATACTGTATTGTCCATTTTCCTCCAGTGACATTAGTTATATAGAGGATTCCACAGATACTTTTCTTCTTTGGTATAAAGTCTCCCTGCCCCAGAGACACCAGGGAAGGAGGACCTATGTTCCCCCCTCACTACAGATGCCAACGGGGCTGGCATCAAGGAGATCACAGCCCGCTGGACCAGGAGTGTGCCCCCGACCTGCAGAAATGCAGAAGGGCAGAGAGGACGTCACCTCACGTCGACAATGTGTTCTTTAACATTTTAAAACTATATTTTTATACTATTTTGATTTAATTAGGCTAACCTGGCAAACCAATTATCACATGGGTTTGAAACTGAAAATGTCGGAACCCCCCACATTTGAATATTTATGTCACTGAAGGGAAGGGACATGGAGGGTGATTTCCCAGTGAGTCTCCTTCTATGCCCCTCTCATCCAGTGACATAAGTAGGCACATTGGGGGATTCCACAGAGACTCCTCCTCTTTGGTATAAAAGTCTCCCTGCCCTAGAGACACCAAAGAAGGGGGTGGGAGGACCAGTGTTCCACCTCACTACAGATGCTGGTCCAGCAATAGCGGCTCCCTGGCATCAAGGAGATCACAGCACGCTCGATCAGGAGCGAGCCCCCAACCTGCAGAAATGCAGATCTGCAGAGAGGATGTCGCCCAACAGTGACCGTGTGTGGCGGTTTTTGATTTGAAAATGATCTTTTTATATTGTTTGTGAACTAATAGGTGGTCCAAGGAACTCCTACATCAGTTCTCACATTGTGGTGTCCAGAGCTATTGTATCTGGCATTCAAGGGTACTAAATGCCAGATACTGGACTTCACCTGGCCATAGGCCTTCCAAACTGGATTGTAATGTTCTGGCTAACCAGTTGCGGTGAGCATAAAAAATAGAAGGTGCACGTGGTACATACTGCGGTGCGTGGAAAGCTACACCATGGTCATGTTATGTTGCAAATTGTATGCAAATCTGTGTGCATTCAGCATCCTGACTTTCAGTTGTTTAGTGTCTGCTATCATCAATTTTATAAAATGACATGAGCTCATGCTTTTAATGTTCACATATGTATAATTGAATAAATAGATTTTCCCATTGTGCCAGTGCACAGTTATTTCCTATCCCCCATCATAAAGAGCTTGAAGAGCAACACAACCTGGAATTTACATTCTCCCAGGTTTTGTTCCTTTTTCTTTTCCAGCTTTGCTTGGGCGTATACACAAGCAGCCATCTCAAAACTGAATGCCCCACTGTATGTAAGCCCAGTGAAATCTGGGAACTCTTACCTTGCCAGCTATCCCATAACTTATAGGCAGTCTCTATACCTTTGGATCATATTGATGAGTGGCACAAAAAGATAAATAGAAGGGGAGCAGCAGGCATTCCTGCTGTTGCCTCCCTCCGGCTGTGCGTGCCCACATCTGCCATTCAGATGGGGGGGGGGGTTCCCGGATGACAGGTATGCCACCATAGCCCGCATGTGTGTCATGGAATCACTGAAAAGTTTTTTAGGCAAATAGGTGGGAATTCACTGGGGAGGGGGAATCGGTCACCCCTGTCATCTTTTAGACCCCTGGGCCTGTGGTTTAGAGTTTTGTTGTGTTTTAATAGAACGAGCTTGCACAAACATTACATGAGCAAAGTATTAAGAAATGCATAAAATAAGCTACTAGCAAGATAAACCCTATTCATTGTTAAAACATACCAATAAGCAAACTTGTTCAGCAAAACCACATATGCATGTGTGTGCCAAAAACATACCTACTCCTGACTTAAAACTTGGCAACTGGCACTTAAAAAGGATGTCCAAGCATCCTGTAGCCCTTCACCCCATTCAACTGTACTAAGCTTTATTTTGGGCAACAACATAAAATACAACTCACTTGGGAGGCATGCAATCTACACGAAGGCTGAAAGGCCAGTCACCAAATTTGGTTTATTTTAATACCCAAAATGGTTTTAGCATGGGGGGTTATAAATAGCATGGACTTCATCTTTAATTGTGGCAAAACCCATATTGCTCGACCCTTTAACTGACCTAGACTAATAAATAATTTCTTTAGGAACTGGTGCCCAGTCTATCACTTTTTAGTTGAAGTAACTTCAGCCCACAGACTGAAGTCAAATTGTTCAGTGATCATTCTCTGAAATAGAACAAACACACAAATGACTGAATTTTGTTTTTAATTCAAGAATATGAAAGAAATGTGTTGATGCAGCCACTTTTTGAGAATTATTATCATGCAAACAAACAACCAATCAGAGTTGTGCAATTGAGTGATTTCACATCTCCCTGTGTCGCACAAGTCACATGCATTAAGCATTCGTTTTATTGTGGTTTAAATAGAACACAGACTAGCATTGTACTTTTTTTTGTGTCATTTAAAATAAAAAAAGGGATTTATTGGTGCGGATAATACTTTCCTGTATACTGCTGCTAAATCTTACATCTACGTAATATTAATCCGAAAATATCTGTATTTTGGATTACAAGCTCCCTAAGAGCTCTTTCTTATCTAGCTGCCTTGTCGGGACAGGGAAGCATTGACAGAGAACTCTAACGTTTGTACCAATTCGGAAATCCCACAATGTCCCAGACCTCGATTCTTCCAAGAAAGTGAGATGCACATCAGGGTTGTAAAGATGTATAGAGTGATGTGTAGAGTCCTGGCAAAAAATCTTAAAGTGGATCAACACCCACGTGGCATGGGTGTTGGTCTCTGCAGCAATCTGACAGGTGGGGGGCATCCAGAAGGCTGGAGCCCCCCCCCCCCCACACACACAGTTGCTGCTCTGGATTCCTGGCAGGGGACCAAGGCAAAGGTAAGATTTAGTTCTGGGGGTTACGAGCTGGTGGGCTCCAGCAATCTGGATTCCTGCCCCCTCCGTATATCACATTCCCACAGAGACCAACAACTTCACCACGCGGGTGTTGGTCTGCTCTTGCATAGTTATGAATTACAGCACATAAATATATTCTCTACAAATAATTTTTAATACGTGTGATGCAAACATCACATCTAAGAATGAAAAATGAGCTGGGAGATGACGAGATTCGTTGATTGCTTAAATATAAATTCAACTTTCCTACCCACAGTAGTGAAGGGTTATTTTACTTTACATGTCCTTTGTTGTGTCACCAATGACAATTGAGCCCCCCTTCCAAAGTTACTTTCTCTCTTATAAAATGTAGGTTTAGATGCCAGGGGTTAACAGGACACTGAAAACAATGGAATTATCTGCACATACTCATCTGTGCTCTGAATCAGCCACAAATCTCTTTATAATATGATAATTTCTTTTAAGTTTTCGGGAAATATCTAAGGTTTTCATGCCTTGTCTAAGGTGTTGCACTATATTTCCCATAAGGCTTGAAACCTGTGGCCTGCTTAATAATGTGGAATGGCCTTCTTAAGTAGTATTCCTTTAATTAGGCTCACCTGGCAAACCAATTATCACATGGGTAGGAGCTCCGGAGATGCGATACCATCCATGAGATAAATTGGAAAACAAAAAGAAAAATCCAAGCAGAACAAAACCCATGATTTTGTTCCTAGCCCCAGGGCATCCAGATTTGTGATAAAGCAATAAGGGATTATGTTTTGCTTGTAAAATAATATACAAATCAGAAGATTTGCCTCGGAACACTATTGTGTATCTCCTGAGGGACATGTACCATAGGTTAAGAAACAGTGGCCTAGAGCACAATGGTGACCAATGTTCTATTCCTTAAATAAATAGGAAACATAGAAACATAGAAGGTTGACGGCAGAAGGAGACCATACGGTCCATCTAGTCTGCCCTTATGTGTATACTGTGTATACATCCTCACAGTGAGCCATTCCCTACTAAAAGCTCTAAATATTAACCATTAGGATGCTTGTTATGTATCTAATATTCAATTTAAAATATCTCTCTATTCCTATATATAAAGGAATCTGTATGCCATTACAACTCATATAAAAGTCTAGTAAACATGCCAGGCTGTAAATGCTGAGCAGTAAACCAACCATGCCTGGTTATAACTGAACTTCCATAGACTGCAACAGTAGAAACAAATTGTGATTCCTTTTTCTGTATATGATGCCATGTGAGCACATATCTGATAAATGAGGTGAAGGAACCACAAACATGGGGCACCCTCACCTTATGAGCCCCTTTGCGGTCGCTACCCCTGCACCTCTTATAGTTACGCCCCTGTATATAGTAGTATTATATAGATAAGAGATAAGAGTAACCCAGACCATTCATTTTTTTTAACTGTCTGAAAATAATTTTCTAAGAATATTTGCATTGCTCCCATGTGCCATGTATTTCTATCCTTATGTCAAGTATCTGTTTTTTCTCCTAATATGTTTTCCACGTTTTCTTTCTTTAACTTTGATCCACTTTTCTTTTTGGTCTTTTGTTTCTATTTTGGAGCTATAATTAAAAGCTGCCTATTGCTTTGGTGAGTGTTTAGCAGGCAAGTCTCTCCAAGGCCTCTGCGTCTTTTATCCCCCCTCCTGTTTTACAGCCATTTGGGTTGGCTCTACCTCCACGCTTTCCCTGATGGAGCCACATTGCCGGCTTCTTATCTAATTAGACATATGCGGAATCAAGACATCCTGCTCCACTAAAACCAGATGGGTCTACAATGCTGTGTCACAAAGTGCTTAAAAGGCAAAATCTTAACAAGGCTTCAGATACGTTGCCCTACATTTTTTTTTACCAATGGAGAAAAAGGAAAATGAGAGAAGAGAAAACCTTGCTTTCCCTAAATCCCATTGCACCATTCTGTGCTACTCAGTCCATTTACTAGATAAATTAGAGAAAGTTTGGCTATCAGTTTAATAAATCAAGGTCATCGTTACTTATAGCTTGACATTATAGGTCACTAAGGGATACTGAAATACGTTCTGTTGGTTATGATCCACCCTGAAATACATTTATATTGGATAGATTGTAAAAATCAATAAAATACAGCCCTGCAGTTTCATTAGACATATCAAAGGTCCCCAATGTCATTGCCAAGACTTGCAATATTTATTCCTAACTGCTGCAGAGGAGAGGTTTCGTCAAAAAGTGCAAGAAGGTTCTTTTGTCTCATTATCACTCACAGGACTGAAAATCAATGGTCAGTCAAGACTTCCAACAAGCAACATCACATTTATCTGGTAATTTACTATAATTGTCTTTTCTCATGAAATCATCTCCTCTGCTCTTGGCATAATTCAGCATGCTAGCAAAAAAGGGTCTGCTATAACTAAAAAACTCCCAACACAATGGTATGCAGTTAGTGACTTATTTGTAATCATAAAAATGGTGTAATAAAGTATATACAGTGTACAAAAAGTTAAATAAAGGTATATAATAAGCATGTAAATAACACCAGGGGCAATCAAGAATACAGCATGAAGTAAATGACTTGGGACTGTGTCCCAAAAGGGGGTAACCCAAATAGGCATAGAGTTAGCAATATACAAGTCAGAGATTGACACAGTATCCACAATCATAAACAGGCACTAGTGCATACATATAGACAATACAATGAGAGAAAAGAGCACGATTAGTAAATCAAGGAGCAGTATACCTATAGCAGATGACAACTAGAACCCTCAACGTTTCGGTTGAGAAACCTTCATCAGGAGGGGAAGCTTTCCCTTCTGTATCCTTGATTGCCCCCTGGGTTATTTACATACTTATTGTATACCATTATTCCGCTTTTTGTACACTGTATATACTTTATTACACAATTATTATGATTAAAAATCAGTCACTAACTGCATAACATTGTGTTGGGAGTTTATTAGTTATAGCAGACCCTTCTTTGCTAGTATCTGTTTAACTGTGCTGGGAGCAGGCACAGATAAGCTATATTTTCTCTGCTGAGTTATCTACAATTCTTACATGGTGTGCAAATGTAACCTGATCTACTTAATAATTGTTCATAATTCAGCATGCATCATTGCCTTGTCCACTGTATCTACAGATACAGTGCTGCAAGCTGTAGATATCCACCATGCAAAAAGCTAAAATGATGCTTAAAAGAATGTAGGGCTGGCCCCTGGCCTCCCCCTGGGGCATCCCAAATCAGCATGCCCTGTTGTGTGAACCCCCTGGGGTGGGGGTGCTTGTGCAGCCATGTCTCCTGCATCTTTTGGCTGTGCGTGCGCTCCTGCCTCCAGTCATTCTGGTTGGGGATATCAGCATACGGATACAGCCTCTGACACGTCCGATCGCTATAAACAGAGCCATTTGCCGAATATTACATATGCATGGCAAAATGCTCTAATTGGACGACAGCCCAAGCATATGCCATTAGACCAGGAATAGGTTACCTGCCCGTGGGCAAGGCACAAGTCTCAGGACTTTTCTTCTGCTTTAAGCATTAAAACCTAAAAAACAAAAAAAAAACATGCATATGTGTCTGTTCAGCCCCCATTGCTCCTGCTTTGTTGTCTCTTGTGTATTTGTATCACTGGTGAAGTTACCTTGACTCACCAAAGTTGCAATTCCTAAAGCAGAAGTCCAGTCTCCAGTTAACATTCAGTCATACTCCCAGTGACCTCACCATTTTTCTATACAAATCTTTTCTAAGACATACCTTCACTTAATGTGGACTCACGCGGCCTAGCTACCGGGCCTCCCAGCTCCCGCTATAGTGCCCCATTATGTGCCTGTTTCATTGGCTCTGAATGACATGGCTCGGGCCGAAATGTCACAAGAATAAGCCACTAGCCTGCCCCCCCTCGCATGCACATGCTGACAGGCTCATTCAATTAAGGCAGTCCTGTGAGCTGGTTTGTGTATGTACAGTAGTGCGTCTATCACTGCGGAGTCGATTGCGATGCCCTGAAGAGCAAGAGTGCGCTTGCACAAATTTTGGGAAGGGGGCGAGTGGCTTGGGCTGTGAGCGAAGTCTCGCGACAGGCAAGGTTTCGTCCCAAGCTGAGTAGGGGCAGAAAAGAGGACAAGATGGCAGTGCCTAGCTGTTTCAGAAGCTGGACCCCCGAAGCCGCTTTGAGGGGGGTTGAGGGGCTGGACAAATAAAAGGTGTGTGGAATTTATTTCCAAGGGGCTCTGGCTTGCCCATTCCCACTGATTGGAGTTCTGCTTCAAAGTAAAAAGCCTAAACGGGACTAAAAATCTAGTTTGACAAGCATCTTCATCAAGGAAACAGGAATGGCGCTGCTGTGCAAAATGAGGAAGGTATGTTGTCACAGTCAGCGGTGTGACAGGTGGTGCGAACATTAAATGAGGCTCATACAGTAAACTTTTTTTTTCTTTTAACTCAGTTACATGCAGCTAGACAACTAATGACTGAAACAGCAGAAGTGAATGGTGCTTAATGTTTACTCAGCACAGAAAATATAGCTGTATAATATTTTAGCAGAACTCTTTTGCTTGCTCCTACATTTTTAACCAACCCCCAACTCAAATAAACGATTTATTGGCTGATAATAATGACTTAGAAAACGAAAATGTTTTGCTCATCAGAAGGATGGCTTGGATTATGCACTATTGCCGGAATCATCGACCTTTGAAGACACAACAACGTCTCCAACTGAGAAATTCCCTATAAACACCCCCCCCCCCCTTATTCAGAATGTGCTGTCCCTTAATACACTCCTTCTCTCCCCCACAATCTGCATCACGTTTTGCGACACAAAGCTAAGAGATTCCAGATGGTGGGACCATCATGTGATAAACAGAAGGAAAGTACTAAAAAGTGGCACACGTGTAAGGCCAAAAACAGCAGCTGGATACAGGGTGCACATTGGAGGGGGTGGAAAGCAGAACCGGAGACGATGAAGGAACACTCCGAAGCACTACACACAAATCACATAGCAAGCTTATTTTAAACCTGGGGGAATGTTTTCACACACGTTTCCATCATTCGTTTTTAATATGGACAAATAAATGTATATTAGGTGACTTACTGCACCATATCTTTAGCAGTTAAATTCAGCAGTAATATTTCCACTCTATGATTATATCGATAAATAATCAATGAAAGTCTGAAACACATAATATACTTACATTGATTTTCAGATCATAAATGGTTTAGGATATACAGCATTTCAGGCAAGGGCAGACTGACCATAGGGAGACCCAGGGCAATGCCCAGTGGGCCGCTCTGCTTTCGGGCCAGTTGAGCGGTTGCTTTTAACACCCACATTCAAACCCTGCCCTCTTAGGCTCCTTTTCAGACCCCTGTACTCATCTCCACTGTACCCACAAGCCAAGGAAGCGCAGCCCCCAGTGCTATAGCCTCGGCATTATGTTCAGGAGGGCCCCAGCAGGATGTCTAAGGCGGTCCAGGGGTTGATTGTTGGCCCCACCCACCACTGATAGGAGGGAAAGAAGAAAGTATAATAGACATGTCTATCACAAATCATCATCAGTAACACTGTGAGTTATATGTGTTGTATTTTGGTATGGTGTTTAACTGTGCAGAAATTTCAGTCCATTTTGTGTTGTACTGCAGATTGCAGCAATTTTTACATGTAATTATTATTACTGATTATTTATATTGCACCGTCTTCTTCCATAGTGCTGTACAAGGTATAATTACAGACAAGTTAAAATATACTGTACAGGGATCATTATAAACTAGACGTTACAAAGTTCAAACCAAAAGTACTAACAAGAGACAATAGGAAATAGAGCTCTGCCCTTGCGAGCTTACATTCTAAATAACTGAGGGTGGAGACAAAAAGGGATGGGATCAGAAATGCTAGAACTTGAGTTTGGCGGCATGTTCCCAGTGAAGGTAATGCTTAAGCAAGCTTATATGCTTGTCTGAAGAGGTGAGCTGTGGAGGTTGTGCCTGGATTGTATTCAAGACTAACTGTAGGGAGGGGCCTGGTTGGAGAGTGCTTTGTAGGTTAGTGTCTCTGACATTTTAGTAGTATAAGGTGAAAGGAAGGGACGGATGCGGGAGATGTTTTTAAGTTGGAGATAGCAGGAGGTGACTAGGAAGTAAATGTGAGGTATGACTGAGATAGAGGAGTGCAGAATGATGCCCTGGCATTGAGCTTGATGAGTTGCAGTTATTGTAAGATCATTAACAGAGATTATGGTGTTAGGGAGTGGAGGGGCGACAGACAGTGGGAAGATAACCAGAGATGGGCAGACTTGAACTGCAAAGTTCGAGTTCATACCGAAATTTGCGAGTTCGGTGTCCCAAAACCAAACATGGACTTCAGCCAGAAGCTGAGTTTGGGTTCAGCATCCAGCCCAAACATCGAATAGCTGGTTGATGGACTGCTTCACCTACAGATGCAGCAATAGGAAGCTGCTGTGACTTACCTCTGCCCAATCCTCCATTTTAATCTGGCCCCAACTGGCGCTACAAGAAGAGTGCTGGCATTTTCCGCAAATAGATAAAGGCTGCAGAGGAAAAAAATCAAATCCATGCATGACACTGAAACATGGACACTTACAGAACTACCACCAGGAAGGAAATCCATAGGTTGTAAATGGACTTTTAAAGTAAAATACAATGCAGATGGCACAGTGGAGCAATACAAAGCAAGACTCATAGCCAATGGATATTCTCAAAAATATAGGGAGGACTATGATGAGACTTTTGCTCCAGTAGTTAAACATGCTGCAATAAAGACTTTCCGACCACAAGGAGAGTTCACTTTGATGTGCCAACAGAGTTTCTACGTGGCGAGTTAACAGAAGACATCTACATGAAACAACCACCAGGATTCAAAGTTGAACAAAGGCCAGACCGAGTATGCAAACTTCAGAGGAGTATATATGGTCTAAAGCAAGCCACCAGATCATGGAATATGAAAATAAATGAAGTACTTACACATAGGGACTTTCAAAGGAGTAAAGCAAACAGATGGATCTATGTGCTCATTTATGTGGACAATATCCTGGTTTGTTTTGAGCTTGAGCAAGAAGGGTGTGAGACAGAAATACTACAAATCCTAAGTCAGCACTTTGAGACCAAGGAACTTCCCAAACAGGGGCTTCTTGAGTTACTTTATTGCCCTACTGAGGATATAACAGCAGATATCCTTACCAAGTCCCTGGCAGCTGAAAAACACTTGAGGCTTACAAAGAAGATGGATTTCACAGACTGAGCCCCTGCTGTTGAGAAGGGGTGTTGTATAAACACTAGACTTCCAGCTTAGTTTATTGCTGGAGTGACTTTTGCTAGATTTACTGCAGTTTACAGTTATGACAAGTTATTACACTAGATGATACTGTGACCAATGCCTAACTGTAGTTTCTCTATGCATCTTACTGATGTGTTGTTTTTCCTGCTACAGGACCTCTATATCTGTGCTCTACGTGGAAAGATTCTTAGTAACTGAGGACTACCTCTGTAATGTCCTTGACACACACTAACCTTCCAGGAGTGCCGAACCGATGTCTTCAGCAGGTAGGCAAGTTCTGTCTATAGGGAGGATGTGAAAAGTAATGATAGAGGGATAGGGTCTTTGGATGCATCAAGTAGGCAGAAGCATGGGCATGTGCCAAAGAAACAAATGCAATTAAAGTGATGGAGATGCTATGTCATGGGACATGTTACTGCAGATCCAGAATTCTGAACCCATGGAATGTGGCCTTGGTTCTGGTAAATCACTGTTTGCCGAACTTGTTTTGCACAGTTTATCCCAGATTCCAGTCCCAGGTCTGCTAAGTTGTTATAAAAGACTAAGCAGTCTTGTAGTTGGGGCCTATATTCAGGGCCAGCCATAAGTTAAAAGGCTCCCCAGGCAAGACTGCAGGATGGCACCCCCCCTATGTGTGTGCACTCATCGGCAGCAGTCGTCCAACCCCCCCCCCCCAGGCTAAAAAAACTTGTGAGGAACTGGTATTTTAAGGTATAGGAAAGCATACTAAAGGAGGAAGGACAATCTATTAAAATCTATTAAAAAGGATACAAACAAAGAAAATGGGGAAGAGCCCCACTCTATTAGGGTATAAGGGAGGACACAGGAGAAGAGCTCACACTATTAGGGTATAAGGGAGGATACAGAAGGTAAATAGCTTACAATCTTTTAGGGTATAAGGGAAGATACATAAGCAGAAGAGCTTACTTCCACTGGGTTACAGGAGAAGATACAGAAAATGAATGATGTTATATTAGAGTTCAAGAAAAAGCCCCCCCCCCTTTGGTTCATTAACCAGGATTCCCTGCACTGTGACCAAGCCCCCCCCCCCCGTACTGTATTCGGACCATGGTTCCTTGGCACATGCAGACCTTCTCCATGCATGCATCACCTCCATAGGCAGGGCCCTGCCTATATTCCAGCTAAGCACATGATCGTGTTCTTTTTTTATCCATGGAGACACAAATGTTTATCCAGTAGCACACATCAGCAAATGCAGACTCAAATGTATACAGTAGCATACAAATATCATAGCGTGCATACATCTGGTGTGGTTAAAATGCATATTGTGATGCTTTGCGTGACTTACTCTTGTTTTGAAAGATGTGGGAGAAAAGAAAATCTTCTAAAAGTAGCAAGGACACTTCTGGAGACAACACACATATCCAAGTGAAGGACTTAAGTGCTGATGTGTCAAAAAATGCTTATTACCCACAAGAAGAGTTTTCAGTTGCTTTTTGTAAAGGACTCATAATTAACATGTACCCCTGCTTAATGTTTCTAGGATTCTAGGATAGTAATTTGCAAGTCACCCATATTCATCCTTCATGTTCTTACAAAAAAATACCATAGCTGTATGGAGCAATTTAATAATACTCTTAAAGTGATACTGCAGACAAAAGTAATTGTTACACTGTTACGATTCAACATGCCCCACTGTGTGAACCCGCCCTAGATCACCCACAAACCCCTTACATTTCTGCTGCTCCCTTGCCACAATCAGGGGCCGAGGCTGTATACCAGTAATCCCTACAGCTGTGCACACTTGGACAAGCCCCCGTTCATGAGACATGGGAATGATGGAAAGGTAAGTGGAGTGGGGGATCTGGGGGGGATATAACACAGCAGGGAATCCCAAATTAGGGTGCCCCCAGAACAGGGACAAATCACCAGGGCAGTGACTTTAAAGCTTTGGCAAACTGACAAGGGGCCAAATAAATTGTGAAATATGTGGTTGGAGGTATTAAAAATGTTCTAACTCTGAAAGCCTTTCCTAATTTTAACATGTAAACTTGATCAAACCCTAGAAGACATGGAATATTTGGCTGCCTCAAAGACATAAAATAATTGGTTGCAACCAATATATTTGGTAGACAACCTGTCAGTATCAGAACAACCAAAATATTTTCTGTCGAAAAAAAAAGCATATGTTTTCTAACCTACTTTATTTCAACGGCATATACAAATAAATGGTAAATCTGAAACTATACACCAGAGGAATGCAGGAAGGCAGTGTCAGCAGAGGTTAAACAGATGTATTGTACTGGCTGATCAAGGACTGAGAAGCCCAATGATACTTGGAGGTCTTGTAACAACTCCAGAAAGCTTTCATAATTTGTTACTTACACTTTACCCGGAGTGGATGAACTGCCTGAAAAATAACAAGGGTAACAATAGATTTATAACCATTCTTTATCTCACAAAGAGTGATTGTCAATTCCCATCTACTGATATGGCAGAAGAAAAGTCCAGAAGCCGTATTCCAGTATGTTGTGATGCCATTTGGTTTGCATGGTATCCATGCTACCTTTCAGATCTTGAGACCACATAGTAGTTATTTAGCTGCCTACCAGGGCAATGTTGTTTTTATTTGAGTTTATGTGTCAGGAATAATTATTGCACTCTATTGTTTAATATGGCAACATTGCTGTCTTCAGTGGACAAAGAAACAGCTGATTACCTTTCTTGGCATTCCAGTCAGGCAAAATGCTCACCATTCCAGGGTGCCTCAGCAGCTCCACAGTTTAGCCTCTGGAAGCATGGACCATGTAAGTAATTTAACCCAAGTTTCTCTTTAATTTCTGGTTTCCTAAATTGGGCTACCCTAAGGGTTGGGGTCCACTTTAAAAGCCTTTTGCTGGCAATTTACAAAAACACTATACTTATCCTACCTTCCCTATGCCTCATTGGACCCTGTCTGGCTCTTTAATGCTTACCAGTTTAGGATATCCTTATTATGGGCTCTATGCCCTCTCCGGGCAATGTCTGCCTTACAGGTCTGCAGGGCTTTCTCCTGGTTCAGCAGGCTGTGCCCTTCCTTGGTGTCCTGACAAATAAATCCCCATCTGCTGGGGCAGGAAGTCTTTATGTCACAGAGGATGAGTCTCTGTGGAATTCCTCCCCATATGACCAATAATGTCACTGAGGGTCATGGAGGGAGATTCCCAGGGAGCCATATTTGGTTACATGGTATGAGAAATGGGGCAAAATCACTCTAAAGCCGTAGGAAACAAGTAAAAAAAACATGAAGGGCACTTTCACAACTTCCCACTTGCATTTATAAAAATAGGAATACTTCAGTGTAACAAAAGTTGGAATTGAAGTGTGCCCATTGAAATCAATAGGTGTCTTCAAACATATGCATTGAGTTGCTGCATGTTTTAGGAAATCCTATGTGCAACTCCTCTTGGCTCTGCATTGGGGTCTTGCTGCCACCTTGAGTATCAGGACTCCTACTGCCACCATTCTTCCTCCAATGTCAGTTCTTCTGCCCCCTCTGATGCCAGTTCTCCTGTGACATCTAATGCCAGGTCTCCTGCCACCACCTTGCTGTTTCCAACTCCAGGCCCCCTGCCACTGCCTTACTGCTTCTGGTGGTGCCTCCTCCTCCTACTGCTTCCTTTTGTCAGGTTCTGTCACTGCCACCTCCACCAGGGGACAGGAAACAAAAAGAGATAAAGCAAGGATTTCCACTGAACCACACTGCCATGGAGGTACAGCTGCACTTGTGCATTTCAACTGCAATCTGGTTTAAACCCCAAATTGTTAAAGTGGACCAACACTATCCTGGGTGTTGGCCCACTTCCGCGGGGCACCCCGCTGTGTGAGACCCCACAGAAAGCCCCTAAAATCTTACCTTAACGCTGGAGAGGCGGTGACGGCTTATCCGCCTCTCCCGCGTCCCTCTTACAGGGCGTGCATTCATTTGTGAATGGCCAGTGCGGGTGCGTGCCCTGCTAGAGGGACGCGCGGGAGGCGGCGGCGGCAGCTTATCCGTCGCCGGTAAGGTAAGTTTTTAGGGGCTTTCTGGGGGGTTTCACACAGCGGTGCATCCCGATTTCGGATGCCCCGCGGGGAGGGAGCTGATCGGCCTGGGAATCTTATAGATTCCCGGGCCGATCAGGGGTGGGTGTTGGTCCACTTTAAGGAGCCAAAAGGTTGATTCCTGGTAAAAAATAATCAATATTATTAGGAGTCTGAATTTCCACTATGCATGAATATGAAGACAACATTTATTGAAACAATATTAAATAGGCATAGGCATGAAGGAGTTGGAAGAAATGGCAGCTGGTGCACAAAGTTGAGCTATGGAAAAGCAAAGGTTTGGGTATGGCCTGTGCAAGGGGACAGAGGGGGCTTGGGCAGATCAGGGTGGGGCAGACGGGGCACTGAGAGTTTTGGTGTGTGATACAAAGGGGTTAAGGTAAAGCCAAATGCTACTCTTGTACTTAGCTCCCAACTATATTCCTTTCAAACTGAAAGACATTTCTACCACTTGTCTTCCTTTTCAGTGTATAGATATATACAAAAATATTGGTAGAATCAAATTACAGCAACTAGACTCACTATATTGTTCTTGAAGATGATTCACTAAAAATTCAAATTGGTTTCATATATAGAGTCCAGTAGCTTAGATACAGTATGATACTACAGATATACCATGACCTGGAGGGACCTTTACATATATATATATATATATATATATATATATATATTTTAACTAGACTTTAAAGACAGATGATAGGACCGGTTGCTGAGATTTGTCTAGTCTAATGGTCCTGCTCATGTCCACATTCCAGCTTAGGTTTTAAATCGGTGTGAGCAGATGCCACCTTTCTTTTTTGTATTTTTTAGACTTCCGATTTAACTTTTATTCCATGCCAGTATTTATTTTCAGTTTGCCAGTTTCAAGGGACCCTTTGTATTATCCCAAATTCATTTAGTCATTAATACTTCATGATCAATTTCAACCTGAAAAGCCTCCTTTCTGATTTCGGAACATTAGCACATATTGGTATTCTCCATTCTAGCGGCAAGGACAGCCACTAGGTGGTACTATGTGCACATGCAATAAAACCAAGACAGGCTAACGAAATGCAGTCCTGCTGAAAAGACTTTAACATCGGATCACTTTAAAATGTGTTGCATTCTCCTTTGACATGGAGGATTTCTTGGACTAAAAATAGTTTATTGCACCTAAGCTCTGATGTTTTCAAGACATACACAGAGAAAGCAGGAAGTGTTTCATTATTAACAAATTATTAAAATACATTTGTTTACAACAAGGATTAGATTTTAAAGAAAACAGCAAAACCTTTGAAGCCAGTAAGGGATTTCTATGAAAATAATGTTTTCAATTATGGATTAAGAGTTTAGAAAGTAGAAAGAAGAGGACATTACTATTGTACTGGAACTAATGATGACCATTACAAATGTGTGGAAATATAAGACCATCGTGACTGTGCTGAAATAAAGAACCTAAGGGTCAGGTGCAGGGTTGTACTGGAGCACCTAGGGCCAACCAGAAGGAAATCATTCTCAGTGCCCACCAGAGCATAGGACTCTCGGGTTACACCAGAGGAGATCATTCTTGAGGGTCTTCAGAGGAAATAATCCTTTGGTCCCATCCTTCAGCTAATGTACTATTTGATTTTTAATATTAAAAAATCTCGGAGAACTCTCCAGGCAGGCCAGGAACATTGCTTTAGTCTTGGATGTCTTGTACTGCCCTGAAGGTGGCCCTGAGTCAGTGCCTGGAGGATCCTCTGGTGCTATATTGGGCAAGGATATATTAAAATATTAACTTAATTTGCTGCCATGTTCTGACAACGATTATGTCTTATCTATATTCCCATATATCTACATGCTTGTATAAAATGTTTTTTGGTTGGTCAGCCATGTTTTGACAGGGCAAGAGTTTTTAGGCATCAATAGCATACAAACACCTCCATTACTTTATTTCATGTTTCGTACAAATCCTCAGTCGCTACTCATGTTCTCCATTCTCCATGAAAAGATATGTATGAGTACATTAAATGTAAAAAAAAACACCATTAACTGATTTACATCTTATTTCGTTCGTGCTCCCTGTTTCCAGCGTCACAGTAGTGGGTATCATTATGCAGAGCAAAGTCTTCTTCTTCAAGAGGAAGAGATTTTCATTGTAATTCAAATATTCTAATCCGCACAGCATTGGGTAAAATGGCATTTCAGCAAGCTCAAAGCGCAGTCCCCTCCCTAGCTAAACACATCCAAATGATAGAACTCACCCTTTATGTCCCAAAGCCTGTGATGTTTTTCTAGGATGTTGGCATGCATTTTAAAGTTAAAAGAGACTGCCAAAATGAATGTGCAGAAGACAAACGACCATGAGAAATACCAGGCATAAGAGGAGCGAGCGGACCTCCTTACCCACCCACTCCTGCCACCCTGTCAAAGCAAAGAGGCAGACAATACAAGTCGGAGCATTGCGGTGACAGGAGGCTGAGCCACAATAGGGACTAATGATGCAGCTGCAGACTGATGGCATGTGCATGTCATCACCACAGTATAGAGGGTTAAAAGCTTCCTAACTCCTATAGAGGAGGACATGTCAGGCACTGTGACTGAGAAATAAGAAGGCAGCAGACACTTGCAGGCATTGGTCACTCTGCTCTTATCATTTCATGTCCGACTCGTTACTGCATCACAATTCTAATCGTCAGAAACACAGCACAACACAGAGTTCTGCCCTCTCGTCAGATGATGTGAGCTGCCGCATTGAGAATAAATTAGTCTTGGGATTGCTCTCGCTATAAGGTCCACGGTGTCCAAACACTAGAATACCCTCATTGAGAGACTGTGGGGGAAGGACTGAAATGATGGCTCTTATAGCAGCTTTAATTTCATGGTGGCTATAATCCATATTGTGAGTTCTAGATTTATTAATAGCAAAATGTGAATGCACAATGACAATAGAAGCTGATACTGCAGCGGCTTGTAAGTGCTTGCTCGTGACAGGTTAGTATGTATGTAGAAGATAATGAAGCAAGGTGCCTATTTACTGGAACAATCTCACTATTCCTGTGCAGAAGAATGACCACCCAGCTACTAAGACTGAGACAGTCTATGGGGTCATTGTGTTACAAACAAATGTTCCTTCAATAGTTATGAAATGACCGCTGGGGCTAAAAAAGGTTACACGATGAATCATTCTATCTATTTCTGCATGCTTCTCACTGGTGCTGAAGCCTGCTCACTCCACATACCTTGTCAAGTCCAATAAAATAACAGACAATCAATCTTCAAGCCAATTAAGCAGATATACTGATGTGAAGGTAGGTTTAGACGGAAAAACTGCTTCAACCAGACAGGCAGGAGTCTGCTATTATAAATCTCTACATTTGACCAGGTGGTGTTAAAGATCTGCTTGATTGTACATTGCATGCAGCAGTGGGTGCAGGGGTAACAACCTCACTGAGGCCCATGGGGTCTCACTACTTTTGCCCCTCTACCTCATTTATTCAATTTGTGCTTCTGTGGCATCATGTACAGAAATAAATCATAATTTTTGACTTTTTCACTATTTAGTAGCCTTAGGCCCTTATTTATGAAGGAATAGCGACAGGTAGCGACTGCTGAGCGTCCGGTAATGACGGGCCCCGCCACGAGAACGCCGGCTCCCCACCACAATCACACATTTATCAAGCCAATCCTGCTTAGCGACTGAGATAGCACCAGATAGCCACTCATTCATCATTATTCCAGCCTCAGCCCACAGCGCCAGCGAGCGACCTTGAACAGCGACAGGTATGACCTCTCGCTACCTGGCGCTCTCCAATGCATTTCAATGGAACAATCTTTAAATATTCATAATTAATTTTTATTAATTGTTTTTTTTTTTTTTTTAAATGTGAAAAATTCTGTGACCACTTCTGCCATTTTAGATAATTTTTTTAAGGTAAAAAAAAAAAAAAAAAAAATTGTACAGAATTGATATTACAGGTCTGATATTAATGTATTCATATTACCAAATTATTTTAAAAACTTGTTTTTTTTGGTTTCCAAAAATATGGTTATTTGGGGGTTAAAAAAATACTTTTAACACAATGCCGCCAGCGCTCTGGGGTTTAAACATGCATTTTACAGCGCGAGAATTTTTCGAGCTTGATTTTTTTATGAATATGGTGGGAGCCGGTCGCTAGGGCCAGTCGCTATCATGCGCTCCCATACAGCGCGGAACCTGTCAAATAGCAACTCCTCACCCAATATTCAACATTACGGCAAACCGTCTGAGTCGCTATCAACTACAGAACAACGCCCAAGCACAGCGACGGAGCGGGGAAAATGCTGCTACAGTCGCTCAACTGTCGCTACCTGCCGCTATTAATGAATCGGCCTCCCCGTCTAAATGAGTTAGGAATGGTAATGGTAACTCTGAGGTTTCCACCAAGGCTGGGTCACATTCAGTTATGCCTCTGATTGTATGGCTTTTTCAAGTTGCACTGGAGTTGTGTACATGCATAAAAGTGAAGGACTAGAGTGTAGGGAACACACCCTGCAGTTATATGCAAATATTAACACCTTTTTAAAGGCTTAGGACAAATTAAGATGTGTGTGAGGAGATAACGTGCTCTCCTGCCATAGAACAGCTACTTCCAGCATTACCTGCTACTTCTCTCACAGGACAACAATCATTTCTATCTCCTAGTGCCCCATCTGTGCATGACCCACGCACACTGGAGCTTAATAGAGGGCTAAAACTAAAAAACGTCCGACCATTTTGTTCTCAAATGCTCAACAGACAGAGTGCTGGGGTTTATAACACCATGGAACCCCTCAGTCTCTTTTGGGGATGGAGACCCCCACAGGAGGATTTCCTGGTAACCTGGTGAGCCAGTCTGAGCCTGACTGAGAAACCATTAGAATATAAGCCTCGATTCAGAGACACATTCGTCTGGACTTCCGTAGCTGTCTGTGAAAGTTTTGGTGGGTGTTTGTAATTTTTTTGCTTTTTTTTGTTCATTTTTCATTCGTACGAAAGTTCGGGAATGCGCTTTCGATGAACGGAAGCAAATCGGAACATTTCCGTTAGTTCGGATAATTTTCCAAACAAAATCGGAAATGTTTTGTTCGTTCAGATAACTTCCGTTGTTGGGATGGGTTTCTGTCTGATTCAGAGAGCTGATTTCCGACGGACCACCACCCTATAAATCCGTTTCATTTCCGATCCACTTACGGGACCTTTGAGGGCTCGGATTGCTATTGTTGAACATGTTTTGCGGCTATGTGGAGGAGTCTGCGCGCCTTTAGCACCAAGGCATTGCATGTATCAGCATGGCCGAGGCCATAAATTGTATAGCAATGCATACCTGAATCAATACATTTCATGTATGCCTTATAGATGCATTTTAATGCTGACCTTAATTAGTCCTTAGCATGTAAACATTTATTTTCCCACACATCCATATAATTGCTATTTTTTTTAGACTTATGTCCTTTGTGAATTATATTTGGATTGTTGAACTTGAATCTTAATTTGTTGTAGGAGTTCTTGTTTTAGTCGGTTAGCTTTGCTTTGTGTAATTATTTTATATTTGGTTGCAGGAACCGCAAGATGTGCCACTCACACAACATACAAGCAGTCTTTGGTCCAGCTATGCGATTCCTCAGTGTTCTTGCAGGGCATCCAGGGTCATCCCATGATGCCTATATATTGCAGAGCTCCGGCTTATTTCGTCAGTTTGAGTCAGGAGAATTATCTGGTGGATGGCTCTTGGGTAAGTTAGATCACATTCCATCAATCCATTTTCACTGTATGGCAATGAATATAGTTGATGACTCATGACTTAACCTATTGATGTTTTTAGCCCTTGATGACATGTTAAACAATATTGTAGCTTAGAATGTGTATTTTATGTTAGTATTTTTAAATTCTTTCAGGGGATTCTGGATATCCACTCCTGCCCTTGCTCCTGATGCCCGTTTTTTGCCTGCAGAATGCGGGCCAGGGGTTCTCTAATCGGGCACTATGCAAAACCAGGCCCGTGGTGGCGAGGGCCCTCTGGCTTTTGAAGTCCAGATTTAGGTGTTTGGACCATACGGGGGGGGGGGGGCACTGCAGTAGGACCCCAACAAGGTTATACCAATATTTTAATTTACGTTTTTTAACAGGGACCACACGTGCCAGAGTGGTACAACTGAGTGTCAGGGTCCTTCAGTTGGTGGGCGAAATGTAGGAGCTGCGCAACTCGTTGGGGACCACAGATGAAGAATAATGTTCTGTGGCCTGCCATTGCTATGTATTTTGTTTTTTATAGTTTTAAAAATTAGAAATTTTCTAAATTTTTAAATATTTTATATTTTATGATGGAATGCAAAAAAAAATGTTACAGTGTCATTTCATTTACAAAATACATTAACACAAAACAAATGGGCCCAGAAATATTTAAAGATGAATATTCACATGACCGAGAAGTGATTTGGGTAAGTTTTAGGGGGCTAAAATGGAAGAAGAACCTAACCGCGAAGTGGTTTGGGTGAGCTTTAAGGGTCCAAAAGGGAAGATGGAGGATAGTGCTAAGTGGTTTGGGTGAGCTTTAAGGGTCCAAAAGGGAAGATGGAGGATAGTGCTAAGTGATTTAGCTAAACATTGTAGTAGAAGTGGGGGTGGCAAATATGTAGGCGAGCACTTTAATGAGTTAAGTTTGCAGTGCGCAGGCACAAGATCGTAAGGAATTCCATCTGGACGAATATTTATTGAAAAAGGGAAACAGAATCTAACGGGAAACGTAAAGGATGGAAAATGACATACTCGTATTCGTAATCTGCCGTACTAACGGACGGGAACTTTACAGAAGGATTGCAATGCATGCATAGAATCGCTCGTACACTCGAGAGCAGAAACATTTCACAAAAAAAACAGATCGGCACAAAAACGGAAGTTTTTTTTTGTCTCTCTGAATCGAGCCTATATGGCCTGATGCAGAGCCTCCCCCGATCTGACCTTATTTTGTTCCGTTTTTCCTAAGTCCCGTTTTGCTTCCATTTCTCCCGGGATTTAAATGTGATGCAGAGCCGCGTTCGGGCGAGCTCCGTTAATGATCCGTTTATGTGTCTTCATTCGGGAAGTGTTTTTTCCCCTCTCGGGTGCTTTCAGTGTGGTCGTGGGTTCCGTTGCCGTTCACACGGACGATCCGTTTTTGGGTCCTTTTTAATGTGTTTCCAAACGTACCTTCTTGCCATCTGTTTCCGTTTTCACCCCGATTCCGACTGTTTTTCCATGTATACTTACATTTCCAGGGATTTCCTGTTGACAATCTGGGTCCACGCAAGCGCACATCCCTAGTCCTCCCTCAAGCTTTCCTCATACAACAAACTGACACTTTTAGCAACACCAAAACTTACCTTAAACTAATATCCTTCTTCTACTTCTTCTTCCTCCTCCCTGTGTTTAATGCTTTTCTTAATGTCTTCTCCCCCTTCTTCTTCTTCTTCTTCCTCCTCCCTGTGTTTAATGCTTACCTTAATGTCTTCTCCTCCTTCTTCTTCTTCCTCCTCCCTGTGTTTAACCCTTTAAGTGCCAAGCACGTAACACCTACGTGCTGGCTTGGCTGGGCCTTAAGTGCCAAGCCCGTAGGTGTTACGTGCTCGACTTTCCCTGCTCCTAGTATAAAAAATAAAAATGAAAAATACTCACCTAACCCCTCGTTGGATCTGGCCGGGTCTCCTCTTTAATTTGGTGCCATCCGAGCCCCCGGAATAGGCCCCCCCCCCCCCGCTTCGGCAGCAGCAGCTGCTGACTGTAAAAAAAAAAAAAATGACATTTGCTTACCTGTGGTCGCGCTGCCTCCCTTCGGGTCTTCTCTTCACTGGGGGGGCCTCCGATCGTCCCCCCCAGCCTCTTCGGTGGCGAGGAGAGGGCAGAAAATGCCCTCCCCCCCACTTCCTGCATCTCGACTGCTAGCCCCGCCCCTTGTGATGTCACCAGCAGCCGGCTTCTTCTGCCCAAGCCCCCGAGACTGAATCAGTCTGCTCGGTGCTTGGAGCACGGAGCAGAGGAGGAGGAGAGGGGTGTGATACCCCCCCTCCTCCCCAGGCTCTCTGTTCCAAACAGCGAGCAGGCTGTCAGCGGAGATCGCCGGGGGACACAGGATCGGAGGTGAGTAAAGTAAAAAAAATAAAATAGTAAAGATCATTTTTTTTATGTGTCTGTGTTTTTTTTATTTAACATTTAACCCCTTGTGAACTGGTAAGGGGTCCATGTGACCCCTTATACCAGTTCACAAGGCTGGGGGGGTCACCCAGCAGGTGACTTGCCATTAACCCCCGGCACCCCCATTACCTGCCTCCCCAAAGCCCAGGGGGGGGGGGGGGCAGAAGAGCCCAGGCCCACATAGGCTATGTGGGCTCGTAGGCTGCAGGGTGGGGGGGCTACAAAAGCTGGCCCCCCCACTCTGTGCCTACAAGCCCCCATAGCTGGTCCCGGGCTGGTTACTTTGGGTAAGGGGGACCCCACGTCATTTTTTTTTTTGGATTTTTAAGGGTTTTTAACCCTTAAAAATCGAAAAAAAAATGGGGTCCCCCCCCGGGGAAGGGGAACCCTATGTCATTTTTTTTTTAATTAACCCTTTGTGTTCTGTCATTCAGCAGCTATAAAAGGCTTCCAGCAGGTGAGCAGAAGCCAGTGATCGCCGAGGGACACAGTGCTCCAGGATGGATGGGAGGTGAGTATTAAAAATAAAAAAATAAAAATAATAAAATTATTTTTTCTCTTTGTGTGTGTCTGTGTTTTTTTTTTTTACATTTAACCCCTTGTGAACTGGTAAGGGGTCCATGACCCCTATATCAGTTCACAAGGCTGGGGGAGGTGGCAAGTCACCTGTGACTAGCGGGTGACTTGTCATTAACCCCCGGCACCCCCATTACCTGCCTCCCCAAAGCCCAGGGGGGGGGCAGAAGAGCCCGGGCCCACGGACTATGCGGGCTTGTAGCCTGCAGGGCCAGGGGCCACAAAACCCTGTGCCCTGTTTCTACAAGCCCTGCATAGCTGGTCCCGAGCTGGTTACTTTGACCCATGTCAATTTTTTTGGGATTTTTAAGGGTTTTTAACCAGGGAGGGGGGACCCTATGTCATTTTTTTTCTCGATTTAACCCTTTGTAGTGTGGATGGTAGTTGTATTTTATTTGTAAATGTTATAGATTACTTGTTTCAGTTAGGGGGGTCTCCTGGGCAGGAACGGGGGGCTACCGATAAATATGTGGTACCGTTCTAATCGGTAGAAATGGGGCTTTCACATGCAATATGCTTTTCCTTAATAAAATACATTTTTTATTTAAAATAAAGGAGTCAATTTTCTAAAAATGTTTTTATTTATTTATTTATTTATTTTTTTTACTTAATAATATTGTAAAAACAAAATAAAATTTACAAACAAGACATTTCATGTTAAAGCCTAAACTCTGCTGCAAAAAAATATAAATATAATTTTCCTGAAAATTACAGCAAAAATGGCGCAAAACATGGCGCAAAATGGGGAAAAATGACCTGTCAACAGAGGGTGACAAAATCTCAAGTAGGCTGGCAATTAAAAGGGTTAATAGTACCTCTGCATGTTGGGTATTGTTCTGTTCGGAAGACCTTGTGCTTTCAGACTTAGCTTGTTTTTTCTGGTTTGCATATTTATATTTTAGGAAAAGGTGTTTTTTATTCATCTTTTTTATACATTTTTTAGGGAAACCCTGCGCAACCAAAGAATTCTTTGAGGAATTAATTCCAGAAGGATGAGCCCACTACAACAAGCTGGGTACGCTTAGTAAGCTTAACATGTGTACTTTCAGGGAATATATGGTTTATGGGGAATATTCCAAATGTAAAGGGTTGTTTTGGTTGAAAAATCGCAAGGTGCGCACTTTGTCTGCAGAACTGAAATTTTCAAGTAAAATTACCGTTACGCACATGCTTTACTTTGGGGTGTTTGGCAACTCTTCCCTTGACAGAACCTATGCATGTTGGGTGTTGTTCTGTTCGGGGAATGTTGCATTTTCAGATTAAACTTGTTTTTTCTTGTTTGTATATAGTTTTTTTAGGAAAATGTGGCTTTGATTCTTCTTTTTTATCCTTTTTTTTGGGAAACTCTTTGCACCCAAAGAATACATTGAGGAATTACTTCCAGAAAACTATGGGCACATCAACATGCTTGGTACACCTAGAAAGCTTGAGGTGTGTACTTCCAGAGAATATATAGTTTGTTGGGGGTATTTCAAATGTAAAGGGTTGTTTTTCTGGTAAAACTGCAAGGTGCGCATAGCGCATATCACAGTTGTATTTTTTCTGAAAATCCCCTAAAGCACTATTTCAGTTTGGGGGAGTCTCCTGGGCAGGAAAGGGTGTCTACCTATACATATGTGGTATCGCTGTAACCGGGAAAAATTGGGATTTCACACGCAATAAGATTTTATTGACAAACTTACATTTTTTATTACAAAAAAACACTACAAATTGTAAAAAAAATATTTTTTTTAATTTTTTTTTCACATATTTCACCCAAAAATATTGAGAATACACCTAAAAATTACAAACAAGACATTTCATGTTAAAGCCCAGACTCTGCTGAAAAAATCAATATATCATTTTCCTGGGAAATCCCTGGAAATCCTTTCAAAAATGACAGTTGAACATGTGTAGCGCAAAATAGTGAAACATGGTCTGGCAACAGGGAGTGGCAAATGCTGCAGGTAGGCTGGCACTGAAAGGGTTAATGCTTACCTTAATCTCTTCTCCTTGTTCTTTTTCTTCTTCCCTGTGTTTAATGCTTACCTTAATCTCTTATCCTTCTTCTTTTTCTTCTTCTTCCTATTCCTTGTCCCATATACTTACCTTTTGGGACATGTAACTGTATGGTTATGTTGTGAGAACGTACAGTGCCAGGAAAGAGAACACACCACACCTTTTTTTTTTTTTTTTTGGATTTTTTACTGAAACTTTTTTTATAAAAATGTAGAAAACTTTTTTAAAGTCTTACAATTTTTGATATCCACACAGGAGGCTCTTCTTGGGCTTCATTGTGGGCCTTGTCTTTGTGCTTATCTAGGGTTTTTTGTTTGGTCCATTTTTAGGGTTAATTTTGCCCTAAGTTATTTGCTTAATGTGTCTTGGACCATGTTTTAGTTGTTTTGGGCAGGAGTTTAAACTACATGTATGATCTATTGAACAAACTTACATGTCTTTGGGCCAACAGGGCGTCTTGGGCGCAGCCTCCTCCCTGGGTCCACCATCTCCTCGTGCTGTGAAGCTGTTGTGGTCCAAAACACAAGGATATTATTGACTGTTTGTGCCTCCTGAATGTCAGATTAGGTTAGGCTTCTATGCATCAAATCACTCACCTTCCCCAGGCACCTCTTGAGGTTGGGCTGCTTGCTCGACTATCCTTTGGGATGGTCTAAAAATAACAATAGTGCACATTAGTATATGTCTTTATTGCATGTATCTGGACATGTGTAGGTTTCAGAGTCTTACCTGAGTCAGGTTGTAGCTGTGGCTGGTTTGACTGCGACTGCCCCCCCCTGTATAGTGAGGTCCAGCGGCTCCTCATACTCACTGGCAGAGGAGGGGGTGGGCGTTGGCACTGGCATGGCACCACCTATACCTTCCCCAGTACCTCCCAACACTGGGCTTCGGGTTCTGGTCCGGGTGGGGCGGAACCGCAAATTCCATTCATGCGCTGCAATATAAACACAATCATAAACACAGGCCCAGGCAAGGGCAGTGTGATTATTGCATGTCATGTATCAAGACTTACCTGGAAAGTGCTTTGCAAAGTACCGCCTCACCCGGGGCCTATGCCTCCTCTTCAAATCATACCAGTGTTGGGCGATCTGGGTGAAGGTATAGGTGGTTCCAGTATTCCTTGCAATAGCGTCCACCACCGCCAGTGCCAACGTCCTTTTCTCGTAGTCGCACGGCAGGAAATCGTAACGGTTTCTCAGCATCATCTGTATAAAAAAACACAATGGCAGAGCATTAGTGACACAACTCGATTACCCACTCTCATGCATCTAAAGCCAGTTTCTGAGCCTCATTCCTACTCACATGGGCCTACTTAGTCTATCTGCCTCTAGGCTAGTGTGCTGCTGCGCACATGGTTAAAACTAACCTGTTCTAGTCATTTCGTTTAACAAGACAGTTTGTCCTCACTGGCCCTGCCATGGATAATATTTGTTTAGCGGCTTGTGCGCGCACATAAACGCACGCTCGCCTACTCACATCCATGATTATGTTGTCCTGCTCCTGTGTATATATTGCTGGCGACATGTTTCTCTGCCTTACGGATCTGGTTATGACGTTCCCCCGCAGTGGCGTGCGTGCGCGTGCGCACGCAGCCACGCACGCTGCCGAACACGCCCCCACGGTAGAACTATTTAAAGCTCAATGCACTCAGCTCTGTGTTGGTTACCATATCACTATGCCCAGGCCAAAAGGGAGCCATAAGACCCCAAAAAGCCCAGAGCCATATACTAGCCGCACAGATAGACATCACGAACACCCACACAAGAGCAGGCACAAGAGCCGGGAGGGACATGGCCATAGCCAAAGGGTGGATAAGCCAGCCACACAGGCTTCTTGGAAAAAACGCAGTAGCAAGGAGCCCTTGGCACAGTCACCCCCACCTGCTAAATTAGCCAGGCCTTACAAGGGCCACAAATCTCTTCAAACCCTGCAGACTCCACCTCCTCCACCCACAAAGCATGTGGGTAAATCCAGCCACACCACCAAGGGGAAGCGTAGGTCCAAAACCACTAGCCCACCCAGGCCAACCACCCCTCCTCCTCGACACTCTGTGTCCCCAAGTACCACAAGCACAGAGTCAATAGAGAGCTCCACAGGTGACAGCTCGACAGGCACCCAGCCATTATCACCTAGCACCCCCCACACTCCATCACAGTCACCCATCAGCCCAAGAAACCTAAACTACTCCCCAGACAGCCAGCCATCAATGTCGTCTGCTGCCGGGTACACCACACACCCATGTGGGCGCCAGCTGCGCCGTGGCTCACTTACAGCCCGTTTCTGTGATGTCCAAAGCATGGCTGTAGCCACTGGTGTTTGTGAGCACTATGATGCCCTATTTGGGTGTAATTCCAAGTCAACCCCAAAGCAGGCCAAGCAGGAGATTTGGGAGAACATTTGCCGGCAAGTGAATAGTGTAGGTTCTGTGAGGAGGGATGTGGAGCAAATTAAAAGAAAATTTGGGAACCTTAAATATTATGGGAAAAAAAAAATGGACATGCGCAGCCAGCAGAGGTAAAGCCCATTTCGAGTGTAACTGAATGGACAGGCTGCTTTGTAGCAGTATGTAACACTTATTATGTGTGCTTTACTCTTCCCCAGCCGGCAGACAGGGGGTGGTATCCCTACTAAAATCCTCCTAACACCAGCGGAACAGCATGTGTTGACCTATATTTACCCGGCAACCCTTCAGGGCCTGCAAGGGGACCAAAACAGTTGTATACTCCTTACAACACACTGGTCTTTGGTGAACCTCAAAAAGTACATTATCTCCTCCCAGAACCAACAGATGCCACGCCACAAGGCCAAGCTACCCCTGCATTGGCCCGGAGGAGCACGCCACAACAGCCTTGTGTCAACACCAACCAATCTGAGTGTACGGATGAGGTAAGTCAATGGACCACTGTGTAGCCAAATGAAATTGCACTTGCCTACATTTAAGTTAAAATAGTGGCCTCACTACCTGCTACCTTTCTTTGCAGGCCCACCCATTATTGAAGTAATTCGGGATTTGGAGGAGGAGGACACAAGTCTGCTGCAGCCAAGGCCACCAGACCCAGTGGGACAACATCCAACACACCAGCCCCAGCAAGTGCAGCCCCTGATGTCCACTACCCATACCTCAGGGGCCCAAACCTCTGCTGCCGTGGACATTGGGCGCACAACAGACTCTGCGCCCAGCCAGCCACCTGCACCACTCAATCAGTACCAGGCGCACCCACCCGTGCCAGTGGCGGAACCCAGCAACGTCGCCATATCAGCCAGAGGAGACATCTGCAGATAATGGAGGAAGCATGGCACCAGGAAAACGTGGAGTTTGCAGCTAACACACAGAGGTTTAATGAGACAGTGTGTTCACAAATCACCTCTATGTCACAACAACTAGAGGTTTTGAATCAAAATGTGTCCGGCCTGCTTGCAGAAACCAGACAACAGAGCAGGCATATGGCGGAAATGGTCCAGCAATGGCAGTTAATGAATCAGAGCCTTGCTCATATTGCCGCTAACATGCAGCAACCCCATCCATCAACTTCAACCTCCTACTCTACCTACCACTGAAGGCATGTGTTTTTGTATTGATTCTGGGGAGCAGGACACAAGACTACCGTAACCCAAAACACATGCTCTTCCACAACCCCACATTAACAGCCTAAACATTTTTCAACAATGTTTGTCACATTATTTTGTTATTTTGGATCACACAAAATAAAAAAGGCACACATTGGGCAAAATGCATGAAAATTAAGCAAAAACATTGTCAACAAGCTGGGAACGGATCGCCTGTGCCGACCCACTTTGTGTTCCAGAGTAGGGAGGTGTTACATCTTCTGAAATGACTAAAGCGTCCTCAGCCAGGTCACTGTATCTGGGAACCCGGCTACGGATGGCGAGGTTGTGCAGGACCCCAAACGCAACAATTATTTTGAGGACCTTGGCGGGCTCATACTGCAAGGCACCCCCAGTCTGGTCCAGACAACGGAAGTGCATCTTCAACAAGCCAAAGGCACGTTCCATCACTGAGCGAGTCCTCCTACGTGCAGTGTTATACCACTCCTGGGCCTGCGAGGATGGGTGGAGGATGGGGGTGAGTAACCAGGGGAGAAATGGATAGCCAGAATCACAAAAAATATACAAAAAATAAGCACACACCATAATACAAAAAACACATGACAAATGGGCCCCTTTGCCACATATGTAGTGGCAGGCCCCATAACTAGCCGAGACATAGAAACCTAAACAACAAACATCTAAAGTGTATCTAAACAAGTACCCTCATGCTACTAAGGAAGATCAAAGTACCTTACATGCTACTTACAAATATGGCATGTTAGGTTACTTTAAACTGCTAAGAACAGGGAACAACAGACAGAGGCCTAAGGAGAAGAGGCTCAATAATGTGCTGCTTAGCATTCCAGCATTAGTGAACAGGGACAATAGGTCAGCTGTGCAGTGTCAGTGCAAAGCACAGTTCTGATGAGGCAACATGCACATCCACCCAGCACACTCCTGTACAATGACTCTGGGATGCAACATAGCTAAGAGGGCCAGGACAGAAAGGTATAGTGGAGAATCACAAACAAAGCCATAGGAGGAAATACTGGTAAGTAAGTGAGTGTAAACTTCTACTGTTTCATTGGAGTCTCTAACAGATTAGTGGGGTACAGGCACAGACCAATCAGAAAAATCATGCTGGACAACTATTTTTAAACACATACCTAGTAGCCAGCCGCCAGACAGATCTCCAGATTGAAAGCGCACAAAGAGGCTGGAGTTCCTCAAAATGTGCGAGTCGTGTGTGGACCCAGGGAAGGCTGCAAACATACTAAAAAATTGCATATCTGGGCCTGACACTGCCTGCACATTTATAGAGTGGCCCATCTTCCTGTTCCTGCAAAAGCAAAATATAACAGGAATTAGTGGGCACAAAAGGCAAAACACAATTAAAAAGATACATTTACTTAAGCAACATTTCTAACCACTGGATGTTTGGTATACACAGGATGGAGGTCTGCTTTCAGCCATTGAAAAATACTCCACATTGCAAAAATGTCAATGTATGTTCTACATTGCAGACACATGCTGACCTAAACCACATACCTGAACAGATATTCCTGCGCAGCTGGCGGAATTAACGCAACGTGGGTACAATCGATGGCACCCATGACATTGGGCATGTCGGCTATATTATAAAAGCCCAACTTAACCGCATTCCAGGCTTCCGCTGTGTCAGGGAAAAAAATATATAATTTGGTGCCAGGTTAGCCATGCCATCCAAAAACTTGGTAAGGCTGCGGCTCAGCGTAGACTGGGACATCCCCGCGGAGAAGGCACCCAGTCTCTGGAATGAGCCGTTTGCCAAAACTGCAGGCAGCCAACCAATTTGGTCATACCTGCAATTGCATGCCCCTTCCTTGTGGTGCGGGCTAACCATGGCCGCAGCTTCCTATACAAGTCCTGGAGAGAAACACGGTTAAGGCGGGTGAGCTCGAATAGCTCAAGGTCATGCATGCCATCGATGTCCAGACGTGTTCGGTGCAGCCTGGTTTCTGCCATGCTCAAAAGAACCAGGCCGCGTAGCTGACGCCTTTGATGCTCGCGCACAGCAGAATGCATTCCAAAGTCACGGAGCACAAACACGGCTGCTAACACTGGCCGTAAGCTGAGCGCCCACGCCCTCGCTATAATGGGCTGCTTTCAATCGGAAATCAAGGCTCTGAATCATTAAAAAAAACGGACCAATCAACGACAAGTCCGTTTGCCTCTTGCGAGCCGACAATCGTAAAGGCGCATGCCGAAACACCTGAGCGCACACACGCACACAAAAAGCAAAGGAGCACCCTTTCATGCCCCGATCACAGCCCAAAACCAACGGGAAAACGTACGGGATAGCTGAACGAAGAGGCTCTGCATCAGGCCAATAGTCCCCATGCTGCAACTGAAAAGAGGGACACACCCCCTTAAGGAGAGGCACCCAATGACTGGTCTCTGCTCCAGTAGAGAGCATGACCAGTGTTGACCAATGGAGAGTTGGAGAAAGCGAGGTAAGTAACTGAGGGAGGGGTATATTTAGGGACTGTAGTGGCTTAATGGTTGAATATTCACTGCATTTAAAAAAGAGAAACATTTTGTGAGAAATGTTAACAGTCAGGATGTTTGATTGTATTTTAATATGTTTATAGATTGCTGTATAACTGAGCTGCTTTTGTATTTGCATTGTTTTATCATTTTTTACAGCCGGTGGGCAGTCTCCCTATTTCGCGTCTGAGAGAGTAGGCTTGGAACAAAACCTGAGGCATGACAGGTGCATGTTTTGGTTGAAAATGAGCTGGGATCGCCATTGTGGAGGCAAGGTATTGGGAGGTTTACTCCATTTTTGGTCATTCTTGCACCCTGGCAGTTAGTTCCGTTGAGCTCAAGTGTAGGTGCGGTAAGAAGCTGCCCTTTATCCTCCTTGCCAATTTTTTTGTTGATTTACGAGCAAACCTCATGAACCCTAAAGAAGTGGGGGGATTTTTTGTTGTTGCATTATTTATTTGTGGCGATTAAAATTTTATCGCTGGAACCTTTATTTTGGGTGTGTAATGTTTTAGCAGGAGATAGGTGGAGCAGTAGTTCAGTCAAGAATCTAGATATTGGCGGGAGTGGTAGGGCCACAACCTACAGCAAGTGCTGCTTATGGCCCGAAGAATCCTGGGGCATTTGCTGGCAGCACCCCTCATTCTCAAAAACCAGGAGGTTTTCTAGCAGCAGACCAGATTGGACCCGCTGACGGGGAAGGGAATTGCCAGTGTGTTTTTTTCTGAGTTTATAATCCCTTTAAGTCAGACCTGGGCATGTAAGGCCCGGGGGCCATATACGGCCCTTTGATTGGCTCTGACTGGCCCGGGCTGAGCTGGCTGGTGGAGTCCCTCCACTCGTGCTGCCTGCGGAGCGCCTGCCCGTGCCTCTTTGCAGCGGGTCGGCACCTCCTGCACTGTACACAGTCGATCCCTTAAGCAGCAGCTTATCGGCCACTCGGTTTGTCGGGTCTGGCACGTTTTCCCCTCCTCACTGAGTGAGGAAGGAAGAACGGGCCGACCCGCTGTGAAGAGGGACGGCAGGCGCCCGACAGTGAAGAAGAGCCCAACCAGGGGAGGAGAAGGAGGTAGGCTCTGGCGCCATCTTGCTTGGGTGGAGGGGCGGGACTCATAAGTGCCCTGATTGGAAGCCAACCTTGGGCTGCTGCTAAGCTTAAGGGGAAGGAGGGGAAGGGAATTGGGGCTGCATTTGCTCTGCCCAGTGTGGTGGAAGAGTCTGTTTGGGGGCGATACCCCCCTTTCTGTGGATCCTACCAACCAGTATCACCCTCCCCTTCAGTTGTCAGCTAAGTGCACATGATCCTTGTTACAAGTTACTTTACCCCTTAAAATGTCCACTAAAAAGAAAGGTAGACGCTGAATGTAGGGTTTTCCAAAATAATTTACTGCTTTTTATAATGAAATACAATTAATATTATGCAGAATTGAGTTCAGCCTTTTGGCCCGGCCCTCCACAATATTTCTAGTTTCTCATGTGACCCCATGGAAAAAATAATTGCCCACCCCTGCTTTAATCGGATGTCATCTGCTGGGCTGTGTATTCTAGGTAGCTATAACCTATCAGTGTCTGATGGAGGAATAGCGATTATTGCACCAAAACAATGAGAAATATAACATATTGTTTGAATGATTCTGAGCTGAAAAGTTTTTAAATGTAAAATTCACAACTTGTATTTCATTCTAATGTTTTATTAGCTACTCTAATGTTAGTGTCACTAATGCAGTCAAAGGTAAGAAATGGGTTGCTGTATATTCCACAGATGACTTGTTGTTCATGCATGAGTAATCCCTATTTTAATGTTTAGGATTGTGTGCATCCATTAAAACGTCTTGGGCAGATAATTCTTCCTTTATCTTGATGACATTCACAACTATAGCAAAAACTCAACACATGTTAAGGTGAAATTCTGTGTTTTTTGCAGTATTTTAAAGGCTTTAACTGATGTTCCTGCCTTTGGCATGTTCACAGCCCACATTGTATTACTGTATGGAGACCGGACTGACAAAAATAAGGACAATCTTTTCCAGTTCCCTGATTTGGGGTCTTGCCAATTACATATTTACTAAAAGATCTCAGGAAAGAGCTGATTGGTCAGAAAGGATCATTGTATTATGATCCAATTTTAGGATGTTAGGTATCTCCTGTTGTAGTTCTATTTCCAGCGTTTTATTGGTCACTGCACACACTGAAAATAAATAGCTTTAGGCTTATTATCTTAAAGCTTGAAGCTTGTCTCATGTGCCTCTCCTCCATTTCTTGCTGAACTGTGTAGATGCTGTAGCAGGTCTCCAAATTTGTCTCTCTCCTTTCAGTTCTGTTTTTCCACAGCCACTAATTGATGTGGTTGCACAGCCCCTGCTGTCCCTCTCTCAGCGTGAGAAAGCTAGAGAAGCTACGCTGCCTGTTCTAATTCCTGCAATGCATGTGCATGACACATCGTGTTCTTTCAATTCAAAAGCATGCTTTTATTTGCTGGATTTTTACACTACTGCTACATGAGAAGGGTGATGAGATACACCTCCCTGCCTGGACTTTAAAGTTCTAAAGGCGAACAATTATTAATGGCAATGCTAACAAAAGAAGTGGAAATACTAGTTTGTCTCTCCACGATACTGTACTGGGATTGTGGAGGTAATCCATAGGATTAAATTAGGCCTATCTTGTGTTAGTAAATGCCTCTTCAGTTTCTATATATGCCTATGCACTGAGCTTGGAGTGCAGCCTCTTCAAGCCTCTTCTTGCTGGCCTTTCTAGACCTCTCAGTTCTTTACTGGATATACCAAGAGCCGCTGTTATATACACATTTGCTTTATCTCAATGGAAACATTTTGCACTTTACCTATGTAAATCTTGGTCTATAATTTATCGCTGGTTTATAAGGCTTTTTTCCCAAAATGGTTTTAACATCTACCTGAGTAACACCAATTAAAAATCCAACACTATTTCTAAACTTCATTATATAATTTTCTTTTTGGCTTTTGTAGAGTTTCTTATGGCACAGAGGCATCCTCCTCAAAATCCCCTTTTGCAAAGAAAGAACTGTGTACTACTAGGCTTCTCAAAAGTATTTCTTTCTTAGGTAGCTATGCTTTTATAGGCTTTCAGGGCAAATTTTCCCTTTTTGTTACATCCCATGAAAGCGTAATAAATTCTTTTCAGTCTCTTTTTAGAGTTTTATCAAAATTGCGCTTCTGAAAAAGATACATTGTTCACACTCAGCTTCACTAGCACTCCAACAGCAGTGATGAGATTTTCTTTCAGCAAAGCAGGGCCCTGAGTTTGTTAAGGTCAGTTGCAGATAATTATTTTACCTCATTTACCAGTACCAGAGAAAGTGTCTTGTTTATTTAAAGGAACAGTCCAGGCAACTGTCAGGTATCCCTAGGGATGGGGTCCCTCAAATTGGTGATCAATATAGGAAACTGAAGTATTGAGAAAGGAGCCAGCACTGTGAGACAAACCAGTATAATGTAAGAAAAATTATGGGTGTCAGACAGAGCAAGACAAATCAATAAAAGCACACAGTGGTATCAAAGCCTAACTAGCAATAAATTCACACAGTGGTAACACAACCAACAACTACAGGTGCTGGAAAAGGGGTGGTTGGAATGGATGGGGCAAAACTTGGAGAGTTAAAAGTCCTAAGTATTAGTCTCCAGCAAAGGGCAGGTGATAATGATGCTTATACGCCTGGACTGCTAATAAAGCCCAGCCCCATCTAGCACAAATGCTTCACCAGGAAACCAAATTGAGACAGGTGTAATACATCAGGAATCCCATGAAGCAGAGGGACCAGCAAGTGAACCAGAAGAGCTGGATGTGTCTGGGTTGTGGCAGACTTCTGGACCTTACAGCAAAAGCAAATATAGGGCAGAAGTAGTCTATTTGTAGACGTTACAGGCACAAACTTAAAGCAGTCCTTCACTTTGAATAAGAGCATATCTTATATGTTTCCCAAACCCTGTCCATACAGATTGCTGACATTAAAAATCATCCTACCTGCATCTACTGCATGTTATGAGCCTCTAAAAACATCCAAGATGGCGGCTCATGGAACTGTCTGACTGTGCTGCTATGCATTCTGGGATTGCTGACCTTTTCCTGACCCCAGCTCTGCTCTGTCTGAGCAAAGCACAGCTATAACCCGCCCCCTGTACTTTATCCCACTCTCCTCAGTAAGTCTGATGCTTCTGAGTGAAGATGGCGACGCCCGTATCCTAAAGTCCTGAACAGAGTTGCAGCCCAGTGGGGGAAAGAGTAATAAGTAACTGACTAAAAACTTAAAATATATTAACTTTAGGGAATTTTTTTTAAGGGTTTGGGCTTTTCAATAAATCATGGTGAAGGTCCCGTTTAACTTTATCACCCACAGGCTTATACTATACAATACTGTGGATGGAGCGCCTTGCTGCATTCTCAGTAACAGAAGGGTGTGCTAGGTTCTACCACATTATGCTCCCTACATTGCTGAATCAATCTTTATGGTTAAGTTGCTCTGGGAGGGAAAACGTGAATACGGGCTTATTTAATTCAATGTATCATGTGGTGTCAGGTCTCTTTTATAAGTGACATAGTGAAATGTTTTTATTTAGGGAGAGAAAATGGGTAATTTCCCTCGGGAAAAGAATTGAGAAATCAGAGTACTCTTTAACAGGAGATTTTTCTCTTAACGATCTCACAGTGCTGCATGTAATGATCTGTGTATGAACAGGACCTTTTCTTTGGGAGAGGGGTATGTTTTGGGTTGATCTAATTATATAAAACAAAGCCTAACCCTAGGATAACACAATTACATGATTTTCAAAGGACTCCTAAGAATGAAAGACAGGAATACATTAATCACCACTTCAATTTATCAATCTTACTGGAAAAGCAAACCTGATTAGTGTGTATTAATATCGCAGCTACACACTCTGACTACACAATTCTACAGTGCATATAATTAATACCCTAGAGACCTGCGCAATCCCAAGGAGCTGATATTCATCTGTCTGCCGAGCAGGCTCTGCCGAAATTAACTAATTCGCACCTCTGTCTGCCAAGGGAACTGCAAAGAAATAATAAGGAATAGAGCAAGACTGCAAACCAAAGCAGCCAATCACTGGACAACTACAAAGAAAACGTTTTAAAATGTTGCCAACCATGTTTAAAGGGACTCTGAAGTGCATAAACTGTTATTCAGCAGATCACCTCATCATGGCTGCCCTCTCCCTTCCTGCCAAAACAGAGATGCTTCTGAAAGTAGAAACAAGGCAAAGAGTATTAGCACACCCCCTCAATTCCTCTGTCATAGACCACCAATAATAGGGCTAATCTGGTGGTCTTAAGCTATGCATCATAAGACTGTGGACACTGGGAGAAAGGGAGATCAAAGTACAAAAAAATAAATGCATACATAAATTCATTCATCAATCAATATATACTTATGTTAGTAAATAAATAAATAATTAATGACATCAATAAATAAACCACCATGGCAATGTCCCTGCTTTCTACTGCTTTCTGCATTGTTAGAGATCTGCAGTTACAGCAGGCAAATGGACAATTTAAAAAATAATTAACAGGAACATGACCCTTAAGTGCCCTGAACCAGTGGATACTCCACTAACAAATATTAAACAGTAGCGACACACAAGTGATTTGAGCAGGTGGTATTAAACAGTACTGACACCCAACCTATCTAGCCCTCACTTCACCTGGTTTCCCTGAATAAATATCCTGAAAAGGACAAAAGCGTGCTTAAAAACCTCTAGTACTCACTCTAGCCCCTTCCCTAATTAAATGTCATTACAAGGACACTTTTTGTAAAAAAAAATAGAGCTCTATCTGTCCCTCAGCAGCAGAAGCTGCGGAATCTACAGTAGAGCGCGCGGAGTGTATAGGGTGGGTTCATGTGTCCTGCCTGGCCAATCGAAGCCATGCCCAGGTTGCTGGGGCAGGAAGAAGGCTGATTGGCTGCTGTGCAGCTAAACAACCATCTTCCGGGTTTGGGTCACATGCCAAACACGCACACGATTTCAATTTGAAATCTGTCCTTGGGTTCAGGGACCCAAACTTTTAAAGTTCAGTACGAAACTGATATTTGTGGTTTGGATTCGCCCATCCCTGATAGCCAACAATTAAACAATATAATCTCTGCAAGCCGCACTGGACCCCAATTTAAAGCACTGCATCCGTAACCATTAGAGAAGAGACAAGCAGTGTATTTTGCGGGGATGCCTTTCAGTCAAGGATGTGAGAACATTCTCTTTTTTTACACTCAGAAAATCTAAGGGGGAGAAAAATGGAAGGAATGGGGGAGGAATGATCTGTCCAATTCTCTTTCCTTTTTTATGTTTTATTTTATTTTTCAATCATTGTTTTTATTGAGGTAGAAGCAGAGATAAACAGCACAGAACCACAGTCAGGACATTTTCCGTACTGCGCAAAAGGTCATACAAAAGTGGCAACAATTAGCTAGTGTACAGGAGAATATGACCGTCATAAAAAAGTCGCTGACAAAAATTATACATGAAGAAAGAAAGAACATTTCTTATACATCATCAAAAGAAGAGCTTAGAGATGAAATGAAAGGTGTGAAATAGAAGGAAAGTAAGGGGGGAGAAGAAGAAGGGTAAAAGGGTAAAGGGTGGGTTCCAAGCCTCTGTTCGTAGCGCGAGGAGGGCCAAGGCGGGGTTCTAGATGGTAAGGAGAACACAGTTGAGACCCCCAGGCTGAAAATGAGTAATCCAGCCTTCCCAGGTGGATAGAAAGGGGGCAAAGTCCCCCTTTATGGTGGCCGCCATCTTCTCGAACAGCATGGCCTTGTTAACCCGGGTGATAAGGCCTCCCCGGGGAATGACTAGTTTCTTCCACGACTGGGCAATAATCAATTTGGCTGCCATAGTAATATGTCTTATGAGGTCAAACTGGGTTCTTGTGCAGTCGGGGGGTTTCAGGTTGAGGAGGAACAGCTGGGGGGTTAGGTCCAGCTGTAGCCCAGTGGCCTAATTAATAACATAAAGGACTCTGGTCCAAAATTGTTTCACTACCCTGCACTCCCACCAGGTGTGTAAGTAAGTACCAGGGAGCGTGCAGCCTCTGATGCAATCCCGTAGATAAGAGGGGCAGAATTTGTGCATTCTTTCCGGAACGATGTACCACCGGAGGAGGACCTTGGTGTTGACCTCCTGGGCACCAACATTTAGATACCCTGAGAAAGAGTGCCTCCAGACTGCCCTCCAGTCCCATCGGATAAGGTCAGATTAAAGTCGTCGATTCAGATAGCAGTTTATACGCCAGCGCGATCACTCCTTTACCCATAGGCTGTTCTAGACAGACTCTTTCGAATGTCGTGAGGGGAAGGGGTGGGGCGCCCGATTTACATTTAGACTGCCCATAATGGTTGATTTGTAAGAAGCGGAGGAACTCCCTCCCCGGAATGGCATAAGAGGATCTCAGTTCGGTAAAGGAGAGCAAGCCTTGACTCGAAAGGAGATTTTGAATTCTAGTCAGATTTTGACTCTTCCTCCATTGGAACGCTGCAGGCTCCAAAAAGCCTGGGACAAATTCCGGATTGCCCAATAAAGAGAGTAGTGGGCAATGCGGCGAGGCAAGGTTCCCCCACCTCATTCAAGTCCTCCACATTCTAAGTGAGTGATTAAGTACGGGATTGGAGATTTTCCTACAGACCGTGGGGGGGGGGGGGGGCACAGCAAGTTTGGTATAGAGATTGGGGAGCAGTATGACTCCTCAATGTCCACCCACAAAGGTCTGTCGCTTCCCCCGTGCAGGACTGTCAGTTGGGCAATTTGACAAGCGCTTTAATAGTGTGCAAGATTAGGGACTCCCAAACCGCCTTTCTGTTTGGCTCTGTAAAGCGTTCCACGATCCACTCGCGGTTTACATCCCCCCCATATAAATTTGTTTAGGCCAGATTGGAGGTGTTTTAGAGCAGAGGCCGGGACAGTAATCGGCAGTACCCGGAAGAAATAAAGTAATTTGGGGAGCCACGCCATTTTCACTGCAGCAATCCTACCGAGCCAAGAAAGATTTTATTTGGTCCAGTTACCTAACAGGGATCTCAAGGTCTTAAGCATATTAGGGTAGTTTGCCCTGTAAAAAGAGTCGTAGTCAGAGGCCAGCTGTATCCCTAGGTATTTAATATGCTTGTTCTGCCAATAAAAGTCAAAGGAGGCCTTGACAGTGCTCAGAACTCCATCAGGTAGGGAGATATTAAGGGCCTGAGATTTGGCAGAATTAATTTGGAGACCCAAAAGCCTCGAGAAAGAATCTAGAGTTTTAAAAAGGCTCGGGAGGGATATGACAGGGTCTTTGATCACCATCAGGATATCGTCGGCAAACAGTGATATCTTATGCTCGTATCCCCCCACCTCGATGCCTGCAATACCACTATTGGCCTGAATAAGTCTGGAGAGAGGCTCAATGGCTAAGGCAAAGAGGAGGGGGGAGAGGGGACAGCCCTGTCTTGTACCCCTACCCAGAGTGAAGCAGTCAGACGAATACCCCGAGTACCTGACAAACACCCCCGGGTTGGCGTAAAAAGAGGAAATCCAATTCAGGAAAGATGAACCCAAGTCCCATTTATTGAGGGTGAAGTGCAAGTAGTCCCATGCCACAGTGTCGAACGCCTTGCGTACATCTAGCGCCAACAGCATGGTGTGATAACCTTCCACCCTGGAGCGATACATTAGGTTGGCGATTTTCCTAATGTTGTCACCTGCCTGACGCTGGGACATGAAACCCACCTGTTCCTTGGAAATGAGCACATTGATAAAGCCGTTAAGCCGCGCGGCCAGTACCTTAGCCAGAATTTTAACATCAACATTCAACAGGAAGATAGGCCTATAGTTAGACCATACCGTGTCGTATGTATTAGGTTTGGGAATCATACTTACAGCTGCTGTGAGTGAGTCAGAACTCCAGGCGGCTCCCTCCCTCAGATCGTTAAAAGCTATCGTCAAATGTCAAATAACTGGCTAAACTTTTTATAATAAAGCGTAGTGAAGCCATTTGGACCTGGCTGCTTACCAACATTTAAAGATGCTATGGCTTCCTGGACTTCATCAATCTCAACGGGCCTATCAATGTGCTCCCTGGCGCCAGTGGGAAGAGGGGGCAAATTAAATTGGCAGAACAATTCCTCTGCCTTGCTTATGTTTAAACACAATTTGGGTTTATATAGCTCCTCCAGGTGTTTGGAAAAGGTAGCCACCACCTTTGCTGGGTTGCTAGACATGGTGCCCTCTGGTGTCCTAATGCGCACCGGTTTGGGTCTCAGTACGATTCCCCTAAGTCTTTTCGCAAGAGGAGTATTGGGCTTATTGCCCGTAAGGTACCAATGGAACTTGGATTTGTTTAATTGACGGACAGCCTCGCCGGATAAACACAGGTTGAGCTGGCTAGCAGCCTGATTGAGGCGGATCCTATTCTGTTTTGAGGGCCGGTCTTTGAAGTCGGTAGAGGCCAATTGGTATGCGTCAGTTAACGCCAGGAGCTTTTCTTTGTGGGACGCTTTACGTCTGGCAGATTCCTGCATTAATAACCCACTGATCACAACCTTGTGCGCCTTCCAGAGCGTGACATTTGAGCTCACTGAGCCTTTATTGAGTTGAAAGAACTCTTGAATCCCCGTGCGGACCCGCTCAAGAAGGGCCTCATCGGCCAACATTGGCTCGTATAACTTCCAAGACTTCTGGGGGCTTCTCTGGGTAAGGGCCAAAAGAACCCTGAGACCAGGTCATGGTTAGACCAGGCTATTGGTATGATGCTCGAGTGAGAAAGTTGGGGGAGGGAGGATTGCTGCAGGAAAATGTGGTGGATCCCTGTGGATATCTTATGAGGGCATGAGTAATGGGTAAAATCCCGCTTGGTTGGATTAAACTTCCTCCATGCGTCAATCAGGTGGTACTGACTTAATATTGTTCAAAATGCTTTCCCAGAGGATCTATTCTTGGCCACCGGAGAAGATCTATCGTCCGGTTGCCTGTCCAGAGTAGGGTGTAGGGTCTGATTGGAGTCCCCAGTTACGATGAGGAACCCTTTCTCTACTTGATGGAGTCTCTTAAAGAACTCCTCCAGGAATGCATTTTGGTTTTGGTTAGGGGCATAGTAAGTTGCAATCGTTACTGGTTGATCCTGAATCGTGCCCACTAAAATGAGGTAACGGCCCAGGGTGTCGCGTACCGCGTGCTCCAGGGAGAAGGAAGTCGAACTCTTAAAAGCAATTAGGACTCCTCGCTGCTTGGTGCACGCGGAGGCTGAATGGAACATAGGGTAGTTCCCACTGAGGAATTTAGGGGTACCGTTTTTTGTATAATGCGTTTCTTGGAGACATACAATGTCAGCGTGGGTGACCTCATTTGCCTAAAGGCTTTTACTCTCTTCTGGGGGGCGGTCAAACCCTGCACATTCAAGGAGACTAATCTAATCGCCATCGTCCCATAATCTTAAAACCATCACGCAAGGAGGCTCAGGAACCCAGGAGAAGGACAAAGAAGAACAGGAAGGGAAAAAGAAAGAAAAAATGACAGGTATGACAGGTTACAATCAAGGCATTAGGCCTGATAATCCAGTGCTTGGGAGCTCAGTGGCCTTCAGCACAGGTTTGATGCTTCTCAGGAGTTGCTGGGGCCCACAAAGAGGTATAGGAGATTGCATTGCTTCCTGGGCTTCCCCCAGCCTCACAGTGCACTGGAGTAAGTTAGAAACATTTTTTTAATTTTTTAATTAACATTTTTTTTGCTTATACTCCCCTTTGTTTACCTGCAACAATGCCTGTCACCAGGGTGGGGATGAGTCTGGTGCCCTTCAGGTTACACTCAAGTATTGCTCATTCACAACCTACCATTCCAACATCATATAAACTTTGTGAAAGCAAACACTATATAGATAGAATATATACAGCGGATATTTTTCTGATCTGGTTTTGAGGCTACTGTATTTAAGGGTGGTTGCCTTTCTAGATGCTCAAAAGCTGTATATATATATATATATATATATAATAGGTAAGTGAACTCAATAACCAAGTTTGGACACCATAGTGGTACAAAGTATTCCCTAATAAATGCCCTTCCTCGTTTTCACATTCTTTCCAGCATGATCCTTCTTGCTGTTTGATACTGTGGCTGCTTAACTCCCAACTTCTTATATTGTTTGTCTAGCTCTATGGGCTAATAATGGTACAATACTTTGCATGGCACTACACGTCTTGGCTATTTGCTGACTTCAGCTTATTTTAGACAGTGCTCTTATTCTGCAGATCATTGCTGGTAAGCGTCCAGATCTATAATATAGGGTTGTTTGTGCAGTCTAAATCATCTTTAGTGATGCACAAATTACCCATACTGAACAGATTCATTGATAGGGTATGACCTGTGTATTTGTGAAGTAGCCTTTTGATTTTTTGTCTGCGTGGGTGTATATACAAACATACTACAGAGCCTGTATGACTTTTTTATTGCAGTAAATTTAACCTATATCTATTTTTTGCCTGATATAATTGCCTACAACAAGCAAGAGGTAGGTTGTGCTTCATATTTTGGTCAGATCTCGGATGACTACGGTATTTTGTGTGTGTGACAGCTATAAGGGCAAGAAAAGGTTCCACAGGCAACTAATTTTGTAAGTAAATAGTGACAACACTCACCTCATTTTTTAAGGAGAGAAAACTGACATTCACTTTTATTGTCTACATTGGGGCTGATTCAACATCAGGTAAAAATTTACATCCAGTTGTTGAATTCGAAGGTAGACAATGGAAGTGAATGGCAGTTTTCTCTTCTAGAGTGAGTTTTCTAACCTGACTCTGAATCTACCCCTTAGTGCTTATTTCAGGCTGCTCCGGCCCCTTCCAAATCAAAGCACGATCGGGGGTTGCACCGCTGTGTGAAACCCCCAGGCCGCCAAAATAAACTCACCCCTTCCCGGTCCTACGGTGCATGCACGGCCGCTCGTCCAATCAGCGCGCTCGGATGTGCTCAAGTCAGCTCATCTGAGCCATTGTCTAATGTGAGCAGATCCGAGCACGCTGGCAGCCGCATCCCCCACAGGGAGCGTGCCTGCTCTAGCCAATCACAAATGCCTGGTGCAGGCCTTGTGCCGTTGGACCAAAAAGAAGGTGAGTTTACTGGCGGTGGCTGGGTTTCATGCAGCAGGGCACCCCGGATCAAGGGAGGGAATCAACCGGCCGATCTCCGTGGTTTTTTGTCCACTTTAAGGAGTGTGCCCTTTGCAGCTACAACAGTCTTCACTTTTGTTGGATGTGATGTAGATGCAATGAATCATTCCTAGTAGCCTTAGAGATCAATCCTTAAAATGTGAAGAGCTCCATTTCAGTTTGCCACTATGAAATATTAAAGTAGTTCTAACACACCCCAACATCAAGTGTAAAACACCCTGCATAACGGATTGTGTTTTGAAGTGGAGCATTTCTCCAGTTTAAGGAAGAAGTTCCTATCAAGTTTTTTTTCTAGCAGCCTTGTGAGCCTGCCTGCCTGTCTGATGAACCTGTTGGAACAAATACCAAAAGGTGAGTATGGGCTGTCACTGGAGGGCAGGGAATGCAAAGCAAATCAGCGAGGTAAATAGCATACCCTGGAGGAGTGTTAAACTGGACCTTCACCCTGGAAAATAGTCTTGTATGTTTCCCCTACGCCATACATACAGATTCCCCACATTAAAAATCATACTATCTGCACCTATTGCCTTTTAACATCCAAGATGGTGGCCCATGGATTCTCAGGTTGCCTGCAGACAGGAAGTGTCTTCTGACTATGCCGCTCTGCATTCTGGGATTGCTGTCCTTTTCCTGCCCACAGCTCTGCTCTTTCTGTGCAAAGCACAGCTATAATCCCGCCCCATGCACTTTTGCCCCCCTCTCCTCTCCTCAGTATGTGGGGCTCTGAGGCAAGATGGCGGTGCCCATACCCTAGAGTGCAGCCTTTGAAGATCTTCAATAAGCCATTGGGGCCACTAATGTGGCTTCTGACTTGCTTGCAAGGTGCTGGAGATTGTAAAGGGACAATCAAGACAAAGGGTTGTTTCATTTGGCCTGCTTTATATTCCTCAACAAGCCCAAATGAGCTGTCTTCCTGGTGCTGAGCCTCTCATGCTAGGATGAGTCATTAGCTATTCATGTATCTCTATGGGGGGACTGTAAATTCAAATAGGGGACAATGAAAATTAAGTGAGCAAAAAGGCTCAAATTCAATAGGGTTAATCAGGGAATGCAGAGTGTTGGTACTTAAAAGACGTAGCCTCTGACAACCAGCATGAGGCAATCTGTAAGCAGGCTAATTTAACCCTTTTATTGGAATGCCCCTTTAAAGCAGTCCCAGTAGAAATTAATTAATACTTTGTGTTTAGCAGTTAACTGATTTTTTTAACCCTTTCGCTGCCAGCCTACCTGCAGCATTTGCCACTCCCTGTTGCCAGACGATGTTTCACCATTTTGCGCTACACATATTCAACTGTCATTTTTGAAGGGATTTCCAGGGATTTCCCAGGAAAATTATATATTGTTTTTTTCAACAGAGTCTGGGCTTTAACATGAAATGTCTTGTTTGTATTTTTTAGGTGTATTCTCAATTTTTTGGGGTGAAATGTGTGAAAAAAAACAAAAAAAAAACATTTTTTTACAATTTGTAGAGTTTTTTGTAATAAAAAATGTAAGTTTGTCAATAAAATCTTATTGCGTGAGAAACCCCAATTTCTCCCGGTTACAGCGATACCACATATGTATAGGTAGACACCCTTTCCTGCCCAGAAGCCTTTTATAGCTGCTGGATGACAAATGGTTAATTAAAAAAAAAAATGACATAGGGTCCCCCTTCCCGGGGAGGGGGACCCCATTTTTTTTTGGATTTTGAAGGGTTAAAAACCCTTCAAAATCCAAAAAAAAAAATGACGTGGGGTCCCCCTTACCCAAAGTAACCAGCCCGGGACCAGCTATGGGGGCTTGTAGGCACAGAGTGGGGGGGCCAGCTTTGGTGGCCCCCCCACCCTGCAGCCTACGAGCCCACATAGCCTATGTGGGCCCGGGCTCTTCTGCCCCCCCCTGGCCTTTGGGGAGGCAGGTAATGGGGGTGCGGGGGTTAATGGCAAGCCACCCGCTAGGGCAGGTGACTTGCCACCCCCCCAGCCTTGTGAACTGGTATAAGGGGTCTCATGGACCCCTTACCAGCTCACAAAGGGTTAATGTGAAAAAAAACACTACACAATAATAAAAAGTATTTTATTAGAAAAAAAAAAAATTTTTTTTTACTGTACTTACCTTCGATTGCAAGCTCTTGTCCCTCGCCGCTCAGCTGACAGATGCCGGTGATCGGCATCCAGAGAAGGAGAAGGCAGGAGATCAGAGGATCTCCTGTCACCTCCTTCCCCTGTGCCGATCACCGGCATCTGAGAAGCTGAGAAGGCTGAAGCCTGAGATCGGGGCCGGGATGACTTCATAAGCCCCGCCCCCAAGGGGGCGGGGCTTAGAGGCATGATGGCGGCCGCCATCGTGCAGAAGAGAGGAGAGAGCCTCCCAGGCTCTCTCCTGAAGATCGGTAAGTCCTGGGGGGGGATCGGAGGCCCCCCAGGTGAAGAGGAGGGACAGCGGGAGCCAGCGCACACACAGGTAAGTGAATGTCATTTTTATTTTTTATTTTTTTACAGTTAGAAGCTGCTGCTGCAGAAGCGGGGGGGGGCGGCCTATTCCGGGGGCTCTCCTGGAGCCATCCGACCCCCCACGGGGGATCGGATGGCACCAAATTAAAGAGGAGACCCGGCCGGATCCAACAAGGGGTCAGGTGAGTATTTGTTGTTTTTACTTTTTAAACTACAAGCGAGGAAAGTCAAGCACGTAACACCTACGTGCTTGGCACTTAAGGCCCAGCCAAGCCAGCACGTAGGTGTTACGTGCTTGGCAACAAAAGGGTTAATGCTTCTTGTAATTTTTTTTTTAAATGGAACCTACTTGTGCACTTGTGATGGGAGATGCCCCGCTGTGTGAAACCCCCTAGGTTGCCCAATCGGACTCACCCTTCCCTGGTCCTACGGTGCATGTGCAGTCTCTTGTACAATCAGTGAGCTCCTATACACTCCAGCTTCTTTGCCTACTAGCTCACCTATGGCAATCCAAGCGATCGCTGGCGGCTGCATCCCCCGCTACACTCTAACAGGGAGCATGCCCTGGCCGGCCATTCACAAATGCCTGGCATTTGCCTGGCACCTTATAGATTCCAAAGCAGTTGGGGCATGGGTTTTAGTCCACTTTAATGAATTTTCTGAATATTTTGGCTAGATTTTCCCTCCCATTGAGTAGGTATCTGGTATGTCCAGATTATTGGTACTGGCGATCAGAAAGAATATTTCATCCCAAGAATGATAGATTTTCTGTGAAATGTCCTGACTCTGGTGAGCAAATCTGATTGGCTGGAGCTTACTAGTGGGCTCACAGACAGCAGAAAGGGCAATAAAGATGAATCAAGTAAAGAAGAAAGTTCTTTAAAAAGTGAAAAGCTACTGCCCCCACCACTCCCTCACTTTCAACTTTCAACTCCCTCACTTTCAACCTGATTGCCGCAATCCTCCTCTGATCCAGTGGCTGGCACTCTGCAAGGCAGTCATGTACTTGATAGAAACCAGTGATTAAAGTGGACCAAACCCCACATTTTAAACTAGCATCCCCTAAATTGCTCCCCCCACAAAGAGTACCCTTTGCCAATTTTCACTCCTCCTGCTTCACTTTAATCCCAGCTGTAAAGCACCGCCTCCTCCATTAATTGCTGCTGTTGTGTGTGTCAATGATGTCATTGCCATGCCTATGCAATTACTGATTGTCTGCCATCTTACAGAGTGGGACAGAAAAAAACAGTGTTCCAGGAAAATTTGAAAGTGGAAAATATCCATTTCTAGTTATACACCCTAAGGAGGGAGTATCTGCAGGGACTTTGGCCAAATGTATTTCGCAAGTTCGGGGGGTCTTTAAATGAAAGGCCGATCATCCAGTTACAGCTTATGTGCTGAACACCCACCACAACCCCCTCCCCTCAACACTCTAACATTGAGAATGACCAGGTGAGTTGCTTTATTTTTTTAATGTCCAAATCGTTAAGCACAGAGGGTAGGAAGGGTGGGCAGACTGGGCAGCTGCATTTTACTTTGACTTCTTAGTTAAAGTAGGGCAGCTAGTACAACAAAGGCAGCTTCAGCGTACTTTAATTGGTTAATACAAGTAAGAACTGAAATATTTATATAACCTTAAATTGATGGGGGCTTTTAAAATAGAAGCTTTGAAGGGTAAACCTTTATGCTGCATCCCATCCATCCAATATAATAATGCTTCAGTGTAGAAAAAAAAATAAAATGCATTACCAAGGTCCTTTAGGGCATGTGAACAAGAGGTAAGGGCCATTCTGACATGTTTTAGAGTAATGCACTTTTGACAGATTGATTTTCCAAGTGATGCCATGTTACTTACATGAAGTGTAATCACTGGAAGTGTTTTAGTAATACAGTACCTTAATGCCAGCAATAGACCTTGTCTAAGAAGCAAGATTGAAATATCAGGGGCTAGAACATCTCCTTACTGCTGTTATAATGTACTTTGTATGTGACCCCTTCCACCGCTACATTTTCTAATATAAACCTGTGGTAGAGATAACCTGGAAGAGAGTATATGAGCCTAACCAAGGGTAAATGCAACTGTGTTAGCGCGCATTTGTTTATAGTGCTACGCTTAATCCCTTGAAGAGCACTTCCAGTTAGTTTTGACTCATCTTTAAATGCCCTGTTGCACCACCTCCCCCTTCCCTGACACTGGGTGGGCAACTGCTACCCATTTCTTTTATGTTTCAGTTTGACCCACATGTGACCATAAGCAGCCTATCATGTTCACCCAGTGGGCTTGCATATCACTATGTGATGCCCCCAGTCATGTGAATTGCAGCCTTGGGACAGAATGCAGATGAGATTGGTATGGGCTTCCCGGCATCTGGCTTCCTGTGGGTGAGGCATGTAAATCGGATGTACTTGTGCTGCAAAGATAAGAGAAGGTCCACTTTCTCTTTAAAGCAATATTATATTTTGCTAAGAACAACCTCCCTTCAATTCCTGCTTTTCAACTCGATAAGTCATTATTGCTGTTACAGATGTGCTCTTCCAGAACCTAGCAGTATCATGAATGTGGCTGCCAATAAAGCAGGGAAAAGCTACTGGCACAAATAAGCAACCTTGGTGAAACCCAGGTAAGTGTATTATTATATTACTTTGATGATCAGTGTTAGCTGGGAGTTAGACATTGAAGGGGGAGTATAGTATATAATAAACTAGGAGTGGGACAGTAACCAAGGAAATGTGCACAAATGTGAAATGTTAAAAATAATTCCAGGATCCTGAACCTCAGGAAGTGACCCAAAGGTCATGAAACAAGTAACCTGCTGGATCAGTGTCCCTGCCAACCTCTATTTCTGCATAGCCAACTATATTGTTATTTTTCCTATTTTCCTTCTCTGTAGTGGCTAGTGCACTTAAAGCGGACCAAACCCCACATTTTTAACTAGCATCCCCTGAATTGCTTCCCCCATGAAGACTACCATTTGCCAATTATCACTGCTCCTGCTTTACTCTAATCCCAGAAAATGGCGCCTGTTTTAGCTGTAAAGCTCCGCCTCCTCCATTCATTGCCACTGTTGTGTGTGGCAATGATGTCACTGCCACACCTATGCAATGACAGATCACTGCCATCTTACAGAGAGGGACAGCAAGTAATAAAGTGTTTCAGGGCGATTCGAAAAGCGAAAATATCCATTTCTATTTCTATACCCTAAGAAGGGAGTATTGGTAGAGGGTTTGGCCAAATGTATTTCGCGAGTTCGGTGAGTTTTGGTCCACTTTAAAAAGGAACTATGGTCAGAAATGACCGTAGTCCCTCTATATTACGCAGGTGCTCAGCAGCCCGACCCAGGCTGCCCCGGTGTGCATCACACTGTCAAAAAAAAGAAACGGCCGCCTAGGTACTCACTTCTTCCAGGACCCTTCTAGTGCTGCTGTGGATCAGCTTGCACGGCCAGAAGAGGTGAGTGTTTTTTCGGCGGAATGCACAGGTGCTGCATATTAAAGAGACACTGTGGTAATCTCTGACCATAGTTCTTCTTTAAATGCAGATTGTACAAACATTGCTTAGCATTTTATAGCAAGCTTTGTACAGTACACTTGTATATATGTGTTTTGTCATTCATAGGTTTATTTTTAATCTGATCACTTTATTAGCAGGAGTGCACTACCCCCCCCCCCCCTTGCTGCCATTCTATATTGACTTTCATCCTGTCCTTTATTTGTGATGTAGACCAATTTTAATCAGATGAAGGTAAGATGTGTGTTACATTTATTTACGGTGTTGTTTGTGGCTTCTATTGTACATAGCTCTCTTTGTTATATGCAATTTACAGTATTTATTGAAAGAGTTAATATTCAATTCTGATACTTTTTCCAAAATGACTCCCTAAATCCCAAAGCTCTAAGGCTTTCCAGCTTCTAACTTAATGCCTATACTCTCTCTGCCCCAGGGTACCTCATTTAATGCCTTCTCACGGCCTATATATGTATAAAACTGCGTTTGTAGAAAAAAAGCAAACGTCCTGACCAGACGTCAGATCATATTCACTCATCTTCAGGGAACTATGGGAACTGACCCGAGACTAATACAAACAGATGGGAGCCTCCATTAGACTTTGACTGTTCCCCTGCCTTTCAGTCTAGCACTACCCCGTGTATGCTGCACTGCCAGAGGGATGGTAGGCCTGTTACTATTACCAGCTGCTAGCTGCACCGGGAAGCAGGCTGCATCGGCTCTGCCTCCCACATTTTCATTGATTTCATCTTAGCAATAGGAGGCCGCTGGATTATCTTTTGACAGTGTCACTAGGGTTACAGAAAGGTTAGAATAAAGGTAATGTTTGAAGGACTACAGGCTGCTTGATAAAAGGAATAAAGAAAAGTAGTTAGAACTGGGAGCACTGGCCTTGGGAGATTAAAGAGAAAATCATTAAAGGTTAGCTAAAATGGAGGTGGTGAAATGGAATAAAGCAATAGCGAGAGGTAGAAAAAGATCTCTGTTAATCATTTATCATATACCACCCCTCACTTTGATTGCTGGCTGTGAAGGAGGAGAACCTAATTTCAGCTTTAGTCAATTGGCTCATATAATGGCCACAAATTCTTCTGATTCCAAATCAAAGCTGGACACCAAGCAGACATTAATATAAAGTCAGGGTCCTGTGACTAAGGTAGGCGTATAGAAACAATTAGAAGCACGAAACGCCATAGTAGGATGATGATTACCTTCTAGCCTGACTGATGTCTTGTGACTGATGTGCGACTGGACTTGCCCAAGCAAAATGAGCAAAAGACAAAAAATGAGCTTTTCTATAACCTTTCTTTTTCTATCTAAAAAAAGGTTGAGTTTTACATTAACTTTAGCCTTTATATAACGTTTTAAGGGTTACTAATCATTTAAATGGTTTTTACACGTGATTGACTTCATTATTTATAAGTGACAGAAGTATTATACAAGCATTAGAGTGGGGATGTCTGTAGTTTTAAACGTGGAGCTATGATGTGTTATTAAAATGAAACAGCCAAGTTTGTATGTAGCACATACAGTAATAATTTATCACTAGTCACTAGTGTTAGGCAAACGCAAACCGCAAAGTTTGAAGTTTAGACCAGAAGTCAGCCTGAACCTTGAAAAGCTGAGCAGCCCATCAACCAGCTTGACCTATGCAGAGTGTGCATCAGGAAGCAGCTGTAAGTTATCTGAGCCCCTTGATCTGGTCAGAGGTCGGCGTTCTTTTCCTGTCAAATAGGCTACAGCCAGGGCTACATAAAGATGACCCTCCCATGTGTGAGGACACTGGCAGCTGGAACTAGAAGTGCTGCTAGCTGCTGCCAGTGTCCTCAATTATGGGAGCGGTGGCCATCTTTCTGCAGCCTTGGCTGTAGCCTATATTACAGGGAAAGAACGCTGACGCTTACCGCAGACAGGATCACCAGCTCAGGTAAGTGTCCAACCGCTTCCTACAGTACACTCGTTTAAAGCGCCCCCCCCCACACCCTCCACCATTTTTTTTTACAGCCCTGATTCTGCCTCCAGAGCCTCTTGACAGACGGGCCCCGTCCACCTGGATGGGTGTGGGGGGTCCTCAGAGGCACAATCGACACAAACGCCCCCAAATTTCGGGTCCTCATTGATTTCAGCTGGGACCATGTTCAGGTTTAGGTCAAGTTCGGGTACCCAAACCGAACTTTTGCTAGGCCAAACTTTCCAAACCCAAACCTCTAGTTTGCCCAACACTATTTAACACCTTGACCAAGACACCTTCAAAACACCTCATAGCTCCACTCTTGCAAATGTAATCAACGACTTACCTCCGTGAGGTCCCTGACCCCTCATGCTACTTAATGCTACCTGAGGATGTGGAATGGAGGAGCTTTATTTATTACTGGAGATTTCGGTAGAATCATTCTAAATTGAGAAAGGCAGCCAGATGACTAGTAAGGCATTTCAAGTTATTGCTGTAGAGATACTATGACCTGGATTAATCAGAATCATTAGAGAAGGCACCTAATATTGTTTGATCATATTTTAACTTGCCCAGGACCAAAATCGCAAGGCTTCCCTAGGTGCTATTTTTAGGTGCATTTCGTGAAATATATGCATAAAGGTAATTTACGTAGGTTATAATCTTTTAATCCCCAAGGTTAATTGAGAGTTTTTTTTCATTCTAACCATAATCCCGATCACTGGCCATTTGCCTTCTCCATAGAGAAATTCCCACATGAGAATAGAGAATACTGAGAATACTGTATGCAAAATTTTAGGGGTGACTGGCAGCAGCAACCTGATGGGGATAAACAGGGTGTTGCTGGAGAGAGGTTAGTGTTACTGGGATTTATGGTATTTGTTTTGAATACATTTTATTGCAGATTTAGCATAATTTGGCATCATCAAATTTGCTAACAAGTATATGACTAATTGTCCCTTTAAACTGGACCAAAACCCACCCTGGGGTCTATGAGTCTCCAGGGCAGGCGTACTCGATCTCCCCGGGGCACCCTGATTGGGGGTACCCCGCTGTGTCAAATCCTCCAGGTCGCCTGAAAACTCACCTTCGTTCTCGGTCCAACAGCGCATGTGCGAGCAGCAGCTGCATCCCCACTATTCCTTTAGCAGGGCGTGTGCCTGCACCAGGCATTTGTGAATGGCCAGTGCGGGCTCGCTGCCTGCAGGGGGTATGCCCACCAGCGCAAGTTCACTGATTGGACAAGGGGATGGGTATGTGCCCGAGCAAGGAAGGGTAAGTGAGACTAGGCGACCTGGGGGGTTTCACACAGTGGGGTACACTGCATACTGAGCAGGCAAGCCCTATCCCCCTGCTCCAAAACCTGCATACGGGATCGCTTCTGCTAGCCACTGAATCGTGATCCCATATTATTGCCGACCAGTGGACACAAACACACCATTGTGCAAGTCGGCCCTGTCAGCGCCATGAAGTACCATGGAAATGTGAATGTGGGTGTGAATGTGGATGAGTAACAGGGACAGGGTTACAGCTTCTACAGCCAGTATTCAGATGCCTAACCACTGCCTAGTTCAGAAGAACAACTGTTTGTGTTAAGTTTACTTTCTGCAATAGAAGATGGAAATATATAATGTTATTATATATATTAAGCTTACAAAAAGTGAGAGCACTTAGCTTTTCTTGAATTCATTCATATGGAGGTTCACTTACCTTTTCCCTCTACAACTTGAATACGCAGATGGCACACAGACCACATTTGGTAAGTACTGAAAGAATCCAAGTAAATCCAGCAGGTTTTTCTTGTGTTTGTAATTGAATGTAAAACAATTTATTGTACTGCCCCATTTAACACTAAATATATATGGTCACTCACTGAGACCATGTTTAAATTGTTAGGCATGCGGCGCTATGGTGTACATTATACAATATGTATATAATCAATGCATTCTGGAATTCTACCCACTATATCTGCCAGTGATTGACATTTCTTTGTCCAGGAATAGGTGCTTTTATCACTCAGAGGAGCCACCAAGATTCACTCATTGAAGAGGAATTTGAATAACATAAGAAAAAGAGGGAAAAAAGGATGACAATGTACCCTTGATTTATTCTTGGTTTATGCTTAGCTATGCTAAGTTTTTTAGCCAGCCTGACATAGCCCCCATAACTATTATCCTAAGAAGTAGGATACAGTATTACAATGACAAATGGCAAGAAAAGCAGCATTCTTCCTGTGGACAACTTAAAAAAATACAAAAACAATATACACATACTATTCACAATCTAAACAGAAATAGACACATGATTTGCCAGTGACCCATTCTCAAGCTGTGTAAACTGCCCAGCAATTCCACCAGCTAGTTGGGCAACCAATTGATAGAGTTGGAAAAGCAGCAATACCACATTGCAGCTCCTTGGGAATCAGGCCCACAATATCTCTGGCAGTGTTGGACTGCTGCCACAAAATAAACAGAAAACACTTCTAATTGAATCTGTATCTGCTTATTTGTCATTGTACTGATTAGAGATGAGCGAACTTTTGAAAAATTCGATTCGGCTGATTCGCCAAATTTTCCGGGAAAAATCGTTTTGATCTAAATTTATTTGGGACGAATTGCAAATTAAAAACGGCTATTTCTGGGCATCCAAGAGCCTCCATAGGGTTGTAGAACATTTTGCTTGACTGTATCATGCATAGAATACATGCTGGGTTAGTGAAATACTATTGTAAAGAAGTATGACATGCAGATCAGAGGCATCGCTATTAGATTCGCTGACGCAGAGCGGCACAATTACAGAGCCTTGAGGTGACATCAGCATGATGAGCCCATATATTGCATGAAAGACACACAGTGGAGTTGGCAGCAGCATAGGGAGCCCATATATTGCCTAAAAAAACACACCCTGAATTTGGCAGCAGCACAGGGAGCCCAAATATTGCCTGAAAGACACACTCTGGACTTGGCAGCAGCATAGGGAGCCCATATATTGCCTGTAAGACACACCCAGGAGTTGGTGACAGCAGCAGCAGCATTAGGAGTCCATATATTGCCTGAAAGACACACCCAGGAGTTGGCAGCAGCATTAGGAGCCCATATATTGCCTGAAAGACACACCCAGGAGTTGGCAGCAGCATAGGGAGCTCATATATTGCCTGAAAAACACATTGGAGTTGACAGCAGCATTAGGAGCCCATATATTGCCTGAAAGACAGACCCAGGAGTTGGCAGCAGCGCCCGCATAGGGAGCCCATATATTGCCTAAAAGACATGCATTGGAGTTGGCAGCAGCATTAGGAGCCCATATATTGCATGAAAAACACATTGGAGTTGGCAGCAGCATAGGGAGCCCATACATTGCCTGAAAGACACACCCAGGAGTTGGCGACAGCAGCAGCAGCATTAGGAGTCCATATATTGAATGAAAAACACATTGGAGTTGACAGCAGCATTAGGAGCCCATATATTGCCTGAAAGACACACCCAGGAGTTGGCAGCAGCATTAGGAGCCCATATATTGCCTGAAAGACACACCCAGGAGTTGGCAGCAGCATAGGGAGCTCATATATTGCCTGAAAAACACATTGGAGTTGGCAGCAGCATTAGGAGCCCATATATTCCCTGAAAGACACACATTGGAGTTGGCAGCAGAATTAGGAGCCCATATATTGCCTGAAAGACACAACCAGGAGTTGGCAGCAGCAGCAGCAGCATAGGGAGCTCATATATTGCCTGAAAGACACACATTGGAGTTGGCAGCAGCATTAGGAGCCCATATATTGCCTGAAAGACACACCCCAGAGTTGGCAGCAGCAACAGCATAGGGAGCTTATATATTGCCTGAAAAACACACATTGGAGTTGGCAGCAGCATTAGGAGCCCATATATTGCCTGAAAGACACACCCCAGAGTTGGCAGCAGCAACAGCATAGGGAGCTCATATATTGCCTAAAAGACACGCATTGGAGTTGGCAGCAGCATTAGGAGCCCATATATTGCATGAAAAACACATTGGAGTTGGCAGCAGCATTAGGAGCCCATATATTGCCTGAAAGACACACCCAGGAGTTGGCAGCAGCAGCAGCAGCATTAGGAGCCCATATATTGCCTGAAAGACACACTCTGGACTTGGCAGCAGCATAGGGAGCCCATATATTGCATGAAAAACACACCCAGGAGTTGGCAGCAGCATAGGGAGCTCATATATTGCCTGAAAAACACATTAGAGTTGGCAGCAGCATTAGGAGCCCATATATTGCCTGAAAGACACACATTGGAGTTGACAGCAGCATTAGGAGCCCATATATTGCCTGAAAGACACACCCAGGATTTGGTAACAGCATTGGGAGCCCATATATTGCCTGAAAAACACATTGGAGTTGGCAGCAGCATTAAGAGCCCTAATATTGCCTGAAAGACACACCCAGGAGTTGGCAGCAGCATTAGGAGCCCAAATACTACCTGAAAAACACATTGGAGTTGGCAGCAGCATAGGGAACTCATATATTGCGAGAAAGACACACCCAGGAGTTGGCAGCAGCATAGGGAGCTCATATATTGCCTGAAAGACACACCCAGGAGTTGGCAGCAGCAGCAGCATTAGAAGCCCATATATTTCCTGAAAAACACATTGGAGTTGGCAGCAGCATTAGGAGTCCATATATTTCCTGAAAGACACACATTGGAGTTGGCAGCAGCATTAGGAGCCCATATATTGCCTGAAGGACACAACCAGGAGTTGGAAGCAGCAGCAGCAGCAGCATAGGGAGCTCATATATTGCCTGAAAGACACACATTGGAGTTGGCAGCAGCATTAGGAGCCCATATATTGCCTGAAAAACACATTGGAGTTGGAAGCAGCATTAGGAGCCCATATACTGCCTGAAAGACACACTATGGAGTTTGCAGCAGCAGCAGCAGCATAGGGAGCCGTTATATTGCCTAAAAGACACGCATTGGAGTTGGCAGCAGCATTGGGAGCCCATATATTGCATGAAAAACAAATTGGAGTTGGCAGCAGCATAGGGAGCCCATATATTGCCTGAAAGACACACCCAGGAGTTGGCGACAGCAGCAGCAGCAGCATTAGGAGTCCATATATTGCCTGAAAAACACATTGGAGTTGACAGCAGCATTAGGAGCCCATATATTGCCTGAAAGACACACCCAGGAGTTGGCAGCAGCATAGGGAGCTCATATATTGCCTGAAAAACACATTGGAGTTGGCAGCAGCATTAGGAGCCCATATATTGCCTGAAAGACACACATTGGAGTTGGCAGCAGCATTAGGAGCCCATAAATTGCATGAAAGACACAACCAGGAGTTGGAAGCAGCAGCAGCAGCATAGGGAGCTCATATATTGCCTGAAAGACACACATTGGAGTTGGCAGCAGCGTTAGGAGCCCATATATTGCCTGAAAAACACATTACAGTTGGCAGCAGCATTAGGAGCCCATATATTGCCTGAAAGACACACCCCGGAGTTGGCAGCAGCAACAGCATAGGGAGCTCATATATTGCCTAAAAGACACGCATTGGAGTTGGCAGCAGCATTAGGAGCCCATATATTGCATGAAAAACACATTGGAGTTGGCAGCAGCATTAGGAGACCATATATTGCCTGAAAGACACACCTAGGAGTTGGCAGCAGCAGCAGCATTAGGAGCCCATATATTGCCTGAAAGACACACTCTGGACTTGGCAGCAGCATAGGGAGCACCTATATTGCATGCAGAACACACCCAGGAGTTGGCAGCAGCATAGGGAGCTCATATATTGCCTGAAAAACACATTGGAGTTGGCAGCAGCATTAGGAGCCCATATATTGCCTGAAAGACACACCCCGGAGTTGACAGCAGCATTAGGAGCCCATATATTGCCTGAAAGACGCACCCAGGAGTTGGCAGCAGCAGCATAGGGAGCTCATATATTGCCTGAAAGACACACCCAGGATTTGGTAGCAGCATTAGGAGCCCATATATTGCCTGAAAAACACATTGGAGTTGGCAGCAGCATTACGAGCCCTAATATTGCCTGAAAGACACACCCAGGAGTTGGCAGCAGCATTAGGAGCCCAAATATTACCTGCAAAACACATTAGAGTTGGCAGCAGCATAGGGAACTCATATATTGCGTGAAAGACACACCCAGGAGTTGGCAGCAGCATAGGGAGCTCATATATTGCCTGAAAGACACACCCAGGAGTTGGCAGCAGCATTAGAAGCCCATAAATTGCCTGAAAGACACAACCAGGTGTTGGCAGCAGCAGCAGCAGCAGCAGCATGGGGAGTTCATACATTGCCTGAAAGACACACATTGGAGTTGGCAGCAGCATTAGGAGCCCATATATTGCCTGAAAGACACACCCAGGAGTTGGCAACAGCAGCAGCATAGGGAGCCCATATATTGCCTAAAAGACACGCATTGGAGTTGGCAGCAGCATTAGGAGCCCATATATTGCATGAAAAACACATTGGAGTTGGTAGCAGCATAGGGAGCCCATATATTGCCTGAAAGACACTCCCAGGAGTTGGCGACAGCAGCAGCAGCAGCAGCAGCAGTAGCAGCAGCAGCATTAGGAGTCCATATATTGCCTGAAAAACACATTGGAGTTGACAGCAGCCTTAGGAGCCCATATATTGCCTGAAAGACACACCCAGGAGTTGGCAGCAGCATTAGGAGTTGCCTGAAAGACACACCCAGGAGTTGGCAGCAGCATAGGGAGCCCATATATTGCCTGAAAGACACACATTGGAGTTGGCAGCAGCATTAGGAGCCCATAAATTGCCTGAAAGACACAACCAGGAGTTGGCAGCAGCAGCAGCATAGGGAGCTTATATATTGCCTGAAAGACACACATTGGAGTTGGCAGCAGCATTAGGAGCCCATATATTGCCTGAAAAACACATTGGAGTTGGCAGCAGCATTAGGGGCCCATATATTGCCTGAAAGACACACTCTGGACTTGGCAGCAGCATAGGGAGCACATATATTGCATGCAGAACACACCCAGGAGTTGGCAGCAGCATAGGGAGCTCATATATTGCCTGAAAAACACATTGGAGTTGGCAGCAGCATTAGGAGCCCATATATTGCCTGAAAGACACACATTGGAGTTGACAGCAGCATTAGGAGCCCATATATTGCCTGAAAGACGCACCCAGGAGTTGGCAGCAGCAGCATAGGGAGCTCATATATTGCCTGAAAGACACACCCAGGATTTGGTAGCAGCATTAGGAGCCCATATATTGCCTGAAAAACACATTGGAGTTGGCAGCAGCATAGGGAACTCATATATTGCGAGAAAGACACACCCAGGAGTTGGCAGCAGCATAGGGAGCTCATATATTGCCTGAAAGACACACCCAGGAGTTGGCAGCAGCAGCAGCATTAGAAGCCCATATATTTCCTGAAAAACACATTGGAGTTGGCAGCAGCATTAGGAGTCCATATATTTCCTGAAAGACACACATTGGAGTTGGCAGCAGCATTAGGAGCCCATATATTGCCTGAAGGACACAACCAGGAGTTGGAAGCAGCAGCAGCAGCAGCATAGGGAGCTCATATATTGCCTGAAAGACACACATTGGAGTTGGCAGCAGCATTAGGAGCCCATATATTGCCTGAAAAACACATTGGAGTTGGAAGCAGCATTAGGAGCCCATATACTGCCTGAAAGACACACTATGGAGTTTGCAGCAGCAGCAGCAGCATAGGGAGCCGTTATATTGCCTAAAAGACACGCATTGGAGTTGGCAGCAGCATTGGGAGCCCATATATTGCATGAAAAACAAATTGGAGTTGGCAGCAGCATAGGGAGCCCATATATTGCCTGAAAGACACACCCAGGAGTTGGCGACAGCAGCAGCAGCAGCATTAGGAGTCCATATATTGCCTGAAAAACACATTGGAGTTGACAGCAGCATTAGGAGCCCATATATTGCCTGAAAGACACACCCAGGAGTTGGCAGCAGCATAGGGAGCTCATATATTGCCTGAAAAACACATTGGAGTTGGCAGCAGCATTAGGAGCCCATATATTGCCTGAAAGACACACATTGGAGTTGGCAGCAGCATTAGGAGCCCATAAATTGCATGAAAGACACAACCAGGAGTTGGAAGCAGCAGCAGCAGCATAGGGAGCTCATATATTGCCTGAAAGACACACATTGGAGTTGGCAGCAGCGTTAGGAGCCCATATATTGCCTGAAAAACACATTACAGTTGGCAGCAGCATTAGGAGCCCATATATTGCCTGAAAGACACACCCCGGAGTTGGCAGCAGCAACAGCATAGGGAGCTCATATATTGCCTAAAAGACACGCATTGGAGTTGGCAGCAGCATTAGGAGCCCATATATTGCATGAAAAACACATTGGAGTTGGCAGCAGCATTAGGAGACCATATATTGCCTGAAAGACACACCTAGGAGTTGGCAGCAGCAGCAGCATTAGGAGCCCATATATTGCCTGAAAGACACACTCTGGACTTGGCAGCAGCATAGGGAGCACCTATATTGCATGCAGAACACACCCAGGAGTTGGCAGCAGCATAGGGAGCTCATATATTGCCTGAAAAACACATTGGAGTTGGCAGCAGCATTAGGAGCCCATATATTGCCTGAAAGACACACCCCGGAGTTGACAGCAGCATTAGGAGCCCATATATTGCCTGAAAGACGCACCCAGGAGTTGGCAGCAGCAGCATAGGGAGCTCATATATTGCCTGAAAGACACACCCAGGATTTGGTAGCAGCATTAGGAGCCCATATATTGCCTGAAAAACACATTGGAGTTGGCAGCAGCATTACGAGCCCTAATATTGCCTGAAAGACACACCCAGGAGTTGGCAGCAGCATTAGGAGCCCAAATATTACCTGCAAAACACATTAGAGTTGGCAGCAGCATAGGGAACTCATATATTGCGTGAAAGACACACCCAGGAGTTGGCAGCAGCATAGGGAGCTCATATATTGCCTGAAAGACACACCCAGGAGTTGGCAGCAGCATTAGAAGCCCATAAATTGCCTGAAAGACACAACCAGGTGTTGGCAGCAGCAGCAGCAGCAGCAGCATGGGGAGTTCATACATTGCCTGAAAGACACACATTGGAGTTGGCAGCAGCATTAGGAGCCCATATATTGCCTGAAAGACACACCCAGGAGTTGGCAACAGCAGCAGCATAGGGAGCCCATATATTGCCTAAAAGACACGCATTGGAGTTGGCAGCAGCATTAGGAGCCCATATATTGCATGAAAAACACATTGGAGTTGGTAGCAGCATAGGGAGCCCATATATTGCCTGAAAGACACTCCCAGGAGTTGGCGACAGCAGCAGCAGCAGCAGCAGCAGTAGCAGCAGCAGCATTAGGAGTCCATATATTGCCTGAAAAACACATTGGAGTTGACAGCAGCCTTAGGAGCCCATATATTGCCTGAAAGACACACCCAGGAGTTGGCAGCAGCATTAGGAGTTGCCTGAAAGACACACCCAGGAGTTGGCAGCAGCATAGGGAGCCCATATATTGCCTGAAAGACACACATTGGAGTTGGCAGCAGCATTAGGAGCCCATAAATTGCCTGAAAGACACAACCAGGAGTTGGCAGCAGCAGCAGCATAGGGAGCTTATATATTGCCTGAAAGACACACATTGGAGTTGGCAGCAGCATTAGGAGCCCATATATTGCCTGAAAAACACATTGGAGTTGGCAGCAGCATTAGGGGCCCATATATTGCCTGAAAGACACACTCTGGACTTGGCAGCAGCATAGGGAGCACATATATTGCATGCAGAACACACCCAGGAGTTGGCAGCAGCATAGGGAGCTCATATATTGCCTGAAAAACACATTGGAGTTGGCAGCAGCATTAGGAGCCCATATATTGCCTGAAAGACACACATTGGAGTTGACAGCAGCATTAGGAGCCCATATATTGCCTGAAAGACGCACCCAGGAGTTGGCAGCAGCAGCATAGGGAGCTCATATATTGCCTGAAAGACACACCCAGGATTTGGTAGCAGCATTAGGAGCCCATATATTGCCTGAAAAACACATTGGAGTTGGCAGCAGCATTACGAGCCCTAATATTGCCTGAAAGACACACCCAGGAGTTGGCAGCAGCATTAGGAGCCCAAATATTACCTGCAAAACACATTAGAGTTGGCAGCAGCATAGGGAGCTCATATATTGCATGAAAGACACACCCAGGAGTTGGCAGCAGCATAGGGAGCTCATATATTGCCTGAAAGACACACCCAGGAGTTGGCAGCAGCATTAGAAGCCCATAAATTACCTGAAAACAAAACCAGGTGTTGGCAGCAGCAGCAGCAGCATGGGGAGTTCATACATTGCCTGAAAGACACACATTGGAGTTGGCAGCAGCATTAGGAGCCCATATATTGCCTGAAAGACACACCCAGGAGTTGGCAACAGCAGCAGCATAGGGAGCCCATATATTGCCTAAAAGACACGCATTGGAGTTGGCAGCAGCATTAGGAGCCCATATATTGCATGAAAAACACATTGGAGTTGACAGCAGCATTAGGAGCCCATATATTGCCTGAAAGACACACCCAGGAGTTGGCAGCAGCAGCATTAGGAGCCCATATATTGCCTGAAAGACACACCCAGGAGTTGGCAGCAGCATAGGGAGCTCATATATTGCCTGAAAAACACATTGGAGTTGGCAGCAGCATTAGGAGCCCATATATTGCCTGAAAGACACACATTGGAGTTGGCAGCAGCATTAGGAGCCCATAAATTGCATGAAAGACACAACCAGGAGTTGGAAGCAGCAGCAGCAGCATAGGGAGCTCATATATTGCCTGAAAGACACACATTGGAGTTGGCAGCAGCGTTAGGAGCCCATATATTGCCTGAAAAACACATTACAGTTGGCAGCAGCATTAGGAGCCCATATATTGCCTGAAAGACACACCCCGGAGTTGGCAGCAGCAACAGCATAGGGAGCTCATATATTGCCTAAAAGACACGCATTGGAGTTGGCAGCAGCATTAGGAGCCCATATATTGCATGAAAAACACATTGGAGTTGGCAGCAGCATTAGGAGACCATATATTGCCTGAAAGACACACCTAGGAGTTGGCAGCAGCAGCAGCATTAGGAGCCCATATATTGCCTGAAAGACACACTCTGGACTTGGCAGCAGCATAGGGAGCACCTATATTGCATGCAGAACACACCCAGGAGTTGGCAGCAGCATAGGGAGCTCATATATTGCCTGAAAAACACATTGGAGTTGGCAGCAGCATTAGGAGCCCATATATTGCCTGAAAGACACACCCCGGAGTTGACAGCAGCATTAGGAGCCCATATATTGCCTGAAAGACGCACCCAGGAGTTGGCAGCAGCAGCATAGGGAGCTCATATATTGCCTGAAAGACACACCCAGGATTTGGTAGCAGCATTAGGAGCCCATATATTGCCTGAAAAACACATTGGAGTTGGCAGCAGCATTACGAGCCCTAATATTGCCTGAAAGACACACCCAGGAGTTGGCAGCAGCATTAGGAGCCCAAATATTACCTGCAAAACACATTAGAGTTGGCAGCAGCATAGGGAACTCATATATTGCGTGAAAGACACACCCAGGAGTTGGCAGCAGCATAGGGAGCTCATATATTGCCTGAAAGACACACCCAGGAGTTGGCAGCAGCATTAGAAGCCCATAAATTGCATGAAAGACACAACCAGGTGTTGGCAGCAGCAGCAGCAGCAGCAGCATGGGGAGTTCATACATTGCCTGAAAGACACACATTGGAGTTGGCAGCAGCATTAGGAGCCCATATATTGCCTGAAAGACACACCCAGGAGTTGGCAACAGCAGCAGCATAGGGAGCCCATATATTGCCTAAAAGACACGCATTGGAGTTGGCAGCAGCATTAGGAGCCCATATATTGCATGAAAAACACATTGGAGTTGGTAGCAGCATAGGGAGCCCATATATTGCCTGAAAGACACTCCCAGGAGTTGGCGACAGCAGCAGCAGCAGCAGCAGCAGTAGCAGCAGCAGCATTAGGAGTCCATATATTGCCTGAAAAACACATTGGAGTTGACAGCAGCCTTAGGAGCCCACATATTGCCTGAAAGACACACCCAGGAGTTGGCAGCAGCATTAGGAGTTGCCTGAAAGACACACCCAGGAGTTGGCAGCAGCATAGGGAGCCCATATATTGCCTGAAAGACACACATTGGAGTTGGCAGCAGCATTAGGAGCCCATAAATTGCCTGAAAGACACAACCAGGAGTTGGCAGCAGCAGCAGCATAGGGAGCTTATATATTGCCTGAAAGACACACATTGGAGTTGGCAGCAGCATTAGGAGCCCATATATTGCCTGAAAAACACATTGGAGTTGGCAGCAGCATTAGGGGCCCATATATTGCCTGAAAGACACACTCTGGACTTGGCAGCAGCATAGGGAGCACATATATTGCATGCAGAACACACCCAGGAGTTGGCAGCAGCATAGGGAGCTCATATATTGCCTGAAAAACACATTGGAGTTGGCAGCAGCATTAGGAGCCCATATATTGCCTGAAAGACACACATTGGAGTTGACAGCAGCATTAGGAGCCCATATATTGCCTGAAAGACGCACCCAGGAGTTGGCAGCAGCAGCATAGGGAGCTCATATATTGCCTGAAAGACACACCCAGGATTTGGTAGCAGCATTAGGAGCCCATATATTGCCTGAAAAACACATTGGAGTTGGCAGCAGCATTACGAGCCCTAATATTGCCTGAAAGACACACCCAGGAGTTGGCAGCAGCATTAGGAGCCCAAATATTACCTGCAAAACACATTAGAGTTGGCAGCAGCATAGGGAGCTCATATATTGCATGAAAGACACACCCAGGAGTTGGCAGCAGCATAGGGAGCTCATATATTGCCTGAAAGACACACCCAGGAGTTGGCAGCAGCATTAGAAGCCCATAAATTACCTGAAAACAAAACCAGGTGTTGGCAGCAGCAGCAGCAGCATGGGGAGTTCATACATTGCCTGAAAGACACACATTGGAGTTGGCAGCAGCATTAGGAGCCCATATATTGCCTGAAAGACACACCCAGGAGTTGGCAACAGCAGCAGCATAGGGAGCCCATATATTGCCTAAAAGACACGCATTGGAGTTGGCAGCAGCATTAGGAGCCCATATATTGCATGAAAAACACATTGGAGTTGACAGCAGCATTAGGAGCCCATATATTGCCTGAAAGACACACCCAGGAGTTGGCAGCAGCAGCATTAGGAGCCCATATATTGCCTGAAAGACACACCCAGGAGTTGGCAGCAGCATAGGGAGCTCATATATTGCCTGAAAAACACATTGGAGTTGGCAGCAGCATTAGAAGCCCATATATTGCCTGAAAGACACACATTGGAGTTGGCAGCAGCATTAGGAGCCCATATATTGCATGAAAAACACATTGGAGTTGGCAGCAGCATAGGGAGCCCATATATTGCCTGAAAGACACACCCAGGAGTTGGCGACAGCAGCAGCAGCAGCATTAGGAGTCCATATATTGCCTGAAAAACACATTGGAGTTGACAGCAGCATTAGGAGCCCATATATTGCCTGAAAGACACACCCAGGAGTTGGCAGCAGCAGCATTAGGAGCCCATATATTGCCTGAAAGACACACCCAGGAGTTGGCAGCAGCATAGGGAGCTCATATATTGCCTGAAAAACACATTGGAGTTGGCAGCAGCATTAGAAGCCCATATATTGCCTGAAAGACACACATTGGAGTTGGCAGCAGCATTAGGAGCCCATATATTGCATGAAAAACACATTGGAGTTGGCAGCAGCATTAGGAGCCCATATATTGCCTGAAAGACACACCCCGGAGTTGGCAGCAGCAACAGCATAGGGAGACCATATATTGCCTAAAAGACACGCATTGGAGTTGGCAGCAGCATTAGGAGCCCATATATTGCATGAAAAACACATTGGAGTTGGCAGCAGCATTAGGAGCCCATATATTGCCTGAAAGACACACCCAGGACTTGGCAGCAGCAGCAGCAGCATTAGGAGCCCATATATTGCCTGAAAGACACACGGTGAACTTGGCAGCAGCATAGGGAGCACATATATTGCATGCAAAACACACCCAGGAGTTGGCAGCAGCATAGCGAGCTCATATATTGCCTGAAAAACACATTGGAGTTGGCAGCAGCATTAGGAGCCCATATATTGCCTGAAAGACACACCCCGGAGTTGGCAGCAGCAACAGCATAGGGAGCCTATATATTGCCTAAAAGACACGCATTGGAGTTGGCAGCAGCATTAGGAGCCCATATATTGCATGAAAAACACATTGGAGTTGGCAGCAGCATTAGGAGCCCACATATTGCCTGAAAGACACACCCAGAAGTTGGCAGCAGCAGCAGCATTAGGAGCTCATATATTGCCTGAAAGACACACTCTGAACTTGGCAGCAGCATAGGGAGCACATATATTGCATGCAAAACACACCCAGGAGTTGGCAGCAGCATAGGGAACTCATATATTGCCTGAAAAACACATTGGAGTTGGCAGCAGCATTAGGAGCCCATATATTGCCTGAAAAACACATTGGAGTTGGCAGCAGCATTAGGAGCCCATATATTGCCTGAAAGACACACCCAGGAGTTGGCAACAGCAGCAGCATAGGGAGCCCATATATTGCCTAAAAGACACACCCAGGAGTTGGCGACAGCAGCAGCAGCAGCAGCAGCAGCAGCATTAGGAGTCCATATATTGACTGAAAAACACATTGGAGTTGACAGCAGCATTAGGAGCCCATATATTGCCTGAAAGACACACCCAGGAGTTGGCAGCAGCATTAGGAGCCCATATATTGCCTGAAAGACACACCCAGGAGTTGGCAGCAGCATAGGGAGCTCATATATTGCCTGAAAAACACATTGGAGTTGGCAGCAGCATTAGAAGCCCATATATTGCCTGAAAGACACACATTGGAGTTGGCAGCAGCATTAGGAGCCCATATATTGCCTGAAAAACACATTGGAGTTGGCAGCAGCATTAGGAGCCCATATATTGCCTGAAAGACACACCCCGGAGTTGGCAGCAGCAACAGCATAGGGAGACCATATATTGCCTAAAAGACACGCATTGGAGTTGGCAGCAGCATTAGGAGCCCATATATTGCATGAAAAACACATTGTAGTTGGCAGCAGCATTAGGAGCCCATATATTGCCTGAAAGACACACCCAGGAGTTGGCAGCAGCAGCAGCAGCATTAGGAGCCCATATATTGCCTGAAAGACACACTCTGAACTTGGCAGCAGCATAGGGAGCACATATATTGCATGCAAAACACACCCAGGAGTTGGCAGCAGCATAGCGAGCTCATATATTGCCTGAAAAACACATTGGAGTTGGCAGCAGCATTAGGAGCCCATATATTGCCTGAAAGACACACCCCGGAGTTGGCAGCAGCAACAGCGTAGGGAGCCCATATATTGCCTAAAAGACACGCATTGGAGTTGGCAGCAGCATTAGGAGCCCATATATTGCCTGAAAAACACATTGGAGTTGGCAGCAGCATTAGGAGCCCATATATTGCCTGAAAGACACACCCCGGAGTTGGCAGCAGCAACAGCATAGGGAGCCCATATATTGCCTAAAAGACACGCATTGGAGTTCGCAGCAGCATTAGGAGCTGTGGGGAACCGCTCTGGTAGATACTTGGTAGCTGTGCAGTAAGCAGGGTCACAGACAGGATACAGTTCAATTCAAGTGTTTTTATTGCACACTTGTAGCTTCCAACAAACACAGGGCCTTAACATCAGGCTTAAACAAAAATAAATCCTGCTCGGCTAAGCAACTCACTAATGTATAACAATCCCTAGCTATACGTGGGACTGGCTATCCGGCCCACAGTTACAAATCACAAGCATTGTGTGGCCCATTCAATACCTCCTTTAGTCCAGCAGTCAGCTCTCCGGGTATGGCCACACTCCTCAGCTCTGCAGTGAGCTTTAAATTAGGACCCTAGGATCCACAGCTGTGGGCTGTGGAAGCCCCGGACCGGACCCCCCCCGGGTGGAGCGAGCGTCCCACTACCAACCTCACTCACTCCAGAACAAGCAGGTCCCAGTACGTATTTTACAATCTGTCTATGTTAGCTATGGCCAACATAGACAACACAGACTATCAATCCTGCTTATACTGTGTCTGTGTTAACCCTTTGGTTACCAGAGACACACCCAAGGCTTACCATTCCCAGTTTAACCATTTCAAGGGCAGATATCTGTTCTCCCAAACCATACCCTTCTCACACTCCCTCCCCCTCAGTTCAGACCCACTGGGGCGAACTTCTGACATCAAACAATGGGTCCGGGATAAGGCATCCGCGTTACCTTGCAGTCTCCCAGCTCGGTGCTCCACTGAGAAACTGAAATTTTGCAACGACAAAAACCACCTTGTGACTCTGGCATTCCTCTCCTTGGACCTACTCATCCAGGTGAGGGGCGAGTGGTCAGTTATCAGACGGAACCGTCTTCCCAGCAAGTAGTATCTTAGTGCTTCTAAGGCCCACTTTATCGCCAGACACTCTTTTTCTACAATGCTGTAGTTTTTCTCAGCTGGTGTGAGTTTTCTGCTCAGGTAGGTAACTGGGTGCTCCTCTCCATTCACCTCCTGAGACAGGACAGCTCCTAACCCTACATCTGACGCATCGGTCTGCACAATAAATTCTTTCTTGAAGTTTGGCGTAATGAGGATGGGGGATCCACATAATGCCAACTTCAAGGCCTGAAAAGCGCTTTCTGCTTGTGCATTCCACCGCACCATGACGGACCCTTTTCCTTTCAAAAGGTCAGTCAGGGGAGCTGACAGCGTGGCAAAGTTGGGTATAAACCGCCTGTAATACCCAATAATGCCCAGGAATGCCCTGACTTGTTTGGTGCTGACAGGTTGAGGCCATTCCTGGATAGCGTCAACCTTGTTGACCTGGGGTTTAATTATGCCTCGTCCAATCACATACCCCAAGTAGCGTGTCTCCTCCATCCCGACCGCACACTTCTTGGGGTTTGCAGTTAGGCCGGCTGCCCTCAAAGAGTTCACCACAGCCTGTACTTTGGCCAAGTGACTCTCCCAGTCATCGCTGAAGATGATAATATCATCCAAATATGCTGAGGCGTATCTCCTGTGAGGCTTTAGCACTATGTCCATTAAGCGTTGGAACGTCGCGGGGGCCCCGTGAAGCCCGAACGGTAACACGACATAGTGGAATAGGCCCTCAGGGGTGATGAAGGCTGTCTTCTCTTTAGCGCTTTCTGTCAGGGGTACTTGCCAGTATCCCTTGGTGAGGTCGAGCGTAGTGAAATATCGAGCACCTCCCAGTCTCTCAATAAGCTCATCTATACGTGGCATGGGATAGGCGTCAAATTTAGAAACTTCATTTAATTTTCTGAAATCATTGCAGAAACGTAGGGTACCATCTGGCTTGGGAATCAGAACAATGGGACTGGCCCATTCACTTTTGGACTCCTCTATGACTCCCAACTGCAGCATTTTCTTAACCTCTTCTGCAATGGCCTGTCGACGAGCCTCAGGGACTCGATATGGTCTTAGCCGAACCTTCACCCCAGGCTCCGTGACAACGTCATGCTTGATTACGGACGTGTACCCTGGTAACTCTGAAAACACGTCTGTATTCCTAGCTACAAATTCTAGAGCCTCTTGGCGTTGTCCTTTCGTGAGGGTATCTGCAATCGTCACTTCTGCCCCCACCTCCGCAGGCTTAACGGTAGCCTGAGGGGGTAGCACAGAAGGGAGTTTAACCGGAGACTTCTCTGTAAGCAGACTCTCCCTGTCCTTCCATGCTTTGAGTAAATTGACATGGTACACCTGCTTAGGCTTCCTCCTACCAGGCTGATGTACCCTGTAGTTTACTTCACCCACCTTCTCCAATACCTCATACGGCCCCTGCCACTTGGCTAGAAACTTGCTCTCCACTGTGGGAACCAGAACCAAAACACGGTCACCAGGTTTAAAGGTCCTTACTGTGGCTGACCTGTTATAAACCCGGCTTTGAGCCTTCTGAGCAGCCTCCATGTGCTCCTTAACGATGGGCATAATGGCTTCCACCCTGTCCTGCATACTGGCGATGTGGTCTATAACACTTTTGTGGGGGGTGGGCTCCTGTTCCCAAGTCTCCTTTGCAATGTCCAGCAGGCCTCTGGGATGTCTGCCATAGACTAATTCAAAGGGAGAAAACCCCGTAGAAGCTTGGGGTACCTCCCGGACTGCGAACATTAAAGAGGGCAACATAACATCCCAGTCCCTCCCATCTTTGTCCACCACCTTTTTCAGCATACTCTTTAAGGTTCTGTTGAATCTCTCCACTAATCCGTCCGTCTGAGGATGGTATACCGACGTGCGTAACTGTTTTATGTTAAAGAGTTTACACAGTTCCTTGGTGACTTTAGACATGAAAGGGGTACCTTGGTCCGTGAGGATCTCCTTGGGCAGGCCCACCCGGCAAAACATGGCGAATAGCTCTTTAGCTATCAGCTTCGCCGATGTGTGCCGCAGGGGAATGGCTTCAGGATACCGTGTAGCGTAGTCCATCACTACAAGTATATGCTGATGCCCCCGGGCAGACTTAACCAACGGTCCTACCAAGTCCAAGGCAATCCTTTCAAATGGGACCTCGATGATGGGAAGAGGTACTAATGGATTCCGAAAATGACTCATAGGAGCACGCAACTGACATTCGGGGCATGATTCACAATAACGTTTAACCTCAGTATATACCCCTGGCCAGTAAAACCGCTGCAGGATGCGATCCAACGTTTTTGTGGCACCTAGGTGTCCCCCAAGCACATGTTTATGAGCCAACATCAGCACGGTTTGGCGATAAGGCTTGGGCACCAGCAATTGCTCCCAGGTCTCACCCCGCATCTTGTCAACCCGATATAAAAGTTCTTGGTCAACCATGAAGTGGGGAAATATCTGATTAGCATTGGCGTGCTGGGGCACCCCATTCACCACCACAACATTTTCCCTAGCCCGGACCAGTGTAGGGTCCTGGAGTTGTGCTGTGCCAAAGTTGTCACGGGATACCTCCAAATCTGAAAACTGTGGCCCAGTCACTAACTCTTCAGTCTCACCGGCCATCACATTTAGGGGAAATACAGTGCTTACATTACTTTCATCACTGGTCACCCCTACAGCTGGGACCCCAGAGTCTGGGTCGTTGGGCTCCGGGTCTAAGACTTGACTCTTCTGTTGGGGTTGTACTCTTAAGGGTGGTCTCCCCGTCCTCTGATTTCCCCGCCACAGAGTCCAGAACAAGGGGAAATCCCGTCCCAAAATAAGGTCATGGGGCAAGTTCATGACAACCCCAACCTCATGTTGACTTTCTCCACAGGGGGTCTGGATGGTCACAATGGCAGTAGGATAGTCTTTCACGTCCCCATGAATACACCGGACCCCAACTGTGTGGCCTGTGACAGTCCCAGGGTTAATATGGGATCCATTAATTAGAGTCACCCGACTTCCAGAGTCCAACAGCGTCAGCACCTGGAGCCCTGCCACTGTCACCTGGCAGAGGTGGCGCTCATCCATAGAGTCTGGAGTAGCAGCAGTATAAACCGGGGCCGCATAAAGGGAAACCCTCCTGGCAGAGCTGCAGTCCATGGGCTCAGGTTTATGGGGACACTTGGCTGCAATATGGCCAGGTTCCTGGCAGGTCCAACAGATAGGAGCCTCCGCTCTCCTCCTCCCCTGGGGCATCACCTGAACATAGGGATTTGCACTGGCCCGGGAGTTAGCAGGTACCATAGGCCTTCTGGACTTGGGGCTGGCTGGGGATGGAGAGGCCTTTTTCCTCAGAGCTTGGGTGGCTGAGTACCTCTCCACCATCCCCACCAAAGTATTAGCGTCAGCTGGGTCCCCATGTCCTACCCACTGCTGTATCTCACCTGGCAAGGCCCTCAAAAAGCGGTCCAGAACAACCTTCTCCACCATCTTGGCTGGGGTTGATGTCTCCGGCTGAAGCCACTTGCGAACCAGGTGGATGAGGTGGTGCATCTGGGCCCTTGGTGGTAACGCCTCTTGGAACCTCCAGCTATGGACTCTTTGGGCACGTAGGTATATATCAACTCCCAAACGGGCTAGGATCTCCGCTTTTACAGTAGCATAATCCCGGGCTTCCTGCTCGCTTAGGTCGAAATAGGCCTGCTGTGGTTCTGCGATGAGGAAGGGTGCCAGAACCTCTGCCCAGTATTCCTGCGGCAGCCTTTCACGGGTGGCCACTCTTTCAAAGCCTGTTAGGAAGGCCTCTACATCGTCCTCTGACGTCATCTTTGTCATGGCTTTCCGAACTTCTCTCCTGGCATCCCGCTCCGGGATTGCTGCACCCAGCTTTTGTTGTGCAGCCGCCAGTGCTGTCATCTGCTGTGCTAGCAGCCTGTTAGTTTCTTGCTGCTGTAAGTTGGCCTGTTGCTGGGCCTGCATAGCCTCAGAGTGTGCCTTCTGTTGCTGGAAGTTGGACTGAACCAGCTGTTTAATTAGCTCATCCATGGCTGTGGCTTGTTGCTTGTTGAAGGCCAGGACATGCACCCAGTGTATGTTTCACTGCACTGTGCCCGCTCCAAGCCACCATATGTGGGGAACCGCTCTGGTAGATACTTGGTAGCTGTGCAGTAAGCAGGGTCACAGACAGGATACAGTTCAATTCAAGTGTTTTTATTGCACACTTGTAGCTTCCAACAAACACAGGGCCTTAACATCAGGCTTAAACAAAAATAAATCCTGCTCGGCTAAGCAACTCACTAATGTATAACAATCCCTAGCTATACGTGGGACTGGCTATCCGGCCCACAGTTACAAATCACAAGCATTGTGTGGCCCATTCAATACCTCCTTTAGTCCAGCAGTCAGCTCTCCGGGTATGGCCACACTCCTCAGCTCTGCAGTGAGCTTTAAATTAGGACCCTAGGATCCACAGCTGTGGGCTGTGGAAGCCCCGGACCGGACCCCCCCCGGGTGGAGCGAGCGTCCCACTACCAACCTCACTCACTCCAGAACAAGCAGGTCCCAGTACGTATTTTACAATCTGTCTATGTTAGCTATGGCCAACATAGACAACACAGACTATCAATCCTGCTTATACTGTGTCTGTGTTAACCCTTTGGTTACCAGAGACACACCCAAGGCTTACCATTCCCAGTTTAACCATTTCAAGGGCAGATATCTGTTCTCCCAAACCATACCCTTCTCACAGAGCGCATATATTGCATGAAAAACACATTGGAGTTGGCAGCAGCATTAGGAGCCCATATATTGCCTGAAAGACACACCTAGGAGTTGGAAGCAGCAGCAGCATTAGGAGCCCATATATTGCCTGAAAAACACACTCTGAACTTGGCAGCAGCATAGGGAGCACATATATTGCATGCAAAACACACCCAGGAGTTGGCAGCAGCATAGGGAGCTCATATATTGCCTGAAAAACACATTGGAGTTGGCAGCAGCATTAGGAGCCCATATATTGCCTGAAAGACACACATTGGAGTTGGCAGCAGCATTAGGAGCCCATAAATTGCCTGAAAGACACAACCAGGAGTTGTCAGCAGCAGCAGCATAGGGAGCTCATATATTGCCTGAAAGACACACATTGGATTTGGCAGCAGCATTAGGAGCCCATATATTGCCTGAAAAACACATTGGAGTTGGCAGCAGAATTAGGAGCCCATATATTGCCTGAAAGACACACCCCGGAGTTGGCAGCAGCATAGGGAGCACATATATTGCATGCAGAACACACCCAGGAGTTGGCAGCAGCATATGGAGCTCATATATTGCCTGAAAAACACATTGAAGTTGGCAGCAGCATTAGGAGCCCATATATTGCCTGAAAGACACACATTGGAGTTGGCAGCAGCAACAGCATAGGGAGCCCATATATTGCCTAAAAGACACGCATTGGAGTTGGCAGCAGCATTAGGAGCCCATATATTGCATGAAAAACACATTGGAGTTGGCAGCAGCATTAGGAGCCCATATATTGCCTGAAAGACACACCCAGGAGTTGGCAGCAGCAGCAGCATTAGGAGCCCATATATTTCCTGAAAGACACACTCTGAACTTGGCAGCAGCATAGGGAGCACATATATTGCATGCAAAACACACCCAGGAGTTGGCAGCAGCATAGGGAGCTCATATATTGCCTGAAAAACACATTGGAGTTGGCAGCAGCATTAGGAGCCAATATATTGCCTGAAAGACACACCCAGGGGCTGGCAGCAGCAGCAGCATAGGGAGCTCATATATTGCCTGAAAGACACACCCAGGATTTGGTAGCAGCATTAGGAGCCCATATATTGCCTGAAAAACACATTGGAGTTGGCAGCAGCATTACGAGCCCTAATATTGCCTGAAAGACACACCAAGGAGTTGGCAGCAGCATTAGGAGCCCAAATATTACCTGAAAAACACATTGGAGTTGGCAGCAGCATAGGGAGCTCATATATTGAGTGAAAGACACACCCAGAAGTTGGCAGCAGCATAGGGAGCTCATATATTGCCTGAAAGACACACCCAGGAGTTGGCAGCAGCAGCAGCATTAGAAGCCCATATATTGCCTGAAAAACACATTGGAGTTGGCAGCAGTATAGGGAGCTCATATATTGCCTGAAAGACACACCCAGGAGTTGTCAGCAGCAGAAGGAGCTCATATATTGCCTGAAAGACACACCCAGGAGATGGCAGCAGCAGAAGGAGCTACCGTGCATCAGCTACTCGCATGCATCAGCTATTAGTGGGTGGAAATCCTGGCTGATCCATGCTTGATTCATCTTCACAAAGATGAGTCTCCACATTTTTCGTGGAAAGACGAGTTCTCCTTGGCGTTACTATGGCCCCTGCAGCACTAAAGACCCGCTCAGATGGCACACTACTGGCCGGGACAGCTTTCCCATGACAAACTCTGCCAGTTGTGGCCACAAGTCAAGTTTGGCTGCCCAGAAGTCCAGTGGATCCTCAAGGTGTGTTGGCATGGTCATTTCAAGGTATGACACGACCTGCTGGTTCAGGCCCTGCTCCAGGTCTTCCTGCTGCTCATGAGTAGCCTCACTATGCGGTAGCAGAAATCTATCATTAGCGACTGAAGACTGAGGCTGCTGCTGATGGAGCTGCTGCTCCTGCCACCCCCCCTGGCAGCCATGGCAGTGGAAGGTGAGTGCAGAGGTCCCCCCGAGTCAGACCTGCGAGAGTATGGACCATGGCGCAGATATGCATCGGCCAACTGACTACGTAGAATGTCTTTGTAGTAGGTCAGTTTGTCCTCCCTCTCGACGGATTTAAAAAATGCCCCCATTTTGTGCCGGAAGCGAGGGTCCAATAAGGTGGAGAGCCGGTAGTCATCCCGCAGAAAAATGGAGACAATTCTGCGGTCACTACGCAAGCATGTGAGCATGCATCGTGCCATTTGTGCAAGTGACTCGGAGGGACTACCTGTCTCCATCTCCCCTGCATACTGCCACGGTGTGTCTTGGTCCTCTGTCTCGCCTTCCTCACAACCCTCTAGCTCCACTGGCTGCTCCTCCTCTCCTGTCAGATGACTAGATAAACCACCCATTTCGCCAAGACTAAACTGCGCTTCACTGTGCTGCTCCTCCTCCTCAGCTCCCACGGGGTTTATGTGGCCGTGAAATGTATGCGACATGTCTCCAGTGCCCTGACCAGCCATGGCTTCCAACATGTGTTGTATTACATGAAGCAGCGGAATCACGTCGTTCCTGCCGTAATCCTGGCGACTGACAAATAAAGTGGCTTCCTCAAAGGGCCTGAGCAAACGGCAGGTGTCACGTATGAGCTGCCACTGGTTCACATTAAAGTTACACAGGGGAGTCCCCCTATTTGCTTGGATCATCAAGAAATCAGTGATGGCTTTTCTCTGTTCGTATAGTCGTTCTAACATATGTAGGGTGGAATTCCAACGGGTGGGAACATCGCAAATCAGACTATGTTGGGGGATACCGTTCTGACGCTGTAGCTCAAGAAGGGTGTGCTTGGCGGTGTAGGAGTGGCTGAAGTGCATACAAAGTTTCCTTCCCGTTGTTAGGATGTCTTGCAGATGGGAGGAAGACTTCAGAAAACGCTTGACAACTAGGTTGAACACGTGTGCTTGGCGGTGTAGGAGTGGCTGAAGTGCATACAAAGTTTCCTTCCCGTTGTTAGGATGTCTTGCAGATGGGAGGAAGACTTCAGAAAACGCTTGACAACTAGGTTGAACACGTGTGCCATACAGGGCGCATGGCTCAGGCTTCCTTGTCTCAGCGCAGACAAGATGTTACTCCCATTGTCAGCCACTATGGTACCCATTTCCAATTTTCGCGGAGTTAGCCATGTTTTGATTTCTTGATGAATGAATTTCAGGAGCTCCTCCCCTGTGTGACTCCGTTCGCCAAGGCAAACCATGTGAAGCACAGCGTGACACCGCCGTGCCCTGCACACATCGTAGGCTGAAGGAGCATTGAGAATTGACCATACAGTGGAGGCTGAGGAGATGGTGGAGGATGAGGAGGCACACACTGTCGCACACTGTGACAGGCAAAACGGCCTGGAAGCGTGGAGGCCGAAGTGGTGTGATCTGTCCAAGTTGCTGTGCAGGAACCACATTCACCCAGTGGGCCGTAAAGGACATGTATTGTCCCTGACCGTAGTTACAGCTCCAGATGTTGGCGGTGCCGTGCACTTTGGTGCACACTGACAGGCTCAAGGACTGGCCCACCTTCTGCTCAACAAATTTGTGCAGGGCTGGAACTGCCTTCTTTGCAAAGAAATGACGGCTTGGGACTCTCCACCTCGGCTCGGCACAAGCCATCAGCTCTCTGAAAGGTGCAGAGTCCACCACCTGAAAAGGGAGGGACTGCAGCACTAGCAACTTGGACAGGAGCACATTTAGCTTCGGCACCGTAGGATGAGTGTGCGCATACTGTTGTCTCTTGGACATGGCTTCGCTGATGGATTGCTGGTGGGATGAGTGACTTTTAGTAGGAGGAGCAGGAGCATCTGGAGCGGCAGAGGATGGGTATGACGCACAGCTACCTTCGGCTGAGGTGCTGGAGCCTTGGCTGGGTGAAATTGGAAGCGGCGTGGCACTGGCTGATGCAGCAGGCTGGACCCCCACTTCGGAGCCTCGGTTCTCCCAGGCTGCTTTATGGTGACGCTGCATGTGTTGCCGCAGAGCCGTGGTACCAACATTGGGACCCTGGCCACGCTTGATCTTCTGTCTGCACATCTTGCATGTGGCCAGGTTACCCTCCTGCGGATGATGAGGAAAAACTGCCACACTGCCGAGTAGCTAATTTTTCCTCCAACAATCTGCACTAATTTACTGCTTCTGCTGCCAACTCCAGGAACCCCTGCTCCACTACCTCCTGGGAAGGCAGCCTGCCGCGCAGCAGGTGGTCTACCCCGCCCCCGGCCACGTGTGGCTCCAGACATCCCAATTCTGCCACCATGCTGACTGCCAACCCTACTGCCACCATGCTGACTGCCAACAATACTGTCACCTTGCTGCCTCAGCTGCTGACTCTGGGGCAACCTGGAACCCTCTTCTCCTGATGATGATGAAGCCCCTTCTGCACCGGGCTCCCAAGTGCGATCGGCTTCATCATCATCATCATCATCATCGAGTTGTGCCTGCACGTCACTGATGTCCTCCTCAGTTTCCACAAGAGCGTGTGCTGCAGGAGACGAAATGCTCACCACACCACCTCCCACACCACCTCCCACGCCACTCTCCTCCTCAGTGTTTGTCTGCCTAGCGGAAGAAGCGGCGGATGTCTCCTCCATTTCTTGGCTGGGCAGTAGCTGCTGACTGTCCTCTAACACATCATCCTCACTGAACAGTGGAGCTGAACCCGTAGCATAAGATACGGCGGCTGGAGGGGGGGCGTAGGGCAGAGGCAATGGAAGGACAGGGGCTGCTCCCGGGCCATGCCAACTCAGGGTTGTGTCTGAGGAACCTATGGAATGTTGACTGGGGGTGTCAGATGTCACTTGTGATGAGGTCGATGACCGCGTTAACCAATCGATGACGGCAGATGCGTTGCTGGTCGAGACACGACTGCTAGCAGATACCGGGAGATCAGGCATCTCACCGCGACTCCTGCTGCCACTCGCCCCTCTGCCTGATGAATCTAGGCCTCTCCTCGGTGCACATCCTGACACATCTCTTCCTGACATTTTTACTGCGTTTAGGGGGGGAAACAATATACTACACTACACCTACAACAGTATTTTTGTAACAGCAGGTGTGTAGAAAAGTTAGATCAAAATAGGCAGACACTGTAGCTAAAAGCTAATGCAAAAAGACACTGTCAGATGGTTTTACACAGGATGCCCCTGGTCAGAGTTAAATGCACCACAGGCATTTTTAAAATGTGGTTTTTGTTCAAAATGTAAAAAAAGGTAAAGATGCAGGTACTTTTAAAAGTGCTAGTATTCGGGATGCCCCCCCCCCCGGTGAAAGTCAATGGGTGCTTTAAGCTTGTAAACTAGACTTGCTTTATACAAAAGGCAAAAGGTAAAAGGTTAGTAGGCAGGTACTCTTAAAAGCTAAGTGCTAGCACTGACAATGGCCCCTGGTGAAAGGCAATGGGTGCTTTAAACTTGTAAACCAGACTTGTTTTATACAAAAGGCAAAAGGTTAGTAGGCAGGTACTCTTAAAAGATAAGTGCTAGCACTGACAGTGGCCCCCGGTGAAAGGCAATGGGTGCTTTAAACTTGTAAACCAGACTTGTTTTATACAAAAGGCAGAAGGTTAGTAGGCAGGTACTCTTAAAAGATAAGTGCTAGCACTGACAATGGCCCCCGGTAAAAGGCAATGGGTGCTTTAAACTTGTAAACCAGACTTGTTTTATACAAAAAGCAAAAGGTTAGTAGGCAGGTACTCTTAAAAAACACATGCTAGTATTTGGGATGCCCCCTTCTCACGTACAGAGCAGGCCTCCTGATTGTGGAAAAGTGATGTTAATTGTAAAATGCAAGCAGTTATTAGACAGGTAGTCTTGAAATATTTATGTTAGTGCTTGGGATGCCCCTCCTCACATACAGAGCAGGCCTCCCTTGATTGTGGAAAAGTGACTTTGCTTATAAAATGCAAGCAGTTATTAGACAGGTAGTCTTGAAATATTTATGCTAGTGTTTGGGATGCCCCTCCTTACATACAGAGGAGGCCTCCCTTGATTGTGGAAAAGTGACGTTAATTATAAAATGCAAGCAGTTATTAGACAGGTAGTCTTGAAATATTTATGCTAGTGTTTGGGATGCTCCCCCCTCACATACAGAGCAGTCCTCCCTTGATTGTGGAAAAGTGACTTTGCTTATAAAATGCAAGCAGTTATTAGACAGGTAGTCTTGAAATATTTATGCTAGTGTTTGGGATGCCCCCTCCTCACATACAGGGCAGGCCTCCCTTGATTGTGGAAAAGTGACGTTAATTATAAAATGCAAGCAGTTATTAGACAGGTAGTCTTGAAATATTTATGCTAGTGTTTAAGATGCCCCCTGCTCACATACAGAGGAGGCCTCCCTTGATTGTGGAAAAGTGACGTTAATTATAAAATGCAAGCAGTTATTACACAGGTAGTCTTGAAATATTAATGCTAGCACGCTTTTTAAAGAATGACACCAGGTAAAGGAAAAGCTAAATAGGCAGGAGTGTTACTAACGCTAAATAGGCCTGAAAGCTAATGCAAACAGTTTAAACTGTCCCTGTCTTTTTCTGTCACTGTCACAGGCTCTCTCCTTCTCTATCTGTCCTGCGCTTCTTCTGTTCCATCTATCTATCTATCTATCCCTCGCTCTCTCCCTGCCTGATCTGCTCTGGCCGCAATACAGTGTCAGAATGATCTTCCGCAAGATGGCCGCCGTTTATATGGGACTGTGACATCATCGGTAAGCCTGTCTGCTGATAGGTAACATGTGACACCTACCTGAGCAATCGAATCGCGATGGTATTCGGAATCGTAACGAATCGAATATTTCATGAAATTCGTAACAAATTCGGGTTCGTCAAAATCGATTTGCTCATCTCTAGTACCGATCTAACCAGGCACTGTCACAGGCTAGCAGGCCTTTTTGGCAGGCTTATATACATGTGGGCATACGTATAATGCTCCAAACATACTCGCCATTTTTTCGTGCCAGTTTCTGGTGCTTTGCACCCATTTATAAAGCAGTATAACCATTTTTATTGCATATGTCTTGCCAGTTTTAACTCAACAGATGGTGGTAAAATCAACTAGAATAGAATGGCAAGGGGAAGCATAATTTAAAAATAAGGCCAATGGCTCCTTTTTACATAAAGCAATGCTGACACTCATATCTTCTACACTTTCTGCTTAGATATAGTGATTTTCATGCTTCCTGGGTCTCTGAACACTGATAGTTTCTTAGAACCTAAGGTCTACTCTACAAGAATCACTGGATTACTGCAGTATTTATCATTTACCAACCACTTTTAGAGGAAGGGTCTCTGACACCCAGACAGACATTATAGATATTTCCTTCTTCACCAGCCAAATTATGTAGCAGGGCTCCTGAGATCTCATAGTGTGAAGTACACCTAGAAGATGACTTGCTACCAAGTATTCATAGGTGACAATACTTCCAAATCTATCGACTAGTTCAACACATTAAGATCTTACAAGTGAGAATTCAGTATATGGGGTAGGACATTCAACACAATACAAACAACAAGAGCAAAAAATACTCCTACCATAGACAGGACTAATGACCTGGCAGTGCATCTTAACTACTTTTCCAGAAAATGCTTAAACGATGATGTTTCTCCAAAACCAATTGCCTAAAAATTAGCATCTATCTTGCAAAAAGAGATGAACAAAACTTGGCTTGTTGGTGGCTCTCAAAGAGAGGGGTTGGGAACATTGATGTAGAAGAACTATAGGAAGAGAGCTTGTACCTTGTTTCCTCGAAAATAATACAGGTTTTATATTAATTGTTGCTCCAAAGATATGCATTTCTTGGCAATCCAACTGCTCTCTGCATTTAAAGTGTAGTGGTTTGCTCCCCCAGGTAACCAGAAGCAACCACAATGCTCTCATATATGCAAAGTGGAACTGATTGATCTGTGTGTGAATCATGCTAGGGGTTATTTTTTGGTTAGATCTTATTTTCATGAAACAGGGTCCCTTTGCACTCATTGTCTAGTGTACATTGTTTTCAAATATTTTCAAACTGTCCTTTTTACAAAGCTGCTATATCTCCCTCTTTGAAATCAGCTGTAACTAAACCAGAGGGCAAACAAAACAACATCAGTTGATTATATACTGTTGATATCCATTCTCATCATAGCTAAATGCTTTGAAAGATTGGATTTGAAGAGCCCACCTCTCTAGATGGTGACAGTCAAAGGATCTACAGAAGATACTGCCAAAGCTTTTCACTCATTTAAAAAAAATTGACATATGTTAGAATGCTTTTTATAGATTTAATTTAGCACTATCTCCAAACAGGCTCATTTCTAAATTTATGAGACTTAGTTCTCCTCCATGCTAAACATTTAATGGAACACCACAGAGCTGTTTTGCCTCTGTACCCAGTGCAAGTCTATAGGAGACAGGGGGAAATGAGTAGCAGCATAAACTGTTGCAGATATTGCCTCCTTCAAGAAAGTTTTAGTAAACATGGCACTGCAGGGCCTAGGAGTGCCGCATGTTTTATTTATTGTCACACCATCACTGCTGCCCATTCACCTGTGGGTTGCTGCCCCTCTCTCTTCTGTTGACATTTGAATTTTGACAAGGGGTGCAACCATAGCAACCACATTGGACTGCATGAGGTCAAATGGACCCATCCTTGTTGCTCTTGCACCATATTTATCCATTTATGTTCATGTGGCATCACGTACAGGAAGGAAAAACTATTTGTATTTCCTGTTGCTGTAATCACCTATTGAGAAGTATGAATAGATGCAGAGATTTGTAACATATTTCTTATCAATATATTTTAAGAAAACCAAAGAATTTAAGTTTCAGGTGACATAGAGTACAGCTATACTTTACACATAAATGGATAGGGTCCTCACTTCATGAGAAGGAAAGGACCTCACATGGTCGACTAACCCCATTGCTCTTGTAAAAATAGGGCTTAACATTTGCTGTATTTTACAAAGCTGCTAACATATTTCTACCCCCTGGTGTGGCTTCACAGGAATCCCCCTAGCTGTCAAATGATTCCTGTAAAGCCATGCATGGGGGGGCAAATATCACTCCCTTTGAACTGAGCCTGGCAGAGTGCCAACATGGAAGGAAGAGGGAGAGGACACCATCTTGCGCTGGATGAAAATGGTGGAAGTATAATGTAAATGAAGAATAATAAAATTATTTTATGTGGTGTTTCATTTTTTACTATCACTACCTTGAAATAGTAAGTGGTCCAGAGAACCCCTCTACTAGTTCCAATTACCTGCCAGCGGGTGACTTGCCATCCCCCCACCCCATTTATTACCTGTACCCCCAAAGGCCAGGGGGTATGGAAGAGCCAAGTGCTCCTTTGGTGCGGGTCCAGCATTTACTAGTGGGGTTTAGGGGCTGGTGTTCTGGCATGGCCATGGGAAAACCCAGTCCATATGTGTGGTGTGTCAGCTGGTATCTTTCAAATAGCTCTGATTATGCTCATGCCCAATGGTGTTTATTTTCTGTTAAACTGGACCAACAGCCATGCTCAGTCCAATAAAGAAAACTTGCCCCATCTGCATGCATGATACCCAATCACTGTCAGCACATTTGCTCCTGCTTTCACTCAAGCTAAAACACAGCCTCACTGATTTCCTCCTGGCAGCGCCCATTTTGAAGCCCCCTGAGGCTGAGGGTGGGATGCATATGAAAACTGTTTCTTGTAAGGGTTTTGGTCCAGTTTAAACAAAGCTGTCATCATGGGCTATGAATGGGCTGTGAACGTTCGCAACTTTAGGTCGCCTGGGGGGGATGGGCGTGGCTGAGGGTTGGAGTGGAGGCACTGCGCAGCCTCAGGGAGAATGTGGCTGGTAAATCTCCTCTACACTGTATTTTCTGTTTTTGCCTGGACAATGTATTTTATTTAGTTAAAGACTCCCTTTGTCATATCAATTCAACAAAGTAGCAAAGTATAATGATACTACAACTAAATCTCTGGAAGCCATCATCTACAAAACAATTGCCAATTGGCCTCCCATAGCCTTAAAATGGTTTAGCATCTTGTGTGAAATTATCACGAAAACACATTATACTGAGATCAATTTGAAACAGCGCTGGGACAGTATTGTATGGAAAAATAACAAAGAAAAACAGCTTACCTTGTCTCACGTTTCAAAAGATTTTTTTTATTTTTTGTTTCATTTTTAAACAAATTCTAGGCATTTTTAAAACCCACCTGACCCCCTTCCCCACTGCACCATAGTCCAGAATTATCGGTAAGGAATTGGAGACATTTTGGTCTAGTCCATTTGGGCTCTTGAAGAAAGTCCTTAGGTGTTCATAATCACTCTTTATCCCTACCTAAATCTAGCAAGGGGCAAGAGACGGGGAGGCAATAAAACTGGAAGAGAGTGGTCACTTGACAAGCAATGTCCAGGATGCAACACAGCCAGTTGTGTGACAGAACAACATACTGTATGTGTGTTTCTAACAAGAAATGGCAGCTTGCTGCCACTGGACTCCTCTGCAAAGCAAAGATATTATCTCAAAATCAAATACCTGCCACTACAGCCAGTTATCAACTGCCATTTTCTCTCTTGTTCACATTTTACTGTGATGTTTCTTTTGCCATGTTGCAGAACTTCTAGTGCATTTCCATTAGGATCTCCGTTTATCAAAATGTAATCCTCTGTGGTCCTATACTCAAAACTCATTGACATTGCTGCTCTGGCCAGTGAGGGCAAAGTAACTGGTGTCCAAGAAGTCAATCAAATTATGGGTAAACAGGTAGATTGTCTTATACTTCAGTCTGATAATCGCCATCTGACACATCCATGGAAATACGTGGAGGCTGATCCCAGTCTACACAACGCAGACCCAAACGATCATGAATCGAGCGTGCTCTGTAACTATCCCAGACCTTCTGGTGGGGGCCAGCTGGGCTTGTCTTCTCCTGCGAATCCAATTTCATACATAAAGAAATATAAGAGAAAAAACAATGTAATGAGATTCATAATAATTCTTAACACCCCCAACTTTCATCCATCCAGGATGTGCTGCTGTTAAAGATCTGTTAATAATTTTACTGTACTTGGCAAAAATGTATAACACATAAAATTATAAATATATAGTCATATTTGTGCGATATCAGTGCTGAATCTGACATTGTACCCCTGATCAGTCCTTGACACACTTCTGACTATCCACCACTATTGCATATCAGTGGTGGATGCTCAAGTGATATGCCCCCACTATTAATCATTGAAGGAGCCTGTGGAGGAGTGCGCTGTCTGTAGCGGAACTGACCTCCCTGACACTGGGCCAGTTCAACCTACAGGACTTCATGGGATCAAGCTGGGTCAGGTAAGTATAGTTTTTTTATTTTGGTCTTGAGACGTACAGTCACAGACTCCCTTCCTCAATCACATGACAGCATCTTTAGTGCAAATTGTAAATACCATACAGGTGACTAAATCACCACAGTGCTGTACAAGTTGATTCCAAAATAAAATTTAACTTATTTATCACACGTGATAGACAAAAGATCACATATCCCGATGAAGTGGCTGCTAGGGGCCACATACGTGGTTTAGACTTAAATATGTCACAATTCTAACATTCCTCTATATATTACCAGATTCTAATCACTGGGTATTTGAATGTCCTTTGCATACTTACCTGTTAAACTTATTAAAGTTGAAATATGCTCATTTCTTTTGATTATTTCATATAATAGAAGCTTTTGATTGTTGATTGCAGATATTTTTCCACTTTACAGGTAGTATTTGGCTGTGAACTTGCCGTTGATTGGAGACAATTATGCACTTTATATTTAATATTTATAATAATTTATTATAAAATATTCAATATGGATCTTGGCCAGGGATTATATGTTATACAGTTGTGTGTATATGTTTTTTAATCAGTGTTTTTGTCTACTGGGTGTAATGCATTAAATTTAACTTATTTTTGGGATCAGCAGATTTGGTATTTTTGGTATATTTCAGTGTCAGAGTGTATCTTGTTGGTGCTGCAAACACATTTTGGCCTTTATTTATGATGTGCGCCTTTTAGCATAATTTTTGTGGCTATAGCGCCAGCTCCAAGGCGTCGGCCTTCCCATCTTAGCTGGTGCTGTGGATTACATTGGTGCCAACAGTCGCTGCACAGAATGCTACTTATTAGCTTTGATTGTTGCACTTAGGTATTGGCCGGCCTACGTCAGTGCCTGTTGGACCCGCTGGCTGATTATCCCAGCGCCAGTGAGGGCCACATTGTACTGCTGTTTTTCTGGTGCTCCCCAGCATATTTTGGATTTTTCCTTCTTGAAATCTTTGGCGCTGTTTTTTTTCGCTGCTGGTTGGTGTTTCATCACTACTGTTACAAGAAATCGCTGCTAGGGACAAAGAGGACACCTGACTTGCCAGCCTCCTAAGCAAATGTCCCAAAAAAATGCTGGCGGTGGCAGAAGCAGGGTGGGCCCTATTCTGGGCACTCTACTAAAGCCAGAAGAGCTTGGAGGGGATTGGAGGCCCCCTGGGTGAAGAGGAGACCCCACCTGATTGATCGAGGGGGTCAGGTGAGTGTCTTCTTTGATTTTTTTACGTAGCTGGCGTTAGAATGGTTAATAATAATTATAAGCATTAAACACTAGAATCCAGTTCTGCCCATTGTGCTCTATGGCATATTTAGGATTTTTCCTTCTTGAAATCTTTGGCGCTGTATTTTTGCGCTGCTGGTCGGCGTTTCATCACTACAGTTACAAGAAATCGCTGCTCGGGACAAAGAGGACACCTTACTTGCCAGCCCCCTAAGCCTTGAACTGGTATAGGGGTCTCATGGATTCCTTACCAGTTCACAAAGGGTTAAGTGAAAAAACAAAAAACCGACACAGGGAAAATATTCCTTTTTTATTTTAATGCTCACCTCCGATCCTGTGTCCCATGGCTAACCTATGACAGCTGCCGGGGGTGATCACTGGAGGGGAGCTGAGGAGGCAGGGGATCACAGCCCCATACCCCTCCCACCTCCCTCCAGTGATCACCCTCAGCATCTGACATCTCAGCACCGGGAGTGGGATGACGTCATGGGGTGACATCATCTGCCCTCATGGGGTGACATCATCTGCCCTCATGGGGCCTCTTTCTGGCCTTCTCCTCACTGCGGAAGAGCCCTCACTGTGCCCCCCGCCCCCCATTAAGAGGATACCTGGCAGGAGAAATCTTGCACGGAGGTAAGCAAATGTAAAAAAAAAAGTGCCGGCGGTGGCAGAAGCAGGGTGGGCCCTATTCTGAGTCCTCTCCTAAAGCCAGAAGAGCCTGGGGCGGATCGGAGGCCCCCTGGGTGAAGAGGAGACCCCACCTGATTGATCGGGGGGTCAGGTGAGTGTCTTTTTTTATTTATTTACGTAGCTGGTGTTAGAATGGTTAATAATAATTATAAGCATTAAACACTACAATCCAGTTCTGCCCATTGTGCTCTTTGGCATCTTGAGCTACAGTGTCAGGTTTCATCTGGCACTGCATCAACCAGAGCCCCCAGCGCTGCATCATTTTCGGAGCTAGTGTTAAATAAGACGCTAGCCAGCGGCTGCATCGGCTCTGCCATTTTTATCTTTCTTAAATCCCACACTGTGGGGCACACCGATGTGGCCACCAGCTAGCTTCTTATTTAAAGGGTGTATATTTTTCGTGCCAAAAGGATGTGCTCAAGTTGCTGAGCTGATAAAGCATTTTTTATTTTTTTCCTATGTTATCTAATTTGTATTTTCTGGAAGCAGTTTTCAGTTGCTTCAGTTGCTGTTGGCAATGTACAGCAAGAAGAGAGAAGTTAGTCTTGTACACACAGAACACCTTTTCTATGGCCGCTGCTGAGGTAAGGGAGCTCACTTAACCTTACACATGCCCAACAGCAGGGTTCTTTGCAACTATTTGCAATATGTTGCTATTGGCAATGTACACCAAATCTGCAATTGGTGTAGGTTGCCAATAGCAACAGAAGAAAACTGCTTCCATAAAAACACACATTTGTCAACATTAAAAAATGTAAAAATGTCAGATCAGCTCAGCTCCTTTAAGACATCATTTTGCCACACAAAAATATACACATCAAAAATTAATTCAGAGTGGACTTACTCTTTAACCCTAGTGCTCAAAGGTCATAGCGAAGCAGCACCAGTTGAAAGTGGTGCTGTAGGTCAAGATCCCACAGAGCACAATGGACAGAACTGGATTGAAGTGTTTTATGCTTATAATTTATATTCTACACATTTTTTGGTACAGAAGTTGCATTGTGACTTGTCAGTAATGGAAATGCAGGTCCTAGATGTCGCCAAATGGCATTTTTTCTTCATAGAAAAACCTCTTTTATTCTTCTTTTTGATACAAATGTTGAATTTGAAAAACTAAACACAGCCTAAACACACTGTTTGCCTCCAGCAGTAATATCCTGTAACGATGATATCCAGTAACGATAATGATGAAACCATTTTTTCCGACCAGCGCTGGAAAAATATAGCGCCAATCATCTCAAGAAGGAAAAGTTCACAAATATGCTGTGCCAGGCCGAAAGGCCGGCGGTACAAAGTGGCACTCACTGACACAGAGATAATCGGCAATCCGATTATCCAACAGGTCCAACCTGTTCTGACACAGGCCATCTAATACCGAGTGCGACAATCAAAGAAAATTAGTTAGCATTTGGTTCTGTGACCTCTAGCTCAATTGTCGTCCACAGCACCAGAAAAGTAAAAAATGCTGGTGCTCCAAAGCGGTATGGCCACCAGAAAGATGCTAAATGCCGCACATCATAAATAAGGCCCATAATAACTTCAGATCAGCCTTTGAAGAGTTGGATATAGGGAAGCACATTTGGAGCTTTGAGGAACCTATGTTGTACTATATCATTAGTCCATGGTATAGGGTGAGTCATTTTAACTTGGCCAACAATTATACATTAATCAAATGATGCAAGATGCATGCATGGTCTTTATAGATGGCATTTTCAGTTGAAGAGACAAAAAAAATAGCTGTTGTGAACATTGGTTCATTAATACAGTTCTGTGAACCTCAGCTGAGAGAACATCAATGGAGCTGCATAGAAATCAATGAACGAAACCTGTTATCAGACAGATGTCTTATCTTAGTTAATTGATTTAGTCAATCTAAATTTGGGAAAGGTATATAATGCATCTTTCTCTGATTGCATCAATAGATTCTATAGGACTTATTCTAAGCAACGTTTATCGGTTGACAGTGATGGTAGTATTGAGCATGGAGAAAATGAGATAATACTAACAGCATAATGCAAAAATGGTGAACTTCTTTTCTAGATAATCCATGATCTTAGTGATGAATTCTAGCAAGTGTCAGGCGTTCAAACACGGGATCACTCAGCACACTTTTCCTGCATTTTTGTAGCTGTTATGTTTTTAAAGAATGTAATTTCCCCCTAAAGCAGCCTTACAGATGTGGAATGGCAGAGGAGTGGCTAGGTTTTTTGGCACCCGGGGCAAAAATTCAAATTGGTGCCCCCACCTGTTTACAGGCCCCCCTTTGGCACTCCTCTGACCTGCTACATCTGGGGCAAGTGCCCCCACCACTCCCCCCTGTGGAACGGGCATTGTTGTGGATCAAATTTAGAGATCTAAAGAGAACCAGTTGCTACACTTGAACTCTTCATAGAACATTTTGAAGCATAACTGTAATTTGTAGCTTAAAAATATACTTACCTTGCCTCCCACGTTAAGATAACATCAGAAAAAAACTCCCTCTTCTGCATTCGTGGTGTAGCACAAGTTCCTTCTCGTAGTCATAACCGAACAAACTTCCTTGTTGATTGAAGAATGGATCACATTGGGAACCTTATTTAATAAGCCTCAGTGCCACATAGTGCCACTTTTTGGCTTCAAAGGCACTCAGCGTGGCATTTAACAAAGAAAAAACATTAGCATTGATGCTGCTGCCAACTAGCATCTTATTTAATGCTAGCATCGAAAATGATGCAGCGCCAGACACTCTGGTTGAAGCAGCGCCAGATGAAACCTGATGCTGTAGCTCTGGATCCCATAGAGCACAATGGGCAGAACTGGATTGTAGTGTTTAATGCTTATAATTAATATAAAACACATTTTTGTATAGAACTTGCATTGGGACATGTCAATAATTGAAACACAGGACCTAGATATGTCAACACATTTTGGGTGTTGTTAAAATTGATTTTAATGGCTTCCTTTGCTTAACTAAAACACAACCTAAACACACTGTAAAGTTTGTCCCCTTTTTCCCCGGCAGTGATATCTTTTAACTGTAATGAATAAACGCTGAGCAGCACCAGAAAAATACAGCGCCAAAGATTTCAAGGAGGAAAAAAATAAATAAATATGCTGGGGAGCATCAGAAAATGGGAGTGCAAAATCGGCCGGCGGGATCCAACAAGTGCTTACATAGGCGGGCAACAGAAGGTCCCAAAATCTCTAGGTAGGCTGGTAGTTAAAAGGGTTAAAGTGGATGTCTAGTGACAGGACCCCCCTCCCCTGCCCCCTGGTTCCAACATTTAAAAACTAATGAGTGAATGAGTGGCCAGGGCCACGCAAAGAGCTGGCGAAGCTGCTCTATGTATCAGATCCAAGATGCCGATGCCCAGTGTCGGAACTACCAGGTGAACAGAGCAGGGTCCTGGGCAAGGTAAAGAGATTTTTTATTTTAACAACCCTTTTCTTGCCTCAGCTCCAGGGGGTATTATGACAACGTCATTTCAGTGAACATTAGAAATGTGCATAACATGATTTATAGGTTTTTCAGCATGTTGCTACACCTCTAATATTTTAGTAAATATGTTTCTTGCAGTACAGCAACATGCCCAAGCTTAATATAAAATATATATAAATTATATTTTGCACCACTCTAATTTGCACTGCCACTGTCTGGCAGAAGTGCTTGATAAATCAGGCCCAACATGTCAAAGCCGTAGCTTGATGCAGCATAGCATGAACACAGCGTTATACTTTCATTTTGCCTGCAGGCATTGTCTTGATTTTTTTTCTATGTTACAATCAACAGAAGCAGTGGTAATTCAGCTGCAGCAACATAAGTGATGGGGCAAAGACCATAGCCATGACCTGTAATATCAATTGTGGATAAGCTGGCTCTTTAAATTGGATTTTATTCAGGTGGGGATCCATCAATATTATTACAATTATACTGTTGTAATACCAAAACAGCAAAGAGTCCACATGAAAATAATGCTGCACTAAATCACACAGCAGTGGGTCTGCTGTAATTGCTCCTTTCTTTTTAATTAAAGCAACCTCTAACTTGCATTAATATTTTATTATCTTTAGGAGACAAAAAGCAGACAGCACCACTGGCTTGAGTACAGAACCATTATTCTTCAGGTTCAGAATTATACATAACAAATGTACTGCAGTCTGCCTGCCTTTCTGAAGCTTGGTGATGAGCAGCCTACAGGCACAGATATCTGTTGGCCAAGACCCATGTTGTCTAATGCATCTTACAAGTACAAGAGTTTTCAAGAACAGAGCAGGGAAAAGCTCCTGTATTTATCCAATGCTGCAGGGGTCTAAAACGCGTGATGAGCCAAATCTGTCCCTATTCTTTTCTGGTGTAGGTCTGCCAAAAAGTGTTCAGTATTCTGGTTCTGCATCAGCTCAATCTGAAACCCATTAATGTCAATGGGGGGCAAATTTGGGATGTGATTCTGGGTCTCTAAAAAGCAATTAAAATAGGCAAATGCCCCAAACTGCATGAAGGGAAGACCACACAATCTGAAGTAGGTTCTTCCACTCTAAACTTACATTATTCTGTTACAGATCCCTTACCTTTAAATAAAGATGAGTTAAAGAGGAATTATTATTTTGCTGTGAAAATGCATTAAAGGGGGTTAAAGGGGCCTATAGTTAAAGAGGATATTCGCTATCCTTTTCCACTTTCACATAAATTAGTTGGCTAATGGTGACCATTGGCATTTTTCATTATTGATGTTAAACTTTTTTATTTTTCACCAAATAAAGCAGCTGGTGGAATTGGACCTGAATTTTGAAAACATTCTATTTTGGCCAAACCAATTTTGCTAAATTCTGGTCGAATTTACCTTTTACCCAAACCCGAAGCCCAACTCTATCTTGTCTGGCGTTGTGCTGCGGTCTTCAAATGGCGCTATAAGTCGAAGCGGCAAACGCTAACAAATATGCTTTGATTATTGCACTAGGCCATCATTGGCAATCCTGTGCCAGTGCCTGTTGCCCCAGACCGCGGATTACCACAGCGCTAGTGAGTGCTACTTGTACCGCTGTCTTTTAGCGTATATATGAAATGTTTCCTTCTTGAAATGTTTGGTGTGTATTTTTTCAGTGCTGGTCAGTGGTCAGCATTGTATCATTACAGGTACAAGAAATCACTGCTGGGGACACAGTGGGCAAACTTTACAGTACGTTTTTTGCTGGGTTTCAGTTGCTGTTGTCCAAATTTCCAAAATGTTTTTTTTATTTGAAAAAAATGCATTTTGCGACACCTAGGTCTTGCGTTTCCATTACTGACAAGTCCCAATGCAAGTTCTGTAAAAATGCAATATGATTTTTAAGCATAACAAGCATAACATAACATGTCGCACACAAGCATCATGTGACACCAGAGAATCAGGGAGGCTGAGAATTGGAAGCTACACATTCATAGCTTGCAAGTGCTGTTAAAGCAGTCCCACATCTGTTTTATAACTAACGGGTGTGCAGCCACATTGTGACAGGCTCAGGGGGTGGGATCCAGATTGCTGGAGCCCTTTGTTCAATGCCCTCCGCAACACCCTGAAATTGTTAACTAAACCCAATTCTTGACCAAAATGTGGTCCTTTGACTGATGCCAGCGATCACATAGGCCAGCCTTGACTGGGGGCCGGGAAAGACAGCCCATGTGACCGCATATTTCAGCCGAGGATCGAGGTTAAGGTAAAGATTTCAGGGTGTTGGGGGGCATTGCACAGGGGGCTTCAGCAATCTGGATCCCTCCCACCGAGCTTGTCACAATGTGGCCCCAGGGGGTGAGACCACTTTAAGAAGCAGGTTATTCCAAATTAGAACCTAAAGTCTTATTAGATGCCAGGTCCACTTAGCATAATTTACACCAATCTCAGAAGACATGGATTCCTCAAAATGTTTTTTAGTTTTTTTAGAACCAAAATATAACAATAATAGAAGCAATTTTTCTGCCGTAAAAACATACAATAATAAGTCACTTACAATTGTATTTAACACATCATGTTATTGTCTGTGATGGAGTGAAACAAACAATCTCAATAAAACCTGCAAAACTGGAGACCTGCAGGGTAAGCAGGAGGAAGAAAATGGGAAGGACATATGTTCCCTTCATCTGAGACATAAAAAATAATGTAACTCACACTGGCTGAGGTTCTCTCCACTGCTCCTCCTGAGGATATGCTCCAGCGTTTGTCTCTCTGAATTAGAAACATAGCAGAAAAGTGACATGGCAGGGTTGTCAGACAACAGAGCAGCAGGAGCAGAGGCAATGAACGTGTTGGATCAACGGCAGTAGTAGAATGGCCAATGGGGTACAGTAGTACTCATAGCAACAAGCATGCTAGCAGCAGCATGCCTGTCTACTAAAATAGGTGTAAGGGTAAAATTAGGACAGAGAATGAGATAATGAAAGAGGGTACAGGGGCATTTGGTAGGCAACAGGGGAGCCATAAGAAGCCTGTTTAAACATTGGCTGCTAACATTATATATTGGAATGGTGCTTTCATAGAGGTAATGTTTTTGAAACGTGTCTTTTTCTTGTTAAAATAAATGTGCTTTTGTGTCTCTGAGATTTTTCATTTAAGGTATGTGACGTTTTTTCATGCTAAATTAGCCACTAGATAACCGTGTTCTATTGATTTATATGGACTACGCTTTGCTTCCCAAGCACTAATATAAAGCGGAATCATTTTTAAATGTCAGTAGGCAAGAGAAATGTTTTCTTGGTGCAGAAAACCTAAAAAGGTCAATTCACTCACATAATTTACATTTCAGTTATGGGTGGATCCCGATTAGCTGATTTATTTTGGCTTCTTAGCTGTCAGTGAAAAACAGGATATCCCACCAGAGGGTTTGTTTCATTTTGGCAAGGATCTATTTGTGTTTGGTATCAGCACAATGCTGTCTAAAGACATATCCCCTGTGATCCTGAATCTCCAGCAGTGGAGACTTGGGAGTCAAGAAGTCACCACCCTGATCAATGCTTGAAGCAGAATAAAACCCACCAGCGTCCGTCCAGGAATCTAAAAAATTTCAGGACAGGTAGCTGGCTTTTCTCCTGAATCGGGATGCTCTGCTGTGTGAAACCCCCCAAATCGCCCATAAAAACCCCTCCTTGCTCCAACAGCGCATGCCCTGGCTAGCTTGATGTGACTATTTATTCAGCAGGTGGCTCTCACTGTTTACAATGGGAAGCGTGCGCTGCCGCATCCCCGACGTTGTGCCTGCTCTCCCGCCCCAACCTGTCAGATAGGCTGAGACAGGAGCGTGTGCACGTCCATGGATGCAGGGAATGTGGCATTGCATGCTCCTCATTGAAGTTAATGAGCGCCATCAGTCGAATGATGTAGTCACAGCCGACGGCTCTCATTGAATGAGAGCCCTTGCATGTGTTGTTGGAGTAAGGATAGGTGAGTTTTCATAGGCGAACTGGGGGGTTTTACACAGCGAAAGTCAAATTCCCAGGTTTTGTTCCGCTTTATTGCTTTCAGATTAGCATTGCCAGCCACTTAATTCTTGGTCATTGCTTGTGTGGGGCTGTTCAAATCCTCAGAGCATGTTTTTTGCATTACTTGTAAAGGATTAATGTTTCTATGTTAATATAGCTCAGGCTTTAGCATTGCAGGGACTGATCATGGGCAGGGGTGGATATGGCCACTCAGTAAGTAAGTAACGGGACTGAAGTTTTGGTATTGTATGGGCAAATAATATGGCGGTGGTGGATATGGCCCTCACAGCTATGATGCTGAAGATATATTATTGCAGGGCAAAACGTGGGATGTGGTACATTGAAGCTGAGTATGAGGGCACAGGCTCCAGGTCAGGGGTCTGCACGAGGGGACTACAACCAGCCCAGCTAGCACTAAAGAAGTGCAACCCAACAGGAATTTTATCTGTGCACCCTATGGCCATCCCAACTCATGTGATACAAATGCCTTGTTCACTTATAATTTTGAAAAAGAAAACATGAGGTTGCTTCAGTTGAGAACAGCTGATTCAGACCATTATTAGAACATTGTAAGAAATCCTCAATCTCTCTTCCCTCTACCTGCAGCTTCAATTGTTTATTAATGATCATTTGCAGTTTTGAAAAAGAGGAATACATTTGCTTTTTCTGCTGTAATTGTGCGAGGATTGCCGATGGATTTCCTACAACTCTCAATTAATGCCTCTCTGCTTAATACACTATTTTGCTCTTAAGCTTAAATGTTTTTTTCATTAAAATTTAATTTGCATGCAGGTGTGCATTGAGGTGCAAATCTCTGAATGTTTTTGTAAACTGGTGGAGTTGGAGACTTCTTTATGGAAGCTTCCTGGCATGAGATAGAGGGGTCTTCGTGCTTTGAAGTTCAACTCCCATCTTTCTAACCTTAAAAAGTCTTAATTAGGAAGAGCCCCCCTTCGACATACACTAGTAGACGAATTAGCTGGCCCCAAAGACTAAACAGACCAGAGCCAATATGTATCCGAGCCAACATCAGCCAAAAGTGCTGAAAAGATCAAAACTTTCAACTAGTGACAGAGGAAGGCAACGCTGGAAACTTTGTATAAGGTAATAAAATAAATCGGAGGATCTGTTATTAGTTTCTCTAAAACTGAGAGTGGACTGAATATTTATACAGGGCTGTACGTATTAAAGAGACAGCTGTCTCTTTGAGTACATATAGCTGCAACTCACAACAAGCACAGTGAAGACAGTGTTAGCGCACCTTTGCACTTGCATCCCGGTACCTTTCCAGTGTATGGAACTTGCGGTTTAATTCATGATAAAGCTCTGAATGTCTTTTTCTTGTGTGCATCACTTTCTGTAAAAGTCAACTATAGCATTAGAATGTTGCTCTTTAATGCTGCCAGCCATTGTAGCCTATATGTCATGAAAACTATCATGCATTTCAGAGCTTAGTGCTACCATGCATTTGTAGGCCTTAAGTGTGGGTAAAAGTGCTCACCTCAAAGTCCATATCTGAGTATCTCAATCGCTTCCGCTGGGGGAGAAACACAGGGACAGGTTGGTGTGGTTTCTATGTGAGGAGGAAGAGAGAAAGGGAAGGAGGGAGGAAGATGGATTGAGAGAAAGGAGAAAGGTCGACATACAAACGGAAAGACAGTAAAGTACAGCAAGGACAGTTTGGGACAAACTTGAGGCTTCTTAGCAAAAGCAGAGGTGTGCGAGGGGAACACTATGATTAACATCATAGGAAAATAGAGCAATGAAAAGAGAAGGAATACTGATGGCGAGAGAATGAGAGACTCGGCGTGGAAATAGGCTGCATTCTGCTTATGTGTACACACATACAAAAAAACGAGTTCCACCTCTAACCTCAAGAGATCCAGAGCTCAAAGATGGACCAGGCACCGTTCGTGGCATTGTACGACTCCTCTCATTCATCTCTGATGCCAGGATTTGACGAACAGAGGGTGGTTGTTTGAATGGTAACCCATACTGGTGCTGAGCAGGTACATAGGGTGGGGTCAAATTAAGGTTGATGTGGTCCACCGACAAGAAATTGGGGTAACTATCTGTGTCCCCTTGCTGGCGTCCCTTGGTCAGCTCTGCCAGCTTCACATTATGTTTCCCTTGTTCACGATGAAATGGTTTAAGACTGAGAGTTCTTCTAGGAAGCACCATGTATTCACTTTCTAGTGACTGCTCCGGTGAAGCATCACCATAGTCCATGGGCCATTTGTTTCCCTCAGGGCACAAATAAAGGGGTCCACGATCCACATTGATCTCTTTTTTTGGAAGTGGATCATTGAGCTCATTTACTAGGTTATGCGTCATTTTGGGTACCTGGAGCAAAATTCCCCCTTGAGAAGAAAGATTTCCAGGAAGGTGGGAATAGCTAAGTCCATCGCTCCCTTTATGAAGCTTTAGATCATCTTCATCGTCTAAAGAGATCCGGGATAGAGCTCCAGTGACACTTGAAGGATGGCATGTGTTAAGTTCTTTGAACAGAACTAAAAAAAAAAATTTAATATTAGTATCTGAACATAACATAAGACATGTGAAAGATCTCATGAATTAGGGCATTGTAGTAGGCAGTCTAAGTGACTGGACTGCTGCGTTTTCAATGAAGATGATTTTCAGATCTAAATGACCTTCTCATTTGATATTATAGATACCTCCTTAGTGTAGCACCTAACAGCTCTGGTAATGTAAGTCAACCTTAAAGCAGTCCTATAATCATATGTTTACAACTCTCATTCACTAGTGAATGGTAATCACGTGACTGCCGATAACCAATCTGGATTTCCCAGTGGGCTTGCACATCAAACCTGAATGGTTTCCGTTGGTCACCTGATTAATTTGGTGCCGTACACCATGACTGAGGAAGTGGTGACTTTAACATTCTGATTGTAGTATCTAAAAACAAGTCCCTGTCCAGGCATACACAAATTTCCTCCCACCTTATTTCCCTTAAAAATAGTGTAATTTTAGCATCTCACGATATCTGAGCATTTCTAAATACCTCATGAATTCTAAGCAAAGCTGCTTTCTTTGCTTTCATTTCTGGGTCATATCTGAGCGTGTCAAGGAGTAGCTTTATTACTCATGCTCACTCACACTGAGAGCATCAAGGGACAGAGTGGCTGTCAGACCATGTTTTTGCATGGTCCTGGAGGACCAGCTTTTGCCCGGTGCTGCATGAAATGGAGAAGAGGCATAGCGGACAGGTATCAGGTGAGCTGCTTGCTACCTTATTATTGGTGTTGAGTATAAAAACCCTTTAAGTTGACTGGATAACTCTTATCCAGGCTAAAATAAAATGCTCTCGCCGTCTACCATGCAGCTGCATCTAGAGCCAATGCTCATAAATGCATCTGCATCCCATAATTCCTTGGGTAACAGTCCCCTAGTGACAGAAGGGACATGACTCTGCCCCCCCAGCATGCCACTTATTCACTGTGATGGAGAGAGTAGGGGCATGTTGGGAACTGCCTTGGAAACCTTCTCTGTAGGAGGTTCCATGGGTACGCATGAATGTCGAGGGACACACTGATCTCAGAATCTTTTGAAGAAGGAAGAAACAGCTGTGGGGTGTAACATTTGATTATGGTATTATTTATTTTGTAGCCTGCACGGGGAGTTAAATAATATATATTAAGGTATCGGAATGAATAAAAGGCATTCATATGTAGGAATGTTGAAACAAAACAAAAATGTCAAGTCCAATTTCTTTTACTTAGTACAGAGAAAGTGGCAGCTGTATTTCTTTTATGATTATAATTAGTTGTAGATTATATAGCTTGCTACAAAACTGCATCTAATAGGAGCTCTATAGTGGGAACATGTTTTAAATGATATATGAAAACTTTCAGTTATGAAGCTTACCAGTTTCCCCATGTGCTGTGTACCAGGAGGCCTTCTCATCAGACTGGCACGCTAGGTCCACATCTTTTTCAAAATCCGTCTGCAGGAACATGGGAAACATGGATTTTGTAATATCATTTTTACAACCATTACATATAAATACAAGTGAGCTGCACCTTTATTTATGCGTTAATATTTGCATATTTTATAAGCACAGTATATAATGGTATTCCTAGAAAAGCACAGTAGAATTGTGATGAGCATACAAACCCCAAGCAGTATTCAAGGTTGATCTAAAACTCATGGGCACTTTTGCGATACAACTATAATTACTACCCACCATGCCATCTCTACATAAGCATAAAAAATATTTTCAAAGTGAGTGGATGCTTCTATGAGGTGGAATAGTACTGGATATGCCATACCCCACCATCTATATTTACATGGAACCTCTGCTTTAGAGCTGTGGTATTACCGCAGCAACCTGCATGAATAAATTTACTACAGAATGTGTGCTCCAACATAGCCAGGGAGTGGAATTCTGACCATGGCTTTGTTCCCAGGAGCCAGTGGGTGAATGACCTGGGTTATGTCTGGCTGGAAAGGGCGTGTCCTGGCCTGGCTTCATGAGTCACGTAAGTGCTCTGCTATGGTTAGCTGTGGGACTACTGTGACTTGTGGCTGATATTGGAAGCATCAAGGAACAGAGTGGTTGTTAGACCACTTTTTTTGAAATTAAAAAAAGGGGCAAACATGCTCCCTGCTATAACTTCTACTCTTGGATGCAGGATATGGAGGAGAGGCAAATGTGACAGGCATCAGGTGGCCTGCTTTGCTCCTTATTATTAGTGTTTATTTTTGGGGCTAAGCTAACTTACCATGCAAGCTTGAATTTTGCATGGGAACACAGAGGCAGTCCCAGTATATAAAATCACACATTCCAAAACTGGATACTATCCAAAACCTCTATTTCTATAAATTTGTACCCACAATTCAACTGTGGCATCTCTTTTTCTTTGGTCTTTGTCTGGGTGCTCTGATATGGCTAAGGTTGGTTCTGCTAGGTTACTACAGGTGGCATGCAGAAATCATCTTCTTTGCGGGTTCTCAAGCTGCAGCCCTAAGTCTATTCCATGCTGCTATTGCTGCATCAGCAGGGATTCTTGGGGCATAGATGATCTCTGTATGCTTGCACATACATAATAGTTTGCATTTAACCCAGCCTTGCAGTTAGTGTTTACATGCTCAGAGCGGTGAGCTGCCCTAATTACAGCTCCCAGGGAGCAGTTGGGAGAAGTTGCCTTGCTCAAGAGCACTTCAATTATGTCCCATGGCCAAGATTGGAAACTGCAACCCTTCTAGGCCATGATTGCCTCTTAAAATACAGTAGGGTGTCCAGTACATATATCCATAATGCCATACTTCACACTCCAGTGACAGTGATACATTCTGCTAATGCTCATTTTGGAAGCCTCTCAAAGTCAAAGAAACTGAATTATGTGTTTAGCGCAGTGGCATGTCTGCATCTGAAGCACATCAGGGCAACAGGATTCTTTCAAGGTGTCCTGTTACCACAAAGGAGCAATGCTCAGAGCATGAAAAACACTGTATTAATTGCTAAGGAGCATTACAGTGAACATTCTCTTTTACTGTCATCCGCTGAAAAATAAATACACTGCAAAGACTGCAGGTGAAAGATAACTCCAGCACGTGAATATAAAATGTAGAAGTGCCTGCTTGAATACTAATCTTATGGTGGACTATAGTCCAGAAGGTACAGCGTGAAACAACAGATTGTTCACACATGAGAAGAAAGCTTTCTTATCCATCTGTTTGCTTTGCATATCTATTTATTTCTTTAATAAAAATGTAGAATTTGAAAATGAGCCATAATTGTAAAGATAAGCAAATGTCCAGCTGATTGGTCCCATAAAACTTCACGTTTATTGATGCAAGAAAAAAGAGAGTTGCCAGTATCTTATTGGCATCCATAAAATACAGCGCTGCAAATCCAGATAACGCGTTTCAGGCCATACTCCGGCCCTTAATCGTGATATGGTTAAGGGCCATTGTATGGCCTGAAACACGTCATCTGGATTTGCAGCGCTGTATTTTATGGATGCCAAATCTGAGATTGCGACTTCTGTTTTATCTTACATCAATATACACAAAATTTTATCAGACCCATCAGCTGGGCATTTGCTTATTGTTGGATCACTGTCCTAGCTTCAGTGCTTTTGTGGTTACCCAGTAGGTGCATGGGATCTCTGATATGAGCTGACCTTCATATTGTGCATAATTGCAAAGAACAATGCCAGTTTATAAAAGAGAGCAGGTCAACCACCCTGGGCGCCAAGGTCATTGGGGGGAGCCTTTATCACAGCCATACTTTTTTTGTGCAGATATATCAGGGCCACTGTTAGCAGTGCAGGCCACAAGACAGGTTCCTCATTCCCATATTGATCATGGGGAGGGGGCACTATTTGAAGCTAAGGATGGCTGATATGGGACAGCAACCGCACTGGAGGATGGGGGAGGAAGGGCAGATTTTTTTCCTTTTGCCCAAAAAGCCCTGTGTCAAGCCCCGTGGGACACAACCCCCAATCTCTGCTGCTAGCTTCACCTATAGCCAAGCCCCCGTTTGCCGGGATGCTTTACACGCTTCACCGGACATGGTTGCCCCCAGGACTTCGTAGAACAAAGGATTTGCACTTACAGGGGGGAAGGCGGGTGAACCAGAGGCAAGACTGGGCAACGTCGGGTAAGCCGGAGTCATCTCCCTTTGGTGCTTATTAGCGCAGCACCAAAGGGAGAGACAAGAGTCGAGGTCGAGCCAAAGGTCAAGCCGGGAGGTCACGGGTACGTACAAGGGATTAGACAGATTCGTGGTCAGGGTACAAGCAGGCATCACGGGATGTTCAAGCAACGGAAGCAAACAAGGATCTATCACGGGCAATGAGACAGTGTGGAGGGAAAACCTTTAATGGACCAGAAGTAACGGGATTGGCCAGGGGAACATTCGGGCTCATAGGTCCAACTAACAACATGTGGACTGTTTTTCCAGTATCATAATTAGGGCTTACGCCCACCAGTAAAATTAGGGCTCATTGGCCCTTTAACTAATCCTCCTGCAGGTGCACTGTCTGCAGCGCCACCGGAGGACATAAGAAAGCTATGCTCACGCGCAAGCACGAACACAGAAGCAAAGAGAGGAGGAGGCAGGCACGCTCGCTGTCGCTCGAGCTGTCACCGCTTGAGCCAGCTGCCGGGTGGAAAGAGCCTCCGCCGGCTGCCTGAACTTGCGCCACCCATGGACGTTGCGGGACTGGACAGTGGGTAAGTTTATCGGGACACCCTGTAAAGAACATTATCATTTCAGTTCTGCAACACTGCTATCAGGTATATGTAACTGAAATGGTGGTGCTCTACTAGGATTTGTTTCATTTTTAGAGGCGTGTTGTGCGACATTACAAAATAAACAGATGAGGTGAAGGCAGTCCGGAAGCACTTAGCCCTACCTAAATTTTAATTTAGGGTCAGATTTGCAGTTTCAAAACTGTTGCCAGGAAAAATCTTTTACTAAGAATCTTTATATTTAGTTGAAATAACATGATCAATTAGCATGCACTTTAGAGCTATTTAAATCATGAAAATTGTAAATGAAATGCAATTTGTAGCATATGAATTTCTTTTTCTGCCCATACTAAGTAGAGGCCATCTGCAATTTACCAAATGCTTTATGTAATATATGTACTGAACAACACAGGCTGTTATTAGAGATGCATCACCCAAGTCACAGCTTATCAGTTCCATAAATTTTGCCCAGTATAAAATATGTATATATATATATATATATATATATATATATATATATATATATATATAATCCAAACATGTCTTAATGTGGGCTTAAACCAGGCCTACACCAATGTCCAACACCTCCATTTGGCATGATGCTTAGCATAAAATACCCGGAAATACTGAAAATTGGGCAGAATGGTTCACCTCCTTTTTGAGGTGCCACAACAGCCATCAGTAACTGATATTTCATAAGAAAGCGCTTAAACCAGGCCTACACCAGGGTCCAATACCCCCATTTTGGATGATGCTCAGCATAAAATGTCTGAAAAAACTGAACTTCGGGCAGTTTGGTTTACCTCGTTTATGATCCAGCTATCCACATCAGCCACCTGCAGCCAAATGTTTTGTGGCCCAGCGTGCATGGCACCCCACACAGCACTGTGCACATCTTGCTGGCAAACCGAATTGGTAGCTGCCACAGTAACATCTAAAAGTATTTTAATATTTGGATGAACCCTAAAAACTGACTGATTGCCTAAAATGTTACAAATTGCAGTTGATAAATGCAGTACTAGTTGATAAATGCAGTGGTGAATACAACTAAACACCATAGGAAGGTACAATATTCCATATATAATGGTGGCAGTTAGAGATGAGCGAAGTTGTGAAAAAATTTGATTCGCCGAATTTTCCGACAAAATTTGTTTCGACCCGAATTTATTCGCGACGAATCGCTATTAAAAACGGATATTTCTGAGCTTCCTAGAGCCTCAATAGGGTTGTAAACCATTCTGCCTTGCTGTTACACGCATAGGATGCGTGCTGGGTTAGTAAAATAATACTGTAAATAATTATGACATGCAGATCAGAGGCATCGCTATTAGAATCGCAGAGGGGCACAATTCCAGAGAGTTGAGGTGGCATCACAATGAGGAGCCCCTATATTGCCTGAAAAACACACCCTGGAGCTGGCAGCAGCAGGAGCCCAAATATTGGCTGAAAGACATCCTGGAGTTGGCAGCAGGAGCCCAAAAATTGGCCTGAATACACACACTGGAGTTGGCAGCAGGAGCCCAAAAATTGGCTGAAAGAGACACTGGAGTTGCCAGCAGCAGCAGGAGCCCAAACATTGGCCTAAAGACACACTGGAGTTGGCAGCAGCAGGAGCCCAAACATTGGCTGAAAGAGACACTGGAGTTGGCAGCAGCAGCAGCAGGAGCCCAAAAATTGCTTGAAAGACACAACCTGGAGTTTCAAGCAGCAGCAGGAGCCCAAACATTGCTTGAAAGAGACACTGGAGTTGGCAGCAGGAGCCCAAACATTGGCTTAAATAGACACTGGAGTTGGCAGCAGCAGGAGCAGGAGGCCAAAAGTTGGCTGTATGACACCCTGGAGTTGCAAGCAGCAGCAGCAGGAGCCCAAACATTGCTTGAAAGACACACTGGAGTTGCAAGCAGCAGCAGGAGCCCAAACATTGCTTGAAAGAGACACTGCATTTGGCAGCAGGAGCCCAAAAATTGGCAGAATGACACCCTGGAGTTGGCAGCAGCAGCAGCAGGAGCCCAAACATTGCTTGAAAGAGACACTGGAGTTGGCAGCAGGAGCCAAAACATTGGCTCAAAAAGACACTGGAGTTGGCAGCAGCAGGAGGCCAAAAATTGGCTGAATGACACCCTGGAGCCCAAACATTGCTTGAAATAGACACTGGAGTTGGCAGCAGGAGCCCAAAATTGGCCTAAAGACACACCCTGGAGTTGCAAGCAGCAGCAGCAGGAGCCCAAACATTGATTGAAAGAGACACTGGATTTGGCAGCAGGAGCAGCAGGAGTCCAAACATTGCTTGAAAGAGACACTGGAGTTGGCAGCAGGAGCCCAAACATTGGCTGAATGACACCCTGGAGTTGCAAGCAGCTTTAGGAGCCCAAACATTGCTTGAAAGGGACACTGGAGTTGGCAGCAGGAGCCCAAACATTGGCTGAATGACACCCTGGAGTTGCAAACAGCAGCAGCAGGAGCCCAAACATTGCTTGAAAGAGACACTGCGGTTGGCAGCAGGAGCAGCAGGAGCCCAAACATTGGCTCAAAGAGACACTGGAGTTGGCAGCAGCAGCAACAGGAGCCCAAACATTGCTTGAAAGAGACACTGCATTTGGCAGCAGGAGCCCAAAAATTGGCCGAATGACACCCTGGAGTGGGCAGCAGCAGGAGCAGGAGCCCAAACATTGCTTGAAAGCGACACTGGAGTTGGCAGCAGGAGCCCAAACATTGGCTCAAAGAGACACTGGAGTTGGCAGCAGCAGGAGCCTAAACATTGCTTGAAAGAGACACTGCATTTGGTAGCAGGAGCCCAAAAATTGGCCGAATGACACCCTGCAGTTGGAGGCAGCAGGAGCAGGAGCCCAAACATTGCTTGAAAGAGACACTGGAGTTGGTAGCAGGAGCAGCAGGAGCCCAAACATTGATTGAAAGAGACACTGGATTTGGCAGCAGGAGCAGCAGGAGCCCAAACATTGCTTGAAAGAGACACTGGAGTTGGCAGCAGGAGCCCAAAAACTGGACTAAAGACACCCTGGAGTTGCAAGCAGCAGCAGGAGCCCAAACATTGCTTGAAAGAGACACTGGAGTTGGCAGCAGAAGCCCAAACATTGGCTGAATGACACCCTGGAGTTGCAAGCAGCAGCAGCAGGAGCCCAAACATTGCTTGAAAGACGCACTGGAGTTGGTAGCAGGAGCAGCAGGAGCCCAAACATTGGCTCAAAGAGACACTGGAGTTGGCAGCAGCAGGAGCCCAAACACTGCTTGAAAGAGACACTGTATTTGGCAGCAGGAGCCCAAAAATTGGCCGAATGATACCCTGGAGTTGGCAGCAGCAGCAGCAGGAGCCCAAACATTGCTTGAAAGAGACACTGGAGTTGGCAGCAGGATCCCAAACATTGGCTCAAAGAGACACTGGAGTTGGCAGCAGCAGCAACACCCTGAAGTTGGCATCAGCAGAAGCCCAAAAATTGGCCTAAAGACATAAATATGTTTTGCACCATTTGGAAAGTGTAAAACGTGGCACCGTGCTGAATCTAGTTGCATGCATCAGCCATTGGTGGGTGGAAATCCTGGCTGATCCATCCCTGATTCATTTTCACAAAGGTGAGTCTCTCCACATTTTTAGTCGACAGACGAGTTCTCCTCGCCGTAACTATGGCCCCCGTCACACTAAACACCCGCTCAGATGGCACGCTACTTGCCGGGCAGGACAGCTTTTCCAGGGCAAACTCAGCTAGTTGCGGCCACAAGTCAAGTTTGGCTACCCAGAAGTCCAGCGAATCCTCAAGGTGTGTTGGCATGGTCATGTCAAGGTATGACAAGACCTGCTGGTTCAGGTCCTGCTCCAGGTCTTCCTGCTGCTCATGAGTAGCCTCACTATGCGGGTGTAGAAAGCTACTCATTAGCGACTGAAGACTGAGGCTGCTGCTGATGGAGCTGCTGCTGCTGCTCCTGCCAACCCCCCAGCAGCCATGGCAGTGGAAGGTGAGCGCAGAGGTCCCCCCGAGTCAGACCTGCGAGAGTATGGACCATGGCGCAGATAGGCATCGGCCAACTGACTACGTATAATGTCTTTGTAGTAGGTCAGTTTGTCCTCCCTCTCAGCGGGTTTAAAAAATGCCCGAAGTCATCCCGCTGACAAATGGAAAAAATTCCGGGGTCACTACGCAAGCACGTGAGCATGCTTCCTGCCATTTGCGCAAGTGACTCGGAGGGACTACCTGTCTCCATCTCCACTGCATACTGCCACAGTGTGTCTGGGTCCTCTGTCTCACCTTCCTCAAAACCCTCTAGCTCTTCTGGCTGCTCCTGCTCCTCCTCTCCTGTCAGCTGACTAGATAAACCAGCCATTTCTCCAAGCCTAAACTGTGCACTGTGCCACTCCTCCTCCTCTTCCTCCTCCTCCTCCAGTTCTGCTCCAAAGGGGTTCATGTGGCTTCCTCAAAGGGCCTGAGCAAACGGCAGGTGTCATGTATGAGCTGCCACTGGTTGACATTGAAGTCAAGAAATCCGATCATCAGAAATACGTGATGGCTTTTCTCTGTTCGTATAGTCTGTCCAACATATGCAGGGTGGAATTCCAACGGGTGGAAACATCGCAAATCAGACTATGTTGGGGGCTACCGTTCTGACACTGTAGATCAAGAAGGGTGTGCTTGGTGGTGTATGAGTGGCTGATGTGCATGCAAAGTTTGTGCCACTCGGTGAGGAAGCAGCCTGGACCACCTCTTCGGAGCCTCAGTTCTCCCAGGCCGCTTTATGGTGACACATCATATGTTGATGCAGGACCGTGGTGCCAACATTTGGGCCCTGGCCACGCTTCACCTTCTGCCTACATATCTTGCATGTGGCCATGTTACCCTCCTGCGGATGCTTCAGGAAAAACTGCCACATTGCCGAGTAGCTACTTTTCGCACCAACAGCCCGCACTGATTCACTGCTAATGTCGCCAACTCCAGGAACCCCTGCTCCACTACCTCCCGATAAGGTAGCCTGCCGCGCAGCAAGTGCTCTACCCCGGCCCGGCCCCGTTTGGCTCCAGGCTTCACAATTCTGCCCCCATGCTGACTGCCAACCATGCTGCTAACACCTTGCTGCCTCAGCTGCTGACTCCAGGGCAACCTGCGCCCCTCTTCTTCTGATGATGATGATGAAGCCCCTTCTGCACCCGGCTCCCAAGTGCGATCGGCTTCATCATCATCATCATCGAGTTGTGGCTGCACATCACTGATGTTCTCGGTTTCCTCAACAGCGTCTGGTGCAAGAGCTGGAACGCTCGCAACACCCATGCCACTCTCCACATCACTATTTGTCTGCCTAGCGAAAGAAGCCACCTCCATTTCTTGGCTGGGCAGTAGCTGCTGACTGTGATGATGTGGATGACCACGTTAACCAATCTACCACGGCAGATGCGTTACTGGTGGAAACACGACCGGTAGCAGATACTGGCAGATCAGGTCTCTCACCGCGACTCCTGGTGCCACTCGACCCTAGTCTGCTGCGACCTCTGCCTGCTGAATCTTGGCCTCTGCCACTACTCTGTGAACATCCAGGCACTTGTCTGCCTGACATTTTTATGTATTTGAAATGCGCAATAGGCACTTTAAAAAATGTGTTTACTTTAAAAACCGGAAGCTAAATAAACTGAGGAAATGTTTCTCTGTAACAGATACTATGAAAATTGGCAATATGGGATGCCCTGTGGGCAGGGCTGTTTACAGCAGACACAGAAACAATTGAAACTGCAATATATTTATAAGAAATAACCCTTTAAAAGCTGCTTGTAACAGATAGGGTCAAATGTGCAGGTTTGGGATACCCTGCGGCCTGGTGTTTTTACAGCACACACAAAAACAATTCAAACTGCAATATATTTATGAGAAATATCCTTTAAAAGCTGCTTTAGTGTAACAGATAGGGTGCAAATGTGTAGGTTTGGGATGCCCATGTGGGCTGGTGTTTTTACAGCACACACAAAAACAATTCAAACTGCAATATATTTATGAGAAATAGCCTTTAAAAGCTGCTTTAGTGTAACAGATAGGGTCAAATGTGCGGAAATGGGATGCCCATGTGGGCTGGGGATTTTACAGCAGACACAAAAAAAATTAAAACAAGAAATGCTTGTGTTTAACAGATAGGGTTAAATATGCCACTGCCAAGATGGGATGCACAGTGGCCAGGAATATTTACAGCACAAAAAAAAGCAATTTAAAACTGATCTGGCAAATGAAGTGAAGTGAAAATAAAAAAAAAAGTTTCCCTGTCACTTTCTCTGCTGTCCCTGCCTGGGTCCTTCCCGATTTTTCCCTATCTTTCAGTATCTTTCCCTGGCTCTCCCTGGCACTGTGTTGGTCTCTGTCGGTCTCCCTGACTCTCCCTGCCTGTCTGTAAGTCTCTCCCTGTCTGCAGCAACCTCCGTTGTCTGCAATGCAAGGCTGAAATGCGCACAAGCAAGATGGCCTCCGTTTATATAGCACTGTGACGCCACCGGGCTTCCTGGCTGCTGATAGGCTGCATGTGACCTTCCCATGATAACTTGCCCCAGGGGATATGTCCGGACATGTCCATCCACCATTTTACAATGGCTGTAATTGAAATAAATGGAGTTTAAAGGAAAACTTCGATCGAATCGCTGGAAAATTCGGATTCGTTCAGAATCGAATTTTTTCGGAAAATTCGGAAAGAATTCGGGTTCGTCCGGATCGATTCGCTCATCCCTAGTGCCAGTAGCTTCTACATATGCTATAGATGTCACTAGAAGGAATGCTTACCATTATTTGTAGCTGCCCATTCTTGCAGGAGTTTGGCGAATCCTCATTTTCATCACTACGACAACCACCCACCTGGCATTTTACCACTTCCTGTACCTGTTTAAACACAGGAGACCATTTGTTACAAAGTGATTTAGATTCTACATGGCAAAAAATTATTCTAGGTAACTGTAACAATATTTAGACTTGCATTTAATCTATATTTTTTAACTCATAGCTTCAGGGACATTTGTTTGAAGATTTATTATTAATGCTTGACCCATCCTTTTAGCCTTTTTTTTTTTTTAATTCAGTCTTGCTCTACAGTTTTCTTTGAATACCATCTATCTTTTGTAATGATGAATTTAGGCATATCCATGGTGGCACCTTTTGGTATCCATAAGAGTTGTATGAAATGTTAATGGAACTGCTTTGTTTCACAGTCACACATCATTAACAGTAGACTCTATTTTACAGTAGATTTTACTCTAGCTCAACTTGTTCAGCAGAATCAGAGTCAGTTTATCAATTGTCAGGATATCGTGTTTGCATGATCAGAATGGATCAGGCATCTGGAAATTCTGATCTACAGTTTACTCAAGTTAAAGTAGATAGTTTAAAAGGATGCGCTAAAAGCTAATAATAATGCGACAATGTAGAATCATAGGATTCAGACAAATTAAAAAAAGTAGACAGTAGTTTTGTCAGATTTTTACCTCTCGACGTAGGAAACAGTGAACAGTGATGATTACACAGCCTTGCACAGAATTGAAAACTGCAAACAGGACTTGGAAGAGAATTGATCGCCGATCAGTCATAGCCAGAACAGCAGACATCCAAGTAAGGGCAAGGAGAGGAAGGACCACGCAGGAGCTCCAAAGAGATGCCCTGTGATAAGGGAGTGGAGACACGGTGCAGAAAGAAGGGGTGTTGAGAGAAAGAATAGGGAAGAGTTAAAAAGAAAGAGAAGAGATGAAAAGAGAAGAGCGAAGAAAGATATGGAAAATTATGTAAATCAATGACGTGTAAAAAAAGAAACATTAGAATAGAAAATGTATAAAAAATGTAAATGAGTCAAAAAGGGGGAATAACCAAATGCACACATACAGATAAAAATGTCATTGAAATAAGTGTATTTATAAAAGAGAGAAAGATTAAGAAATGTAAAGCCATGAAGAGCAAGCGGGTGATCGGTAACACAACAAATTGCACAGCAACATGAACAAAGGTGTGGGTGGGGAGAGATAAAAGATCAAGAATCCCAGGTTAGGAGTGTGCAGTTGCACTTCTGATAAATTTCTGCTTGTGATGATCCCTGCTGAATTCTAAGTGCGCCTGGAAATGCTCTATGGGTTACCTATGGGTTATCTATGGGTTACCTCCTCTAGCCTCAGGAAAGTTGACAAGAACATTCAATGCTAGAATGGGTGATGTATTGAGTAAAAGACTGGAAAATCAGAAATATCAATAACAGAGCTCTTGCAAAAAGAGATTAAATGTGATGTGAAACACATAAAAAGTGATTGGGGACAGGCACATTACCTAGGACTTCTACAGGGAGGACACCACAGTGGGCAGGTGATGATTAACATACATGTACAATGGTTCCAGTTTCAATGTCATTTAAATACCAGTATATTTTTGGAACAAATTTAGTCTGATCATTTAATTTGGTGAATGAGTTGTAACTATTGTAACTATTAGTAATTGTCTTGGATATTTCTATTGTCTGTGTTCATGGTTTTAGAAGTTAAAGCTGACCCAAGCACTTCCTTGCAACTCGCAAAGGGGTTCCGGGCTCCATAGTATACTAAATAAAATATAGCCTACCATCTGTTAGCCCTTACCGCCTCCTCGCTCCCTCCATGATTGGCCGCGTGGTACAAAGCCCTTCCAGGTTTCCATCCACTGAAAGGACTCTGAACCATGTGACCAGTCAATCATGGGGTCTGGTTTTGCCTAGGGAGTGAGGATGATGTAAGGGCAAGCCAAGCATACAGGAGAGGTATGTGTGAGGGGCATTGGCAATCTAGATGCCCATTTGTACTGATTACGGGTGTGATCAACACTCTTTTTTGGGGGGATTTTGGGTTGTTGTGAGGGGCATCTGGATGCCCCCCTGAGCCTGTCACAGCAGCATCCCACACTTGTTCGTTAGAAAATATGTGTGGGACCACTTTTACTATGATACACGTGGCCACTGGTGGTCATATTTTCTATGATGGCCATACCCAGTAGGCCTTTGTGACACTCTTATGGGGATAACTTGGTCACTCTTGTGCCAGATGCCAGGTAAGGGTAGATGGTCTTTAACACTGGTTATGTTTTCTCCTGAAGGCAATGCGTGTGAAACACTACTATTCATAGCTAGGGAAACACTTAAGTCCTCATCCAATCCATCCATCCTCGGGCTACTTAGTTCTATTTGTAAGATGTTTCTCTATAGCAACAAGCTAAATTGGAACATTTCCAACTGGGAACAATAAATGCATTAAAAGCCTATAAAGGCTTAAAAGGTGTAGATAGACTTAATTGGAAAGGTAGAAAAGAAGCCTAAATGTAGAATGCCCTAAATGTTCTGTTAATTGCACAAAGTCACGGTTGGCAAACATACAAAGAGGAGTAATTGGCATAGAAAGAACAGAACGTGAGTCTTATGCAACGTGTTCGATCATAGTGAAGTGAAAGAAGAGAACAAGAGACTGACACAGCGTTGCTTGCTGTAGCTGCAGAAAGGTGTGCGCTGGGCAGCACTCCACAAGTGGAACAAATCAGCGGCAGGTTCCTGCAGGACATCTCAATTCTGCAAAAGCACATCACAACAAGCACAGGGGCATGCAGTGTAAGGGCGAGGAAAGGATTTAGACGCAGAGGATAAGGTATATTTTTTATAGCCAGATCAAGAAAGACACATAGCCAGGTCCAAAATACAATTACAAATGTAGATAGATTGGTAGATATATGGATAAAGATATATTCATATATTACATTTTAAAATGATGATACAAAAAAATCATAAAAGGCAGACAGCATAAATTATGTGATTTCATGCAAAAGGACATGTACAGTTTTAATGCATGCATAAAAGAAGACAAATTCACACATCAATATAAAACCCATTATACGGAATTAAAGTACATGGGGAAATTAAGAAAAGGTCAGGTTGGCAGGGAAGAGACAGAGAGGAGCAGATAAGAGGAATACAGAAACAGAAGGAGGGGGGGGGACACAGAGAAGTATAGGGCAAATGAGAGAGATAATAAGAGTGAAGATAGGAGAGAGAAATAAAAGGCAGTGTGTTAGAACAGCTCTGGACTAGCAGGAAGGCAGCACCTGGTTAGCATGAGATGGATACAAGGAAAGGGAACTTGCATCACTATCACCCCACTTCCTGCATTAAAGGGATTAGACTGGCCATACATGAGAGGGACTGTTTATTCATTTTGAAAACATTAACCATATCCTCTAACCCAATACAGAAATCCAAATGTGCTGAATATATGCTTTAGTTTTACACGTAGCCTACAGATGTCATACACGTTTTAGAATACCCTTACTGGTTAAAAGGGAATGTATGTTGACTATCAATATGCCAATACATGTCTAATAATATAAAATAATGGGTGTCATAAAACTTTGACCACATCATTTGGAAGAAATATGTCCAATATACTGTACCAGCTCTTAATGAACATGTTACCTTAGGTCATATTTCCCCAGATAATGCCCAGGTATGTGCTCCAACCAGCAGTTATAATTAGCACCTTTGTAAATCATATATTGTCTAGTAATAATTAAAGAGATGGTCAAGGTCACCCTAAATCTGTTTGTTAGCCACTGTGTCCAATGCCTACCTTTTAGAAATACGACACAGGGAAAAGATCCTAAAGTATTTATTACCTTTTTACATTACCATTTACATTCACTTCCTTGGGTAAGTATCCAGGAAAAAAATATTACTCATTCTAATCAGGTTTACTTACTTTAGTTATAATAATATATAAGGTAAAGTAATGTCACAAAGATATGTAGAAATATGTATGTGAACCATAGCAAAAACCTTAAGCCAGACCTTAAAGTGTTGGTCCACTCCCCAGGGATGAGCCCCCCTGCATGTCCACCCCCCCTACAAGCCCCCCCGCCAAGTTTAAGGTAATATTTAGGGGGTTTGCAGGTGTTAAATGAGGGGGGTACCGCAGCAATCAGGATGCCCCTCGGAGAGGACCAATGAAAAATAAGTGTTGGGCTGATTTGAAACATAAGTGTTCTTACAGCATGAAAAAAAGGTAAACATTTTTTAGATTAGTCTAATCTGATTTGGGCCCTTATTTATGAAGGAATAGCGACAGGTAGCGACTGGTGAGCGGCCGGTAATGACGGGCCCCGCCACGAGAACGTCGGCTCCCCACCACAATCACACATTTATCAAGCCAATCCTGCTTAGCGACTGAGATAGCGCCATATAGCCAGTCATTCATCATTATTCCAGCCTCAGCCCACAGCGCCAGCGTCCGACCTTGAACAGCGACAGGTATGATCTCTCGCTACCTGGCGCTCTCCAATGCATTTCAATGGAAAAATCTTTAAATATTAATAATTAATTGTTAATAATGTTTTGTTTTTTTTTTAATGTGAAAAATTCTGTGACCACTTCTGCCATTTTAGATAATTTTTTAAGGGAAAAAAATTAAAAAACAGAATTGTACAGAATTGATATTACAGGTCTGATATTAATGTATTCATATTATTAAATTATTTAAAATACGTTTTTTTTTTTTGGTTTCCAAAAATATGGTGGTTTGGGGGTTAAAAAACTACTTTTAACACATCGCCTCCAGCGCTCTGGGGTTTAAACATGCATTTCACAGCGCCTGAATTTTTTGAGCGTGATTTTTTGATGAATACGGTGGTAGCCGGTCGCTCTGACCAGTCGCTATCATGCGCACCCATACATCGCGGAACCTGTCAAATAGCGACTCGTAACCTTGTATTCAACATTACGCCACACCGACTGAGTCGCTGTCAATAACCGAACAACGGCCAAGCACAGCGTCTACTAGCGGGCGCTGTGAAAATACCGCTACAGTCGCTCAACTGTCGCTACATGTCGCTATTAATAAATCAGCCTCCCCGTCAAATATATTGTATGACTACCCACCAAAGACTAAGCAATAATGAATAGATTGTGGTAGATTAAATTGATCTAATCAAATGAAATATTGTAGCCTGAATAAGTCATTTATTCTCTCTCCTATTATTTCCTACTCTCAAAGCGTTTGCTTTGAAATTTGTTGGGTCTGCAATTGTCTTTGTACTATATGTTTTACCCTGCCTGTAGTAACTGCAGTTGTTTTTTCACCAACAGACAAAAACCCTGGAAACATTTAAACTGATTGAATATCTCCTGTCGTATATGGCCGTCTTTATTTTATTTGTCTCTCTCCAGCTGCTGTTGAACAATGACTTTAGCAACAGTGAAAATCTTTGGCACACTATAAAACTTGCTATTAGAGATAATGTTGAGCAGCCACACAGTAACCTGGGATCTCAGAACATTTTTGCCCACAAAGGTTTAAATATCTAGCACATACGTATAGTAACACACCAACAATTAGTCAACATACCGTACAAGTGCCATGACACATGATACATGAAAATTGTAACAGTGAAATTATGAATGTTATAAATAAAATTCTGAAATCTGAGACAATCTACTCTGTACCCCCTTTTTTCTTAAATTTTAGGTGCCAATGCTATTACATTCATATTTAATATACTGTATATATATATATATATATATATATATATATATAAAATACAATACAATATACCCATATGTCTGTAACAGAATAATCTAACAGATCTCAGAGCTGACCGCTGGCTTTCCCCTGATCTGGAATGCCCTGCTGTGGCACCAGTTAACTCATCTCCAGCATCTTTGGGCAGTGTGCTTTGGGCTGGAGTGCACTTACTTCTTGGAAACTTGCCACTGGCTTTTGGCACCCCCCTAACTCCCCTAGCAGTGGAGCACCAAGCATATGGCGACTGGTGGTCTATAACTCTGCCCCCCCCCCCCCCCGTGGCCACCTGTGTATTGCAGTATTGTGATTGATTAGGTGTCAAAGGCCTTGATTCAACAAAGTCTGTAACAAGAAATTCTGCTTCTTGAGAAAAAATTACTTAGCTTTTTCACATTCTTGTGATTCAGCAATGAAAACATGCTTCATTTACTACACTAATGTTTTTCACTTGTGTTCTCTTAAAAAGTGAAAAAAATCATCTAAAGTTAAAAAAATCTGATAATCTGGAGGAAGGGCCATGATTCTTTTAAAAATTTTTTGAAACTGTTAAGAAAAAATAAATAAAGTTAACGCCTGCATATCTGTAGGAAAAAATCTAGGAAACTGCATTATTTTTTTTTTACTTCAATATGTTTCACAGGTCATCCAGCTGCCTTTCCTAATAGTGGGCTGAATACCAAATATGTAAAGCAAAAGAAAACAGCAAGTCCAGTTGCCTTGATATATTACAAAATACATATCTAGCAATTGTGTAATATTAGAAATCCGTACAAACACATCGGCTAATGAGAGGAGGGGTCAGTTATACACCTGAACTGAGTATATCTACTGCCATGCTTGTGGTTTATTCTCTCATGACAGGAATAAAATCAAGGGGGGGGGCAGGTTTAGTTTATCCGGGGTGACACAGCCTATCACCCATGATTTCCTCTTCCTTCCATTAAAATAAAAAAAAACGAGCTTAGCTGTATATTTGTTGTTGCCAGGCGTATAAATGACTCCTCCTACCGCCACCCAGCACATTTATATGTTTTTTTTTTCATTGAGCCATTTTTTACGATAGTGCTCCTTTAAAAAACAATTGTCACAAATTATTTATTTTATTTTTTTTTAATGCATAGATGGCCATTGTATGCTTGCGCACACATAGGAATTCGTCCTCCGCATTTAACCCATCCGTGCAGTGAGTGTACACATGCCCGGAGCGGTGGGCTGCCCTAATTACGGCGCCCGGGGAGCAGTTGGGGGGTTAGGTGCCTTGCTCAAGAGCACTTCAGTCATGTCCCAGGACCGGGATTTGAATCTGCAACCCTCCAGTCACAAATCTGCTCCCCTTACCTCTAGGCCACAACTGCCCCCATTAACAATGATATATTACATGGGGGCATTAGCCAATCATTCTGAAGCTGTGTGATATGTAGAAAACTAATGCACCATTTGGGGTAAAGGCTTCTCAGCACAAGAGACCCTTTCAAAAATTTTATTTTTTCAGCTGGAAAATTCAAGACAATTTTCCAGAATTTTTTTGCATGGTTTCTTGAGTTTTTTTTGCATGTGATCCAATTTTCCAACCAAAACTTTTTGTTTGTTGAATCAAGACCATAGTGTGCTAATAGAAACATGCTGCCTCCTATTATACTGGTGAGCAGTCACATCCACTGGCTGGAGATTTTAAAAAAAATAATGAAAAATAACATTTCTCTGCTTTTGGGGGGTCTTAAAAAACACGGGGAACTTTGGGAGCTTTATGGCTATGGGATTATATGGTCTATGCAGTTGTCAGGACATTTCTTTTAAATTTGGCCTTGTTTATGTTGCTGTACACTAACCACCAATGTTATCTGTTCTTTTTGTGTATGTCTTTTTTTTAGAAAAATCTGAAAAAACAATAGTACAGACAAAATGGCAACAACTTTTAATGCTGCCCTGAACATAAAAGCCACCATCATAGTGGCACTAAAATGTAAATATGTGAACACTAATGGAATGATGTAAAAAACATATACCATGTATATTAACAAAGAGGTTTTTAGGAAAGGGAAAGCACTCACCCCGCTCGCTGTTTTTTTGATTTGTCAGAGATACCATCTCGAGACATCAATTTGTTAAAAACAATTATGCCAATTAGCATGTTAACCTATCCAAAAGATAAAATAAAAAGAATTAAGCATGACAGTAGTAGCATAATAATGTGGAATATTTTCACATTGAAGTGCAAAGAATAGTTTAATCTTCTTCCAACCACCAACCAGAGTGTTTTTAATAAATAAAAGATGACGTGTCTTTAAGGGGGTTTTTACAATCTAAACATATTATACAAAAACAGATTTCGGTTATTTTGGCTGAAATGCATCATGGTAATATGTCATTGATGGGTTTGCTTTGTTGGTTAAGATGTTAACTTTTTAAACCTTATTTAACCTGTATCTAATCAAAATTCAAAATAGCATATATGGCAGAACATAATAGAAAAGAATAGATGATAGCCTTGGACTGGAATCTAAAGTTCTACATGGAACAGGCAAGGAATATAAAGGGCACACTCATGGGATGAGCTGGCCACAATTACATGTGATGTCTGTGAAGATCAAAAAAAGACAAAGAAGATGAAATTCAAAATGCTTACCAGAACTATGACAGCTGCTGGCCCAACAAAGGCATAGAGCAACCCTCCTTCCAGAGACAGCCAGCAGCTACAGGTTCAAGACACAAGGGGTTAGACAAAAGAGATTGTCAAAATAAATGTTATTTATCGACTTTTAGTCTTTGCTCTTAAAAATATTAAACTAAAAAAAAATGATAACATCCCAGTGAAAATCCCCCCCCCCCCCCCAACTTAACAGTATTTGTTACTTTATCAATTAAATAAGCAATATGTGAAATTAAGATCAAGAGCTTTTTAAACTTACAGTAAACTCTTTTTTTCAAATCCCATGGAGGTCATGGGCTTTTCTAATTTGTCTATTTTGAGTTATGTTTGTTGCCTACCCAATGGACACTTGATAAAATAATTCCTTCTTGTATAACATTCTTTACAGTGCTCTGTATTTTGCATTCATGTTTTTCTCCTCTCTGCCGCACCAGAGAGGTGTGAAAGGGGCCATAGATGCCACTGGATTTTATTTGTGGTACGGCTGCGTCTGCCGTGAACGCAGGAACGCATGTGGTACCGGACAGGTGTGAATGAGGTCTTACTCAGCTCAAACTGTTTACATTGTAATTGCAGGCTTGTTACTTCTATTTCAATGTATCACATCCAGGTGCTATTCCTGTTACAATGTATAGCAGCTATGAACCCAGCTTTTTACAATGTAACACACAGCAGGGAGCTTGCTGGTTTTATGCACTGTAAAAACATGACTCATCCTGCTTGTTACATTGTACAGTGCGAGAGAGAAAGGCAACATCACATGTTTTTAATCTCCCAGCCCAAGTTTTTATACGCTCGGTGCTGCTAAGTCCATACATAACCCTGTCTATTCTGTATCCAACCAGTTTTTAACAAGCACCAACAATTTGGAAAGATCTTTGGTCAGATCCTCTTAACATCCATGAGAGACAGAACCCCTGGGTACAACAGAAAACACATGCAAACTGAATGGAAGCCATGTTATCTATGGGACTTGAAATTTAATGGAGGAACCTTCAGAGGAAGTGAGAATAAGTGGGTATCCCATAAAATTCAAACAACACAAACCACAATAACAGGAATTAAAAACATAGGTAATTGGGTGTCCAATGACTGGGAACAGTATTGGACATTCTCCTCCTCGGGCCTATTTTTGGCCCATCTCTTTTATGAAAACAGAGATCAGATTTGCTCAGCTCCTATGTCTTATCCAAGTAAAATTAACCTGTCTTGACTACATTCCATAACTGCAAGGCTTTCTCCTTTGAATAAAGATGGTTTATGTAAAAGCCTGACAACTTTCAGAAGAAAACCTAATGGCCACCAAAAGACCACCTTATTCTTAAGCCATTAGCTATATAAAAGGGGTAATAAACTGTAGATAGTGGCTCAAAAAGGTGACATGACACTTGTACTGGCCCATGGGAAGAAAATACTTGGTGATAGTTTTTTTGTATAAACCTTTCTCACTGACAGAGAAAGTGGTATAGTGATTCTGACATCCGCAGAAACTTCCTGACTCATTGCTAACTGCAACTGAGATATAGCTGTGCTGACAGCTGTAGCAAACTTTGCCAGAAGGCTATATCACCTAGACTAGTGATTGGCCCAGATACATTAGCGCCCACAGTTGCCTGCTGAAAGCATACTGATAAATACAAAAGATGAATGCTAATTCCTCTCCAGTTACAGTACACATGGATCAAAGACATGCCCCACCACAGAAAGGTGTTTTGGCTTGCTTTTTTCAGGCGTGCTGTATATGTATATGCCAGGGGGAAGATCTGCCACTAGGGTTGTACGATAAATCTTTTTTTTTTTGTTTTTTTAGGAGAAAATAAACAATTAAAAACATAAGCAAATAAACTTGCCTGCTGTAAACTAGGTGGAGATTGTTTAATAAATAGTCCCCAAGGGCCAAACATATTGTATATTCACATGTGTTCACATAACATACTGTACATTTAAAAGGGTATACTTTTAGGCTTTGTATACACTAAACTATGTAGAGGTAAGAAACTTGAATAGTAACTCCTGTATGAGTATATATATATATATATATATATATATATATATATATATATTAAATAAATACTGCCATTTTCCTTTAAGTGAATAAATATATAAAGTGATATATAGGTATATAGGGAGCAAATTGGTCCTACTTCTCCAAAAAATGGTCCCTTCTCATTGCTGTGGTGAGTTGTATTGACTATGATCATCCAGGATTACAACACAAGGGTTTATAAAAACATGACCCTGATTGTTGTCAGGCTTAACGGTCTAAATAAAGAATGAATAAATGAAAGTAAAATATTGTTGACATGGGCACTTGAATGAATAGAGGCTGGGTTAAGTACCTCAGGTAGGTAGAATTTACTAAGTGTCCATCTTGCAGGCAAGAAACATAACCCATCACTGAAGAATAAGACGACACCGTGACTTATATGTGACACAAAATACATTTCATCAATTAAACTGCAGAAAAAGAAAAATCATCAAAAATGTTACTTCAATACATCAAAGACCTACTAGTGAGGTGTCCCATATCCTTTTGTTCGAGTAAAACCAACAGAGACAGCAACCACTAAAGCAGGTAACCCTAAAAATGGGATCAAAATAATCAATATTTATTACTTCATAAAGATTAACAAAGGAAGCTGAATCTTATTCAAATATTGCTAAGAATGGGTCTTACTTAAAATTACTTTATTTCAACATAAACATTAAAGATACTGTCTAGGCAATTAAAAATAACAATGATGGTGTTCAGGTCCATATACCACCCACACCTGCTACTCGTTAGCCCCAAATTTAGGAAACACTAGCCTTTTCCATGTTCCCTCTGCACCTGCACCCATCACAAACTTATAACTCATATACTTCTGTAGCAAATTCAATTCCTGTGACTCGCTGAATTGCTTAAAGGGTAGTGTTTCAAAGGGTAAAACAAAATGGTTTTGGGCTAGAATATAAGCAAAGTCACAGAAAACAACTTGATGTTGCAACATTGCAGCAGGTGGTGGTTCTTTGACTGGTATTTGATATTTAAGCCAAACAGAGGTAACATAGACTCTCGTTTAAACTGATGGTTGGGTAGTGTTTGATAAACTACCTGGAGTGTTCTGCCACAAGGCTGGAGGCAACATAGCAGCTTGGCAGACATTACTATTTCTGGCAGTTTGCCAAAAGGCTTCATGTCTTACTGCAAAGCAGGAAAAACCTTTTCAGGCAGCCCGTAAAAGGCCCTGAGGCAAAAAGGCTGTGTGAATATTGCAGGTTAAGTTGATGTGTTGAGACTAGGAGGAAAGTTTTTTTTTGAACCTGTACATATTTTCTTGCGTGAATGCATGCCACAGCCTATTTGGAAGACAGCTTTGGGACTTGTGAAATGAGAAAAGAACTTGTGTGCAGGAGGCAGGAGCACTGAGCAGCACTGGAGGTTTGGAGCAATTTTCACTTAGCAATTCCTTCCCTCCTGACCCCACTCATCCATCCCATTATCCTTATTTGTTATGCATTTGAACCCCAGTACTTCTCTGTGCACTCCATTATTTTCTCTGCTTTATTAATGGGTCCACTTATCACTTCTTTGTACCCTTGTTTGCCCTCTTGGTAGTTGCTCTGTTGGTTGTTCTCTGGCCCATTGCTTCCATGTGTGCTCCCTTAGTCCTCCAGTCTTTCCTTGTGTAATCCATTCCTGCTATCATTAGGCTAACATAAAGCTAATGTGCCTTGACGGTCTCTTGTGATCCCATGCCCTCCCTCCAGTATGTTAGCATAAATCAACCCACTTCTGCCTGAGCTATACACACATTAGTACCCAACCCCTTTTTGGGCATTGTGTGAGTAACAGCAATGGGGAGTTTGTGGAGTCAGTTTGTCAAAAAAGGCTATAACTAAATGACTGCCCATGGGAAAATTGGAAAATGGGTCCAGTGGGCCTTATTCCACATCTTAGCACTGTAATGGCAGTTTTACTGGTATGACATGAGCAACTGTAAAAAGGGCACTAAGAATATCACCTAAAGACCGTAATTAACCTGCAGCTGACCATGCATACTAGAATATATTTTAATAGTGCTTGGAATTAGTGATTTAGACTACAATAACAGAAGGTCTGACTCATTGTCATGGGTTACTTTATCATAGGGACTGGCAAGTTCAGTTGAACTTTGAAATCAATGGGGACCCAAACTTAAGGGGATGGCTGTGGCGGGGGGAGGGGGGTTGCATAGTGTGCAGCAAAAGCTTGCTGCTGCTCACCTCTGCTCTATCCTCTTCTGTCAGTGGCAGCAGCAGCGACTGAAACTGGCCCCAGCCAGGGCTACAGAAGGATGTCTGCCAGCTCCCACGTGTGGGGATACTTCTAGTGCCAGCACTGGGAGTGTCCTCACTCATGGGAGCCAGTGGCCATGGTTTTGGAACCCCGTCTGGGGCCAGTTTCAAATGCCGTCACACTGACAGAAGAGGATCAGGCAGAGATGAGTTACAGCAGCTTTCTGATGCTGCACCCTTAGATAAAGCTGGCTGATGGGCTGCATTCCTATGTTCGGGCCGGACGGCAAACTCAAACATGAACATGGACGCCAAACTCAAACATGGCTGAAGTCCATGTTCAGGTTTAGGAACCTGAACATGAAAAGTTGAATTTGAACCCGAACTTTGCAATTTGGGTTACCCCATCTCTGATGCTGAGCAACAGGAATGACACAGGTGCATGGCCAGAGGACATTGATTTGCTTTGTTATGGGAGTGCTTGATCGAGAATGCTGGCGCTGTGGTAGCTGTGGTTTCCTTAATTAAGGAAGTAGCGCTGCTGGCTTTGAAAGGGTCGCTGGGTGAACATTGTAAATAGCAGTCCAGCAATTTTAATCAAAGTAGCAATAAACGTCTCAGCCTCCCCCTATTTAACCATCCTTTAAAAATATCTAACCTATAAATACAGTCTAATAACATCTCCTCAGGCTGTGTAGAATGTAGTCATAAAATATCTCATGGATCCTTCTTCATCAGATTTGTCTTGTCAATATCAAACGAAGGAATGAAATAATCAGTAACTGGGGAATTTCTAAAATACAGATCAGATTTAATGATGGGCTAAACCTCCTTGAAATAATGAGCCCATCTATCCACAATGGCGTAAACTAAACTAGTATTTTCCAAAATCAACTCTGTGGATAACTCATAAAACTACAGGAGACACTGATTTATATGGTTAATTTTAAAGCAGTCAAATTACATATTTCAAAAGATTAGCATCCATTATAAAGCACAGTGTGACACATAGATGTACATAGGTAGCAAGCTTTCGGACTCACAGTATGTCATGAAACTTATGTCACAAAATCTATAGTGCAATAATCTGTTTACTTTGAGCCAGTGAACAAGTACAGACAAACACCGAACACCAACAAAGTAAACAGACAACCTCAAACCAGATGCACAAAGATAGAGGCCTTGCAGGAAAAAGGTTGCTGGGAAGCCAGATAACTACATGTTGTAGACAAAAAAAAAATCCATGGGGTACGATTAGCTTTTCACATAACTGTAAGCACCTAAAACCCAACTCTGGAATAACCACCCAAGTAACCTTTTGCTTTTTCCCTGATTGTATTACTGATTTAGCCCATCAAGTACATTGATTGCTGGCTTGAATGCTACTCTCCTGTGCATCCCACTTCAGTTCCAAAATGGGAATTAGGAGTGAAGAAAGAGGTAGCAGAACTGCCTCTGTAGTGGGACTGGACACCCAAAGAGTTTTACTAACATTCACAGCATTACATTAATCATACAACTTTGTAGATCAAGCAAATTTAAAAACATAGGAAGGGTAGTGGAAGGGGGGAATATTTCATCTGTAAGAATTGGACTTTAGGTTTGGCACTGTAGTAGGAACGCTGCCTTGGTTCAGGGGAATAGAAGAACAGCACATCACATCAAAATAGTTTTGAGAGTAGATATTATCAATATATTGATTTTGTTTACAAAATGTTCCACCAAGACATTGTTAAATGGTACAAATGGACACTAAGTACAGCAGCCTGAGATTATGTGGGGAAAAAAGGAAAGCAAATGCTGTTCACATAACGCACAAGAGATAAAATGCATAAACCTAGAATTTAAAAATAAGGCTGACATGGTATTGCACTAATAAAGGGACATATTATCATTTACAATTGCTACCTGTAGGCTACAGTGAGTCATAGCAGAGTAATGTCCTGTAACAAATTATGCCTACAAAATATACTAGCTCATACAGAAACTCAAATCACAGCGGCATTAATGCATAAATGTTTACTAATGACTCTTACTTTCCTCCATAGTGCCATGAGTCACATACAAATAAGACAAGAAAAGCAGTAAAAGATAACGTGCACAGTTTTCTCTTACCCCAGCCCAGACATAGAAAGCGTTTTCGGACCAGACGTGTTCTCATTTGTCCAATTACAGCCAGGTAGGATTGCCAGGCCTCAGTCAGCACCCAACAGAAGGATGAGAGAAAAAAGAAGTGCAGGAAAGCAGCAATCAGTGCACAAACAGCCTGAGAAAAAAATTAAGGGTTAGGTGGACAAAATAATGTGCCATCAGCCATATCCTGCAGTATAGAGGAAGAACAATGGCACCAAGCCAGCTACAGGTGCAGCATTCATCAATCTGACACTGATAACTTCCTGATCTAGGATACCATGACCCACAAGGCAATTAAAGGAATGAAAGACTTTCATGTCTAAAGAGAAAGTCTACTTCCGCTGCTGTTTTAATCAAACAGCAGATCAGGCATGCCATAGAGGTCCTCTTGGGCCTCCAGTGTTCTATGCCACAGTTCCAGTTTATCACTCACAGGGGATGTATATACGATGCTCAGCCATGCACCCAAAAATAATAATTCCCTGGATTGGGCTTTGTTCTCCTCATGCCCCCTGGAGGTTGGAAGCCAGAAATGTGTGTCAGACACATAGGGCCCAACAAGTGCAACCTAAGCCATTGAAGTGCCAACTGGTAAGATGAGGATCCTCATGCCTATTACTATTAGCTGCAGCTTGCAGTTCAGCACTAGCTTTGAAGCTACTTCCCACTCGGCTTTGGAGCATGCTCCAACTTCTAGTTACAAGGAAGCCAGCCCCTATGTTGATTGAATGAACCTAAAAAAGCAGAGTTCAGCTGTGGCTTTGTTCTCAACTTGCCAACAGTGCCAAAACAGGTGAGCAGAAGCTGGTAGGTCTACAGTTAATCAAAGTAGCAGGGTTTCCAGTAAGTATTTAACTAAAAAATCTCTACAATACCACTTTAAGTGTTGAGTTTTCCACTATTGCATCTATGCTATGCATATGAATATGAGTTAATGTAATTGCCCAGGAAATGCAATAGCAAATGCTATGCAAATACTATACCTTTTTGTGTTCAGGCAACAAAAAATATACCACCCATCACTCAATCCCTTGATCAACTCAGTTTTTTAATCCCCAACATTGCCAACCTTCGGTATAAATAGCATATTATGGAGCATGTAACCTAATACAGTTTTTGATTAAAGCATTGTAGGAAGGGAATAAAATTGGTAGCGGCACTCAGTGATAGCGTAGGAGGAAGAAGTGCAGATGTGCAGTGGGGGCTTGGAACACAAATTATCTGTAAGCTAAATTTGGGCACAAGTAACAATGTAGTGTTGTACATGTTAATAATGTGCTGCTAATCCTTATGGCAATCTGTACTCTTCTGAAACACTCTTCATTCATAATGCATATAATTTATACATTTTTACATTCATTGTAACTTATTAGATTTCGTTCATAGGCAAACCCCATAATGCCTGTAGGTAATACAAATGAACAACTTGATATTTTAAGTATATTACTTTCCCATATAGTTACCAATTGTATTAAAAGGCAACCAGATACTATTGAGTATTAAGCTTCCTTAAAATTTTACCCTAATAGCATTTCTGCATAACTGGGATTTTTTACCAGTGGAGGATGGTTTTGAAAAGCAATGACCTTTGAAGATTATATAATGAAGAGTGTAAAACTGTTTCTGACCTTGCTCAGTGCCTGGGACTGCCCAACCAAAATTAGGATGTTGGAGGCAAGGATAGACAAACAGAAATTGAGAAGAATAATGGAGCGCTCTGAACGAATGAATCTAAAGAAAAAGGTAAACAAAAACACATTCAAATCTAGAACATTAGGTAGTTAAAGAAATATAAAACACTCAACTTAATTATGTAGTGGGGGAGGGGGGCATCTTGAATTGAAATACCCACTGTGTATTGGGGCTCTGTAAGCTGCATAACAGGCCTGCCAAAACATACCACATCTGCGTTCCACATGACCATGAGCAACCTATCAGGCTCACTACCGTCTATGGACATTACTGTGCAACCATCAGTCTGGAGAGCCTGATAGGCTGTCTAAGGTTCCCAGAAGAGGTATGTATCAACAATGTTTTCAGGATGCCCCCTGCTGCAATATTTCTCTACTTCATGTCAGTGGGCAAAATGAGGGATTGCAGATTTAGGACAGGACTGGAGCCAGGGGTTCCCGCATCTATTGCTGGTATGCAGAGTGGGGAATCCCAACACCTAATTTAGAGACCATCAAGTCTTATCTGGCTGGAGGGTGTAGCAATTACATTTGAAAACTGCAGGCTTTTTGTGAAGAGTTTTGTAAAAGAAAGTAGTAAATTGCTAATTATTTAAATAAAATTTGAAATGCATATTTAACAAAAAATTTGATTTAAGACTTTATCTTATATTGAACATTTTTCAGGACAGGTTAATAAGCAGATTAGACCAAAGTCAGATATGAGGTCATAAAGTATACATACTGTAGAATTCCTCCCCCATTCCATCTATTCACACTACCAAAGTGACTGTAACTCACTGAGTGTTGCTGAGAAAAATGCCAAGGTTTGGTCCTTGCAGTGTGCCCCCCGTATCTAATCAATCATGTCAACTCCCAGCAGTGCTTACTTTTCTGTTGTGGCCTTTTCAATCAGTCTCACTCAATTGCTGAGGACATAGTGGGACATAGAAGGCCAGTTTTATTACCAGAACTGGCATTCCACAGAGTGGTGACATAAGGGTCGATTCAAAGAAACATGTAACAGCTTGGATTTGGGTGCCGATCATCCTATTTTTCCCGTACGCTCGTGCGTTCGTATGAACTTGCGAGTGATTCTATCCCCTCGATTCAAAGAGCAAAAGTTAATTGATTTCGGATCGAGAATCGTAAGTTTGGGTGGGTGTTAGTAATTTTTTCCTGTTTTTTTGGCCATTTCCGACTCGCACGAGCCTACGTACGAATGCGTATATGCTCTTACGATCATCGGAAGTTCGTTCCTAAATTTTAGGATCAAAACGTAAAACTTAGGATCAAATCCTAAAACTTAGGATCAAAACGTAAAACTTAGGATAATCGGATGTGTTTAGGTGTGATTCAGAGAACAGTTTTCAAACCTCTAAATACGTTTTAAAAGAAAGCCACTGCCGACACCTTTTAGCAGTCGGATTGCTGTTCTTGATCAGGTTTTTTGGCTGATGCTTTTATAAGGCATACATGAAATGTATTGAATCAGGTATGCATTGCCATACAATTTATGGCCTCGGCCATGCTGATACATGCAGTTCATTGGAGCTCAAGACGCGCAGACTCCTCCACATAGCCAAAAAACCTGTTCAAGAACAGCAATCCGACTGCTAAAAGGTGTCGGCAGTGGCTTTCTTTTAAAACATATTTAGAGGTTTGAAATGGAGTCGGAAATGGCCAAAAAAACTGGAAAAAATGACTAACACCCACCCAAACTTACGATTCTCGATCCGAAATCAATTAACTTTTGCTCTTTGAATCGAGGGGATAGACTCCAATCCACCCATATTTTGGAGGGCCAACTACAGAGGCAAACTGGTTGCACAGACTAAAATAGGCTCCCCAGCCTGAACCTTAAAATGGAGCTCTGTCCTACCTGGGCGGACTTATTGTCTTCAATCCGATGCTGGCTATACATATTTATGTTAATGTTACTATTGTTATTCTGCCACTAACGTAGTGTTATATCCAGCATAAAATTAAAATTGTCAGTACTGAATAACCCCGACATGTATCACGCAAGACATACCTCCAAAATGCGGCATACACAGCAAGGAGTATGAGCAATGCCATGCAAGAGACAGCACAGCCAATCATCAAAGGGACTGATGGAGAACCCATGACATCCATCACCTGGCGAGACAGTAAAGAGTCAGCCTTCTGAAAAAAATGCCCATATCAAAATGCGCTTTGGCATAAAACTCATCCATCTCAGATTCATGTTAGGTAAACTTGCTGTCAAGAAAACAGTAAATCAATCATAAAGTCATTTCAATTTCTACCTCTATGAAATCGTTAAGAGTGGCCACCATCATCTGTAATATTTCCATTTTTTAAATAAGCATGAACTAAATTATAATGTTTACATGATAAATTACATGTCAGATCTTGATTATGAAGCCTTGAAGTTCACATTAGATCAATATAAAGCTATTGATTAACACAATCTATATTTGTGGTCAAAAGCAATTTATGTTTACTGATCTGTATAAAAGGTAGGCGAGGTAATGATTCCTATATAGCCACTGCCTAAAAAACAATAGCAACTGTGTTATGCAGCAGTGTCATGTCACAGCCTAATTCAGAACATGAAATGTCAGATTCCTGATGCGCTAAATAAATTCATCTCAGCATAACACTTTTATCTTCTCTTCCTTCATAACCGCCTTCCTACTCTGTATGTAGAGAGCTGCTCATATATTGATTAGACCTGGCTGCTACAGATTACCTTGCAGAGATATACGGAAAGAATGAAGCCAAACACCTTTGTTTTTCTGTCTTTTTGGCGGTAAATCCATTATACTGTCATAGAATCAAGATAAGGGGCTTTTAAAAAAGTACCAAGAGAGTCAAATGATACATTTCTGGAAGATTGATACTGATCGATGAATGAAGATGACTTTTTTTGAAATGCTTCCTAAATTCACAAATAAAACGAAAGCCACACTTGGCCTGATGCAGAGCCTCCCCAGAACTGACCTTATTTTGTTCCGTTTCTCTGAAGTCCCGTTTTCCTTCCGTTTATCTCTGGGTTCAAATGTGATTCAGAGCCGCCGTCGGGAGAGCTCATTACTGATCCGTTTCTGTGTCTTCATTCGGAAAGTGTTTTTTCCCCTCTCGGGTGCCGTGGGTTCTGTTGCCGTTCACACGGACGATCCGTTTTTGGGTCCATTTTAATGCTTTTCCAAACGTACCTTCTTGCCATCTGTTTCCGTTTTCACCCCGATTCCATACGTTTTTCCATGTATACTTACATTTCCATGGATTTCCTGTGGACAATCTGTGTCCACGCAAGCGCACATCCCTAGTCCTCCCTCAAGCTTTCCTCATACATCAAACTGTCACTTTTACCAACACCAAAACTTACCTTAAACTAATATCCTTCTTCTTCTTCTTCCTCCTCCCTGTGTTTAATGCTTATCTTAATCTCTTCTCCTTCTTCTTCTTCTTCTTCTTCTTATCCTTCTTCTTCCTCCTATTCCTTGTCCCATATACTTACCTTTTGGGACATGTAACTGTATGGTTATGTTGTGAGAACGTACAGTGCCAGGAAAGAGAACACACCACAATTTTTTGTTTGTTTTTTTTTACTTAAATTTTTTTAAAGAAATTGTCAAAGAATTTTTTTTAAAAAATTGTAAATTTTTTTTTTTTAAAACATTTTAAAGAACAGCACAGGCAGGAGGCTCTTCTTGGTGCTCATTGTTGCCCTTTTCTTTGATCTGTGAATGAAAAACATCATCAGTTTTGCCTTGTAAGTATGTTGTGCTTATCTAGGGGGTTTTTTTTGGTCCATTTTTAGGGTTCATTTTTTGCTAAGTTTTTTCCTAAATGTTTTTTGGACCTGCCATGCTCAAAAGAACCAGGCCACGTAGCTGACGCTTTTGATGCTCACGCACAGCAGAATGCATTTCCAAGTCACAAAGATCAAATACGGCTGCTAAGACTGCCCGTAAGTGAAGCGTCGACACCCTCGTTAAATTGGGCTTGTTTCAATCGGAAATCAAGGCTCTGAATCAATTAAAAAATGGACCAATCAATGGCCAGTCCGTTTTCATGGAGTTCAGCCTCTTGCGAGCCGACAATCGGAAAGGCGCCTGAACAAACACCTGAGCGCATACACGCAACCCAAAAAGCAACGTAGCACCCTTTCCTGACCCGATCACAGCCCAAAAACAACGGGAAAACGCACGGGATAGCTGAACGAGGAGGCTCTGCATCAGGCCAACTGTTCCTAACTATAAAGGTTTTAGTAAGAAGCTGTTTCACGTTACCTGGACTCCTATATTCCTAATCGCCCATTTACATGAACAAACTGACTGTTCGTTAAGCGAGAAAATGATTGTACGGCTCGTATGTGATCAGACGTCTTGCATTCGGAAACAGAATCGTAATAAAGATCACATACAAGATATCTGTATAGTCCAATTTGCAGTCAGTTTCTGTTTCCCCATGCAGACGGTAACGGGACGGCTGGGAAATTTTATGTCGATGCAACGCTTGACCAACAAACAAATTCTTGTTGATTGTTTGATCTCACCAGGTATTTCTACTGATCAATTATTATCTTAATGCTTTCACTTTAACAAATATCCATTCGCAAATCATTGGTGGAAATGGGACATTAGTCGTTGTGCCATGATAGCCATCAATGTACACAAAACAAGTTAAATTAAAACCTTTTACAGGCCAACGCACTAGACTGAAAGACAAGCTTTCAAAGCCCCTTCTTTTTATCCTTTTTTGCTTTTGTTGCTCTTCTACATACTTTCTACAGAATCCTATAGAATCCGCTATTATAAACTTTGATAGAGGTTTGGGCAGGGGCGGACTTGCCATAGGGAAATCTGGAAGATTTCCTGGTGAGGCATATTGCCTGAGGCCAGCTGGCCTGCTGCTTCTCACTCTCTCACCCCCAGACGAGAAACCTCAGCCATGTACTGCCCCAGTGCTTTGGGCCTCAGCATGTATGTGGGGGGGCATACCAATCACTTTATTTGCTCTTCTATAAATGTTATAATTTCAGTCCTATCAATTTTAGATATCCACCCAGCCTCAATCATTCTTTACAATGCTATAGCAACTTGACTACCCCTGACACGGTATCTACTTCTACAATTTGAAAGCTGTAGTACCATCAATTTAGTAGCATCCATATATCCCGACCTATGCCTGCACTGCTATAATTTAAGCCTTGAAGTACAATTGTTGACCGTCTGGCAAGCACAATGGGGTCTCATATCCTGGGCTGATTTTAAGCCCCAGACCACCAGTGTTAGATGGTAGAATACACTGCTACCTCGATATAACGCTGTTGTTTGGCAACAATAATGGGGGCCACGTTATAGATGAAAATGTGGTAAATTGAACACAAGCAATCTATAAATAGAGAGGATAAATGCATTGTATTTCTAAATGTTAGGGTCCAATGCTCGACCGTGTTATATCAGAATCCCCCTTATATCGGACCGTGTTGTTTAAGGGTAGCAGTATATGTCTAAATATATTAATAGGACTTGCCAGTCCCCAAAACTTGTAAAGGTCTCCATCTGTTAAGGAGGCAAGTTATTCTAGGTAGGAGTGGGATTAATTGGATCAGTAGCCATCATCATGTACAAGTGTTCCAGTGAATTCCATATCTATCTATCTATCTATCTATCTATCTATCTATCAATCTATATCATCTATCTATCTCGAGAACGTGTTGGGATTTCATTACTTATATACATATATCCAGATATATACTGTAAGCTTTCTTTTGGATACTGTTGGAGTGAGATTCCCCATGTTGATTCTTGCTTTCTGTCTGTGATGAAATTCTAGTCAAATGTTTGGTGGCTGGAGACAGAAAGTACAGCAAAAAGTGATGACCAACACAAAGAATGTTTGTGTTTGTGCTGGCGACCTACTATGGTTCTTGTGACATTCATAGGTTTTCTCATAGACTTGTTTAAATTGCGGCAAAATGTTTACAGTGTTAAAGGAAACGGACAGGTTGATTCATTACTAGCGGCAGCTATCGGCAGATGAGCATCTGTACAGAGGAGCTACGAACGACCGCTAGTATACGCTGTGATTGGCTATCAGGCGCTGTAACAGAACGCCTCAGTAGCTGTAGTAACCTGGCCGGCATTGATGAATAAGATGTATGTTGGGCGTTCTAACACCAGTACAGCGTTGCAGGAAGCGAAAGGTAGCACCAGCTCATTGCTCAAACACATGGAATGTCATTGTTGTTACATTGTGACATTAGTACTTTAATGCCAGACCTGTAATGAGAATTCTGCATAAAAATATAAAAAATCAAAAAAGTTTTCAAAAATGACTCTTTATAATTCAGAAGAGTTGACACAGTTATTTGAGAGAAAAAAAAAAGATAAAAAAACAAAAACCCTGTTTAAACAGAAGAAAAGGAACGTCCATTGAAATGTATGGGAGAGCGACAGGTAGCAACAGGTAATACCTGGCGCTCTGGAAGCTAGAGCACCGGCGCTATATGCTGAGCCACCTGTAATGAGCTGCCGCTGTTAGAGTCGCTCAACAGAATCACCTTCATAAATGTGGTATTGCGTACAGCGCCCATCGCTCACTAGACGCTGCCTGCCGATACGAGGCTATACTATACGATACTATGTGCCGCTATCCCTTGATGAATAAACCCCATAGTAACATTGGGGGCCATGCTAAGTATTTAGTTAAGCCAGTGTGACTTGGGGTGTGGATTAAAACCTGCTTCCCGGTGAGCTTTATAGCTTTTAGATACAAAAAAACATTAAAAATCCTTTTTTCCTCAAAATGTCCTGTACCTGAGATGGGGCATTGTTACAGGTTAGCTACATCATTATTCCAATGAGGTAACAGGATTTGTTTTAAGTTTGGAAACAACAGAACTCTATGCACTGCGCAGAAAAAATTGTTGACATTTTTGCATAGCCCATAGGATGCTGTTATTTCCAAACTTTAAACATATATACTTGCATCACTGGACAATTAGTATATACAAACTGTAAAAATGTGTTTTTAGGGGGGGTTGTAGGACAAAGACTTTTTTTTCTGCACTAACGCAGAAAAGCTCACTGGGATGCAGGTTGCAAAGCACACCGCAAGTCACACTGACATCACCAAATATTTAGTATACGATATTCCTTCCAGTTCAGCCATTGTAGAAAAGAGGATAGCAATGAGAACTTTATATTAGAACAGCAGTAATCACTATTTCCACTGAAAGATGAGCATAAATCAGATAAATATTCCTAGAAGAAATTAAAAAGCTAACAAAGTGAAGCCATATTACACATTTCCATATTTGGTATGTTCTTGAAGTCAAACTACAGGCAACATTATAGTTCATCAGATATATATTACTGGGCACCTGTTGATAATTTTTGCCTTTACTTCATGTTATAGTGCAAACCTTTCCTGGCAAGTTTTTCCCCAGGTAAGATATAGGTCACCTGAGACGCCATTTTCGAGCGGCTGGCACCTGCTCTATTTGGAGACAGTGTCTTCTAAGGAAGAGTGGCTAAGGAAGAATATCTGTTTATTGCAGGGCTGGGAGCAACACGGGAGAGGTTAGATGCCCAAACAGATGCAAGTCTACTTTAAGCTTTAAGGTAAAGCTTATATTTCTATTTTGGGACTTTTTTACAGTTTCCTTTAGGTGATTCACTGGGATGCTGGTGACACTGGTTCCCAAACACAGGGGTCCCCAACAGTCCTCCTTTGCAGACCGACACACAGGTAAAGTAAATAGTACAGAGCAATAGAGCCAGCTATGTGGAAATTCACATAACATGACATATTAGCGGGCCTTGAGGTTATCGACACTGCCCTAAAAGATTCTTTATATAAAATTAATTAACATTAAAATTCATTCAACATTGAGACATGTCACTGGGAATCAAATATTCATAACATATGATCTAGTTCTTCCCTAGCCATACCCAGCTAAAATAATGTTGTGGTTGGAATTCAATAATACAATGGTCTCTTGAATTTCAAAGCTATAAAAGGTAAAAAAAAAAAAAAAACAGAAACATAAAACACACTTATTTCATCAAAGACAAATATTTGGCTAGAGTTTCAGTCGGAGGAACCATTTAAAAAACACTGACAAATATAGAAATCCAGTGTGCAATATAGCGTAAACCACAACATTTCTTCTACGACAGGCCATAAATACTTTGCAATAGCTCACGCATAATAAGAGAGAACACAAGTTTTGCTGCATTGCCCTGCCCCCGAATTTTAGCCTGCACTTATCTTGGTGCCTGCGCCCCTCTCCCGGTGCTCTTGATCCTGGACACTGCCATCTTGCTTAAAAGCAAGCTTGCTTTAAATGCTTTGTGCTTTCTCTGCAGTGACCGCACAGAGACCAGGGGAACGGCACTGGTTGGAGGAAAAGGTAAGAGGTCCCCGTCCTGCTACAGTGCCAGGGTAGGGTGGCAGGGCAGGGGATCACCTATTGACTAAACTTCTGCTTTAACACACTAAAGTAATTAGGAAACCAAAAATAGGGAGCACAAGAGAAGATCATTCTATTTTTTGAGTTAAATCAATTTTACCAGTCATCACATTGCTACGTGAATGGTAAGTATAATAATATTCATGGGAATCTGTATTTTTTGGAATATTCATGAATATGTGGAGTATTTTGGTCGTACATGTTAATTGTCTATGCTATTAAATATTAAATGCATTACACTCATAAATATTCAGATCATGGTAATGTTCATGGCATGTGAAAATCTATATTTAAATCTAAAAAGCTGAAAACTGGATGGATTGTGTTATGCTGTGGCAAGGCAGTCATGGAAGCATGTTCAAAGTAGTTTTTTTTTTTCTATGTCTTTTTAAAATATGCAAACTATGCAGCAGGACCTGTTATAAATAATAAAGAAAAAAATAACTTACCTCGGATGCTCCATCGCTGCGTCGCTTCCATTTTAATATCTGGCCGCCATCTTGTTTTTTTTTCAAAAAGGAAGAGATCGTTTGACCTCCTACAGGTGAAGAGCCGCTTGCATGGGGAGTGAGCGGCGCTTCACCTGACCTAAATCAGCGCTACTGCGCATGCGCGATTTCCCCGACCAGATATGCCTGTATGACAGATCTATCAGTGAGCATATCACAGACACACACACACATACAATGACCTGCCACTTACATATATGGTGATGAGGCTCCTCAGCAGGCTGCAATCCATTGCTGCCCTGTGTCGGCGGCTTTGTCATCGTGCTTCCCCAGCAGCTCTGCCCGATGTCATCCCCGGGGTTCCGCCTGTGGCTTCCCTTCTCTGCCTGTCATGCCCCGCCCACTAACCCTGCTGCCCCACCCCCTGCTTTCATTTGCCCCTCCCTCCTTTCCCTCCATCAATCTGCCAGCCACTGCCGAGACGTACATGAGCGAAGAGAGGCCACGCCCCCCCTGATGACATCAGGAAGAGAAGATTTAAGATATTTAAGTTATCAATTCATTATATATTATTTCTGTAGCTGAAGTTTTCCTGAGCAAACCACATACCCCTTCCCCAGGCATCTGAAATGGAGCTCTGCACACCAGAGGAGCAGATTGTATTACCAGATTGTAGCAGGAAGTGCAGGAGACAGCACGGCTCACTGATGCGGAGTGACAGGGCCTGTCTGATGCAGTGTGCAGCGCCCATCAGTTCTTCACAACCAGGCCTGGAACATTCACCCGTACACAAGGATTGATGGTGATGAGGCTCCTCAGCAGGCTTCAATCCATCGCTGCCCTGTGTCAGCATGTTTGTCATCGGGCTTCCCTGGCAGCTCTGCCCGATGTCAGCCCCGGGATTCCGCCTGTGGCTTTCCTTCTCCAGCCTGAGCGCTGATCAGCTCCCCGGCCCAGCACACCCCGTCACACCCCTCCCGTATCATGCTCGCCACGCTCCCTTCCAGGCTCCCCTCTTACCTTGCCCTCATCTCTCTCTGCCTGTCATGCCCCGCCCACTAACCCTGCTGCCCCGCCCCTGCTGTCATGCGCCCCCTCCCTCCTTTCCCTCCATCAATCTGCCAGCCACTGCCGAAACGTGCACGAGCGAAGAGAGGCCATGCCCCCGATGACGTCAGGAAGAGAAGAACTGAAAGGGAAATAGCGCGAGTGCTGAGAAGACACAAGAAGACGGACAAGAAATGCAAATCAACGGACAAGCGTGACGGACAACATTCAAATGAACGGACAAGAGCTGGAGGGCGGGACTTCCGGTGGAGATTTTTGAAGAATACAGGCGCTGCAAGGGACAGAAGGCTGCAAAAGTCATCAAAAGGTAAGTGTCTTTTTATATTAAAGCGAACAATGAGATGTTGTTTTGGAGGGTGTTGGTCCACTTTAAGGGGTGCTTGCACACATAACACATACATACAGTTTCAGCTCAGTCAAGTAGCAATGCTTATATTATCTAATAATAGCTTGAAGATAATCAGGGACAGGACCTTCCTACATTTAACTCTAAAGATGCCCAAGAAAGTTGAATGGATTGTGTTATATCATGGCATAACATCATGTGATCATCCTAGAGGTACTTACAAACAAACATCAAGTTTCAGTTTAGTTTAGTCACAGCACTTACTTTGGTTAATATTCGATTGATTATAAGGATTTGCCTACAATAGTAGCATGATATTATGATCCTCCTCTTGGTGATTATACCACACCCCCTGCACTATCTGGATGGTGGGAGGAGGGGTCACTTATACACACGGCATCCAATATCCAATATCCAGCCAGGCTTGTTTTTCTTTATTTTAATGGAAGGAAAAGGACATCTGGGGTGGCAGGCTCTATCACTCCTGATACACTAAACCTGTCAACCCTGGATTTTATTCCTACCATTAGAAGAAAACAACAAGCTTTGTGGGAGTTTTATTTAGTTGGGGTGTATAAAAGACCCCTTCCCTCATTAGCCAAGGTGTTTATATGGATTTTCAATATTACACAATATTGCGATAGGGCTCCTTTAAGGCTGTCGAATTGGCTAAAACACCTGCACATCTTCTGCTTTAGCAGAAATAAAAAAGAGCAGAGGTCAGTAAGACATAGGATATGCTTAGATGGAAGACTAAGAATCCTACTGCCAAATAACTACAACAATTTGTATGTTGGGGGTAACCAGCCCAATAATCATACAAATAAGTTTACAACAATGAGATTCATACAATAATATAAATAAAACATTATACACGGAGAGTGGGATTGGTTTTAGGATTTAATAGAAAATTAGTGTATCTGGAATATGTCCTTAATTGTTATTGGAAATTTTAAGCTCTACCAACATGTAAACTATGTTTATTTAGCAAAACCTAAGATGGATTAAGCAAAACTTAAGATAGAAGTGCCAGTCAAGACTATACTTATGAAACATCTATACTAGTACAAAGATCGTCAGTATTATTAATAATAATAATAATAATAATAATAGTAACAGGGCCTAAAACTATTTCTATTGTATATCTGCATACAGAATGTACATGTAGAACATATTACCTGTTCTACAAATAATACAAAATATTCTGCTACACACAAATCAGCAGATGAACAAGAAATGTTTTGCTGCACTTACCATCTCCTTGGGTAGTTGTGCCAAAACAGCAAAGGTGGAGAGCTGGTCGCAAAGGCATTTGGTATGAGATGGGTGGGTCGGCAGAGTCTGGCAGCTGTCGGTGTCCCAGTTTCCACCGGATGCATCACTGGGGACCACAAGTACAGACGTGAAAACACAAACCAATACTAGACATGTTTGATAGATCTAACAGCAGTGACATGTTACAGGAAAAATACGACTGGTACTAGAAACGCTGCGCACATTCAAGGCAGGCAGAGACAGCCTGCGTCTCCTGCTTGGTATCTTGTGTGCATGTATGTGTGTATGTGTGGGAGAAACCCACTGAGAAAAGTGAGGCAGAGAGCGAGGGAGTGTGGGGGAGACAGAGAAAGACAAATCGAGGGGGAGAAACAATAGAGGAGACGATACAGAGGAGGCAAGCACATACAAAGGTGTTAAATATGGGGGAAAATGTGTGACATATAGTAGGTGATAGTTGGAAAAATGTAAAGGCACCAGGCTAAGACAGCCAAGCCTGATCATAAACACAAATACGGAGAATGGCTGGCATAGAAACAGTGAGGGAAACAAGTTAGCAAAGACTAAGACATAGTAATTGTGAGCAATGCAGGAGAGATGGGGCTAAGCCGCAGGGCATTATTCACCTGGGATTACAGATGAAGAAGAGAGGACGAGAGAAAGGAAAGCACATGGAACAGAAAGCATGAGGGAGAAAAGAGCAAGGAGCATAGCTTAGGAGTATAGCTATGTAGCAGCCTGTAGGCTTAAGGGGGTTTTCTGTGCTTTCATCTGACATTATTACTGTCTGTAACTTTGCCACTGCCAGACTGAGCTTACGTATAAAAAGTTAACATACTGCAAGCCTACGTGAAAAATACATTGTGGCTCTTGTGTTCTCGCTGTAACCCCATGAATGAATTCTAATTTATGATGAACTGAGCCCCTAGATGCTTTACATTCACTTGCATCTCATACACTATTTTAAGGCTTCTTCTCGGAAAGCTGTCAGCTGCCTATATGAAGAGAAAAAAACCCAGGCATACATCACTAGACCTCTCACCAGTCATCAACGTTACTCTGGCAACCATACAGATGGAATGCTAGAGTAAAACGTGGCAAGAACAAGGACTCAGAAAAGCTTCTCACACTCTCGCTCACAAACACCCACACACAAGTGTACACACTGCCGTATACATCCATGGCAAATAGCACATATGTATGGCAGAAATATCTGCTCCACATAGAGAAAAAGAAGGTAAAAAAGTAAACAAGCTTGAAGAGACATCTTAAAGAGGACCAAAACCCACCCTGGAGTCTATGAGTTTCCACGGCAGGCATACTCGCTCCCCCCAAGGCACCCTGATCGGGGGTGGCCCGCTGTGTGAAACCCCCAAGGTCGCTGAAAACTCACCTTTGTTCCTGGTCCAATGGTGCATACACAAGTAGCGAGCAGTGGCAGCTATCCCTTTAGTAGGGCGTGGGCTTGCGCCAGGCATTTGTGGATGGCCGCTACCTGTTAGAGCGAGGGATGTGGCTTTCAGTGCGCTCAGATCTGCTTGGATTAGATGAGCTCCTGGATGAAGGGGCTCAAGTGGATCCAAGTGTGCTGATTGGACGAGCCGCCATGCATGTGCCGCAGGACCCAGAAGGGACGAGTTTGGTCAGGCAACCTGGGGGGTTTCACACAGTGGGGCACCCCTTTCACAGCAAGGTTCTAAACCCAGGATAGTCAAAACTTTAAATAGGAAGCAAAACTTACATAAAAAGAAAGATATTATCAATAGAAGGAGGTACAAAGCTGATTAAGACAAATGCCGCTTTAACAACATCACTAGTATGTTAGTTTTGTCTGCTCTTCCACAAAAAAAGTCTCTCTATTTAAAATCTACTGTGCAATGGGCTAGGCAGCCTCCCATTTATCAGGACACTAGTAGCACAATCTCTATGACATATACTTGGATCACCATAGTCCGTGTTGTTGATATGGGTCCAAAGGAAGAGGATCTGCTCTGCTGCTTTTCATTTTTTGTGAAAGGATGTTAAAAGCTGTCCTCTCCTGTTACTGATTGACAATTCCCAGAAGTTCTATGACATTTCTACTGAATCTCTAAACACAGGTGCATATTTCCCCTTAAGCATCAAAGTTCACACCCTGGAGTTGGATACTTTATATTCTTGCTATAAACGTTAGATTGGGCGCTTTCCCACCATTTGTCTCATTTTTTGAAGGTATTCCTCTAAAAAGTGGAAAGCTCCTCATCTCATGGGGGAGAGATTGCCATCTGCTAGCCTAGATAGGCATGTTCCTGTTAGGGCGAGCGCTGCACGCCCATCTAGCAGCACTTCACTTAGCTCCATGGCTGCATCCAGCCGTCATCCATTTTGCAGCACTTCCCTCATGGCTGTTCCCAGCTCTCTCCCTTCCCCCAATGCTTCCTTCTCACATGCTCAGGTGCGCAAGTCTCCGTCCACTAGAGGGCGAATGCACTAGATTCCTGAGATTTAAAGGGCCTGTACAGCACTGATTGGTGCCTGGTCATCTAATCCTGCATCCACTTCTCCTATTTAAAGAGGCACTTCCTTCCTTCAGTGCCGGATCTTGGTCTCTCCATGCTTGTTGAAAGTCAGACATTCTTGGATTGCTCACCCGTGTACCGACCTCTGCCTGTCCCCAACTCTGAACCTTTGCTGCCTGCCCCGACCTCGGCTACGTACCTTTACCACGAACCTGTGCTGCCAGCCCCGATCTCTGCCTGTACTTACTACGCCTTTTGCCTGCCACTTGTGTACCTCGCTGAACCTCGGCTGACTGTGGGACTGGGCCGCTGTTGGGGGGTAGCGACCTGGGGGTCACTCGCTGCACAAGACCAACCTGCCTTGCGGTGGGCTCTGGTGAATACCGGTGGCCCCTTAGACTCCGCTCCCCTGACACGGTACCCGCCTTTGGTCCCACGGTTAAAGCGGATCCACACCCGAGTCCGCTCCACCCGGTCCGTGACAGTTCCCTAGCTTGGTTATCAGGTATTCTCTAAAATTTGGTAAGCACTCCACCTCAATGCACAATAAACTGCAAAAAACATTTTATTTTTATATATTGCACATCTGATGGATTTTGAGGTGAGGCTACCACTAAAGCGGGGGATATCTTTGTATAAAACTAATGCAAACAAGGTTGTAGACTACTTGCCTTTGTCCTTCAAAACGTATCTAGATGGTGCACATTTAGAATCTACTGCAGACGCCATTTTTAAAGCACAAATTTCAACTTTAGTCCCAGCACGCCTCCATCACAAACAATTTAATAGTTCTGGATACAATGTAGTGGCACTGATGTGTTTCAGGTCTGGCAAGGCTTTTTTAATGACTTAGTAAAATGTATGATTTAACTGTCATTACGGAGAAGTGCTGGACAGTGGAAGTTTTTCACTTAAGATGGTGAGCTTTCCACATAAGGCAACACTTTTTGTGAATTAACCACTAATCTTCCCAAGATCTTAATTACTTCCATGTCATATTGGAATTTGTCTAATTTCATTATCATTGGTGACTCTCTTCCCTACTTCCTGTTTATACATGTAAGAATAAATCGGGGCAACTGGGCATGCAGTTTTATTTTTTAAAAATGTTTGGCTAGTCCTCTGACTGACTTTCTCAATTCAGAGTGATCTAGCAGCAAGCAGGGAGGTTGGGAGGCTGGGAACATAAACCAACTGACACAGACCAGTACCTGCTGTTTCACTCCAACCATCCTCTGGAGCACAATCTGGGAGTCATCAAAACTCTACACCACCAAGAAGACAACGCTATAGAGAAGGACTTTAGTCACCTTAGAGGGGTCTATCCAGACTGGGCCTTTGTTAAAGCATCAAAAAGCACAGAGGAGAACACAAAAACCACCAGTGAAATGACAGAGGAAAATGAATATGGTTGTCCCATGTAGGTCTTGGAAAAGTTTAAAATAATATCCCTGTCTGCATTAATTTTTGGAAATACACTAAGGCAACGACTAGTTCACCTAAAGGCCCAAAACTGAAACAAAAGAAGAGCAACATTGTGTATAAAGTACAATGCAGTGAGCAGTGTCTGGACAGGTATTTTGGGGAAAGCAAATAGTGGTTACACCAGTAGTGCAGCACAGGAAAGCCAACACTCTGGTCAGTACTCTGCAAGACACAGAACACAAGTTTGATGACAGCTAAGTTTGCATTTCAAATACAGAGCAAGACTGATTGGCTTAAATGAGGTGTGAAAAGACCATTAATATGAAAACAAAGAGGGCAAGATTGAGTAGAAGTGACATCTGTTGTCTGCCATTTAAAGTGCAACCTGGATAAATGAAATCCTTCACAGACTACCTATTAGATTGTATCCTTCCTTATAAGATAGCTCTCACATCTTCTATATCTTTCCTATTATCCCATTAATCCCATTATCCCATTATTACATAGTCCATAATATTTATCCTCCTTTTTACTCAGATTTCAGGTCCGATCCATTTCTGTATGCTCCCTTAAACCATCAGGGGTTGTAATTTGCCAAAATACCATAACATGCTTATGTATTGAGGTTGATTCAGCGCCATTTGTAAAATACCCTTTTGTACCTTCTACAGGTTTTCCATGGGGCAATAAGGTCTGCTTTAACTAATGCAGACTCATTTGCAGATTTGCAGACAAACCACTTACTGGTCCAACATATGTGTTCTTAACTATGACTTCTATTAGTCATTATTCATACAAAAAACAAACAAGTCATTGAATACTGGTAAATTAAGGCAAAAGGGGCTCGCAAATCAACAATCTGGAAATCCTGTCTACCTTTTGGTGAATTACACCTGAATAGTAACTGAATGATATGTTTACATACAATAGGATTAGTCAAAATCCTGTTTAAAGCACCATTTAAATCTGAACAGCTCCGTGCCTTTATAAAGAAACCTCTGCAATAGCTTTTAGAAACTCTTTCATATACCAATCTTTCACATTGGTGAAACACAAAAAAGAATAATCTCTGGCATCATTGCATTAATAGTGATTTTCCTTAAATTAGATTATGTACTGAAAAAAATCTATTAGCTGTGGTTACACTAAGGATCAGCTCAGTAGCAACTTTCTGCCACTGAAATGTTGACAAAAATTACACAAATAATGCTGAAATTATCGCCAATTTCCAAGGGCATAAACAACAGTTGATTGTCTCTTGAAAGATGATGACAGCCATATTAGCTGCAGGAATGTGACCTATGACACAGCTCTGGCACTGAAATGGGAAATGCATTGTTAAAGAAAGCTTTTTAGCTTTGCAGAAATATAAGGGATCTAATCTCACAAAATGACCTAGAAATTAGATAACAAGTAAACACAGGCTATATCAAAAAGAAAGAAAATGGCACTAACTCAATGTAATAATTTAATACATTATTTCCTACATTTTCCAGAGTACCAACCTTTTAGAAAAATCCCATACAGCACACTGGGGGCTTGAAGTACCCTGATGGGAAAAAAGAAGAAAAGTATAATAACATTTAGTTAACAGTTAACTACTAACTAAAAGGGTAATACTTAAAGTGGATCAACACCCTCCCATGATCGGCCCGTGAATCTATAAGATTCCCGGACCGATCAGCTCCCTGACTGCGGGGCACCCCGATCTAGCAGGACGCGCACCCGCGCCGGCCGTTTGTGAATGGCCGGCACGGCGGGCGCCCTGTAAGAGTGACGCGCGGGAGGCGGCGGCGGACGCGTTCTCTTGTCCGTCGCTGCCTCTCGCTTTTCCGCCAGCGGGGATTGGCTGCAGCGGTCACGTGGGAGCGGGGAGAGGTGAGTTTTTGGAGCTTTCTGGGGGGTTTCACACAGCGGGGCACCCCCAATCGGGGTGCCCCACCGAAGTGGACCAAAACCCAGGATAGTCAAAATCCTGGGTGTTGGTCCACTTTAACTCTCCTCACAACTTATGGTTACAATGCAGTGAAAAATACTTTGTAGATAACATTTACTACTGATTTATTGTTTAGTTTTATGGGAGTGTGTAATAAAAAGTGTATAACTTGCACAGTAAAGAAAATATGACAATTAAAGAGGAAGTCCAGTCAAAACAGGGGAACAGGGCTGTCTATATCAACCTTTTCGACATGCATTAGACAGCCAATAAGGTTTTCTAGGCCTGCGAGTGCAGAAAACAGAAGTGGTAAATATTGGGAAAAGGCATCATTCAGGGGACATATTCTTAAAAATGGTCTAGAAACATTGTCCAATAATGTATCTATTGTACTTGTACTGCACATAATGCAGGTGAGAAAATGCAGATGACACACAGGGATCTACCCGAATGTTGAATTATATATCAGAAAGCTTTTTATTTAATGCTTGATGTCTGACTCTGTCTGATGCATCTCCCATCACTTAGGCCCTTATTTATGAAGGAATAGCGACAGGTAGCGACTGGTGAGCGACCGGTAATGACGGGCCCCGCCACGAGAACGCCAGCTCCCCACCACAATCACACATTTATCAAGCCAATCCTGCTTAGTGACTGAGATAGCGCCAGATAGCCACTCATTCATCATTATTCCAGCCTCAGCCCACAGCGCCAGCGTCCGACCTTGAACAGCGACAGGTATGACCTCTCGCTACCTGGCGCTCTCCAATGCATTTCAATGGAACAATCTTTAAATATTCATTATTAATTGTTATTAATGTTTTTTTTTTTTTTTTAAATGTGAAAAATTCTGTGACCACTTCTGCCATGTTAGATAATTTTTTTAAGGAAAAAAAAAATTGTACAGAATTGATATTACAGGTCTGATATTAATGTATTCATATTACAAAATTATTTAAAAACTTGTTTTTTTTGGTTTCCAAAAATATGGTTGTTTGGGGGTTACAAAACTACTTTTAACCCATCGCCGCCAGCGCTCTGGGGTTTAAGCATGCATTTCACAGCACGAGAATTTTTTGAGCGTGATTTGTTAATGAATATGGTGGGAGCCGGTCGCTATGGCCAGTCGCTATCATGCGCTCCCATACAGTGCGGAACCTGTCAAATAGCGACTCCTCACCCAATATTCAACATTACTGCAAACCGACTGAGTCGCTGTCAACAACCGAACAACGGCCAAGCACAGCGACTACTAGCGGGCGCTGTGAAAATACTGCTACAGTCGCTCAACTGTCGCTACCTGCCACTATTAATGAATCGGCCTCCCCATCTGCTCCTCCCGCTCCATACTTTACTGTTGCCAGACAGAGCATGCAAGTAAACAACACACTGAAACAATACATACAACATCACTTGTCTTTCCAGCATCTATAGTTAAAGTTTTCAGACTAAAAATATAACAAGATGAAATTTGGGACCCACAAACCAGGATAGCAAAGCTAAAACCTGCTGTGAACGTTTCTCTGTTTCCCATAGTACTTACGTTTATTATATGTGATAGTTCCACCACTACTTGTTGCTCTGCAGGTTTGGTAAGAGGCCGAATGGTGACAGTTAAAACTTTTGTGCTGACAGCCAATGAGTTCCCTGGAGGGGGCAACATAAGCCCAAGTGTGCGATACAACACTGCACCTATCACAAAATAAGCTGAGTCTTCTGTTTCTGCAAGAAAAAAAATTTTTGTAAATAAATAGATAATAAAGACAGAACATCATGAAGATATTGTCAACCATGTCAAAAAGACACAATTGTCAAAAGACAACTTTATTTTACAACCAGATACAAAAATACATACATCATTTTTAGTAATAACTAAACTATTAAAATTGAATGGTCAACAAAAATAAATTACAAAATGAATAAGACTCGGAATTATGTATAACTTGCCCTATTCAAGCTCTTAGATGGAATAGTAAAAGTAGAGGACAAAAGTCAATGACCTAAATGTTGAATCAATTTGTAATATACAAAAACTAAACGATGTGAGGAATGTGCTAAAATATCACTGTCTGCAATTGAAAAAAAAGTATCTTACGTAAATGTAGACATGGTGCAGGTACAGGAAAAAGCTTCTAATGCATGTCACAGTTAGACAGTGATTGAACGATTCTCTAGTTTCTTTTTGTTGTTTCCTACACCACAGTGGCTTACAACAGCCTACTATACTAATAGGCTGATTCATCACTAACGCCAGGTAGCGACAGAAGAGCGTCTGTAGCAGGCATTTTCAGAGCGCCCGCTAGTAGTCGCAGTGCTCGGTCGTTAGTAATGTTGAATACATTGTGATGAGTCGCTATTTGACCAGTACAGCGCTGTATGGGAGCGCATGTTAGCGACTGCTCATAGCGACCGACTCACACCATATTCAGCAAAAAAACAGCCTCACAAAACTCAGGCGCTGAAAAATGCTTCTCTAAAGCCCAGAGCGCAGGAGGCGGTGTGTTTGAAGTCTGTTTTTCAGCATCTATCCACTAGTAACAAAGCGAAAACATATGGAATTACATTGTAGCAACATTGTAACATGAACACTTTAATGCCAGACCTGTAATGTCATTTCTGAGGAAATATATAAAAAATGAAAAAATTGTGAAAAAACTGCTTATTCAATGCCAGGAGAGGTCACAGAATTATTTGTGATTTTTTGGAAAAAAAACAAAAAACAAATACCCCGTTTAAAAAGAAGAAAAGGTTCGTCCATTGAAATGTATGGGAGAGCGGCAGGTAGCGAGAGGCCATACCTGGCGCTGTGCAAGGCTGAACGCCGGCGCTGTTTGCTGAGGCCGTGAAAATGATGAATCAGACGCTACATGGCGCTATCCCAGTCGCTAAACAGATTCTGCTTGATAAATGTGTAATTGCGTGCCGTGTCCGGCATTCACCAGACGCTACCTGTCGCTACCTCTCATTAACCAGCCACTACCTGACGCTATCCCTTCTTAAATAAGTGCCTAATGTATTTCTTTCATGTATTTCTTTGAAGTAGTTGGTCTAAATGTTGGATCTTCAGATAAAAACTAAACTGTACTGTAAACCTTTTTCTCCCTTCTGACCAAAGTGAAATACTGTATTTCACATTATCATTTCGGTAAAATGGCAAGACAACATGTCATGGTAGTCTCAAGCATTCATTAAAAGAAAAAAATGCACCTATTCTGGTTGGGAACATTCTGTTGTCAATAATTATATAAAAAAAATGAATGCTTGGTGGATGATAAATATGCAGTTATTAGTTATATAAGTTATTTTTTTTTCCCATATTGGATCATGTAGAACAATGAAAAATAAAAGATTGATGCTCACCTGCATTGGGCAATGTCAAAACCTCCTTTGGGATAAAAAGTTTATCTTCAGAGTTTCTAGCCCAGTCGTTCATACCACGTCGCCCTTTCATTGGAAAGTTTATATCACTGGATACTGCTGAGACTGGTTCTCTTTGGATGCTTATAACTGTCAATCACATGGTAGATAAAAGTGACCGAAATGCCAAACCCAATGCATATTTTTTAACATTTTCTATTAAAAATATTTTTTAAGGATCTATCAAAAGGGCTCTTGTCAGCGCTTGAATAGCAATGCAATAAAGCACGTGGTTGTGAGCCACACTATATGATTTAAAAAGCACCACTAAAAAGATGTTAACAATCATTTTAATTAAAATAACGTGCAAACTCTTCTAGACGTGGTTATGAGAAATATACATTTACAGAGAACATCTGAAAATCTCTCTCCAGCAAAATTGAGCCGAGAGTCACATATAATTCAGAAGCCACTTGCTGGGATTACTAGAAGATAGCCTATCAATAGCACACAAGTACATTTTTTTATGTATTAATGTAAAAACTTGTTCTGTCGGATACGGAATACACAATATTTGAATACTATATGAACAATGTTATGTTGGGGTTCTCAAACTATACAAGATGCTGAAATTTAAAATACAAAAAAGGTAAAGCTAGGGGTAATATAGCGTGTTAATTGCCCTTGGAGTATCTGTTAAATGTAATGTTATAACAATAAATTTAATTACAGCCTAATAACTTGAAATGCTCAGGAAATCTCACAGTGACATGGAATCAAAACCACAGAGTCCCTCAACAATAAGCTACAAGGCTCCGGCTCCCTTTGACCTACTAAGTATTAAGAAATATGTTATACTTTTTATCTAAATGTGATATTTGGAGAGAAACAATAAATAGGATGCTTAATTTGTATAGAATTTAATTGGATCAATGCTGTTCCATTTTCCCCTTTAGTGGCACCAATACAATTAAGATAATTGGAATTAAGGAGAGGAATTAGGAAAAGCAAGAAGGCTCATACCCAGATTCTCTGTAACAATTATTGAACTCTGGAAAGGCTTTAAAGCATCCCCAATAAGGTGTATAAAATCTTCAAGCACCTTCATTAAGAGAACGGAGCCCGGAGCTACCTGTAAAACAGATGCTGATGATTAGATTCATGGCATTCCGTTATTATCTCAATGGAATAAATCTTATCCATTTAAATCATCCAAAAAGACTATTCCAATATTTAATTACAATTCTAAATGCTAATATATATTTTCAACATTTATCTCTTTCCAACAAGTTTATGGCAGAATAAATACTACATTTCCTATGTCATTTGCCTCTGTGTAGAAAGAGACACTAGTGGTTTGAAAAGAATGTTGCTGAAAGTGAGATTAGAAGCTCTCCTGACATTACTGTACCTTTCTTCTCCAACTCTGACTTGCCTGGGCAGATTTGAACACCAACTATTGACACATCAGCTACACTTACTCCTAAGGTGTACTTACATCAAGTTTGTAGCTCTTAGGTAATTTTGATGACCATTGTCACAGTATTGAGGTGTATGAGGTATTTATATATAATATATATATATATATATATATATATATATATTCAACAGTGAAAAAAGTTTTTAGGGAAGGTATACCTACTGTATTTGATGTAATTCCCCTAATAAAGAAGTATTGTCACTATATGCGGCAGCTACTTGTGTGTCACTGTTTATCCACTTGTTCAGGTCCATTGGGGGTCACTGCTCTTTAATACCAATTGTTAGTGGAGTATCCACTTGTTTAGGCCACTTGTGTGTTACTACAGTTTAATGCCAATTATTAGTGGATTATCCACTTGCTCAAACCACTTGTGTGTCACTGATCTTTAATACCAATTGTTAGTGGAGTATCTAATTGTTGTTTTGTGTAGTGTTTATTGGTTGGGGCCACATGTACTTGTTTGTTTAAAAACAAATAGTAACTGAATGTCCACTAGTTCATGCCACTTGTGTGTTGCTATTATTTAATTCCAATTGTTAGTGGAGGATTCACTAGTTCAGGTTACTCGGGGGTCACTGCTCTTTATTAAGAATTATTAGTGGAGTATCCACTAGTTCACTTGTGTGTCACTACTGTTTAATACCAATTGCTAGTGGAGTATCCACTTATTCAGAGGACAGAAGCAGCAAATAAAGGGCCGGGATGTGGCCGTGGTGCCTCTGCTGCTGCTGCTAATGGAGCTGGTGCTGCAGGGAGAAGAAAACTTTCATCCTTGTCTGCTACAACTTCCTCTGGTGTAAGGAGGTGCCAGGGATTTGAGCGCATTTGTTGGCCTCAATACTTCTGGCACAACAAGTTGAGGCAGTCATAGATTATATGGCATGCAGTGCTACTAGTTCCATGGGATTGTCTTCCACCCACTCCACTTCTGAGCCCCATGGGCTACAGTGGCAGAAATACCTAAAAGACATTCACTCGAGGCTTCCTCTGCTGCTTTAATTGCCTTAGACTCTAGCACCAGCTCCCCAACTGCAAGGCTACCTGTATCCTCCCAAAGCGAGGATATGTGACCACCACCACCTGCAGCAGCAGCACAACAACCATCACCAAGCCTGGTCACACCATCCCAGGGAAACATTTGGCTTTCCATTCCACTAACTTGGACAGAAAGCAGAATTTGTGTCCCTCTCTTTCCCTGAATGCAAACGTTTCCAAATTGCTGCCCTTTGAAACGCTCCCATTCCACCTGGTGGAGAAGGACAGTTTTAAAGATCTGATGGCGGCGGCTGTTCCACGATACACATTTCCCAGGTACTACTACTTTTCTAGCCAGGCAACTTTTTTTTTTTATGTATGTATTTCTTTATTTGTTTGCTTTCTGTTATTGTTTTGAGTTCTTTCCCTGCCCCAATTCGGCAGGCCAACCGACAAATCGAATTTGCAGTCCTCTAGCCCTTGCTACCCCCATTTTACAGCCATTTTTGGGCTCCCAATTTCAGGCTCCCATTGACTTTAATGGGATTCAGGTTTGGGTCAAGTCCAGGGACCCGAACCGAACTTTCACGGCACGTTTTGCCGAGCAACGATTCAGGTCTGATACTGCCATGAAGATGGCCCTTTCTGTCTATTTAACTTTGTTAGCAAAGGTGCAGTGATCACCCGTGATCTGCTGGATGCATGGTAAATATTGATGTGTCGACCGCATCTTAAATTTGGTTCAATGAGCTCTATTGCAAAGAGTGGTCTAATAATAAAAATCTGCACAAATATGCTAAATGGCAAGAGGAGGGGCTACTTATACATGCTGCATCAAAACATTCCAGGCACGCTTTTTCCTTTACTGAATTGAAGAAGAATCTGGTGTGTGAACTGCTGCTTTTATACAACCTATTTCCTGAGCCAGTGCTATGCTGGAAAAATGATGTTTTTACTGATTATGCAATGCTTCGGTTATAAATTAGAGCGGTTACTGCTACTGTTATTCATAGAGGGCAGGCAGGTATAGGTGAGAAGTTCCCTGGTGATTAAGTAAAATGTTGCATTCAAAAACTCTGGTTTTCTTTATTCTAGTAAGAAAAAAACAACCAATTTGAGAGTGTAAAAATAACCCTACTCTTGCTATCATATTTGGATGTATATAATATTACACTATTTGGCGTAAAATCTCCTTATTATAACATGCTAGAAAAAGCCTTGACAGGCTGTCATTTATATAACAACTGGATGTGGCCACACAGGGCAGAAAACCACCTCTAACAACATTATGAAAGATTTGTTTTGTCCCACCACACATCTCAGGGTACCAGGAAACATAAAGTAGGACACATGTATTTATCACTTATTAATAAAATATCAATAATGAGAAGCTTTATGAGCGCAACATAAATCATGAATCACACATATACCTAGCCATGTAATTTTCTGAGGCTTTCATATCTCATTCTCATGTGTCCTATACTCTTCTAGAAACGACTGTGCTGTATATAGATGGTGTGACATTGTGCATTCTACAACCTTTTCTCAGATCTTTTCTACATTGCCTAGCTTCTTAATAAAAGGAATTTTCCTGCCTGCAGTTGTGCATAATCACCTTCTTGACACCCACACATACACACACACACACACACACACACACACACACACACGCGCGCGCACGCGCTTGCAGCCCACCCACGCCACGGACACACATCAGGAATGTAAAGCTTGCTGCAGCAACATCACTGATCCCCACCTGCTGAGCGTCCTCCCACTTCTCTCTATTATCTGCATCCAGTATGTGGCTGACAGCATGGAAAAACTTCTGTATAGAAAGACAGGGAGAGAGAGAGAGAGAGGAAAAGACAAAGATTTAGTCTGTAAAAAAGTGAAGTGAAGAGAATCAATAGATTATACAGAAGTTTGCACTAATGTTCTGTGAACATTGAGAATATATATATATTTATATATTTTTATATATATACATATATATATATATATATATATATATATTACTTAGATGCAGTTCACCTGTTTGACCAGTCATGTCGACAGAACAGCTGTACACGGCATAAGAAAATATTAAAATTTGAAATTATTCCTCATTGTGTCTAGCTATTAAAACGGATCAAAACGTTTCCAGGGCTGGCTGAATCCCTCTCCCCAGGGCATCCTGAACTGGAATGCGCCACTCTGTGAAACCCCCCCATATGGTCCATCTAGTGTATACTATATGTACTCTTTATCTTTGGATAGATGTGTGCTTATCCCAGGCATGTTTAAAATGCAGTGACTGACGATTTTTCAACTACTTCTGCTGGAAGTTTGTTCTAAGCATCTACTACTCTTTCTGTAAAGTAATATTTTCTGATCCTCCCTCCGACTAGCTTCAGGTTGTTTCCCCTTGTTCTATCATTAAGTTTAACATTTCCCTCCTGAACCTTATTCAATCCTTTCACATATTTAAAGGTCTCAATCATGTCCCCTCTCTCCCTTTCCTCTAGGCTGTACAAATTAAGTTCTTTCAGTCTCTCCTACCAGTGGCGGCATCACTTGCACCCCTTCTCGGCTGTGGCCATGCATAACTTAATGGATGTGCATGGAGATCATGCACACAGCTAGGATTTCATTCAGCTGCATATTAAATGCCTGGCTATAGAAGCTGATTGGACGTGTTTCACAAAGCGGGGCATCCCAAACTGGGGTGCCCCAGGGGGAAGGACCAAGAGCCGGGATAGTGAAAACCATGGGTCTAGGGCTACTTTAAGGCATACGAAGACTTAATATACACCAAAGCAACACAATAGCAAGATAAACTATGGAAATCATTCCAAAAAATTATAACAATAATATACAATAATTACACTGAATAAGTGGTAAAAATTAGAAATAATATATCTCCCTTTTGCATCTAATACGTGTTTTGCAAAACAGCTCCACCCTTCACAATTACGATGGATAGGCTTTCTAAGTGAGTGGAGTCATTATCCCCTCTTTAATGGGCTATATCTGCTGTAGTTGAAGATGATTTGCTAGTTCTCAATTCACAAAGCCTCTGGGCTCCAACAGCTTTGGTTCAATGGATGGTTTGTTTACTAAGAGGATAACTGGTAGGATATTTACTAAAGAGAGAACTTTAAATGAGATTCTTCTCCAATATCAAACACATATTTATGCTCAGAGTAAGCTTCTTTTTTTACCTGTTCTGCACCTGAATAGATTTGTGAGGCCCAACTCCAGTCAAAAAGTGTGTTTTAGTTTTGGATTAAAGGGCCAGTCCAGCCAGACTGCTCGTTTTGAAAGTACCCCCCACCCTGTCAACCTTCCCTAGTGCTAAAGCAGGGCGGAGGGTTAAATGAAAAACACTTACCTTGCCTGTAATCCAGCTGTGCCAGGCGCCACCATCTTTAAACAGCATGCTGGATTACAGACAAGGTAAGTGTTTGTTTTTTGCTTAACCCCCTGCTCTGCTTTAGAGCTAGGGAAGAGTGTCAGGGTGGGGGGTGATTTTAAAATAAGCAGACTGGCTGGAGTGACGTGAAGAAGGGTTATACTGAGAAGAATTGAAGAAGGGTTATACTGACCATAAAAGTGGACCTCCAGTCAAAAAGTCCAGATTTACTGGTCACCGCTTTTGGCGTTTCAGTTTGTGTTGCCCATCTCCAGTCCTAAACCTTGTGCAGTCCATTGTTGGTGATGGCTGCCAGTGACAACAGCAACCAATAGGGTTTGCCAGGCAGGTGTTAATGGTGGATGCTCGTGGGGCATAGGGGCATCAACATGGACATCCTTTCAGCCAGTTTTCCACTTTCCAGCAGCCTTTAGGTGGTGGGCAACACGATTCAGGATGCCTGAAAGTTGGGGACCTTGTTGGATTTAGACTGAAGGCCTGAATAAATCTTTATTTTAGTGACTCCCCCATTGTCGACATTTAGTAGAACCGTCCCTCTATGACAGAGATCCAAGCTTCTTCACTGGCGCAGGAACACCATGTTTTGTGTTGCTCCCCTCTGTTCTACTCCTACCCATGAGTTTTAAAAAAGGGAATTCCTGCTTTTGATGACCAAACAAGATGTGTTGTGCCACATGATCAAAAACTGGAATAACATGAGTTTGAGAGCTCTTGAGAGCAAATTGTTAAAGAAACTAAACTCCTGAACAACTAAATAAATAATCATTGTCCCATTTTAATATGCAGAGGCGGGACAGCATGACCCGGGCTCCGCTGCTGTGCATCGCTTTTAAAAAAACAACTTCCCTGATACTCACCTCTTCCGGATCACACTCTCACGTGACGTGAGCAGCCTATCAGTGCAGCCTTTTTTTTTTTCAGCATCATGATGCGCAGCTGAGAAGCCCGGGCTGCCCTGCTGCTGCATATTAAAGGGGGACTGTTTTAACCAAGTTTAGAGACAGATTATAGGCTGGCCTGCAAGCTAACAGGGTTGAGTGCTGTGGCTCCTTTAAAACTTTTGTATACTAATTGCCCTGCTAACGTGCACCTCCCAGGTTAGTTATAAAATGGTCTGAGCGGCTGCCACCCCCCTTTGTTTGAATTTGTGCAAGCACATGGTGTGTGGGGTCTAGGCTGTATTGCAAGGTCTTTGACCCTTCCACCCCATGGCTTGCACTTGAGAGGTTTAGGGCAACCTCAGGTAAGCCTGCAAGCTAACAGGGTTGAGTGCTGTGGCTCCTTTAATACTTTTGTATTAAAGGGGGACTACAATCATTTCTGACCATAGTTTATCTTTTAGTTTTCCCTATCTTATTCTGCTACTGACCTACTGCAACCAGTTAACTAAAGCTTTGAAATGACATTAATTGCCTTCCATAGTGAATGGTGTGTAAGAAGGATGTTATTAACAAAAGGATCAGATCATGCTGCTATAATCCTTGTACCTCCATTGTTAAGCTTGAAGAGGTGCATTGTGACCTGCCGTTTGGTTTATATGACTAATGTTTTCTTTTACAAATTGTATAAACTACAGAACACTTGTTCTTAGTGACAAATCCATAGTGCCTGAATTCACAGCTTTATGTAAACAGGCACCACTTTGGGTATTCTGCTACATGTATGTAGTGAGCCCAGTATATTACACCCTTTATGAGCAGAAGGGCCTCAGTATGAGTCCAGTGTCATTAAAGGCGTGACAGCACCCAGCCTATGCTGAAGGGTATAAGGGCTGGTACAACTGCAATGATTAAACCGGACCAACATTTAGAAAAAAATAAACTCTCTTGTCCCATGTGAATGCATGATACTGAATCATGTCAGCACTTACATATGCTCCTACACCCACTCAAAGCTAAAACACCACTGAATCGATTTTCTCCTGGTAGTGGCCACTTTGGAGCTTGCTTTGTTCCTTGATGCTGCCTGAATTAAACTGACAAATCCCCACAATGCACAGGAAACTTTCTCTTTGCAGGTGGCCTGCAGCTCTGTGAGACGCCATTCTGTTTTTAAAATTGACTACAGCAGGCATTAGAGAAATGTAAATGATTTTTTATGTGCAGCAATCTTGATAGCTCTGGGGAGGGGTTCATATAAGCACTAGTTCCTGAAAGGGTGTTGGTCTGTTTTAAGGATGTCTACTTGGCCTTCTGAGTTATCAGCCTCTATGTCTGGTGGTCGCTCCCTGGGGGTTGGGCATGCTTTTAAAAAAAAAAAAGAAACAATAAAAATAAATAATGTTCAGCTGTTCACATTGTGTTCAGGCGTAAAAATGTTGTATATTTTCAGACCTTCAACCAATGCAGGGGTGGGCAATTATTTTTTCCATGGGGCCACATGAGAAACTAAAATTATTGTGGAGGGCCGGGCCAAAAGGCTGAACTCAATTTTGCATAATATTAATTGTATTGTATTGTATTAATTGCATTTCCGGCCCCTCCACCCAGGCAAGATGGCGCCGGAGCCTACCTCCTTCTCCTCCCCTGGTTGGGCTCTTCTTCACTGTCGGGAGTCCGCCCGTCCCTCTTCACAGCGGGTCGGCACCTCCCGCACTGTACACAGGTGATCACTGGCGAGTTCTCCCTTCCTCACCGGGCTGTCGCTGCTGCTTAAGTGATCGGCCTGTGTACAGTGCGGGAGGTGGGAGGCGCCGAACCGCTGCTAAGAGGGATGGGTGGGCGCCTCGCAGGCAGCACGAGTGGAGGGACGCTGAATCACAAGCGGAGGGACTCCACTGGCCGGCTCAGCCCGAGCTGGTCAGAGCCAATCAAAGGGCTGTATACAGCTCGCGGGCCGTACAATGTCCAGGTCTGAACCAATGGCTTCTGAACCAGATAGATACTTGTTCAGCTCATCTCCACTAATACATTATACAAGTGTTTTGTTTCTGAATTCTATTCTAACATTTCAAGATGTATCTATTTTATGTTGCATACAACCTTTGTCTTAGGACTCATCTAAAGATGGACCTGTCATTATATGATGACGTAAAACCAACAGAACAAATATAATTCTAGATGAAATGTATCATAGCAATCAATACAAGACTTAGGTCTATTATTTTCAACAATACAATGGAGAATGTATCGCTAACATGGTATAGACAAACTATTATCTATATATGAGAACTTGGCTATAATTCTAAAAATGTCTATCCAATGAACTGCTGGTTTGTGCAATCTTGTTCATTGCAAAATGACTAAAACTCTGTTGCTTTTCATTTTAACCCTTGCGGTGACTTATTCTCAAGCTTGAGATTGGTAAAGGGAACACAAGCAATAGCAGACTTGCCTATAAAATGACATAACAATATGAGACAAAAAAAATCAGACAATTTGTAAGATGGGCATAGAACCATCTGCAGTGAGGATAACAGATCACCACTAAAGATTGGGGAAACACATGAAGTTTGGTAAAAATAAAAGAGACAATGCGAGAAAAATTACAGAGATAACAAAAAATAACAGAGGATTTGGAAAGGAGGGCATCGGAATAATGAGAGAGATCAGCCTGAAAAGCTCAGCTTGTTGGCCGTAATATCACATTTTACACAACATGAGTTCTGTTAACAAGCAAAAGAACCTTTTATGTCTGTGCTACAATTCACTGTGACAGCACTTACAGCCTCTGCTTGCATGTTACGCATGGAGCTACAAGGCTGCCTTCTCACTAGAACACAAGGTAGGATGTACAGAAGATAGAGGACACAGCTTACTTCAAAGAAAGTTAAAGTGGATATTTTATTATATTCATATGATAAACAAGGCTCAGTGCAAGATGTAAACAGCTTTAAAAGGAACGGCAAACTGTTCTTTACGCTGTGCTTTTGTTGCCCTGAGCAGTTATCTGGGTACTTTGATTTTCTTTTCTTTTTACTATTTGCTATTGGTTGGCACCACAATTTGCAAAGATTCTAAGCATTGCATCCATAATGTGCAGCTAGAATGATGTAACGATTGGCAATGTTCCATTCTTGAAAGTAGTTATGTTGTTATTCACTAATGAGGAAATGAAGGGGAGAAAAACGTTTTTTCTTGTTTGTCTATTGGCAGCTACTTTAGTTCTTAGCTTGTTGGCTAGCGAGCGGGAAATATCTGCTCTCCTGCAGTATCTTGTCCTTGGGAAAGGGGTTGGGGTGGTGGGGGGTATTTTTGGGTCTGACCATTTCTCTGAAATACAGCTTACTATACAGTATGCCAGCCACTGCCATAAGGGCAGTTGAGAAACACTCCAAGAATATGGTGAACATAAAACACAGACAGACATTACAGAGTCTAGAAACACATTTTTTTTGGAAAATCGCCCACTCTGGGGTACAGTTATACAAGCATTTAATGGCCTGTTGCCAAAACATTTTTCTCTAAGGGAGTATCTGTCCCAGAACTGATGGTAAAGGTAATTTCATTCCATATTTCACTCTTTCAAATAGCTGCTGCCATCTGTTTGTCTCATTCAGAGGGCCCCTCAATTTTATTCATGAGGAGACCTATAGTACAGTCAAAAGTATGTAAACACCTTTGCATTCCATAGTTTTCAGTTTTTTTTCTCCTACATTGTACATTTACTGCTTGCTGAAAGGTGGCTGGGGTCTTAAGCTAAATGTAAAAAAAACACACTGACACAATATAAAAATCTTTTATTTTTCCCTTTCCCCCCCATACTTACCTCTAATCCATCGCAGATCCTTGTGTCCCATGCCGCCTGTGAGGGGATGTCAGCTCACTCACGAAATAAAAGCCCATTCCTGCGGCAGGGAGCCCAGCCGGGACTTTTAAAATTTTGCGGAGAGAGGCTTGGGACAACCCTGGAGGATGGGGATATCGCCTGGCCCTGGAATGGGGAGGTAAGCTTATTTTTTCATTTTTTGTGCCAGTTTGTGAAGAAGTCAGTTTGAATTAAACAGAATTTCTTGAATTTTGGCAAATGTAAATTTGGGGAATCACCTGTAACGAACTCCTGGTGTCATCCTGGCGGGAATTTGGTTACAGGTGGCCTGACTATATTCTGTTACATTGTAACAAGGTGTCTGGGGTCCAGTTGCCATTACATTTGACCGTCTACCAGCTTGGAGTAAATCCCACCTGGGGTTTCACACAGCGGGGCTTACCGATTTCGGGTGGGGGCAGGATAGAAGTCTTTTAGACTCCAGGCTGGTTGCTGGGGGGAGGGGTAGATGCATTAAAGAGGAGCATCGACCTAAAATAAAAAGGGTCCGATCCCCCCTCCCCCATCAGCCCCCACTTAGCTTTTGGATGCTGCCACTGCCTGCTGCGGTGACATCCGTCTGCTTCAGGACCCGATCCTCACCCCGCTGCCCACTTAGCCATTGCTAAATGTCCTACGGTGATCTTGCTGCTCCACAAAGTCTTGCCACAAAGTCTTGGCGGATTCAAGGCAGCTCCATTGCATCCCATTCATGGGCACTGCGCAGGCATGGATTGGGGACCACATGCAGTGCCTGATTGGATGCAAGATGGCACCGCCCGTTGGGAGGTCGCCGGAAGCCGAGACACCCAGAAGATGGATCCCTAGCAAGGTGAGTAAAAATTGCCCAAATGTGAAACCAGAGGGTGAGGAGATGAAACAGTCTGCTGAGGTTTTGGGGAGGTTTTAACCTCTCCCGATGTTCCTCTCTTCAATAATCTACATTGTTGAAAAGCCATGGAATGCAAGGATTTGTCTGGTAATGTACAAGTGGTACTGTACACTTTCTTACCTGAATGTCCTCAAATGAAGGTATATAGGTTGCTCTTTTGTAGGTGTCAGTCACATTGCGCAAAATCTCAACACAAAAAAGAAGGTCTCCACTGTAGTAGTTCTTGGTTGATACAAGCTCCAGCATACTTCGAACTACTTGTGACATTCCTTGGCCTGCCAACAAACGCTGACCTTTTGCTAAATGTTCCCGGAGCTGTTAAGTGATACACATTACTGGTTAGTTTCATACAGACTTACACATAGTGTCAAATTTCTTTTAATGATAGTGATTATATATGTTTTTTTAAATACTGCTTTCCTGATGACTGAAAGAGAATAAGAGAAGGTGGCTACAAACAGAATAATACAAATAGGAAAACAATATTTTTGCATTATTAATCATTCAAAGATACTGCACTGCACTCTTTTTAAAGTGGACCAAAACCCAGCTCGATTGGCCCAGGAATCTATAGGATTCCCTCCCCCTGCGGCATGCAAAATCGGGATGGACCACTGTGTGAAACCCCCCAGGTTCCCACATTCACTTACCTTGCTTCCCGGTCCAAAAGCGCATGCGTGGGCTGCGGGCGCATCCCTGCTATCCCTCTCGCAGGGTGCGTTTCCCCACCAGCCATTTGTGAATTGCCGGTGCGGGCCCGCTCCCTGTTAGAGGGAAGTGGGGGATGTGGCAGCCAGCACATTTGGAGCCGCTGACCTTAGAAGACGTCTCAGATGGCGTGATGTCAGCTGCTCTTAGCGCGCTGATTGGACGAGCGGCCGCACATGGACTGTAGGACCGGGAAGAGGTGAGTTTCTTTGGGCGACCTGGGAGTTTCACACAGTGGAGCACCCCCAATCAGGGTCCCCCTGGGAAAAGGACCAAAGCCCATAATAGTCACAATCCTGGGTTTTGGTCCACTTTAACACTGTACACATACACATTCAAAATTTCTACTTGCAAGTAATGAAAAGATAGAAATACAAGTTTAAGAATAAAATAAAGGTACTTTTGTATCACATGCACTGCCTTTTACCCTTTGGGTTTATTCTCTAATGACAAAAACCTGCTGTCTCCATTATTCGTATACCCATGATTGATTATTAATGTGATTCATATTTCATTTTGGATAATTCTTAATAGCATTTTATTATTTATGAACTGCTTGATATAAGCCATAAATCTTTAGAGCTGAAATTCAGTCTAAGTAAAACAAAAAAAGACAAGAGATCTCTGTATGAAAGTAATTAAGCGGACCAAAACCCATGCAGGCACGGGTGTTGGCACCATGGCAATAAGACAGTCTTGGTGTGGCACCCAGAATAACCAACAAAAACTCCTGATATTCTTACCTTTGCCACGATCTTCGCTGGGAATACATCACCGTGATTGGCAGCCCGGTGCTCACATAGATAGTGGGTGTGTCCATTGTACTGGCCACCATAAAAGCCCCGCCCACATGAGCATCGGTGGTCAATGATGGCGCAGTTTTCCCCGTGAGGATCATAGCTAAGGTATTAATATCTGGTGTTTTGGGCGGTTATGTGTGCCTCCAGCATTTTGGATGCCCCCCCAACCTTGTTGCGGCGGTGCCAACAACCCCGCCCCAGCGTAGGTCCACTTTAAGTTTAAAGTACATCTTTACCACCATAAACACCCAGTGCCTGTAAAGTAGCCAAATATCTGTCTTTGTGTTGTGGCTTAGACGGCTTAGTTAAGTATTTGGCATAATTAGACAAGAAGCCAACATCTAAACATCAAAAGAGAAAAACAAATGAAAAAATGTAAAATAAATCAAGAATAATAGAAAAATGATAAAACTCGTAAGAAGCAGGTCTTTATGGTAAAAATAGTGGTGGCACGTTGAGGCAGTAGTTTACTACTAGCGGGGATTGAATTGCTAGCTCCTCAACAATATAAAGTCATTGACAGCTTTTGAAGATTGGATTTCCCACATGGACTGTAACGTGAATACTCCAATACAGAGTTTGTAGCTTGCTTGAACCATGCATGTGGCGCCACCCCAGTTGACAACTCTATAACCTAGCAGACATTCAACAAGTAACATGGTGGCATCATGGCTGGCCTTTGGTGTGTGCTATGACTGCTATCGCCAGGGCGACATGGTCAGGAGCACCATGCAATTGCGCCCCCCCCCCCCCCATCGATGGCATAACCTGCCCACGCACAAGCTCAATTGACCCGCTTTGTTTACTGGTTTGCCTTTCACTCTACTGTCTGACAACACAGTGTACCGGTTCTTCTGGGGGGGGAGGGCAGTTGGAGCTGCTGGCGGTGCAGGATTGGTTGGAGCAGAAGGAGGGGTGACCATGCTTACCTTTTATCTGTCCTTGAATATGTACCAAACCTTATGATTCCAGTGTGGGCAGTGTGGGATGCCCCACTGAAATCATCAGCATAACCACCTTGAAAGCAAACCCATGGCACATGTGTAGGCTTTCATACAATCAGCACTCTATGTTCTATATATGGCCAGTACATGTACCATGGGAAAGCTATAGGTAAGTATACTAGCTATACCCGGGTGGTTTGTGGGAAATCCAAATGTAGTCTTTTTTCACTTCATAGCCTCTGCCTGGTATCAGGAGAAGCGCAGACATGTGTTGGGGGGGGTGCCATCCTGTAGTCCTGCACAGGGCACCTTCCATCCCAAGGCCAGCCCTGGGTGGCACCACACTTTACATTGATATGGTCTAGCAGGTCCTCAACAAACTCACATAAAACTGTGACCTAGGAAGAAATGGCCAAATCAATGAAGAGGGGAGATAAAACCTTTTTCCGATACATTGGTGACAGAAAGAAGAAAAGCAATGCAGTCTCAAAAATTAGAAATAGGGAAAATTATATTGATGGAGATAAGGCTGTGGCTGACCATCTGAATAGCTACTTTTGTTCGGTATTTTCAGATAGTAGCAGGCATGGCCATAGCACAGCATCCAGCTGGGAGGGCACAGCTCCAGAGTTTCTGGAGGCTGATGTCTTAGCCGAGCTGGCACATCTAAAGGTAAGTAAGGCGATGGGTCCAGATGGAATCCACCAATCTAAGGGAACTTAGATTTGGGATTGCAGCCCTTCTGACTGATTTACTTAACCATTCCCTTTCAACTGAGGTTCCAGATGATTGGATAATAGCCAATGTCGTACCAATCCATAAAAAGGGGAGTAGAGAAGAAGCCAGTAATTACAGGCCAGTTAGTGGCCTGTCTATAGTGGTCAAATTAATGGAAACACTCTTAAAAAAACAGGTAATTTCCCATCTAAAAAGTAATGACCTGTTGGACCCAAAACAGCACGGCTTTACTGAGGGCAAATCATGTCAGACCAATCTTATTGATTTCGTTGACAATGTCACTAAAGTGTTAGATGAAGGTGGTGCTGTGGATATTGCCCATCTGGATTTTAGCAAAGCCTTTGACACTGTACCACATGAAGAGCTCATAGATAAGTTGTTGAAGGTAGGACTCAATCCCTGGATAGTTCAGTGGATTTCCAGGATCGTTATCAGAGAGTTGTTGTGCGGCGTGCAATCTGAACAAAGGCGAGTTACAAGTGGTGTGCCGCAAGGCTCTGTCCTGGGCCCCATTCTTTTTAATATATTTGTAAGTGACATAGGAGAAGGCTTGGTAGGAAAAGTTTGCCTGTTTGCTGATGATACAAAAGTTAGTAATAGGTAGATATTCCTGGAGGTGTCCGCAATATGGGAAATTATTTAGCTTTACTGGATAGATGGTCAAAACTGTGGCAACTAGAGTTCAATCTCTAAATAAAAAATCATGCATTTGGGTAGAAGGAACCCCCTACCATATGGGAAGTAACTCTGAGAAGAGAGATTTAGAGGTACTGATTACTGAAAGCTGCAAGATGAGTGGACAGTGTAGCCAGGCAGTGGGAAAAGCAAGCAGGATGCTCGGCTGCATAGATCGAAGCATCACCAGTAGGAAGAGGGAGGTTGTGATGCCGCTGTATAGAGCCCTGGTAAGGCCACAGCAGGAATACTGTGTGCAGTTCTGAAGACCTTACCTGCAAAAGACATTATTCAAATAGAACGTGTCCAAAGGCGGGCAACAAAAATGGTAGAAGGACTTAAACTTAAAACTTATCAGGAGAGACTTAAAGAATTACATTTGTACAGTCTGGAGGAAAGAAGGGAGAGGGGGGACATGATTGAGACCTTTAAATATGTGAAAGGATTCACTAAGGTTCAGGAGGGAAGTGTTTTTAAAAAGAAATGATAGAACAAGGGGGCACAACCTGAAGCTAGTCGGGGGAAGATCAGGAGCAATGTTAGAAAATATTATTTTACAGAAAGAGTAGTAGATGCTTGGAACAAGCTTCCAGCAGAGGTAGTTGAAAAAATCAACAGTCACTGAATTTAAACATGCCTGGGATAAGCACACATCTATCCTAAGATAAAGAGTACATACAGTTACATAAGGGCAGACTAGATGGACCGTATGGTCTCCTTCTGCCATCAACCTTCAATGTTTCTATGTTTCTAACAGACACTAAGCAATGGCCATGCAGGTAGCACCAGGTGTCACAATTCTGTGACCTAACAGACACAGTGCAGTGCCGGAGTGCATAGAGAACCACACTTTACAATGCTATAACCTAGCATTTCTGTGGCCTACCGTAGCAGATATTAAACAATGACCATGCAGGTTTGTACCACACTCCAGCTGGCACTGGGTAATTACCATTTAAATGGTGCCATATTCCACAGCAGACACCCAGCTATTACCAGGAATAGGACACCACACTTTATAATGTTATGACCTAGCAGACACTGAGTAATGGCCATGTACCAGACTCCAGAAGACCCACAGCGATATGCCATAGTTTTGTTTATCTGCATAAACGTAACAAATACCATGCGGGTGGCACCACACCCTATAATGTTGTGACCTAGCATACACTTAGCAAATACAATGTGGTTGCCACCACATGCTATAAAGTTGTGACCTAGCATACACTCTGTAAATGCAATGCAGGTGGCACCACACCAGGCCAATGTTGTGGCCTAGCATACACTGTAGAAATATTATGCATGCAGGGGGTACCACATGCTATAATTTTGTCGCCTAGCATACACTTAGCAAATACCATACAGGGGGCATCACAGACTATAAGGTTGTTGGCTAGCATACACTTAGCAAATGCCATAGAGGGGGCATCACACACTATAATTTTGTGGCATAGCATACACTTAGCAAATTCCATAGAGGAGGCATCACACACTATAATGTTGTGGGCTAGCATACACTTAGCAAATACCATACAGGGGGCATCACACACTATAATGTTGTTGGCTAGCATACACTTAGCAAATGCCATACAGGGGGCATCACACACTATAATGTTGTGGGCTAGCATACACTTAGCAAATGCCATACAGGGGGCATCACACACTATAATGTTGTTGGCTAGCATACACTTAGCAAATGCCATACAGGGGGCATCACACACTATAATGTTGTGGGCTAGCATACACTTAGCAAATGCCATACAGGGGGCATCACACACTATAATGTTGTGGGCTAGCATACACTTAGAAAATACCATAGAGTGTGCATCACACACTATAATGTTGGGGCATAGCATACACTTAGCAAATACCATACAGGGGGCATCACACACTATAATGTTGTGGGCTAGCATACACTTAGCAAATACCATACAGGGAACATCACACACTATAATGTTGTGGCATAGCATACACTTAGCAAATGCGATACAGGGGACATCACACACTATAATGGTGTGGGCTAGCATACACTTAGCAAATACCATACAGGGGGCATCACAGACTATAATGTTGTGGCATAGCATACACTTAGCAAATGCCATAGAGGGGGCATCACACACTATAATGTTGTGGCCTAGCATACACTTAGCAAATACCATACAGGGGGCATCACACACTATAATGTTGTGGGCTAGCATACACTTAGCAAATACCATACAGTGGGCATCACAGACTATAATGTTGTGGCATAGCATACACTTAGCAAATGCCACAGAGGGGGCATCACACACTATAATGTTGTGGCCTAGCATACACTTAGCAAATACCATACAGGGGGCATCACAGACTATAATTTTGTGGCCTAGCATACACTTAGCAAATACCATACAGGGGGCATCACACACTATAATGTTGTGGCCTAGCATACACTTAGCAAATACCATACAGTGGGGCATCACACACTATAATGTTGTGGCCTAGCATACACTTAGCAAATGCCATACAGGGGGCATCACACACTATAATGTTGTGGCCTAGCATACACTTAGCAAATACCATACAGTGGGCATCACACACTATAATGTTGTGGCCTAGCATACACTTAGCAAATACCATACAGTGGGCATCACACACTATAATGTTGTGGCCTAGCATACACTTAGCAAATACCATACAGGGGGCATCACAGACTATAATGTTGTGGCATAGCATACACTTAGCAAATGCCATACAGGGGACATCACACACTATAATGTTGTGGGCTAGCATACACTTAGAAAATGCCATAGAGTGTGCATCACACACTATAATGTTGTGGCCTAGCATACACTTAGCAAATACCATACAGGGGGCATCACAGACAATAATGTTGTTGCATAGCATACACTTAGCAAATATCATACAGGGGGCATCACACACTATAATGTTGTGGCCTAGCATACACTTAGCAAATACCATACAGGGGGCATCACATACTATAATGTTGTGGGCTAGCATACACTTAGCAAATGCCATAGAGGGGGCATTACACACTATAATGTTGTGGCCTAGCATACACTTAGCAAATGCCATAGAGGGGGCATCACACACTATAATGTTGTTGGCTAGCATACACTTAGCAAATACCATACAGGGGGCATCACACACTATAATGCTGTGGCCTAGCATACACTTAGCAAATACCATACAGGGGGCATCACACACTATAATGTTGTGGGCTAGCATACACTTAGCAAATGCCATAGAGGGGGCATCACACACTATAATGTTGTGGCCTAGCATACACTTAGCAAATACCATACAGGGGGCATCACAGACTATAATGTTGTGGCCTAGCATACACTTAGCAAATACCATACAGGGGGCATCACACACTATAATGTTGTGGCCTAGCATACACTTAGCAAATACCATACAGGGGGCATCACAGACTATAATGTTGTGGCCTAGCATACACTTAGCAAATACCATACAGGGGGCATCACACACTATAATGTTGTGGCCTAGCATACACTTAGCAAATGCCATAGAGGGGGCATCACACACTATAATGTTGTGGCCTAGCATACACTTAGCAAATACCATACAGGGGGCATCACACACTATAATGTTGTGGGCTAGCATACACTTAGCAAATGCCATAGAGGGGACATCACACACTATAATGTTGTGGCCTAGCATACACTTAGCAAATACCATACAGGGGGCATCACACACTATAATGTTGTGGCCTAGCATACACTTAGCAAATACCATACAGGGGGCATCACACACTATAATGTTGTGGCATAGCATACACTTAGCAAATGCCATACAGGGGGCATCACACACTATAATGTTGTGGCCTAGCATACACTTAGCAAATGCCATAGAGGGGGCATCACACACTATAATGTTGTGGCCTAGCATACACTTAGCAAATACCATACAGGGGGCATCACACACTATAATGTTGGGGCATAGCATACACTTAGCAAATACCATACAGTGGGCATCACAGACTATAATGTTGTGGCATAGCATACACTTAGCAAATACCATACAGGGGGCATCACAGACTATAATGTTGTGGCATAGCATACACTTAGCAAATGCCATAGAGGGGGCATCACACACTATAATGTTGTGGCCTAGCATACACTTAGCAAATACCATACAGGGGGCATCACACACTATAATGTTGTGGGCTAGCATACACTTAGCAAATACCATACAGGGGGCATCACACACTATAATGTTGTGGCCTAGCATACACTTAGCAAATGCCATACAGGGGGCATCACACACTATAATGTTGTGTCCTAGCATGCACTTAGCAAATACCATACAGGGGGCATCACACACTATAATGTTGTGGCCTAGCATACACTTATACCATGCAGGTGTAACCACATGTTATAGTTTTGTGGCCTTGCATACACTTAGCAAATACCACACAGGGGGCATCACACGCTAAAATGTTGTGGCCTAGCAGACAATCCATAAATACCATGCAGTTGGTACCACCTGCTATATTGTTGTGGCAAATATTCAGGGCCACGGAATTCAGACACATAGCACCTGTTGGATTCCCAATGTTTTATTTCTTATTTTCTATGTGACTGGCTGTCCTTGTCTCAATGGTTCAGCACTGTGTTGGTGTAGCACCAATGGATCACTCAACAACCCAATAGCTCAGGTTTAAATTTGATAATATGGATATAAATAATAGAATTAGATATAGATATAAATAATAGGTTTTGTGGGGCATAGTAATAGTCTATTTTGCGGTAAAATAAAATATTCTACCCTCTACAATTTTAAAAGAAATTCTAATGTCAGTGTATAATGATAGTTTTAGTCCTTATTTCAATTTTTATGATTTTTGGAGGTTTTAGAAATGATGGCCATCATGCCAGAGGAGGTTGAGCCCTGCCTTCTAGTGATTACTTGGAGTTTTTCAATGCAACATGCTCTATTCCCATATTTTTGCCTGTTCTCTTTCAGAACAAAATAATTACACTGTATAACATCGATTGTAAAAATATAAACCATCTCAAGCACAGTGTGAACCAAACTGCTTTGGAAAATATACGTATCCGGTCTACTCTGCTTCTGATGAGTTTAGACTGCATCACCCTGCTTTGAAAAATCAACACTCGTCTAAATCATAATGTTTTTAGGCTCAGTTGTTGAGACATTATCAATATCATTGTGTTCTTGAAAGAAAAGACTAGAAAAGGGCTTTGATCATTTAAGTGCCTGAACAACTCTCATCAGATATTTCCTAACTCACAGGTGACTGTCAGGCCGAGGGACACCCGCCTTCAGAGTAAGCCCACAACCCCCAATCTCCGCTGCTAGCTTCACCTTTAGACAAGCCCCCGTTTGCCGGGACGCTTTATACGCCTCGCCGGACACGGTTGCCCTCAGGACTTAATAGCACAAAGGATGTGAGCTTACAGGGGTTGAAGGCAGATGAACCAGAGGCCAGACTGGGCAATGTCGGGTAAGTACTGGAAACAGTTCGGGTGCTTCGGAAACAGGTAATACTGGAAGCAATTCGGGTGCTCAGGAGAATTCAAGCGTAGTCAGACGTCAAGCCAGGGGTCACAACGGGAGGTCAGAGAGCTGCGCAGTACAAAGGGATGAGACGAAGACGTGGTCGAGATTCAAGCAGATGGTCAATAACGGTTTAAACAGGCAATCACAGGAAGAATAACAAGCCAGCTAAACGCTATCACAGGCAATGACACACTGAAGAGGTAATCCCTTTATAGGACTGAACCCAGCTGGATTGGACAGGGAGGCAGTGACTGTGATTGGTGCACTTTGGATCTGTGTGCTGACTGGTGCACTTTGGATCTGTGCACTGTGCACTTTGGATCTGTGGCTGATTGCCCCAGCTGAACTCCAAAGGCATACTGCCCAGAACTGCACCTCCTAGGTTTAGCTCTTTTAAACAGCCTTCAGTGGCCACTCTGTGTATAGCACCACCTGAGGACATATGCTGACTGTACTCGCGCACAAGCACGAGTAGAATGACAGTGGACGAGGGAGGAGGGCGCGCTCAGCGACACGCGCGCCGCTGGAGCTGGCATCTGAGGCAGAAGCGGCTGCTGGGCAGGAGAAACCCTGGCCAGATGCCTAGGGACACCACGGGCACGGACTGAAGGCAAGTCATTCATGACAGTGACACTTTCTTTTTTTTCTGTCAATCAGGGACTATAGCTTACATATAAGTCTATATGGTATATATGCCAACTGTGCTTTAATTCTTGTGCACTAGGAAACATCTCCTGTGAGCAGGGAAATATCACATGTAGGCTATGAAGTATAGCCACGCTTGGACAGTGTCATGGGTGTTGATATTAATTGATAGCTACATAGAATCTTACATTAACACCTATCCCATGGCAGCTTAATAATACCTCATAGCTCCAACTATGTTGATGATTTATTTCAATGGAAGTACACGTTAGTCTACCCTTAATGTAGGTTAAAGATCTCATTAGTTGTTTTTGGCATTCAAAACTGACTAAATTAAACTCCTGAAATGTATTAGTTACCCAGCAAACACAAGCAAGTTCTTGTGAAAAGCTGTCCATCTTTCAAGACACAACTCACACAACATATCTAGCCATGAAAAAAGGTAAGGACGCACACATTTGTATCTCCTGGGATATAAAGCGCACTGAAAGTCAGAAAATAAAAAGAAATCCTCACCTTCCCGGGATAGGTTGGGGGCTTCTTGTAGTACAAAGCAGACTGCTGCCAGCTGTGTTGCTTCTCCTCCTCGCAGCCTCCATATGTAGTGCAATCTGTGCTACATAAACCAATAGTAGCCTTCCCCAGTCCTAAGCTGGCAAATCCTGTGCTGCTGCCTGTGCATTGGCGCAGAATTTGAATCAAACATCTGGGTGGATTGTGGAGGACAAACATCTCCCGGGTGCAGCAAGATGGTGTGGACGCAGCACATTTCGTGGAGCCAGGGGACAGGAAAGTAAGGACATTTCTTCTATATTTTACATGGTTTTACATGTTTTAGGATTTTTTTCCCATGCATTTTAGGGCTGCCTTTAAGTGGCCATAAAGACTGAAGCCAACACCCTCAACCTGCACTCAGCCAGATGGAGACTCTGACCTGGTCCCGGCTTTCATCCATTTCCACACTGGTCTTCTGGAGAAAAAGAAATTGGCTGCTGCTGCAGTGAATAAATGGTAAGACTGCTTTGATAGTCCTCACTAGGTACCTGTACCCAGCCCCACTCCCTCTCCACCTCCAGTGAAATAGCCTCAGCGTTATGACTGTGTGGGCAGGCATACCCACCCCTGCCATATTATCTGCCCCTACAGAAGATTCAGGACCATTGGATTAAGAGTGTCAATCCTATAGTCTCAGTTTTGTGCATAACCAGGAAGTACATAGTGGGGATGTCACAGGCTGGTCATGGGCTGGAAAAATCCTTGGGTGATTTTTGCCCCCAGTCCACCACTGACTTTCACTTATGTTATCTAGCTTTGGCTGCTCATTAAAGCACCACGTCCACCATAGGAAGGTGCTAACAGGCAGGATATTTGTTTTGTTTTAGTGTCCAGCTAATGAAAGGTACATAAATGGAGTCCACTTTTGATGGCATTTTTGAAAGCGTATCTGCACTCTGTTACTATTGGCAATGGTATGCCAAGTCAGGACACCAAGATCTACAAGAAGAGATGAATGAGCTTTGCACACAAAGAACACTAGTGCAATGGATGCTGCTGATGTGGAGGGGGGGGGGGGGGGTCATGCAACCTTACACAGGGCTCACATCGCTCTTTTTGTAAATCTTGGTGTACAGATTTGCTATTGGTGCCAATACCAACAGATTGCGTGTGGTGAAAAATGCTTCCATAAAGCACAAATTTGCTAACATAAGAAAAAAATAAAAAATCTACTAGGTCAGCTCAGTACCCTAAGGACATCATTTTGCCAAACTATACGATTTAGAAAATCCTATAGAAAGTGTACTTTCCCTTTAAAGTACCTCCTAACCCACCCCAGGACCTAGCAGGATTTTGGACTTTTAAAACCTAAAGAGTAAAGAAATAAACAGTCCAGAGCATGCCTTTTGTTTGTCACTGTTTCCTAGACACTAGAACGATGGCTCAGTTTGTTCTGCTAATTGCAACGAGACAAGCTTCATTCTATCCATAATCTTTTAACTAAACAGACACCATTTATTCTTCTCAAAATAATTCTGCCTAAGATAAATGAGCATATCATCAATGTCATTGCTTGGAATCTTATAGGGAAAATAAAGCAAACACAATAATATAACGATCCATAAAAACAGCATTAGCGTTGTCTTTGCATGGTGCACAACCATCATCTCTAAAACAGATCCTGACAGACGGCCATCATAGCTGCCTAACCTAGCTTTTAAACTGAAAATGGTGAACCTTAACTGGTGCCTATAATGCTGCCAAAAAGACTATAAATTTGACACATACTGCACTCACAAGGAAGCAACAAATTGTAATCATATGCAGATGATCTCATTATCAACTCTGGCAGCTAAGTAAAGAATATGGATGTACATTTCCCATATAGCTGCAGGAAATTAATGATGCATTTATCAGTAATGTAGTGAAGAGCAGCTCTATTTTCAGGGGAGAGCGACCTTTTGTAAGTTTGGTACAAGTCTTTAAAAAAAAAGGAGCAGGACATTTAAAGTCAAACTCCACCTCTATTAAAGCATTTAAGTAATATACCCTTTACATTTACATTTTACGTATGGACTATTTCCAGAACCTGGAAGCATATTAAAAATTATTTCAGGCATTTACATTTGAAGGCTTTTTTATTATTATTGGTGTGGGCCCACTCCCCAGCGTCGGCTTCTGGCCGGAGGCACTGTCATCTGTAGCGTTCCAGACCAGGCAGTGTTCACAGTGCACGGCTTATATAAGCCTATACACTAGCGACACCTAGCGCCAGCCGAGAGCACCGCAAGCTGACAAAATTCAAAAATCAAAAACATACCAGGCGCTCCAAGAGGCGCTCAAAAAAGGAAATTCAGGCATACAGCTCCTGTTGGATTCCCAGTGTTTTATTTTTTAGGGTTTTCATTTTGTTTTTTTTTATGGAAGGAACTGTGGAAGTAGCACAAACCTCCACACAACTACACCAAAAGACCACCGCACCGCTATATATATTTTCTAAAGCAATATACATTTTATTATTCATTGAGGCAAGGACAAAAGGCATGACTAGAAACCATTAAAATACATACAACACAGACTTGACACCCAGAAATTGTTTGGGGCACCACAATGCAATCGAATCAATTCATTAAGTGCAAAAGATAATAAGACAGGGCAAAATCGTCCCTCTTGGGAGAGTCCCTCTTCTTAATCCTTCACAATTACCCAATACAGTGTAAACAAACTAAACCCTGTGCAAAAGTAACAATGTGCCATGAAATTACAATGTTTCTCTCTTTCAAATCCCTCTTTATAATATCCCTCTTATGAATCCCTAATAAAGTGCATAATGTACCAATGGTAAACCATGTGCAAAATAACAATGTGCAATCCTGCTAAACCTTATCTATTCTAAACATGATTCCCTCAAAATAAAGTGCTTGTGCTAGCTATCCCAACAATAATCCCACACTTATTTCAATGCATATCTCTAAAGCCCACACAAGCACACACAAGAACCTTAATGAGGGTACATGGGCCTTAAGGGTCTTTCTCTGACGCCCCATGGGTATCTTGCTGATGGCACATGGTTTTAGCAGGGGCGTAACTATAGGAGATACAGAGGTTGCAACAGCACCGGGGCACATATGGTCAGTGGCCAATATGTCTTATATTTGTTCTCTCATTGCCACATGTTAAGAAAAATGAAGAATCATTGTATCTGCTGTTCAGTTTTAAGTTGTCTAGTTGACAGTAAAAGGGTTACTGTATAAGATATGGGGCTTATTCAATGTTCACACCAGGGCCCGCTAATTTTATTCACACCACTGGGTCTCAGGTTTCCTCTCTAGGCTTTATGGAGCTGTACCTAGGCCTAACTTGGACCTATATTTCTTTTAGTTCCTGGCTGGACTGCCCAGCAGAGTACAAGTGAGTATAGCATTCTTGCCCCCTGGACATCCAAACCGCTCCCAATTCAAGCAGACCAGAAGTTAGGGTCAATTTTTTGTTTGCTTGAACGTGTCCTATGGGGCATGCCATACAGCCCAAAGTGCATCAAGGATAACATGGCACACAAATGCAGCACCAAGCATGGCTATGATGTGCAATGGCATCCCCACCTGGTGGACCAAGCTACTCTTTCCCAGGCTGCATCTTAACAGTGTGAGATCCTGGAAGTAAATACATATAGGGTTTAGTCTTTTAAACTGTGGGCTTCCCTAATCCCTGCTAAGATGAATTCAAACAGACCCAAAACGCATTTTGACTTGGGGAGGCCGATTCATTAATAGCGCCAGGTAGCGACAGATGAGCGACAGTAGCGGCATTTTCACAGCGCCCGCTAGTAGTCGCTGTGCTTGGCCGTTGTTCTGTAGCTGATAGCGACTCAGTTGGTTTGCCGTAATGTTGAATATTGGGTGAGGAGTCGCTATTTGACAGGTTCCGCGCTGTATGGGAGCGCATGACAGCGAATGGCCATAGTGAACGGCTCCCAGCATATTCATTAACAAATCACGCTCAAAAAATTCTCACGCAGTGAAATGCTTGTTTAAACCCCAGAGCGCTGGCGGCGATGGGTTAAAAGCAGTTTTTTAACCCCCAAACAATCATATTTTTGGATAGAAAAAAAACAAGTTTTTCAAAACATTTTGTAATATGAATACATTAATATCAGACCTGTAATATCAATTCTGCACAATTTTTTGCAGAAGTGGTCACAGAATTTTTGACATTTAAAAAAAAAAAAAAATTAATAGAAATTAATTAGAATATTTAAAGATTGCTCCATTGAAATGCATTGGAGAGCGCCAGGTAGCGAGAGGTCATACCTGTCGCTGTTCAAGGTCGCTCGCTGGCACTGTGGGGTGAGGCTGGAATAATGATGAATGATTCGCTATCTGGCGCTCTGTCAGTCGCTAAGCAGGATCGGCTTGATAAATGTGTGATTGCGGAGGGGAGCCGGCGTTCTCGTGGCGGTGACCGTCATTACCGTTCGCTCACCATTCGCTACCTGGCGCTATCCCTTGTTAAATAAGGGCCTTAGTCTGCTCTTCACAGCTTTTCACAATCCTGGTGACTGGTCCACTTTTTGGGGGCATGCCAATTTTGGATGTCAAACACCTCCAATCATTTTCTCACCTTTCCCCCAGGCGCATGCACAGGATCTCATCCAGCCAATGTGGTATGCCATGCATATACAATTTTATGGGGGCTCACACAGCAAAGCATCCCAAATTAGGAATCCCCGGCAGAGGGTAATTGCCAACCTTGGAGTCTTATAGACAGTGCTGCCATTTTCCCCGCTCCCCTCCAACTGTGCAATACACAAAGCAGCAGGGGAGCAGAGGTAAGCCATTCATGCTGTCGGTGCCATTGGACCCAAGTAACAGGAAAGCCAGTGGGGAATGAGAACATCACCCAGCCCTGGAACCAAGACAGAGGTGAACTTGCAATAAAACAGTAGTAGTGAGAAGATCAATCATTCAGAGACCAAACTCTGACAGGCCCCCCGGTTTACCAGGGAACCCTGGGTTGGCCTCTGAGTTTAGGGGCCTTTTGAGGACCCCCATCTCCAAAAGGGATGGTGCACTGTGTGATAGCAAATACTGTGCTGTCCATTTTTCTATTACAGAAGCAGTACTGTAGGTTATGCTGGATGTCACTGGTCTAGGCCAGAGAGCACTCTTGCACAGTACAGTTACTGCCCTAAAAACAAGGCATTAATATTTGCATGCAAATGTTATGCAGCCCCAGAGTCTGTTCTCATGTTTAGTATAATGCATAAAAGCAGTCCTCTAGCTTCCTCAGAACTTGACTTTTACCTATTTTTTTTTACAATAGCGAGTTCTGAGCTATTGCTAATTCTTTTTTTTTTCTAAAAATTAACCATAAAGATGTTAAGATGTGGTTATTAATGGCACCATAAGCAGCTGTCATCTCTCATTTAGACCTTGGAAGAACCTAGACTACAGGAAAGCAAGGCTTTAATTAAATAGCACATAGTAATTAGGCAGCCAACTGCCCAATAATATTTCTCCCCTGTATGAGTCACAGTTTTAATTTAAACTGTAAGGATGCTCCTTTATAAATGGAAAAGCGGTCATTACACAAGTGAGGCATTTGTGGCATTGCACGGTGCAGTCAAAGCTGACAAATGCCACTTATCATATTTTGGCAGACGTCAATGTAGCATTTCAGTTAACACTGCATATATTAGACTAAAAGCATCTGAGCCGTTATGCAAGACATTTCCTTTCAAATACTTCAGGACTAGAATTGTGTACCCTGGATACATGATAAAAGATTTTGAAAAGCTAAATTCACAATAATAAATTAAGAAGGTGTCTGGACTTGTAATGGCCCGTATCTGTCTCAATCCGGTTCTGGTGCAGTTTTGGTGAATAGTTTGCAATATTCTGGTTCTGCATCACCCATATCCCAATAAACTCTATTAGTACAACATCTGTATATAAAGCTAGAGCTCTACTCAAAAAAAAGGAAAAAAGAACAATCCTAAATAATCTAAATTTACCTTAAAAATTAGTATTTTAGAAACTTTTTTAACAACCAAAAGCATCAACTTTTTTAACCATCGATTCAGTAAACCTTCCTTAAAATATCTTATAAAAATAATGTCCATTTCATGCTAAGTTTCAAAATGAGACATGAAAGCAGGTACGGGAGTATATGTTTGTTATAAACACTTAAAAACTTTCATCTTGTGCAGCAAAAAGGCTCCACTGATTATGAAACTTAAAGGAAAGTCCACTATCAATGTAATTTTTATGCTTGCAAATGTGTTTTTTATGGAAGCAGTTTTCACTACATCCAATTTGCTGCTATTGGCAACGTGCATCAAGTTTGTATATCAAGAAATATAAGAAGAGAGAAGTGATCCCTTTACACACAGAACACTGCTGCTATGGCTGATGATGAGGTAAGGAAGCTTACTTACAACTTACACATACGGTACCCAGCAATGTTCTGTATGTACAGGACTAGCATCTCTCTTCTTGTAGATCTTGGTGTATAGACTTGGTGTACAGTTGCTGATAGCAACAGATTGGAGGTAGTAGCCTCCACAAAACAGATTTACAGTCCTGTGCTATCTGAGCCCGATAGTCAGGCATATCCACATTCACTACAGGGTGCCCCCTGCCATCAGTTCCCATGTGACGACTGGGCTGGGTGGCACGGAGCTTGGATCTGCAGATCAGATAAGGCACCAAGCGAAGGACAAGGAATGATTATTTGAAGGAGTTTTTTTCCGATCTGCTGCCTTCCCCCTCCAGTTTTATCTTTGGCCACTCGTTACTCACCTCACTGGGGAATCCATCTTCTGGGTCCCTTGGTTTCTGGGCGACCTTCCGACGGGTGGCACCATCTTGAATCCTATAAGGCACTGTGAGCAGCCCCCAATCTCGCACCTCCACAGTGCCTATGAATGGGATGCAATGGGGCTGCCTGAAATCCCATGAGACTTCACTGAGCTGCAAGACTGCTGTGAGAAATTGACCAGCAGTGCTGGTCATTAACAGACAGCTAAGTGGACGGCGGGGTGAAGCAGCGGGATGTCCCTGCAGCAGGCAGGGTCGACATCTAAAATGTAAGTAGGGGCCCGATGAGGGGGGAATCAGCCCCTTTTTATTTTCATGTTCCTCTTCACATTATCTGAACTTTTACTTAACTTAAAAAACTAATTAAATACATTGTCACATTGCTCCTGTTAAAGTTTTAGGTGCAAACAATGCTTAAATGTCCTAACTTTATAGTAAATCACACTTTATTTTATCTCACACCATATTTTGATTTAAAGCAAGAAGTCATAATTATCATTAGATATTTTAAGGCAAGCCAAATGACACTGCAGACAAAGGTAATTGTTACACCATTGTGTCGGGCTGTTCTGCACTGTCCTAATCTTTTTTCAGTTTTTAAATTGAAGCAGAAATGGCAGAGATATCTGGGCTTATAGGTCACTTTTTCATGCCGTCCCCTAATCAGTACAGCAAAGCGGGATAGGATTGTACGGCGCCCCCACTTTTCAAGAACTCCACTAAGTAAACACTGGAAGCGGCTGGTGTGTAATACTGATGCAACTGGTGATGCTGTCAGTGCTGAGGCTACATGAGAAGGAAAGCTGCTTCTCTCCTTCATTTGTTCCTCTTTAAAATTGCATTTGTTATATAAAATGCCTTTGATTTAGGGCCCCCAGAACAGGGGAGTAGTTAGGCTTTCTGGCACCCAGGGCAAAGATTCGAAATTACGCCCCCTACCTATGCCCAGGCTCTCCTTTGGCGCCCCCCTGACATGCTGCACCCAGGGCAAGTGCCCCCCTGCTCTCCCCTAGCTACGCCCCTGCCCCAGACACAACTTTGCATGGGGCCCCAATTATAAGACTGCCCCTGCCTAAAACCCATAAAGGTAATAATGTGGAACACTGTTTGCCAATGACACAATAAGCTGCCTCTATTGTCCAGTAAAAACTATTTGTGAATCAGATGTCAGATACTCCTGCAGGCAAGTAATAATAAGGCTCCTATTTTATTGTGCTGGTTAGACAAAGTTCTTGGTTGTTCTTCTCAGGAGAATACCCAATCTCCAGAAACACAGTTCACTGATGACTATCCTTACAGCGGACCTCCAGTCAAAAAATCATATTGCTCCCCTAAAGCCCCTCTGTGGCATAAGCATCAGTGACATAAGCTTATTGAGAAGTATTAACACCATGGAGATGGAATAGCAGGTAGATTCTGTACTCTTAAATATGCATGGCAGCGGCCTTCTTGCCACACACATGAAGGAGCTGATTCTGTTTTTTTTATGTGGCAGCCGCAGCCATAGAGATACATTGTAACAGTTGCCCTCATACATATACTACATTAGCTGTTTATTCAGTGTTTGCATGTAGGAAAAATAACAGACAAGCTTCTCCTTGCTTCTGAGGCATACATCTCTTTCAATTTGGTGTAAATTGCTGTTGACAATTGCTGTCGTGTGTAAGCAGGACGATCAGGTGTGTGGCAAGATGGTCGCCCCCATGTAATTCAAGAGTGATTATTCTTTATGCCATTCCACAACATCTGCAGGGGGTAAGCCCTCTCAAACTGCTTGCGCCACTGATAAGAGGGGAGCAATTTACTAAACCTTTTTTTTTTGACTGGAGATCTGCTTCAAGTATAACCAAAGAAAGAGGACATGAGACTGAAACAACATACACATTCTGACTTCAAAGAAAAGTTTTAATGGACTTTTTTTCTTTTTCTATCCCAAAATAAACAGATAAGTATACCCTCAACCATTGTATAAAAGTAGGACTACAAGAGTAAAATTGGCGAAAAGGCCAAAACTGTAACTCAGTACCAGCACAGCCTAAATATCCTGCCATTTTCAATATCTATTACTAAAGGCTGGTACAACAGATCAGTAGAAAGTAGTGACGGCTTTTAGGTTCCCATACACCATGCTGTTAATCCCTGGAAACTTTGTTAGAGGCTGGAGTAGAGGTCCCCAACATTTTATACCAGGAGAGCTGGGAGCCATGTTAATCATGCATAAAGCACAGAAGCCAAATAACTTGCATGTCCAACTATATATATTGACCCAATGCACAGCACTGATAATACCCAGCACTGGGCGGCATTTTCCCTCAACCATTTCCAAAACCTCCAGATGTGTTCAGGTAGAGAAGATAAGAAGCAAGACTTACAGCAGTAGTCTAGGAGCCACATGTAGGCAGGAGTCTGAGAGCTACATGTAGTTTCCGAGCTACAGGTTTGGGCCCTCTTGGCTAAATTATTACAAATACAAAGCAACAAAGTAAATCAGATTCCCCTTCAGGCCAGGAGTACTTTCCAATAAATTCATTCTTCTTACTCAGAAAAACTTCTCGAACTTCCCTCTTACCATTTTCTGTAGCACTTTATACTTAATTTCCCTTTACCTCCAAGGAGCACTTTATAGAACATAAGCCCAGGGACACATTTTTACCTGCCCCCAGCCCAGAAGCACTTCTTAACCCACTCACAGTCACATTAAAACTAATGAACCCCTTCTCATGTAAATAAAGTTAGGATTCTAGAATGTGTTTTATCCCTTAATGAATCTAAAATGACTCTAAAATGACTCTAATGATGCTAAATTTACTAAATGTACTTATATTTAAATTTCAGGGCAGTTGAAAATCTCTGTGAGAAAAGACAGGAACAGAGACAGCAAATGCACTCACAGTAAACAGCGTTCCAGTTTTTGCACTCAGCGCTCACACACAAGTCAGTAGGAATCAGCTTCAACTCCAACACTCGCTTCATGCTGTTGAACCTAGGTAATAGATATTTCGTCCTGTGGAACAAGACTGCTGCCATGTGTCATTAAGTACTTTAGACAGTGGATGAATGTGGCAGGCTGATGGGTATGGTTAAATGTCACTGGTCCTGAGTTGTCGGCATAGTCTAAGATTTGGATTTATTTCAGTCAGCTCTTATCAGTTTAAGTTCCCAGGAGAACAGTTCAGGGAGACACAGCTGCTAGTAATCAGCAGCTTCCACTGCACTGGAATGACCTGTGCATCAAAAATCAGAGAGTAACTTTTCCACCTGTACATGCTGGAGATATTCAAATCTGCATTAATTACATTTCTTATCTCAGAAACACGCTCTCATGGCCCTTTCGTTTGCCCATAAGCATTTCATTATTACCTCTATCCACCTCATATAACCTCCATCCAACCTTCTTATTACCCTCCCCTTCCCCCTTTCCAAATCACTTTATAACAAATGTACCCTATTGCCCAGAAGTAGTCCTGATAATGTGCTTCTTCATCTCAAAAGCATTTCATAACCTCAATCACTTTTTTAACTCAGCTCAGAGGCAGTTACAGAGCTTCCCCAGCTCAAGTGCACCCCCCACCAAAAAAAGGAATTAACTGCAGAAGCTGCCAGTGGGGTATAATAAAAAGAGAAGATCGAGCTGTAATTATTTCTCACTTATTCACACTAGTGGCTGAATGAGATATTGCCACTATGAGGATTGACACTGCCAGCCTTTCCGCAAGGGGTTGTCTGGCAATGCTAATTTGCATACAGCCATGTGATCTATTGTTGTACAGAGCCAGGAAAATTAACCTTGTAGCTACGAGTGTTAGCAAAAAATCAGCAATGCACAAAAGAATGCAGATACCAGAAGTGTATGTACAGGTGCCGTTCCCTTTGGCACTCATTATTGTGTGTTTGACGTTAGCAACCTTAAGAGAATTACTGTAATTTTTTTGTAACAATGGTTTTTTTAGAATGAAATGTAATCAGGTGCAGTTATGCACCAACAAGCTCTGCTTTTGTGTGTAGAAAGCATCAGACACATAGAGTGAAAGAATACAAGACTTGCAGCTCGTCTTCGGAGGTATGAGCTCTTTTTATTCTTTATCACCTCTGTGACAGTTTCACCTTCACAGAAGGACAACACAAAGCTGCAGTGTTGAATTGATCTAGGAACAAGAAGTGTCCTGAGAACAAGTAGCACACTGACCACACCATGACTCTTTCATAGCACTCTGGGAAGTCACGTGCCAGAATCCGCAGCCAAAACTGAACCGTTATGTATGTTTCTTTTTTATTCAGCAATAGAGAGCTTCAATAAATCTAACAAAGGTCAGGGAAAGGTTTGTAAAGAGTGTTTATTGCTCTTTTTCCATTCACGCTGCAGTCTTACTGCTCCCACATTATGCAGATATCTGGCTTCTCGTTTCCCATTCTCCCCCTTAACAAGAGCTGATTTACTTTTGGGATGCGTTCAACTGGGACATGGCGGTGACATTGACCTTTCCCTTGCTTGGAGGCAGGCACCGATGCATGGAGAGGGGCGAGATACAAACGCCTGCGGCTGTTGCCACTAATGAGAAGCTAATTGGTGGTGTGCGCAGAAATGAAAAGCCATGTCGCTTAATCCTGACTACGCTTCTCCCACGCTTGGCATACGTGCCAAGCTCGTCACCAGGGTAATGGGTATTTAACGATAATAGGGGTCCGTGTACACAGAACTCCATGCTGCAGGGGGGTGGGTGGGACTGAAAATGTGACAGTGGCATTTTGTTCATCAGGAGAGGACAGTGTTAAGTCCATGTCCTGGTATCACATGAAACATCTTTTCATGTACTGATCTGTGATGACTTGATCAAATGATGCAGAAACATCAAACCCCTCCTCCTCTGTGTTTTTTGTAGGATGCATAGATGCGAAGAGGGATAGGTAGGAAACATGAAGAAGCAGAGCAGGGACAGGAGAAAGAGAGTCTGAAACCAATGAAGGGAGGAGGAATCATAAGCACAATAAAGGAAAGGCTAAAAACCGCAATCAGATAATATATATATATATATATATATATATATATATATATATATATATATATTATAATAGAGCCCACACACAGTTTTTGCCAAAATGTCCTCCAGTCCCACTCTCAATGCATATTTTGCAGGGGATCTCACACATGCACAGTGTCTCTAAATTCCAATGAATATTCTCCAAAATTCTTGATGACAGCATATTAGAAGCCTAGTTTCATATTATATTTGCCAATAATCAAACACCCTCATCTATGTATTTTTTTGCTGAATTAGCACTAACATTTTATATGCTACCCTGTCTCCCAAGTGAGCTTAGTCTTAAATACCACACAATGCAGAACATCACCAGTTAAGTCAGATACCAACAACAACCAGAGTGCAGGGTTATGGCACCCAACACGAGAATTCACATGACAGTAATAGAAAATGTTTACTTCAAATTTACAGCGAAACTCCAGTTTAGTAGGTTACATCCCAATTCAGGCTATGTCAACTATCGCATGGGGGGGGGGGGGGGGTCTAGCTACCATTATTCTGGATTCCAGCCCTGTGTAGTGAATATGGGTGAGAAATCTCTGGTAATTGATCCTAAACTTTAAACATTAAAATGCACAGCTGAGTTTAAAGCAGACCAAAACCCATTGAACTTGTGAAATAAATGTATCCATAGCCCCTGCCTATACTCCCTTCTATTTTTTCTATTTTTGCTTTTCCAATCATCCTGGAAAACTGTATTTTTTGTTGTCCCTCACTGTAATATGGCAGAATCAGTGATTGCATAGGTGTGACATCATTGCCACACATAAAAGTGGCAATGAATGGGGGAGGTGGAGCTTTACAGCTAAAACAGATGGCATTATCTGGGATTACAGTGAAGCAGGAGCAGTGAAAATTGGCAAATGGTAATATTCATGGAGGGAGCAATTCGGGGGATGCAAGTTAAATATGTGGGTTTTGGTCTGCTTTAAAGCAGACCAAGACCATCCCTGACGTCGATGAGATGCCAGGGCCTGCTGATTCCCTCCAGGGCCGGCGTCAGCTGCCGGGGGCCCACTGACAGCTGGCACAATGTGGCTCCAATCATCCTTGTCCTCTCATCTCTGCCCCATCCATTCCTGTCCTTCCTGTTATGTCCATTCCTCTTCCTCAATATTCTACCCAAGCTTCAATAGGGAGTTGGAGGGCAAGCAGCCCTTCTTAGTTTTAGCCACATCTGGCCAATATCCAGACCCAACCTGTGACTCTCCATCCCAAAGGGGCCCACTGAGACCATGCTGCCCAAGGGCCCCCATAAACTTGGAGCCTGCCCTGATTCCCTCTTCCTGGGGCACCCTGAACTGGGATGCTGTGCTCGGTGAAACCCTCCATTTGCCAGATAAACATTCTTCTCCAAGGTGCCATGGTGCATGCGTGCCCACACCCACCACAACTGTGCATGGCCGCACACATCCGAAGAATGTATGTGATTCTGCACACTGCATGTGTGTGTGGCTGGGATTCCATTTAGCTTTTCCAGACCCACATTAATATGTACGGCCAGAGAAGCTGATTGGAGGAGAGCCACTCCTGTGCTGTGGGCTTGTTGGACAGGTAAGAAAATGGGTGTGGACAAGCCTAGAGCATATTGGTCCTGTGTTATTCCAGGGGTGTTGGGGACACCTCTGGAATAACACAGGACCAATATGCTCTAGGCTTGCAGCAACCTCTGTTGAAGGGCATAGTGAACTGTCAGGGCCAGGCCTGTAAGTCCTGGGTTATCAGCCCCTATGTCTGGTGCACCTGGCTGCTTGGATCAGGGAGGGGGCATCCTCCTTTATTTATTTATTTATATTTTTACGGGCTGGCACAAAATGAAAAACTCTCATGTGAGTCTAAAAATCTCAACTGCTGCCACTTATAGTTTCAAAATGTGTGGGTGCTTCTTTGAATCGCCCAACATCTGCACATTTTCTGCATATAAGTAGAGATAAGATTTTTGGACTGGTCTATTTAACCCCTGCTGAATCAACCCAATGATCTCTACTGAAACCCCTGGAAGTCTCTTCAAATGGATGCACCATGTTGCCTGTGGTATCTGGTACCTATCTGTTAAAAAAAATATTGACGGGCAGGGCTTTGCTATACAGGGAGACTGAACCATGCAATATACCACCAGTGAGAATTAATCACATTAAAGTACTGTGAATGATGCTTTTGTAGACAATGGCCTTGATTTACTAAGGCCCTTATTTAACAAGGGATAGCGCCAGGTAGCGAATGGTGAGCGAACGGTAATGACGCTCACCGCCACGAGAACGCCGGCTCCCCTCCGCAATCACACATTTATCAAGCCGATCCTGCTTAGCGACTGACAGAGCGCCAGATAGCGAATCATTCATCATTATTCCAGCCTCACCCCACAGCGCCAGCGAGCGACCTTGAACAGCGACAGGTATGACCTCTCGCTACCTGGCGCTCTCCAATGCATTTCAATGGAGCAATCTTTAAATATTCATAATTAATTGCTATTAATTTTTTTTTTTTAAATGTCAAAAATTCTGTGACCACTTCTGCAATGTTAGATTTTTTTTTTAAGGGAAAAAATAAATAAATACATTTGTGCAGAATTGATATTACAGGTCTGATATTAATGTATTCATATTACAAAATGTTTTGAAAAACATGTTTTTTTTTTTTACAAAAAATATGGTTGTTTGGGGGTTAAAAAACTACTTTTAACCCATCGCCGCCAGCGCTCTGGGGTTTAAACGAGCATTTCACAGCGCGAGAATTTTTGGAGCGTGATTTGTTAATGAATATGCTGGGAGCCGTTCGCTATGGCCATTCGCTGTCATGCGCTCCCATACAGCGCGGAACCTGTCAAACAGCGACTCCTAACCCCGTATTCAACATTACCGCACACCGACTGAGTCGCTGTCAACAAGCGAACAACGGCCAAGCACAGCGAATACTAGCGGGCGCTGTGAAAATAACGCTACTGTCGCTCATCTGTCGCTACCTGGCGCTATTAATGAATCGGCCTCTAAGTGTTGAAAAAAATTCTCATGAAAGCAAAAAATTCAATTCATGAGAAGGCCCGAGAATTTCACTGTTAGTGAATCATCAGATAGGAAGACAATGAAAGTCAATGGTACTTTTTACTACAGAGTAAAAAGTGGTAAAAAGTTCAATACTTTTCTCAGGATTAAAAAAGCGCCATTGACTTGACAATGAAATTCTCAGGCTTTTTTCTCATGAATTGAATTTTTTACTACCATGAGAGTTTTTTTCTATCTAACTGATAAAAAAATACTTTGAAATAAAGTTAATTTCACTCCAAACCAGGTATGTCTGGCAAGATCTAAAAAGGCCTTCTCAATAAAGACACAATCAATAGTAACAAGGTAACAAAAACTTTTGTTTAAGACTTACATTAGGCAATACAAGTAGAAAATCCCATAAATTCCCTGAAATGTATTTATTGAGCAAAAAACTTGACAGGTACCCAAAGAACAGGAAATGATCTCAGGCCTCCAAGGGTATATATGTGTAATGAAAGTAGCCAGACAACAGTTTATTAAAAACATGGAAAGAATAATAGAGACAAGAGATGATAACTGAAGATTGACAGAAAACACAGTGTAAGTAAAATCATGTAAATGAAGGCGGGTATATTACAATCACGCTCCTGACAGGCCGTTCAATGTTAATCCACTTTTGTCAGGTGCTTATGGGAATATCCTCTGAATCAAAACTAGCATTTGGCAGCTTTCAAGCATACCTGATCAAAATTTCTGTTCTCTTGTTCCCTCAGATTTCATCAACTGGTTTCTGAGACGCAAAACTCATAAAAAATCAATTTTACTGAAATTAAGACTTTTTCCTCATGGGTTGTGCTGGAACAGCTGAATGGGTTTTGACAAGCACGGAGGAGTTGGTACAGAAGGAGAGTTTTTCATGAGAATACATCATCTGAGACAGTAACTTACTTTCTGCATGGGTAATGAACACTATCCCCAAATATTATTCAGTTCTGGAATTTGAGCTCCAATGAACAGTCAAGCTTAAAAATACTTCTGTTTAAATATTATTTAGTTGTCCTAAAATGATACTACTTCAGAGGTTAAGTGTATTAAATATCTTGAGAAAAATAAAATGCTAGATGTCAGCACTAAGCCACACCCTTCCTGATCAGATATGCTGATTTCTGCACTGCATGACTCCACTAAGCCTAGATTTGTCTTCTGGTGAAGCAATGCCCTCTACTGGATTGTTGAAGCTTTGTTGTATTAGATGATAATTGTAATGAACTAATACACTCTAAAAAATCAATATTAAAATAAAATTGATGTATATTGGTAGCTTATGTGTGTGCATGAATAGCTGTGCATACAGCTACTGATAATGCAACACAATCATTTTGTTCTTCATTGCAGTGCCTTAGTTACTAAACCATCATTATGATGTAGCCAGAAGTAAAACTATTTATAGATTGAATATGCAAGCTTTCAGATTCAGAATCAGTTATGTGCATGTCATCGCATATTCTTTGGTGATACTGAGATTTTCAAGCCCAACTTTACAGTAAACTAAAGTTTAAAGATAACATTTATAGTCTATAATTTGTGTCAATGCCCATGGAATTGACAATCGCTGGCTACCAGGACAAGAGCTGGGTGGAAACAAATAGTTTTCAATAGTTCCATACTTTTGTTGCCTACCGTGAGCCACAAAGGAATGTAGTGGCACTGAGGAACTCACCATTTAAAGTCTCACCAGCATAAGTGAGTAGGCTAAATCCACGCAAAGCAGCTGGACAGTACAACATCCCCAAATGGGTACTCAGAGCTTGTTCACTGGAAATGGCTGATGTCCTAGTGAACATATTAAACATGTCCCTTGCACAAGCCATAGTACCCACCAGCTTCAAGTCAAACGCTATCATCCCATCCCCAAGAAACACTCAGTGACCTGTCTCATTGACCATCGGCCAATTGCACAGACTCCAGTTGTGAAGAAGTGCTTTGAGAGGCTAGTTTTGACTCACATTTGGAAGAATATACCAAACAAATTAGACCCTCAGCAGTTTGCCTATCGTCAAAATAGGTCAACAGAGGATGCTGTGAATGCTGCCACCCACACAGCCTTCTCACACTTGGAAACCAAGGACAGTTATATAAGGATGCATTCATTGATTAGAGCTCAGCATTTAAAACTGTTTTACCTTGGCCACAAAGCTCCAAACTCAGTCTGTCACCTACGCACTGCAATTAAATTCTGGACTTTCTAACAACAAGACCACAATCTGTTAGAAATTGCAAAAATATATTCTACATGAGAACCATAAATACAGAAACTCCTCAGGGCTGTGTGCTAAGCCCAATCATCTTCCCGTTCTTTACATATGACTGTGTAGCCCCCCAGACCAACACCAGTATTATTAAATTTGCTGTTGATACTACAGTCACTGGAAAAGTCACAGGAGATGATGAAACAGCCTATAGTAAGGGAGGTGGCCAATCTGGAGATATGAGGGTCGATTCATAGTCTGTGCAGCGGTGACCTTGCGCAATCTTTTTGAAGAGTCAAGTCGTGCTCATGCATCTGCCTGATTCATGGTTGTCAAAATGAGATGTGTTTTCGTTTTAGTCAATTTGCACACTAGCGTTCACCATTGCACCAATTTGTGCCTGAAATTTTCTGCTAGCATCCTTTTTGTGCACCAAACTGTCTCCGGTGCCTAAATTATGATATGTTTAGAGGGTAATAAAGATACATTGTTGCAACTCTCCCTCCCACACAATCCCTCTAGTTAAGCCCTCTCAAATAGTTTTTGCAAGAGGGGGCTTTAATGGGAGCAATTGACTAAACTTTCTTTTTTTTACTTTTGGTCTGCTTTAAAGATCTGAACTCAGAGATGCTACAGGAGACTCCCTTGTTTGTTTTTTTTTTGCCAAAGTGAACCACTAAGACTACTTTCTTTCTACATGTCCCCTTTGAGGTAAGCTAGCCCATATCAGTGCCAGACCCTCATGTCACATATGTGGCTATTTAGATGGAGAAGTATCCTCGCTGGAGTACACTAAAAGTACTAGATAGTAAAAAAATAAATGAAAAAAATACTATAGCTTTAAGAAAACCTTTCTTTGTGCAAAAGGCCCCCAGGCAACTGAGTCACCTACTTTACAGTGAGTCATATTGAATCATAAAAGTATAGATATGTTTGGCCTCACGGTATTTTAAGGCATTGCCCTTAGGAAATATTCATTTGCATTGTCCGCATTTTTAATACATAGACAAATCTGTCCACTCATCCATGTATTATACCACTCCAGAATATAAGTCACACTATTTATATCTAACTGTGATTAGTTTCTTGGGTCAGGCGGTTTCTGTGTTTTCTGTACATTACATATAGTAGAGTCAAGCATTTAAAAATATTCTGCAAGCAGGGACATCACAAAGACTATATTCACCTGTTATCCATTGCAGGTGAACGCTGATAGTCTGGCGCTCTGACACCTAAGAGATCTCATGATTACAGTCCTGTGCTGCCCCCGCCACCATCTTTATGCCGCTCTCGTTCATTCACCACCTTATGGTCACAGGAACAATGGCACACCCATCTCCATTCACTGCAAAGGAGTGGCACATACTATAATGCTGTGACGAATAACGTGGGGCGGTCTAATGGATGTTGAATGGAGGAGATTGGCTGGACGATGGAGATGGCGGCATGAGCGGTGTGGAACTCTATCTAGCAATCCTTTTAATGTCTGAGTGCCAGGCTAGCAGCAATCGCCTGCGGGGGATAAAAGGTATAGCCTTTGTTATGTTTCTGCTTGCAGAATGACTAAAGGCTTTGAAAAAAGTTCCTCCAAGCAATGCCTTAATGCAGGGATCAATGAGCAGAACATGGATAGCCAACAAGGTGGAATTCCAGAGCTAAAACAGTTATAAAACTACTCTATGTGGTTCCCAATAAAATAGTTATATTTAACTATTTAAATTCCAGGGAAAGCCTAGATAAAGAGAACTAGCCATGAACAGAAATCAGGAATAATGTAAATATGCTAGTATAAAAAATGCTAGCTTTCTTTATTTAGATTGTGCTGTCTTATTATTAGTCCAGACTAGTTAAAAAAACAAACATTACATGTATTTCTGTACCTAGCAGCCCACACCTGATCCCATGTAGACCTCATGGCTGAGCCAGTCTGGTCTTAACAGGCCCCCAGAGAGCATCTTAGGCCCTTATTTAACAAGGGATAGCGACAGGTAGCACCTGGTGAGAGCGGCCGGTAATGACGGGCACCGCCACGAGAACGCCGGCTCCCCACCACAATCACACATTTATCAAGCCAATCCTGCTTAGCGACTGAGATAGCGCCATATAGCGACTCATTCATCATTATTCCAGCCTCAGCCCACAGTGCCAGCGTCCGACCTTGAACAGCGACAGGTATGACCTCTCGCTACCTGGCGTGCTCCAATGCATTTCAATGGAACAATCTTTAAATATTCATGATTAATTCATATTGTTTTTTTTTTTTTAATGTGATAAATTCTGTGACCACTTCTGCCATGTTATATATTTTTTTTAAGCTAAAAAAAAAAAAAAAAAACTTTGTGCAGAATTAATATTACAGGTCTGTTATTAATGTATTAATATTGCAAAATTATTTGTAAAACTTGTTTTTTTTTGTTTCCAAAAATATGGTTGTTTGGGGGTTAAAAAACTACTTTTAACCAATTGCCGCCAGCGTCCGGGGGTTTAAACATGCATTTCACAACGCGAGAATTGTTTGAGCGTTATTTGTTAATGAATATGGTGGGAGCCGGTCGCTATGGCCAGTCATTATCATGCGCTCCCATACAGCGCGAAACCTGTCAAACAGCGACTCCTCACCCAATATTCAACATTACTGCACACCGACTGAGTTGCTATCAACAACCGAACAACGGCCAAGCACAGCGACTACTAGCAGGCGCTGTGAAAATACTGCTACAGTCGCTCAACTGTCGCTACCTGCCGCTATTAATGAATCGGCCTCTTAGTGTCCAACGCTAGAAGAATATTAGTAGGGCATACTCACATGATGCGATGCCTGCTACCAATCAGTGAGAGAGTATGTTCCCTTGAGACATGCATGAAGGCAGGGCTTAAAGTGTAGCCAACAGTGCTGAAGCCTTACCACTTCATTCTGCACAACTTCATGTGAGCAAGTCTGCAGGAAGGGAATTGCTATTTTTATTAGCGAGAACATGGGCTTGATTTCTTAATGTATTCTAACAGTGATGACTTTATATAGTTTAAAAACCTTGCAGAAAGGGTTGCTTCTGTCTTTTAGTGTTTTGTTTATGTTGTTAAAACAGAAAACTTCCCCTATAAAACTATCAAATTTCAATTAATGTATCTGACTTTCATGATCTTGACTTTGAGTGTTCTTCAGCGACTACAGTAAATGCATACAATATGGTGTGACTGTAGCCTTGGGCTGCACTCTTATACTAACATGATAGTATAGTATTTATTATCACAAATGCAGGTATGTTAGATTCATCTTAAAATGCCATGGTAAATGTACTGGCTTACCATCGCCACATAAACAATACGTGCTCGACAAATGTGCTCCCTGTAATCAGAATAAAACAATAGATAATATTTGCTAAACTGGTTCCTAGCCACTGTGGAATAGCAGGCTAAACAGCCAACCCTAGCCACAGGTACCCATGATTGGCCCAGCCTTCTGGCCATCTCTTTTGGCTAGTGAAACCTCACATAATTGGTCATTACATGATCAAGTTAAAAAGCTTCTTAACTGCAAATCAAATATACCGCTACTAAAGCAAGCTGAATATACTTGGATTTTCCCTAAATATCTAATGGCATAAGTGCCATCCCCTACTGTAAATCAAAATTAGCACAGGCAATATACAGTATCTTAAAGGTTAAACAGTTTGAGCCAAATAACTATATCTCAGTCAGAAGAACATTCCAAGTGCCTATGTTATAAAATGACTGAAAGATGGACTACAAATAGGTTGTTTACCTAATGCATGGAGGAGACTGGGGGGGGGGGGGGGTGTTAAGCAACTTATATAAATTTATCCACACCATGGTGACTGCCTACAACCATTGCCTTTTTTGCCAGCTTGTGGACACCAGCGGAGAGAAAGGAATGTATATTGCTATAAAACAGATTGTATAAAAGTGAGTGGTAAAGAGCTTTGGCGAGTGGGTAAAATACAAGGTGGGTAAATACTAAGTGTACTTAACATAAAGGGACATTACATATGGAGACTTTGATTGTTTTTCTGAGTGCTTTGCATTATTTTTCCTCAACTGTTTGCTGACTGTATATTTAACTGCTTTTTAGCTAAAAGAGGTATTGGTGTTCCCCAAAATATGCTCCATACCAGTGCACTGCATGTGCTATGTATGCACTACTTGAACAGACATTTGATGGTGAATATTGTTGTGTAAGATGTGAGCACATTGCACACTTGGAAGCCCAGATTCTATATCTAAATAACCAACCGTCGGCACTAAGGCGCATTGATATATTGGAAAGGAGTCTGGTGCTCGTACGAGCAGGTACTCTCTGGGTAAGGGGATGGGAAGGGAAGAAGCATGGTGGGCCAGGAGAAACAGGATGATGAGGCAGGAATTTGGATAACAGAAGGTAGGGTATAAGAAAAGTTTCAGGGAGGCTAGCCTGAGTTGGCACCCCCAATAAGTGTGCCATTTGGCAGATGAGGAGGACAGCTGCAGCAAGACAGTACCGCTGCTGCGCCGGGAAAGGGAAATGGGAGTACAGGGCAGGCAAGACAGGTGACCACATTATTAGGGAAACAGAGGGCAAGAGTTCCAGGGCCAATTGCTGGCTTTCCCCCAGGTCACCCTGAATCGTGACATCCCACTGTGTTCTTGGTCCAACGGCACATGTGCGGGCTCTCTTCCAATCAGAGACTGCAACTGAACTGACGTATTTCGGCTAGGTGGCTCTGATTATTTACTATGAGGAGTGAGAGTGGCTGCATCCCTGCATCCTCAGGTTGTGCATTTGCTCCCACTCTAGCCATTCAGATAGGCTGGATCATGCAGGGGATGCGACCACTCTCACTCCCCTTTCACTCAGTGCTGCTGGCCGAATTATGTCACTTCAGCAAGTGACTCTGATTGGATGGGAGCCCGTGCAAGTGCCATTGGACTTGGAAGAGGTGACTCTGAATGCGGCGATGGCGGGGGTTTCACACCGTGGGGCATCCCAATGCAGGATGCCCGGGGGCACAAACAAAACCCTGTAAAATGAAAATCCCGGGTTTTGTTACACCTTAAGGGATTTGCTTGCACTATCAATACATTTAAAGTGAGCTGTGATTCAATGGCCTTTCTGAACTCTCTCAATAAGTATAGTGCAGGCAAAAGTATCCATAACAATCGCCCCAGCTAATAACTGCTGATCTTATGAAAAGTTTCTCAGGAGAAAATAACTGCATCTCAGTACATGACATATGTGGATGAATACTAATGAATATTTACAGCTGCTCATGAATAGTTGGCGCAGATCTGTAGCGTCTGTGCTAACCCTGAACCAATCTTGAGCAATGTAATCAAACCTTTCAGTTACATAGATAAATGGTAAAGTCCCACTTCCTTTAAGCGGGCTTAGCTAACCACATACTATAGATCCTAATAGCCTCTTTCTTTATGGTTGCTTAATGATACCCGGAAAAAAGAAACGGAGAAGCAATTCTCAGTCAAGCATAGCAAAACTTCCACCTACTGTCAAAAATAATAACGCCATTCACACCTTAGGATAAAGTAAACCTGCTACAAATATGTCAGTGCTATGTCGATGTTTAGCCCAAGTCCTGTTACACAAGTTTAGCCTGGAATTCTTTTTAACAAAAAAACCCCTCTTATAGGAGATATATGCACAAAAATATATTCAGCTTGTCCCTAATGTGAGTAGCAGTTTGCAACTAATGATCTAGTATCCTGTATTTGGCATCTTTTACTTCTGACCAGTTCTCAAACAGTTAAAAAAATGCATTTTTTAAATTAAAAAATAAAAAAAGACTCACCATGGTCGCATCTTCCTCATCTGTCCCCTGCCAGATGGGCATCCTTTCTTCTGGTCCGCAGGGTAAGGGGCTTCCTACTGGACTAGGGGGCTGTCATCTTCTTGATGCCAGGGAGCCACTATTGCAGCCAGCATACCCCCTCGCTCTACCTTGATGTTCAGCAATTTGTCATGGGAATTCCAAATTTTTTGTAACTAAGCCCCTGATTCCGCCAGGGCTGGAGGGGGGAAGACTCGGAATGGCAGCCGTAGACCAGGGTCACAGCTGGACTTGTGTGAATGACCAATATTGTCGCACTGCTGAACAGGATTGGGTGAAAGACCTGCCATTCTCTCTCCAAGATGGCTAGATCCAAAACACTAGGGTGAATGGCACTAGATATCAGGCAAGGTAAGGCTTTTTTTTGTTTTGTAACTTTCATCCTGGCTGAATACAAGGGGGGGAAGGGCAGGGGGGTTACACAGAGAATAGACCTCTGCTTTAACCTGATGGTCCATTGGCAATGGTGCAGAGCAGAGAAAGCAAGGGATACCCCTCTTTGCTGTCAGCTACATTTGACTGCTGCAGGAACACAGAACTTGGTGAGTTGTATTTGTCTGTGGGATATACCGAATTGTGGTGCCCCCTATGGACCGTATAAAGCAATACAAAAGACCTTCCAGACTTTTGGTACATAGGATTTAGGTTCAAAGGTCTCTAAATTACCTTCTTCAGATTCCCATAAGCATCATATTTAGAAGATCCTGTATTTACTTTTTCCCAAAGAAATGTTGTATCATGGGATCAGGAAACAGCTGCACACCACAGTGCCATAAGCATCCTATTGGAGAAGGTGTGATTGCCACATATGTTTTAAATAATGGTATTTAGGGCATCATACTTAGCTAGATTACATGCAAAGCGCATCAAGCAAATAGCAAATCAGTCCTTTGTACACTCTCATGGGTATGCGAGGCAGAAGCATGCAATCTGACTGCAAAAGAGTCCATTGTGCAAGCCAGAACCAAACAAAGATAGTGATGACAGGCAGCTGTCGAGAATATTCCAGCATCTCATAAATAAACAGTAACAGAGAAAACAGAGAAACAGAGAAACAGAGAAAAAGCAAAAGTAGAAAAGAAAACTTGTAATTACCGCAATGTGAAGGTATTTGTAGTCATGGGACACACAACGGGCAAAACTCGGAGGACTCCAGTAAGCGCTACCCTGGGGACTTAGAAGACAGCGCCTGCTTGCCGAACCTGCAAGAATACAGAGAGTTGTGTGTAAATAAAGAAAGAAGAACATGTATGGAAATCGAGATGAGCTAAAGAAGAAATAAAGCCTAGTGGTCTCAAGACAAGACATAATCAGGAAAGGAAAACATACAAGAATACCTCACACAGTAGTAGAAGAGGTTACATAGAGGTGAGACAATTTGGTAAATGGATGAAAGACTCGAGATAAACTGACCTGTGGCATTCGGAGGGCATTTGTTGTAGACGATTTCGCCCGCGGCCGCTTTCTTCCAGGTCATAGACATGACATATTCGTCTTTACACATCTCATGTAATGCTGTGAGAAATGGAAGCAGCAACATGAAATAACCCAATACAAAGTCCGCCAGATGCTGCCAGCCTGACCCAATGGGTGTTCTCAGTTATTGATAGCTTGGGAGAGGAGATCTCACAGCTTCCAGCCATGTTAGACATCTTTTGCTTTATGTATGGGGGGTGCTAAGCAGAAAACCAGGCCTACCTGTGGTTAACTCAGAATACATGGTTTAATATGTGTAAATTGCCTGCTGTGACCTTCCTCGCAAACAAGAACACTCATTGCTATTCCTTATTGTACACTCACTAGCCCCTCAGCAAGAGCCTACAGAGAGGAAGCAGGCACGCTGAGAGGATGAAAGGAGCATAAAAGACAAATAAAGAAACAAAGACAGAAAGAAAGTGCAAAGAGCAAAAATAGAGGGGCAAGGAGAAAACAGTGGATGTGCATGGGTGCAAAGGTGATGGCGGGCAGTCAGGATATGATTCAAAGCAAGACTAGGGGAAAGTAGGGGGTGCACAGAGGAGACTATGTGATAAGATTGTAGAATTTGTATAACTGCAGAATGCATTTAAAGCAACCTGACGCATAGTCAGACAAGCCAATCAGGCTAAAATGCAGGCAGTCAAAATCATATATCTATAATGTACACTGCAGATTTGCTCATTAAAGTGGACCAAAACCCTCCCTAAAATCTAGAAGATTCTAGTCTGTGAAATCCTGATCTGCCCCTGCTGCCTATGCTAACGCTCCATCTAGACCAAAGCTTTATGCTGTGCATTAGTACGCATGGCATAAAGGGCTGATTGGACAAGAGCCCCTGCGTGCGCTTGGAGAATGGCGGAAAGGTAAGCGGTGTGAGCCATCTGGGGGGTTTCCAATAAAGCATGAGTTAAAAGAAGGTGTGATTCAGCAAAAGGGTGAAGTTAGAGCATGATTGGCTATTAAGAAATAAAATCACTTACACATTCACTTGTATGGCAGCAAACAGCAGCAAATCATGTGGCTGCTGGCAACCATTCAGGTTTGACGTTCAAGCCAACTAGGCACCCTCACTAGGCCACTGGCACATGATTGACAACCATACAATGAAAGTGGTAAGCATTGGATGACTTGACTTTATTTCCCCTTGCACTAGAGCAGGGGTACTCAACTGACAGACCGTGGTCCGAATGTGGACCATGCCCACCAGTTGTCTGGATCACAAAGGTGACACCACAGCTGCAGCGAAGCTCAGACTTTGGGTCCCTGCTGGTGGCGCTGAGATTCCCAACACTCTGTGCAGCCTTGTGACAGGCAGTGCTTTTATACGGGGGATGCAAGGGAGAGGAGTCCAGGGAGGTGGGGGTGACATGCACTGCCTGATATGTCAGCATGAGCCATGCGCTGTAATACGGCTCAGCCCCGCTTTGACGTGAACTCCGAATTTCTTCCTGACTGCCCGCCCCACCTTCCCCCCGTGTGCAAGTCTCCCGATTACTGCCCTCCCTCATTGCCTTTCCCACTGTGGGTAACACGGAGCACTCTGACCACCCTCTCCACAATCCATGTTGACTGCTTTTGTATGCCTGCAAGGAAGCAACTCTTTCTAGCCCTGCTACGTGACACCATGTGTATTCTCTGATAAGATTTATGTTTTTATCTGTAATTTTGCACTCTCTTTTTCTGCTTTTCTTTCTACACTCATGTATTCAAACCTTCATTGCACTCCCTTCCCCTCTCTCCCCTCTCTGGTTCTGTCTCTTTTCTCCATCTGGTTGCTCTCTCTGTCTTTCTGTATCTATTTGCATTTCCTTTTCTTTTCTCCATGCACTCCTCTCTTTCTCCCTGTTCGCTCTCTCTCTCTTGCTTTGCTCCCTTTCCTGGCTCACCCTGTTCTTTCTAGCTCACTCTCCTTGCACTCACCTTTCTTACTTCCCTTTCTGTGAAACCAGCAGGTTCACCACTAATTCTTACCCAACAGGCAGTCCTATGGTGCATGCATTCATTTATGTTTCCTGGCTGTGTTTACATAAGAGCGGCTAGGAAACATGAATAAAGATATAGCTGCATTGATTGCCAGAGAGCCCATCTAATCGGCAAATTCAGAGGTTTCACAATACAGGGCATCCGAAACCAGCACGCCTCGCTGAAGAGGAATAGCTGGCCCTGTCGTCTTTTAGACACCACCAAGCTCTGCCTCATCCGTACCTTTTAATCCAAACTTTGCCCCTCATCCATCCCCCATTCTCCTAGTTCTGCCTGCATCCATCCCTCTCTCATGTTCCAGCTCTTTGCTCAACCCCCCCCCTCTCTCATCCCAGCTCTTTGCTTCATCGCACTTATTCCAAGCTGTGCTGGCATTCATCCATCTTAATCCAAGCTCTGCCCCCATTTAACCCTCTTATTCCCAGCTCTGCTCCATCCATCCCTCTTATTCCCAGCTCTACCCCATCCATCCCTCTTATTCCCAGCTCTGCTCCATCCATCCCACTTATTCCCATCTCTGCCCCATCCATCCCTATTATTTCAAGCTCTGCCCCAATTATCTCTCTTATTCCCATCTCTGCCCCATCTATCCCTATTATTCCCAGCTCTGCCCTATCCACCCCTCTTATTCCCAGCTCTACACCATTCATCCCTCTTATTCCCAGCTCTGCCCATCCATCCCACTTATTCCCATCTCTGCCCCATCCATCCCTATTATTTTGAGCTCTGTCACATCCATCCCTCTTATTCCCATCTCTGCCCCATCCATCCCTCTTATTCCCATAACTGCCCCATATATATCTATTATTCCCACCTCTGCCCCTTCCATCCCACTTATTACTATCTCTGCCCCATCCATCTCTATTATTCCCAGCTCTGCCCCTTCCGTCCCACTTATTCCCATCTCTGCCCCATCCATCCCTATTATTCCCATCTCTGCCCCATCCACCCCTCTTATTCTCATCCCTGACCCATACATCCCTGTTATTCCCAGCTTTGCCCCCATTCATTCCTCTTATTTCCAGGTCTCCTCCCATTCATCCCTCTTAGTTCCAGCTCTGCCCATATTCATTCCCCTTATTCCCAGCTCAACCTCCATTCATTCCCCTTAGTTCCAGCTCTGCCCCACCCATTCCTCTTATCTCCTGCTCTGCCCCATGCATTCCCCTTATTCCCTGCTCTGCTCCATCCATTCCTATTATTCCCCGCTCTTCCCCTATGCATCCTAGCTTTGCCCCTATTTCCAGCTCTGCCCTCATTCTTCCCATTTATTTCAAGCTCTGCCTCATCTATCACTCTTATTCCCAGCTCTGCCCTTATTCATCCCCTTTATTTCAAGCACTGCCCCATCCATCCATCTTTTTCTCAGTCCCAGCCATCCTTCTCCTTCCTGCACTGCCCCACCCATTCCTTTACCAGAGGTAGATTCTGCATGGCCAAACTAAAAAAATGCTGCTGTCTGTTTAATCCCTCAATGCCCAGTAGAGAGATAATGCAAGAGAGGGGCTAGCAGTCATTACTTCGCGAGGACCTTTGTGAGGACCTCCTACTTTCCGCAGACCACGGCGAATGGTGGAAAAGTACTTTGGTACCCCTTTTAAAATACATTTATAGGGAAAGCATACTTTCAAAGGCATTTTTGAAAAAATATATTTTTGTATATTTTCTTGTGCCAAAATGATGTCCTCAAAATGCTGAGTTTATCTAGCTCTTATGTTGGTAAATGTCTGTTTTATGGAAGCAGCATTCACTACCAGCAATCTGTTTCTATTGGCAACTGTATACCAAGAGGAGATAATTGAGCTCTGTATACAGAGCACTGCTACTGGGCATATGTAAGGTTGAGTGAATACCCTCACATCAGCAGCGGCCATAGCAGCAGCTTTCTGTATGTACAAAACTAACTTCTTTCTTCTTGTAGACTTGATGTACAACGATTGCTTCCATAAAATACACATTTGCTAACATAATAAAAATTATAAAACACACACAAAAAATACACTTTGAGCGAAGGGGTTCCTTTCAGTGCAAGCTGCTGATTGGAGCTTTTTTCCTATATAATTCTATGGGGTTCAACAGATGAGAGATGTCAATGTCTTCCCATCCAGACTTCAGCAGTAGGGGGTGGGTGAAAGTTGGCATCTGATTTCTTGGGGAGTAAAAAAAATAAAAATCCCATTAAAAGAATATGAAAATCCGTGAGTGCTGACCCTAGAGTCTTTTAGACCACGTGTTTGTGTGCCCCATTATGGGAAACCCCCCGGGGGCCACCCCCAAAACTTGCCTTTCCCAGGGCTTGCACAGCATTTACGTGGCTCATGGCCACATCTCCGTCTTTCCTTTAGCTGAGGAAGCCAGGGATGCAGCCAGTGGGTTTGTCACATCAGCCGGCCCATATGAGATCAACCAATAAGTGATCTCAAATGTGCTGGCTGGGGGTGGCTATAGTGTCAAAAAAAGGCCAAGCTGTCTCAGAGCCAGCATCATAGACCCAAGGTATTTGGGGGGGGGGGGGGGGTTGGTTGCTGTAAGTGAAGGATCAGAAATCCAAAGAAACCTGCTAGAAACCATCTGAGACTGCTGTATTTATACTGATGACAAACAACATTGTCAGTAACTATATATTACTGCATCAGGATTGGGCCATTTATGAGCTATTACATATGTACTATGAATACCCAGTTATATACCAAAAGGATGGTATTTATAGAAGATGCTTAGAAGTGAAATGCTTGCTATTTTGTTATTTTCCTATATCTTTTTTCACTCGTCTTTTATTTGCTTATTTCTATTTCTGGACAATTGTATTTCTGCAAATGTCTAAAAATGGTAAGCACTTACTGAGAAGGATTAGACATTAAAAACGACATGCAAAAATATATTGCATGCAATTAATAATCGGGTACCAAAGATAGCATTCAATTAAAATTGCACAGCCTTACTAAGATTGTTCTAAGCCTCACTGAATTCCTTGTGCTACATATATATATAGCCATTTTCAAAGAATTGATTTTTAACTTGAATTAAAGCATGCTAAAATGAATATTTTTCCTTTTTTACTATGTAATACTGTAAAATGTTTAATTCACCTGCCCAGGCTGTATCAGAGGCATCACAAGCCTTTGGGCTGACATCCATACCATCCATAGGGATATACATGTTCATTTCAAGATTATGTTGTGTGCTTAAAACAGACCTATAGTCCCCCTTGCAACTAGGTACCCGAGTGGGTCTTGGTTCACAGGGACACAAACCTACCTCCTTATACCATCTGCCCTGCATTGGACAGATACTGACTTTTACCTAGCAAAGCTGCATTCATTGGGCGACAGTTGTGGACAGTAAATGTGATCCTTTGCCTTCTATCCCTGTGCCCCAAAATATCCTGTGTTTTTTTTTCCAAAGCCTTTGCCCAATATTCATAGAAAATGAATCGGATGCAGTCTGCTGTTCGAAAGGTTGTCCATACTACTTTATGTTGCTTTCCAGCGTTGATACATTCAGTTAAAGGAGCACTATCACGAAATTGTTTAATATTAAAAATCCATATACAAAATATATATACATGTCGGCTACTTATACACCTGAACTGAATAAAACTCCCACCAAGCTAGTGGTTTATTCTATCCTGGTAGGAATAAAATCCAGGAGTGACAGATATTGTATCAGGGGTGACAGAGTCCATCCGCCCTGATTTCCTTTTCCTTCCATTAAAATAAAAAAGAGAAAAAAAGGATCCATTCTCATGCCATACACCATGTGTGTATGCATTTTTTTTTATCACTGGGACACATTTTTACAATAGTGCTCTTTTAAACACAGCTCAGCATTAGGGGTCAGCCTTAACAGATATAACTGTGATGATGCAGCAGTTTATCTTGGAACTGAATTAATTAGCATATGACATGGCATTTGACATCACACTGCTTCCTGTTTTTTTTTTATGAATATTGGGCAAAAGGCTTTAGAACTAAAAGAAACAAAGGCTGGATCTGAAACTCAACATTAGTGTTACATTTGAGCAAATATATATATATATATATATATATATATATATATATATATATATATATTTATATATATTTATTTATCTAATTTTTTAGATTTTAGGGTTTTTTTGGAAGCCATGCATAATCCTTTAAACTCCTGACAATCATTGGTGTATTTTGTTTGAGAGGGCTTAACCCCATGTAGATGCTGTTGAATAGCTGTGCCTGTAGAATTACAGCGGATAGAACCCCTGCAAGTACACAGACACAGACAGAGCTGGGAGCTTCCTTATGAGCCACCCAACCAGCCAAAGAGAGATAGAGATTTTATCTGTTTCCACAGTTTCTACAGAATATTAGAAGGAGATAAAATAATTCTCTATCTGGCTGCATTGGTAGAAAGATCAGCATGGCTGCAGTGTACCAGTGTGATATTTTTTCTCCAAACAAGGCAGGCATTTTTGCTATAAGCAGCTCACACAGAGCGATATTTACCTCAGAAAAGGGATCAGTGTGTCATGTTACACACACTCACACACTGATTCAACAGCTGCTGTAGGGGACAAATGTATCAATATAAGTCAATGGCCTCAGCTGCCGCAGTGGTTTACAATGTTGATACAATGTTTTAAGAGGATTTTTAAGAGCTTTCTAAAGAGTGACGAGTATTTATCTTTCTACTTTTGTCTAGAGCTAATGCATTATTTCAACGAGGTTTGGGGGTGATTTTGAGTGTGAGACTGTGTTTTTCAGAAGTAGGGCAGTCAAATTTGTGACATGATGGCTGCTCCCATGTAGTTCAGGAGCATAGAATCTGCTGCTGTTCCACAACATCTGCATGGGGTTAAGCCATCTCAAATAGCTTACATAACTGATTGCCAGAGGGGGTTATGGAAGCAATTTAATAAACTTTGATTTTTTTGACTGGAGGTCCACTTTAATGACATAGACAGCAGAAGGAACATAATGTTGGTTCAAAACCTTCCATATTATACCCAAAACATAAACATGCTGATAGGAGGTGGGATTTAAGAATATATTTACACGGTTGCCCAAAGCATCTATGTTCATGGAGTTTCCACCTATAACCCAAAACCTTAAAATTTTACTAAATTGGTCTTAGTGTTGTGTGTAATTGTACAGGAGTGGTAGAGATTGATGGAAACAGAGGCAAAATGTGTTTGTTCTTTTTACATAATAGTGAAAGTGGTAATATAAAAAATGGACAAAAGAGCAGTGATGTGCTAAGACCCAAACAAGTGCCAAGAGTTGTTTTTCTGTCTATACCAATTGACTGGATGGTTTGCAGAGGATTGCTGCACATCACTGACCTTTGTAGTCCATGTGCACAGATTCGAGTATGTAGTATGATATGTGTGAATCACGCATGATGTCAGACAAACCCTGACTTCTGCAGGATGGGTATGTCTGCTCAGCACATATAGCGGATGCATTGAGTGGGTACCTGGGCACTTCTTTTCATTGCACGTCCTGACCTCGTCCCCGGAGCCCTCGCACGGGTATCCTTGCAATCCTGTTCCCTGACACATCCGGTAGCGACGCTGCCAGCCACTGTCACAAGTTTTGGAGCACAAGCTCCAATGATTCCACGGGCCCCATTTTCCATCAGCTAAAGAATGTGAAGGGGCAGGAAGCAGAGGAAAGTGTAAAGAGGATTGGGTTCACAGAAGGATATCAAAAGAGGACAGGGTAGAGGAGAATTAGAAAGGATAAGGGGGAAGAATTTAGAGAAAGTAGCAAAATGTGTAAAGATAACATTGAATAAAGGAAAGCATAAAAGAGGAATTAAGCAGAAGGAGAAATTAAAAGGAAGCGTGACATGTAGAGGCATCAGTGGGTTGTGTGTTACAATATGAAAATCAGTAAATGGAAAATGACATAAAGGAATAAGTGAAATGAGGGGGCAGGAAGGAGGCACATTGGCTAACTTCAGCCATTAATCTATTTTTTAATTCAGAAATGTGATACTCTAGGGCAAGGTACTGAAATCACCAAGTTCATTTTTTAAAGCAGTTGTGCATTTTAAAATTCTAAGACTAAGGAACCTGACTCTTAATCTAAAAAGAGGAAGGTGGTCAGAGACCTTAGCTAAATGGTGTATAAAGTTAATCTTTAAAAATAAATGACTGTGTTTCCAAAGTTTATGGACTGTAGCTTCCATTTCGTAGGAAAAACTAGTAACTAGTTTTTTTCGGTTTATTGTTTCTCTACTTTAGGCTCTATTTTGCAATATTTATGTAGCAGCCGTAATAGTATCGCTAACAACGTGATGTTGGGAGATAGCATCACGCCATTGCTTATGTGCTGTCGGCATGCCAACAATGCAAAAAGGGGGCTTATCATGTCATTCACACAGATCAAGGTTTAGTAGGCTTCCCCCCAATAAGAGTTTAGCTGCACTGCACACTCCAGGAAGTCCGTTGATTTTACCCAAATGTTTTATTTCCTACATTCCTAAGCTGCCAACCATGATTTGCTCACTTAGCACAAGCTTCATGCTGTACCATTTTCATGGGAATTCCCCCCACTTCACAGATTTACCTGTGATGTGTGTTGCCATAACCACTTTTATGCTATAAATGCAGATAAGCTTCTGTAAACTAATTGATTCGTGGCTGAAAACATTGATCTCCTCCTTTTACACAGGTTTCCAGGTGTGCCCTTTTCATAGGTGATGCCACTTCACATGCTTAAAAGCATAAAAACTGGGGTCAAAGCAACAGGCTTCCTTGCATGTATAGCATGGTTTAATGATTGGTGACGAAAGGAATTCTAATTCTATTTTACTGCCATCTTTTGGATGATGGATACACTGCTGTTTGTACAGCTGAAGGTTGCATGTGAAGGATAATGCCAGTGTATAAAGATTAGCATAGGCAACTGCTGAAATATTAGGGCTGGTAACTTAATCAGTATAAAACTGGACCAAAATTCCAGATTCACTTAACAATCACACCATTGAGAACCTGATTTATAAAGTGAAAGCACCATTTTGTGCCATATAGCGCCTACTTTTTAAACACTGGGGTGCTCTATGCCTAATTTAAGACATGTGCATCAGTTAGCACCAATGAAAATCCCTCATACCGACAAATCTTAACTTTTTGTATAAGCTATACATATAAGCTATAAGTGGTGCTGAATAAAAAGTCACATTTCATGGACTTTAACTAACACTTCGGGGCAAGCAATAACATGGGGCATTAAAGGATGCGCTTACCTTACCGCCGCTCCCACGCCATTGATTGTCCATCCAAAGCTCAAGTTTGTGAAGCCAGAAACTGCGCTTCCACATTTTGGTTCCCATTGAAAACAATAAGACCCATCACATATGAAATTTCCCAACGGGTTTTCCACATGTTGATCACACCAATATTTTAAGATAACTTTGATATTACGGCAACCAGCACCTATAATATCAGCCGCCAAACTTCAGCACATGTTAAAAAAGAGAAAGTATAGCATACAGTGTCAAGAAGTTAGCAGAACAGAGTAGCGCACACTAGCGCTGGTAACTACTGTATAATGGCCTATAGGTAGATTGCAAGCTGATTATTTAGAGCGGAAGTCCAGTCAAATTTAATCCAGTCTCTTACCCCTGGCAGTGCGGCAGTATGGGGGATGACAAAAACAAACACCTTACCTTGCCAGGGGTCCAGCGCTGTTCCCCTGGGCACTGGCTGTAACCATCTTGTATTTGAGGCATAGCGCGGCATCCCCTGTTCTATGCAGGGCCCTTACCACCTATTTATTTAAATGGTTGGGGGATACTGCTCTCTTGTCTTGTAACAATCCTGTTCTCTCTGTCAGGGGAGAGAGACAGGGCGAGTGGGTTACATTTTACTGGTCATCCATTGTAAAGTCTATTCAGTCTATTTTTAACCCTGTGTCCTGCTTTCCTCCCCTGGCGCACCTAATAAAAAAATATTAAAAGGGGATTTTCAGTTTGAGCGTGCCAAATGGGGGTCACAAAAAATGTCTGCAAAGCCTGTCTTGGTGACCAAGCCTATCAGTTTTTTTTTTAATGATAGTAAGGCTACATTCACACCTGTCTGGTTGCATTTGCGGCTTGCATATTGCGTCAGGAATTGCGCTTTGCGTTTTTTTCTGTATTTTTATTTCCTTTCGCATTTGACCCTGTGTGTTTGACTACCCCTGTTTTGAGGGATGCGTTTGTGGTCAGGACCCAGCAAGCAGGACTTTTTGTGGCCACATTTTCCCCTCTCTGCCACGCCAGAGAAAAAGGGGCAAGAGGTGCCATTAATGGATATTTTTTGCAGTATCGCTGCATGTTCCGCGAACACAGAAACACATGCAGTCCTGGAAAGATGTGAATAAGGGTTCACACCTAAAGGATCTTGACTCTACATCAGAACACCTTGTTCTGTCCCAACAGCCAGTTGAAAAGTGATTTCTGTAGTGTTTTATGTAGATGTGTTGTGTGGGAACAGCACTGAGCTATCTGAATTGCTGCTGTTATAAAACAAGGATAAATAGCCTGCTCACTTCACGGTATGGAAAACAGCTAATTTACTAGATATGGCAGGAAAATACCCTTGGCCACCTATTTATTAGAAATTATAATTTTGTTGCACAGTATTCAGTATGTATTAGATATAGATTTTTTAATTAAACTTGTATTGTCAACTATTCAATTATTCAGTATTCAATGTATTAGATATGTGTAAATTTAAACGTGTATGATCACCTCCTTGTAAACTAGACCTCAGCCCATGTGGCCTATCCAATAATTTTGGCCTTGCAGAGTCAGCTGGATTGTGCAAATCTATTGCAAATGGAAGAGCAGGATATGGGCTGCCCACAAAGTAATCCCATACCAAGCCTGTATTGTCATAGAGAATCCAGGCAGGCAATAGAGATTGTATACAAACTTGATGATTTGTGCTTTCTGTCTTTTGATTTGCAATTAAATTATAAATATATAAAACTGAAAAAATACAAACTCCAAGTTGACAAAAAGAAGAGGGTGATATTTTAAGGGGCAAGCATCAGTTGTGAAATGCAGGAGGGAACTGATTGGCAGATGAAATAAACAGTTAGAAGGGAAAGGTAAGCGGGAGGCACAAGATGAGGGATAAAAGAGCAGTTAATGTTGAACAGTATGGATAGAAAAAGATGATAAAGATAAAGATAGAGGAAAAAGCTATAAAGAGATTTCCAAAAAAATTGACTAGAGAATTTCATATGAACTACCTACTCGTCAATGGGAAGCAGGCAAATTGTTAATTATTTCAATATCTTTAATGTGGGATTCAGTGTCTAGAACAAAATGTTTTTTTGCAGGTCGAGATGCAGTTAGGAATTACCCAATGTTAATATCATTTTCAATCTGGCTGCTCACCAAGGTAATTCAGCTTGTCATATCAACCACACTAAATACCGTGCTTTGGAACTAATCCTCCTAATGATTTATATACTGTACCATATCTAGAGATGGCCTACCAGACTTCTAAAACTAAGTGTGTAGCAAATCTTCAGCAACTGCACAAATGTTAAGAAGACAGATTTTTTTCCAATTTTGAATTACCTGGACACTCCGGATTACTGCACTCCCTAGAGTCGATTTGCTGTCCCTTGCAATCTTCCGCTTGGCTTGTGTTGCTGCACTTTCTACTTCTCTGTTGGGTCCCATTGGAGCACGTCAGTGAGCACCTTCCCCATGGTCCCCAGTCTAGCCATATCCCTTCAGCTAAATAGAAAAAGATAAAAAGAAAAGTGAATTTAGTGGCTTGAGACAAACAAGTCAACTGTTTCTCCCTCCCACTGAAAATAAATGCACAAAAGCTGCATGTAGTAAATAATATTTAGTGTGCAATCAGATCCTGTAAGTGGAACATCATAAAAATATCTTCTGGCGAGAAATGTTCTACTCTCAGTGGGGACATCCTTTGACAAGGACGGAAGGAGGAAGCAACCTTTCAAGTGAATGAGATGAATTAATCATGGGCACATAGGTAGCCAGTGATAGATGAGGTCAAGGTTCTGGAACAGTGGCTCTTAACCCCTTTTGACTGCTGTGTAAGAAAGCCACTGCCCTGCATAGCCCTTCTAAACTAAGAGCCCTAATTCAAATAATAGAATTCAGTGTCAAGAGACCAAGATTCTTGGCCTATGAATTAAGTAATAACACTAAAAAAGTGACTGTGACAGCATATAGAGTGCGTTTATTTCACCCATTCTGCACTTTTCCAACATGCTGTTATATTCAAGCTGTTTTCTTTAAGTGAACCTGTCACACGGAAATATGGGAGCTGTCACTTTCAACATGCTTTTGATGGTGTAGGCAGAAAGGCTGCCAACTTCATCCTCGCTTCAATACCTCACTGATCCAAAGCAAGTGTGTAATCAGTGATGCTGGGACCCGCATAAGAAGTCAGTGACTTACTTAGTCTTGTGTCAAGGATATGGCTGGCGGCGCCAATATGCCTTCACTATCATCAGTATCACAACTAATGCAGCTCCAATAATTGTTGCAAAGGGGTTAACATCAACATGTTCCACTAAAGGCAAGAAGGAAGCAAGATGGCAAGGACACAAATTCGACTAGCCAATTCTCCCTCCCCTTTATTGCCCCACTGTGGCCTCACTCTTTGCTGGCCCTACAAAACGTAATGTAAAATGAGAGGTTAGGGGTCCCTGAACCCCTACATACTATTTCTGTAGTTTCACCTGTGGCTGGCAGTGAGTTTAATAACAACTAATGAAAAACTTATTCTTCACTGTGGTTTACACACAACATCTGGGGCAAAAGCAGGTTCATATTTGCCATTAGGCAAATGTCGGCCAGTCCAATGCAAAAAGGTCCAGCTGGATCAAAAAAAAAACTTTTACTGTCCATCTTTAGAAAATATAGTAATACGATTCCATGGAGTGTACATAAAAAAGAAGACGAAAACCAGATCAATCCCCCGCAATCACAGGGACCACAGTTACTTGTTTCAGGCAGTTCAAGAACTGTTTGAAATGAGGGCACACTGTTTTCTTACAAAAAAACATAAAAAAACACCCCTGAATGTCATTTTCATAAGAAAAAATTATTTGCAACATGGCTTTTTTAATGCGTTTAGCAAGGATAAAAAGTCTCCATGAATCACACTAGTTTACCTTTCTGAGCCATTAAACTGCAAAACATACAGTGTTTTATGGTGTTACTGTAGGCTTTCTGCACTGGCAATAATTTCAATTTACAATTATGATTAATGAACCTTATTAAATGTAAATACATATATGTGTATACCATGTAGAGATCAACAAACGTCCTAAAAGTTTGATTTTCTAAATTTCCCCAAGACATTTGGGTTTATTTATATTACATTTTTAGAACCTCGCAAAAAAAAACAAACCTTCTTCGTGCTATACTCCAGCGACGCAGGTTTTCCACACTACTCAGCAGTGGGGCGGAGGACACAGATAATCTGACCAGCTGGCTGGAGGCAGCAGACAGGGTGGTGGATCTGTGTCCACTACCTGGCCACAGGGCAGTGTGCGGCCCTCGAAGAGAGCGCCCCCCCTTCTGCCGTGCCATACCCTGCACAGAGGCAGCATGAGAAGGGAGCTGCTCCAGCCAGCAGGGCTATGGAGAGGCATGCACAGCAGTACAGCATGAAGGGAGGGGGGGAAACCATGCTGTCAGCTGCACAAGCTGGACTAAAGAGAGGGAGCCAGCGTGCAGGTAAGTGACTGCTCAGCAGCCAATCGTGCTGGCTCGTAATAAAGGTGAGTTTTACGAGCGGTTTTGGAGGTTATATGCTCTAGCATTCAGGATGCTCCCCGAGATTGATGTGATGTGATGAACCTGTTAAAGTGTTGGTCCAGTTTAAGCTCCATAGCATCTAGCAGGATCCAGCATGCAGAATAGGAATGCCAGCAGAGGCTTGTACATTGAGGATTGAGAGGGAAGCTAAGTTCTGCGAGGCTTTGAGATACTTTACAAGTGTTTCTATTGTATTACATATCATCAAAATGTTCTACACCTACAATAGGATATTGGGCAGACATGGGCATGAGTGTTTTCTAATAAGAAAGATATTTTTTCCAAATTTAACAGCACCCCATGGGAATAGCTGAATCTGTATACCTAAAGTCTTTTCCTATCAGCTAGCTCAGATTAGCCAGAAATAAGCTTGGCATTTTCTAATGTACCCCTCTCCATGGGATTTTGCTGAGCTCCAGTGTGTTCATGTTTCTTTGTGTCGCCAGCTCTCAGTCCTCCCCTTCCTCACATGCAAATGATGCTGGAATGGGTTGCTTTGGGTCAATACAGTTGCTCTAAGGTCACTATACTAAAGATGTTTTCAGTATATTTGCATGAGATTTGTATGTTTGAATAATACATTACCTGCTCACCCACATTCTGGAGTCCTGCAGACTGCAGCAGTCCTGTTGTCATTCGAGATCATATTCTCTAGCCTGATTGGCTGCAGGGGGAGGGGGCATCTCCAATAAAGTCTATCAGCAGTGGATGCTTGTATGTGCACCTGGACCTGAAAGCTTTGGAGCTGATAACTTGTAAAGGGAACTGTTGTAGCCCACAGGGGCAGCCATAGACTAGTGGTTAAAGGACTGATCTTTACTGTCGGGTTGCCAGTTTGATTCCTGGATGGGACATGGCTGAAGTGCTTGTGAGCCTGACAACTAACCTCCAACTTCTCCACGTCTATGTTCTAACTGTGCGCATTGGTTAAATGTGGAGGACACATTCCTACATGTGCACAAGCACACAATAGGCAAATAAACAGTGTAATTATTAAAGATTAAGGGAGTTAGATGTATTTTTTTAATGTTTCCTTTGCTGTCCTTTTAAGCCATTATAGGTATATTAACATGTAATAAAAATATTAAAACAAATATCAAATCCAAAATTAAAGTAATAAATAAAATCAATAATACAAAAACAAATTAATAATAAAAATCATTATAAGGAAAATAAACATAAAAATCATAGCATCTACAAATTACATTGTTTATACCATACAGTATATTCTATATGCCTCTATATGCCTCTGTATTTACAAAGATGGGGGTTGATGTGCATTATGTTTCATGGGGCAAAGTGATGAGGCAGCTCTCACATTCACAAATATAATTAATAATGTTTAGTAAAGGCAGTTGTTCAAACAGGTTGCTGCATGTATGTCCGGCATAAAAATAATCCTTGCTGGCCAATCACCCTTCATCCCTATGTTCCAAAGTCAATGAAAGCTAATGCTTTACATATCCTTTGTACTACATAGCTAAATTAAGCACACAGTGTGTCGTAGTGGTGCTTAGTTCTGAAAGGGTTATTCACTGCTCTGGTGCTCCAGATACACTTTTGAGAGTTTTCCTCTGCACATAAAGTCCAGCATGATAAATGTCTTTAAGTACCTAAGGAGACAATATACAGATTAAGGTCAAACATTATTGTGGGCAGGTTTGGAACGTCATATGGGAGCCCATAAAGAGAAATGGATTGAGGGAGAATTTTCACATAAATCAAAGAGATTCGCTGGAGACATCTACTTATGATGGTGAGAGCCAAGCCAAGTTTCTGTATTCATTAGCAGATGCCTGGTTGTGGAGTATAGTGAGAGGGGTGTATGCAGAGATGGAAGGTAATCCATATTTTCAAATTAGCGCATTAGGACTATAATATAATTATTAAATAAAGACAGGGATACATCGACACAAGCTTGTCATGTCAGTTACATCAGAAACCTAATACTAAAAATGTTCTTTTACTATATTATTCAATTAGTCTGGGTACGCATACATTTTATTGCTGGTTTATTTTCAATGATTTCTCAAAATTACACCATAACAGGTTCTCCTAATGTAGCAATCAGTGAATTATGTCACTCCCTGTATATATATAAAACACAAAGCCCTGAAGTTGCTTTTTGTCATGTTCTTTAATCATCAAGCTTCGTATTTGTACAATATGTGTGACAGACTTTAATGCATTTCTTACTCCTGTTTTAGGATGTGTGTAAAGCGGATGGCACATGTTTATGCAGCCTGCTACATAGCTGCAAATTATTGCCACATGATGTCACCCGTAATCGACTCAGTGATGTGAATGTCAGCTTGTATAGCCCAAATGAAATGTCTCAACATGGCAGCTTTGGTGCTAGGGTGCTATATAGTAAAGAATAAACTGCCTGTCGGTTACACATTTTGACAAGAGAAAATTGGGTGCCGCCTAGAGTGTGTAAAGGAAGATGAAGCAATGTTGTTTCACCAGTCATCCAAATGGATTTCTTCATTTCCTAAAACTTGAACAGCAATGTCTTTGGCATATATCTTTATTATGAGCATTATTAATTCAGTATTTACTATAAGCAATATGGTGTCAAGGACCTCATGAAGGATGCAACTATGTTAGGCCTTTGTAAACTTCAACTGGTTGGGTGTTAATACAGAATTGTGTGTGGCAGACATTTGATAATGTACTCCACATCCATCTCCAATCTTTTTATTGAAATTTTCAGCCAAATAACTTTGCCTGACATTGATATTGATACATTGATTACATTGGTATTGAAAGTCGGACATAGAGTTCACATAGAGTATATAGCACAATCTCATAATACAGAGTATTAAAAAATGTATGGAGAAGATGCAGAGAACATGAAATATACTCTAATTCAATGTTTTAGACACCTGTAAAGGGTGCCCCCACTAAATGATAAGTACATTAATAAACGCACAATAACATCATTATAAGCATAATGCTACACATATCTCAAATAAGCTAGTTGACACAGATCTTATTAAGAAAAGAGAAAGGAGAGAGCATAGATATAACAGAAAAGGAGATAGAAAAAGAAAAAATGAAAGCAACAAAGCTAGAGCAAAAAATGAAAAAGAAGACAAAGATAAAGAAGAAACAAGAGACAGAGATAGAATTAAAAATAGAAGGGTCAGAAGAGGCAGGAGCGCTAAATGATTAAAATACTACAGTCATAACTAGGTGGGAAAAACTCATTGATCCCAGACATTTTGAAATTTCAGAGACCTGTCATTCAAAGACGAGTGAAGTTTTTCGAAAAACATTATGTCATTTATCTGGGTGATTAGCTCTCCTGAGGGTATGAGACTTCCCGCAAGCTCGGACAATTATTACCTTGTCTGCCGGCGTCTGTCTGATAAAAGAGAATTGAATGTTATCGCACCCCCTGGATTTATGGTGAAACAGGGCAATACTCTGGGAAGGCTCAAGGCTTAAGCTTGTCACCTTATTTATAAGATAGGGGCTGGGGCACTCCTTAAACTGTGGCGGTTTGTTGACCTTCCCGCAGACCGGCTAAAAGTTTTTTGCTCAGCGCTTTCCTACACGATACTACTTGCACTAACATCTTTTGCAAGACAGCTTTAGAAGTCTCGCATACAACAGCTAGGGAGTCAATCGATCCACGTTCCTGGAAAAATAATCATCGAACTCCAACTACAGCTGCTTTACTACAGCATCATCATTTAATAATAAGTTTTTTTCAGTTGGAAATCAGTGATCTCCAAGCGAGAGAGGTAAGCTTAACAGATGTCAAATCATGGTCTGACCAAGCAGTTGTTATGATAGCCACTGTGGACAGTAAGGGGATTGAGAATTGCTGGATAAATATATAATCGATTCTGGAGTGGACCTGATGCTGATGCAAGAAATTTGTAGAATCCTGCCTATGGGGGAAAAATTCCCTCCAAGAATCTACCAGCTAATATCGATCCAGCAATTCTCGAAAACCCCTGAAAGAAGTTTCAAAGGGGACATAGGTACTGAGGCTAATTATCAGCTCTCAGGGTCTTTAATTTCCGCCTGGAGAGTGAATTGTAATGAGCGTTGCAATGCAATTACGACTCCCCTCTGACTGATAAGCAGGGGGTAGTTAGCATTAAATAGGGAGTGATAATCGTTGGTGATCTGAACTCCAAGATAGGTAATCAAGCTAGACCTGCACTGAAAGTCATAATTCCATTAGCCAAAGCAGTGTAAAACACAGGGGACCCTGCGCTCAAATACTTAGGTGCCAAGTTAACTGTAAAACGCATTTCTTGGAAGCACACTATATCTGCAAGTAAACCGCACATCTGCCTCATAGCTTTAACTTGCTTCTGTGGGGCATTGAGTCCCTGGACAGCTTACCATTGCAAAAAGAAAACCCACAATGGTGCACTTCTGGTTTTGTCTGTGGGGTTACAGTTACTCAACTGAAATGTCTTTTGCAGGGCTGCCTCAGGAGTCTTACTGGATCACCATGGGCCAAAAACCACTGCGTCCAGGTGGCCGGGGGGCCTGAAATGGTAGGAGGGTGGGCAGCAATCGCAGACTTTCTAGTGCACCGGCAGTTCAACAATTGGCGTCAGAAGATGTCACCTGGTGCCTGAGGGTAGGCCATATGGCCAAAAAACTACTGAGTCCCTGCCCTCTGGGAGGCCGCAGGTCTGAAGTCATTCAGGAGGCTCCCATGCCCAAGCCACCACCTTTTTTAAACAAATATTACTTTTCCGAACTGTTCCTGTTTAATGAGCCAGAAACATTGAGAATAAACGCAGACTTGGAATAGTTAAACTCATGCTACTGCTTCTCTCCATTGTGCTGTACAATGTAACAAGCAATGTTACAAAGTTACAAAGTAAACAATTCCAATTTTACAAAGTAAAAAGCTATCTTGCTCCTTGTTGTGCAGCTAAGCATGTGGCTGCTATACAATGTAGCAAGAGTAGAACCCTGCTTTCTGTACATTGTCTACAAGCCAATCCATTGCAGTTGCAATGTTAACAGCCTACAGCTGTCTCACAGAGTGTGATGAGAGATGTTGTATTTATAAGCTCAAAATGCAAAGTTGTCTGTCCTTATATAAGTGTCCTTTGTTTCATTTATTCAGATACATAGGTGTTTTCTGATCAAAGATATTGGGCCATATGTTGTTGTAACCTCTGGTTTGTTACTCCAGGGTACTATTCTGGATACTACTTTTTGCACCGGGGGTGAGAAACCTTGACGATCATCATCACATCAACAAACCAGCAGCATTTGTAAGTGGCTGACGTTTGTACACCCTACTGGAGGTGAGCAGGGATGTGGCCAGAAGCCCACTTGGCTTATTTATTTTGCTCACCGGTCTGACATCAGAGCAGCTACTGATTGGAACGGAGCATGCTGGTTGGCTGCTCATTCTGCATCTTCACCAGAAAGGCAGGGCTGCCACCACAAATTTTTGGGCTCCATACAACCACAATGTCAGCCTAATTTGGAGAGTTCAATTCATGTGGTGCCGTGGTGCTGTCCCACGGCAGGAGAGGCTCTCACAATTATAGCTGCAGCAGTGCCAGGATGCATTTTCTAATTCTCCAAATCAGGCGTTTCCCGGGAGATGGCCCAGCATGAAATACAGTAAATGAAACCGATACATGAAATAGATGAGAGCACCTCACCCCAGCAAGAAATAAATGAGAGCACTCCAGCCCAGCTTAAAATAAATGAGAGCACTCCAGTCCAGTCCAAATCAATAAGATCACCCCACCCCAGCATGAAATAAATGAGAGCACCTAACACCTGCATGAAATAAATGAGAGCACCCCGCCCCAGCCAGAAATAAATGAGAGCACCCCACCCCACATGAAATACATGAGAGCACCCCAACTCAGCATAAAATACATGAGAGCACCCCAGTCCAGCATAAAATAAATAAGATCACCCCCCCCAGCATGAAATAAATGAGAGCACCTAACACCTGCATGAAATAAATGAGAGCACCCCGCCCCAGCCAGAAATAAATGAGAGCACCTAACACCTGCATGAAATAAATGAGAGCACCCCGCCCCAGCCAGAAATAAATGAGAGCACCCCACCCCACATGAAATACATGAGAGCACCCCATCTCAGCATAAAATACATGAGAGCACCCCAGTCCAGCATAAAATAAATAAGATCACCCCACCCCAGCATGAAATAAATGAGAGCACCACCCTAACATGAAATACATTAGATAAATGAGATTTTTTGTTTTCATTAGTTATTGATCTCCTCCTTGAGGGGCACTTGGTTGTAACTACTTGTTGCTCGGGGGTACTTGGCACAAAAGGTTTGAGAACCACTGTATTAGAGGACACTACAGATATTTGGCATAACATATACAGTATTTCTGATTATATATCTGATTCTGATTCAGTCACCAATCCCCCTCCATCTTACATTTTCAGCATGCTGTATGAATCATTTTGGAAAAAAATAAATAAAAGATGGTTAATGACACTTGACTGGATTTAGAGTGGACCAAAACCCTCTAAAACCTCCCACTCCCCCCACTCAAGTACCTGTGGTGATGCTGCAGGCTTGGCAGCGGCTCATTTTTTAGATGGCTTTTGTCCACTCCGTAGCCAGGGTCAGCCGGCAAATTTGAGATTGCCAGGGCTGATTTCAAAAGTGCAGGCTGATGTGATAAGCCCCCTGGCCGCATTCATGCCTTCCCTGTAGTCTGAGCTGCACTCGCTCTCCTTGCTTATCTGAATGGCTAGGTGCTGGAGCATGCCTTGGTTAAAGGGAAGCTAGTGATGCGCAGTGAGAGGCCTAAGAGTGGCCTAAGAAATTTAAAGAGGAACATCGGACCAAAAATAAGAATGGGCCAATTCCCCCCTCATCTTCCCCACTTACCTTTTGGATGTTGCCGCAGCCTGCTGTGGTGGCATCCGGCTGCTCCAGGACCCGGTCGCTGCCCCGCATGCTGGCTTAGCTGTCTGTTAGTGACAGCACGGCTTTAGCCATACTCTTCAAAATCCCACGCTGATCAACGTTGGGTTCTTTCCCACTGCGCAGACGCAAGATCGGGGGCTACGCACAGTGTCTTATGGAATACAAGATGGCACTGCCTTTCGGAAGGTCGCCCGGAAACTGAAGAGCCTGGAAGATGGATCACTTAGCGAGGTGAGTAGAGGATGCCCTAAGGTAAAACTGGAGGGGGGGGGAGCAGATCGCGGGAGCTGGGGGGAGGTTTTAACCTCCCCCGATGTACTTCTAAGTTTTGGGGGCAATTGATGGGGTTTCAAATGATGGGGAATCGGATTTAGAGGCAGTATGGTGTCGACCCTGGAGACTTTTAGTCGGTGCAGGTTTTGATCCACTTTAAGCTTTTAATGCTTTATCTGACATGCTTAGTGCATAGAGTATCATTGTAGATTCTAAATATACCACTATATACAGAGCTTAATGTGGATGTGTTTTGTTGCCATCATCTCAGTGCTGCTTCTTTTCTCTCCTTCTAGCAGCAGAAGTAGTCAATCCTACATTTTTATATATATATATATATATATATATATATATATATATATATATATATATGGAATTTAGTAGATCAGTGGTCCCCAACCTTTAGCTTGGGAGCCACATGTGGCTCACAGACCCCTATTTTGCATCTTGCCAGACAATAACACTAGCAGAGATCTAATTCACGGTTAAGGCTTGGGGGTTACATGGCGTAACAGCTGGGCACTGTCAGCACCATTCATAGGGTTATTGCAGGTGGAGTAATGTGTGGGTTACCTGCCTTGGCAGCTTACCTGCCTTGGCAGCTTCCAGGGCCACTTCTGGTATACTAGCCTCTCAGCATGGTCTGTGTTTTGATTCTGCCATTCACCTCTTTAGGGCTGGGTAACCCACCAATGTGGGGTATATATTATGTGGCTGGGTGAATGACATGCACATTAAATTGTCACGTTTGATGCCTTTGGTTACCTTACTTTTGTTGTTATTTGTTGTTACAATTGTGTCCTGCTATATGGATTCAATGATCTATTCTCTCATAGGATCTCATAGTAGGATACTAGCAGATAATAAGAGTTTACTATATAAGCTGATAGTTTACACCTTTAATCTGCATTTCTATCTGCTTAAACCTGAATGCTTAATGCCTTCCTATGTTTCCAAAAGGTAAATGCTGAATGTAAGGTGTGCTGTGGGAATTCCATTCTTAAAGTCATTGGCACAGTTCCTTTTTCCTTTTTGATGTTAGGTTACACATCTTCTAAGAAAAATGAGGTCGGCTAAAAAGTAATACCAGATGAATAAAGCTGAAGCGGAACCTGGGGTGGCCCTCTGATTCTCCTGTCCTCGTGCATTTCTCCTAGAAACTACATGGCAATTGCATCATTGCATATAAATGAACCACGGGGCGACAATCAGTAGACTGCATGCCTTTAATCTCCATATGTGCATGGGGTATGCTGGGTGGTGTTCCAGGGGAAAGCAAGATGAGAAAATGGCAACACTGTAATCTATGGTGCTATTGGAAAGCCACTTGCAATGTACAGAGATTTTCCATTCTTTACTCTTTCAAACTACTGCTGTGAAAAATAACAGGTTAGGTAAGTGAAATGAAACGTTGGAAACTGGAAGTAAAATACAAAAAAGGGAGTAGAAGCATTAAAACTTTGTTATGGGCTTGTTCAGAGTCAGAGAGAATTTTTTTGCAATTATATTGAATAGATCAATTTATCTAAAAGCATACTATAATCATCTTAAAGATTACAGAATCTTTCCTTATCCAGTCAGCTATCTGCCTGCAAGCATTTCACTGAATCACAAATAACATCTATGTTTCTTTCTACTTTTCTTTCTTTACTTTATAGTTTGACCTTCATGCATTTTTTTTTATTTAAAGGGCCAACATTTGCTATATGCTTTAGAAGGAATTGGTAGGTTACTACAGTGTCCCCACCTTTCACAGATGGAGTGCACCCAGACAGGGTCAAGCACAATCTTTGCACTCCATTCACTATGATATTGATGGAGTAAAGTTCCATCTGTTTGCATGATGCCAGTAGACTGCACTACCAGCATGAACCAGAGCCAGATCTTCACAACTTCACAACCAAGGGATCTGCTGCTGTTAGGAGGAGAGTACAGGATTCTGATTGATTCTAGGCATGGATTTAATGAGAACATTTAACCCCACTCATGCATGGATACAACATGTGTACATAGAGATGATGGAGGTATAATGTGATTATGTACTGTATAAAGATAGTAAGAGGAACATGACATACATTAGTGAAAGGCTTAGATTAAAGAGCATCTGAAGGCTTCTAAAATAAACACCTTATTTCCCCCAAAGCTCACTGGTCCAGGTCTATTGCTTAAAAACATACCCATTTTGGAAATCCAATCGGGGCTATAGCTGTAACTCCCCTGAGCCCCATGATCCTGGTTCTATCAGTGGTCCATTAAAATGGACCACAAAAAGATGAGGACACTCCTACTGCCAACTGGCAGTGCCCTCATGTGAGCAGTGGCCAACCGGCTTAGCAGCCCATCAACCAGCTTTTTTGTGTTCGGGTCCAATGCCAAGCTTAGACACAGACTTCTGGCTAAAGTTCGTGTTTCGGGGTCGGGTCCACCCATTTGTACTCACAGGTTTTAGGTTTAGGTCTCTTCCCCAATATACTACATGTTTATTGTCCAGATATCATAGATTGTTGTTAAAGAATGTCTGTAGAGATGTAATAAGACTTATCTAATAGGGCAAAAAAATTACCATTAGAAGAATCTGGTCTAAGATGCAACTTCAATCAAAAGTTGCAGGAACCTATGCCATTCAATCTGTGGTATATCAAATGTAATTCGAGGGAGGTCAGAGCTGTATCTGCTAGTAGGCCTGGTGTACCTTGCTTATTCCCTTTTGAATCCACCAGAATAAGAGCTGAAATAAATTTGATAAGTACTTAAATGAGTTGCAGACCAATAATCATTGTCGAATCAAAGGACTTAGAGTTCTGGGTTGATCCCTAAGCCAGGACCACATCAACATTCAAGAGTTTTAGGAGAGTGCAAAGGGGCAGATTTGTGTTCAAATACATAGCCAGCTTTGCTTTTTAAAAGTTGCCTTTTTAAATGTGATCCTTTTATTGTTTAGTGAAACTAACATGCACTGTGCGTAAGTGTGCATGACAATAAAACCCTTGAATCTTGGTTCAGCTATTGCTGGGTTCTGCACCTGATTTATGAAAGTCAGGGTAATCCATTATTGCAAGGCTTACCAGCAGTGGGAGGAGGTGGGTTGGCTTAGTTTAGGATTAGAGATGGGCGAACCTGATCGCAAATTTCGGGTTCATACTTAACTTTGCGAATTTCAGGGGTGGTGGAGTGGTGGCAGGGGCTTCAAAAAGACGTCGTTAGCTCCCATGAGTGAGGACACTACTACTGCTGGCACTAGAAGTGTCCTCACTTATAGGAGCTAACAGACATCTTTTTGTAGCTCCAGGTGGGGCCAGTTTAGAACGCAGCTGCCGCCACTACCAGAAGAGGAGCAGGGCTCAGGTGAGTTACAGCAGTGCGAGTCCCCATTGATTTTAGTGGGTTTGGGTTCGAAGTACAAAGTTCAGCCAAACTTGCTCTACCCAAACTTTGGGGGGTATTTAGGATTAATGAGGACCAAGACCCTTCCTGGCTTTTATAAATAGCGAGTTCGAATTACAGACAAATACCACCATTCCCCTACAACTTATTAGGTATTGCTTGAGGCATGAAATTAGAGAGTTCTCCAAAGGAGAACACCAATATGGAGCAATTGCTGGCAGCAGAACATTAATATATAGGAAGAAAAATGGGATTCATTATTACAGAATATTAACAATGGCAGCCTCATCTTTTTATAAATGGTAAGTAACTCTGCCAATATGTTGAGCCCAAATAAAAATAATTAATTCCTCAAGACAATATATATATCGTATTTTTCACTCCATAAGTAACACTTTGTCCCTAAAAAGTGGAGGAAAATGTCTGTGCATCTTATGGAGTGAATGTGAGGGGCTGGTAGAAGAAAAGTCCACTCACTCTCCACTGATCATGCTCCGGCAGCCCTGGTTTCAAAGGATGGGAGTGGCCTGTGTACATACAACATCTATTGAAAACAATGGAAGTTACTGTACATAGGCCATGGTCACCTGACAGCCCACACACCACCACACTATGTGCTACAGTGATGGGGCGTTCAGAGCTGTCAATCGGTGGCTGCTCACTGTACATGAGTCACAAATAACCGGATGAGGTTTCCTTCCCTGGGAGAGCAGCCCTGGGCTATTTCAGATACAATAATTCCCCTGTGCTAGCCCAGAACAGCAGCTTGGCTTAGTCTCTGCCCCTGCTTCCCCTTGAACTTCCTGTCTGATACCGGGACACTCGCTTCTGATTGGCTTGGTCTGACTCTGCCTCTGGGGGGGCCCTGGCAGGTGGGGGCCCCACGTATTTGCATGTTATGCGTGGTGGCTAAGCACGCCACTGGGTGGAACACTAGCCGACATGGCCAGAAAAAACAAAGCTAAAGAAAATAAAAGACATTTTCTCATTATCACAGAAGGGAAAGCTTAAAGAGAGCCTCTAAACACTGCCTACAGCTGTCCTTTATTGACTAAAGCTTACAGAAGCAAGCAAAACAGATTTCGATTCATACATTCAGAAAAACGCAAATAAACTATTGTGCCTACCGGGGCATGTGGCGGTGTTGTTGCAAGTCCGTGTCTCCCTCAGTGGACCACTGCACAAAGTCCCATATGGAGATGACACACAAGAGCGCGTGCGGACTTGTGTACCCTGACCACACGTTGTAGAGCAAATTCCCCATTGTGACCATCCTTCGGCAGCAGGATCTCCTGTAATCAAGAAATTGATTAACACAAAATAAATTTGCAACTGACAATAGGCATTGTTTTTGTATTTTATAGCAACATTTTTTTTTTCTGCTTTATTCAGCCTAGCTTCTGTATAGAAAGCAGCAATTTGCCAAAGTCAAACATAGCGTTTTGCTAAATTTTGTGGTATGGTTATCTTAATTAGCAGAGCTGATCATTTGCTTTAGTTCTTGTACGTCACTGTACAGCTCCGAAGAATGTTAACTAGGGTTTCATAACAATGAGCATAACCTTCAGAACAAATCTAAGCAAAAGTCTGGAGTGCCCGAAGAGCGTCACACAACAAAACCAATGCGTCTGCCAAGGGTGAGACAATAGCTTAATCTCCTCCTTCCGTGGGTGGAAAGCATTCACTCACTGAGAATAAAAATGCGTGCCGCCGCACATACACAAATAAACACATGCACAACACACACAATGCTCTGACATAAGGGCATTATTAGCAAGCACATAAATATTCATATAAGCAGCCTCTCTTTCCCTACTCAGATGCTTTCTGTCATAAGCTTACTTGGACTTCATCAATCTCCAGCCGAATACGAGAAGTGGACTCATAAATCAGAAGGGGCTTGGACCACTTCGTGCCGGAATCAAAACCAGGAAAATGCTGAATAAATAAATTTGAACTGTAAAATAGATTGTTTTTTTTTTTACCTTTTCTCACACTCTAGGTAGTAACCTTTCTGGAATAAATACATTATGGTATAAATTCTACAAAGAATTGGATACATGAGGCTGAGCTGGTGGCAGTTCACTGGGACAGAGAACTCTCTATTCATTTTAAATCCCATTCCCTAATGAATCATTCACAGGACTTGCCAGAAAAAAGGTATTTCCCCTGTCTGCTAATTTCAGAAATATTACTGGAACAAAAAATAATGCTGAAAACATGTAATGGAGCTGGGAAAGCATAGCAGCCACCTCAGGGGTATAGAAAATGGCAGCTTATGTTTTAAAGCAAAGCAAATTAAAGCTTATGAGGCATCGGCATCATAGGGTGGATATTTTTTTACTCTCTTTTTTTGAGAGAAATAACTTTTTTTCCTTCATCACCATATTTAGATGTGCAAATGTTTTCAAAAGTTGCACAGCTAAATGTGGTGATGAATCGCACCAAGGAAAAAAAGCATCGCTTAATCGACCCTAATATGTCAGCTTCTTTGCAACGGACTTCTGTTATTCCACATACATTTTCATTCACAGAGCCAGTAGAATAAATGCATTAAATGACTTATTAATTAAACATGACATGTTTTTTTTTATTATGCCTATTTTTAAATAACATGCCCAGTATGATTTCAAGCACAGTGGGTTTTAAAAATGCTTAAAAAAATACAAAGGTAGTAAATAACAAGCCATGTCCTTACAGAACATAAAGGAAGCATATCTGTCACATACACTGTTACAGAAGTATGGCAAGCTTTATGAGCGATCTGTAATGGATTGCATCCTTCTTCAATTAAAAAGGAACAATGGCCTAAAAGGCTCCAGAGAGGCCTAAGTCCTCATCTTTGGGGCATCCCAAATTGGAACACTGGGATCACCATTCAAACTCACCTAGTCAGTGATGGCTTGGAGAACACATGGGCCTTGGCTGCATCTCCACTATACATCTATGCAAGGCAAGTGCACATGCCAGGCATTTCTGAATAGCTTACATGAGTGCATACATGGAGGAGCGAGGTGGGCCAGTGGCACATGTTCCAGTGATGCTCACCATGCTGCTCTGACATCAGACTGGCTAGATGGCATCTCAAATCAGGAGGCACCTCTGAAGATGCAGGGTGTTGATCCTCTTTCAGGTGTCTGATGCTTGCATTGACTTCCAGGTGATATCAGGAATCTGTCTATGGCTCCTGCATAATACACCATGTTACAAATTATTATGAAAATTGTATTTCTCATATAGATGAAACTCATGGAAGGTATTATGTCTCAGGGCTATTTGAATCGCTGAACTCAATCTCAACAATCTATGATAATTCGTTTTCCAGATGAGCCAAATTAAAGGAAAACTACTTAAGACGGATGTTCTGCATTATTAAGTGGACCACATGTTTCAAGCAATATGAAGAAGAAAAAAATAGTGCAATGTCATGGACAAGGTACAAAACATTAAATATTTTATGAAAACCTAAGCATGATCATCATATAAGGAAGAGGTTTGCGCCAGATTCAAAGAGCAGATGGGTTTGTGAAGATAAAGGAATATTGAGAAAGGTTTCTGTCAGATAAATTCATCAGATTAGCAGAGCAACTGCTAAAATATTATTATAAAGCAGCAAGCAGCAAACTGTTATTTAAAGCTGCTGGTGTCTATGGAGTACTGTAAACCTCAAGGTATAGGATCCTCAAGGGGATTGCATAAACCTACCTGTCAGCCACCCCTAACCAGTGCTCATGAGCATAAATGGCTGCAGTGGTACATTAAGAACTATCTATCAGCCATCTCGAAACAGTGCTTACATGCAGAAACAGTTGGGATGGGTGAACCCCCCAAATTTTTGGTCCGGCAAGTGTGGCCGAACTTTGAACAAATCTTCAAGGAAGGGGTATCCGAATCCAATCTCCATTGTCAATGGGGACCTGAACTTTGGGGGGGTGGCTGTGGTGGGGGTGGCGCAGATTGTGCAGCAGTAAGCCAATTCTCTTTAACAGCAGCGTGGATCGGGGCTGAGGTGAGTTCCAGCAGCTTCGGCTGTTGTATCCTTTAGGTGAAGTGGGTTGATGGGCTGTTAAAAAGCCCATCAACCAGCTTTTCTGTGTTGGGGGCCAGTCGCCAAACTTGTTTAGGAACCTGAACTCGAAAAGTTTGGCACGAACCCCTTTGCGGTTCGGGTTTGTGCATCTTTACTGATGAGTGTTGTTCAACTCTGGATGGATAAGATGAAAAAGTGAATAGTTGGTGGATGGACACCATGTCCCAACAAGGCTGCAATGTCAGCAAGGAGGTGGCAGAGTCATATATTGTGCCGGAAGCATAGGAAGAAGTGACCTTCATTAACTCCCACCGATTCAGCATCATGAATGCCAGGACAGACTTGCCAGTACTATTCTCAATGGCTAACACGGTACACCATCTCATGCTGCAAAGAATACCTCGGAGTCATTGACTGCTATTGGCATAAAAAACAACATAATCTCCAAAAATTCACATGTTCATTGGATGGAAGAATTGTGAAGGGGATATCAAAGAATTGGTGCTATGTTACCATGTAACTTGACCTGTTAAGATGTTTTTGATTGCTTTGATGGCTTTTAATTTCAGTAAAATTGACATGTTTTTAGTTCTTTACAACCTATAAAACGTATTGAAACCATCTTGTGCATAATCTAGAATAGTGCATTTTGATTATTCTAAGTCTGGAAAAGACACTGTTATCATGTTGCAGAGTGTGGGTGCTGGGTGCAGCGGAGTCAAATTCAGATTTTTGTGGTGTAACAGGAACTGGGTTCACTGGAACATGAATTCCGCAAGAGAAGTCATAGAGATCACCTTAATGTACAGAAAACACAACACAGCAGAAAATGCACAGAGTTAAGCATTGGTAACAGCAACATCTAGTGTCCTAACTGTAAACTGTAAGCCATTCCAGCAAAAGTCACTCCAGCAATAGACTAAGCTAGGCTTTTGTATATCCAACACTCCTTCTCAACAGCTGAGGCTTAGTCTGTTAAACTCATCTTCTTTATAAGCCTTGAGTGTCATTCAGTGGTCAGGGGCTAGGGCCTAGGAACAAATATCTGCTGTCATATCATCAGTAGGCCAATAAAATAACTTAAGAAGTCCCTGCTGCTGAAGATCTCCGGTCTCAACGTCCTCACTTAGGGTTTGTAGTATTTCTCTCTTATGACCTTCTTGCTCAAAACAAACTAGGAGTTCATCCATATAAACCAACTCATAGATCCTTATGTCTGCCAATTCCTTTGTGTTTAAGCAGGGGTCTGCTTTACTCCTCTGAAAGTCCTTATGTGTAAGCGATTAATTAAATTTAATATTTCATGCTCTGGCAGCTTGCTTTAGATCATATATACTCCTCTGAAGTTTGAATACTAGGTCTAGCCAAGGCTGGCCTAATCCTAGTGGCTGTTCCATGTAGATGTATTATGTTACATCGCCATGTAGAAATGCTGTTTTCACTTCAAAGTGTTTCAATTGTATTTTCCTTGTGGCAGAGTCAGCAAAGTCCTTTTAGTACAATGTTTGACTACTGGAGAAAAAGTCTCATCATAGTCGCCTCCATATTTTTGACAATATCCAATGGCTACTAGTCTTGCTTTGTTTTGCTCCACTGTGCCATGTGCATTGCACTTCACTGTAAATGTCTATTTACAGCCTATGGCTTTCCTTCCAGGTGGTAGTTTTGTAAGTGCCCGTGTTTTGGTTCTTGCATGCATTGTATCTTTCTTTGCAGCCTTCCCAGTTGAGATATTTCTTCCCAAGTTGCAGATTCGTTGTCACTGGCAGTGCTTGCCTTGTATTTGGGACATGCAGGTGGTTTACTTCTGTCTTGGTTCTGTGTCGGAAATTGCTTGTGTTTGCTCTTCAGTACTGGTAGGTTCTGTGCCCACTTCAACTGTTTATTCAGAAGTTACAGGTGTCAGTTTTCTCTTCTGTTATTACTTCCTCTGTTGTCATCAACAGATCTTTAACAAAAGTTATGCTGTTGCTAATAATAACCTTGTCTGTTTTGGGATTTACGATCCTGTAAACACTAACACTGTATCCTACAAGGATTCCTTTAAATGATCTCTTTTGGAGTTAGGTGCATTTTCCTCTGGAATGTAGGTATTTTGTTTTACAATTGGTTTCTCATTGTGCCACAGTTCATATGGGTTTTTCTCCACTGTTCTAGAAAAGAGCCTGTTCTGCAAATTTGTGTCATTGCTACCTCATCCCAGTATTTTTGTGGTAGTCCAGAGTCTGTCAACATACATCTGATCATGTCAGTCAGAGTTTGGTTCTTTCTTTCAGCTATCCCAATTTGCTCTGGTGTGTATGGCACTGCCTTTGGATGATCTGTTCCATTCTGATTTAAGTGCTCTTGCTCTTTGTGTCCTGTGAATTCACCTCCATTATCACTGCAAAGTATGGGGGGTTTCCTCAAAACTTGTTACTTGTCTTTACTACATAGACCTGTAATTTGTCAAGAACTTAACTTTTGTGTTGCATTAGGTAAGTGGCTGGGCATCTTGAATATTCATCTATGAAAGTCCCTATGTAACTCCAGGTGTATGTGCGTTTAGGGGACCACATATATTTTGAACTAGGGCAAGTGGGCTTAATTTTGACTGAACTTAGGAAGTGTTGCTCTTGTAGCTTTGGATTTGATGCAGCATTCAAACTTAACAGTAACTAGACAATGGGATACTATTAGATCCCTTTGTCAGATGCCTTTTTTGTACTTCATTCGTAAAATTTCCTCAGCAGAAACAACTTGCTGTTTAAACTGGATCTCTCAGGCAGTCAGTTCATCCCACATGCCTTTCGCTGTATTCTCACTGAATATGTGAATAAGCTGATCATCTTCTACTAGTACGTTTATGGTGGCCTGTACCTGTCCCAGTCCTGGTTATTGTCCTGTGGCTTCTCTGTAGTTATCACCTACCACAAGTCATCTCTGGATAATAGTATTTCCACTTTAAACTTCCATAGCTGATAATTGTCATTATTCAGCTTTGCTTGTATACTTGTATACAGGAGATGTTACTGTGGAAACCCTCTTTATGTTGATCTGCGCAGCAGCTATGCTGTCTCCTGTTCAGGGCTTTGCTCTGCCTTGGCTGCATCTGGTCACTGGGCTTTATTCAGTCTCTGGGACTTCTTTCATTCACTGGGCCCATAACCTGTTGCAGAGTGTGAGTGCTGGATGCATCGGAGTCAAATTCAGATAGACATTTGTGGTGTAAAAGGAACTGGCTTTACTGGATAATTGAGTGCAGTAAGAGAAGGTCACCTTAGATGCTGCATAACACAGGCAGGAAAAAAAGTCACAGAGATCACCTCAATGTACAGAAAACACAACAAGAAAAATGCATAGAGACTACATTTAAGCATTGGTAACAGCTAGTGTCCTAACTGTAAAGCGCAGGCAATTCAGCAGGAGTCACTCCAGCAATAGACTAAGCTAGGCCGTTGTATATCCAACATATCATTTGGAGGCTTGTTCAATAAACTTTGATAAATACTTGGTTAACGGTTGAAGATTGTAAAATTATACTGACTGACATTTGCATCCACCATTTAGAAAAATAGGGGGAAATATAATTAGCATTATAATTTGGAACACATCATGAAGGCATTGCTAGCTTGCACGCACGTTGATGGTTTCAGAACTCAATCAGATTGTGAGCTCTCATTAATGCCATGAGGAACATTATTACTTTGTGGTATTAAATATGTGCATTCCACATTGTATAGTGTGTCTGAGCTCACACTCACTAGTGTTTGGTCATCTCTCATGTGCTCTAGAACCTGTCTGCATGAACCTTGTTGTGGCCCAGCTCTTTTTTACCTCACCCTGAGCTTCTTGGATTCCTCATTTTGATTTTGTTTTTTTTTCCCATGACTATGCACCTTTACCGCCATCCCTAATCTTGGCTATGTTCTGTAACCATTTCCTTCACTGCCTGTTCCTTTTGAGACCTCCTGATTCTCAGGGTGTTCAACCTGGTCCTGCCACACAAATCAATCCGTACCATTAGGGCCCTATTAATCAGGCTGTATCCTTCCTTATGTTCAGCCATTCTCATTCTATCCCATCAGTTGTGCAATTTTATTTGTCATTAAGTCTCACAACTACAGTGGAGACAATCAACACATGCAACAGTGAGATGCTCACATCACATTGCAATGTGAGCTATTTACATTCTAATAATAGGCTCATGACCACTTTAAAAAGTATCACAGCTGATTACACTAGCAATAATTGGGATAAATAAATTTCTATTTGGCTATAACGATAATGTAACACGATGGACCTCTCAGCCGGGAGCAGGCTTTTCAGAATTACTCATGATGTTTGTTATAGCACCAGCAGGAGTGAGAGGGTTTCACATCCTATCTCAATATGTGGCTCCCTGAATTTTGTCATCTCCGTAGATCATCAAGACAATTCTAACTGAATTGCAAAGCCAATTGCTATCATTTCTATGCACCCTTGATCATTTGGGCAATGCGTAATCATGGTTATGTTTAGATTAATCCACATATGCAACGTACCCAAGTTGGTATACATTGGGTAGATGCCGTGGTGTAGGTGGATGTTGAAAATGTTTTAAGACTATGAAGAAGCTTTCTGACAAAGCAAGTTTTATTTGTCTCTGCTTTCCCACGTGTTACCTGGATTTCTACCCTCTAAGTATTGTACCAGAGCTTCATGCACCATCCGCAACCGGATAACTGAGTGGGGACTTACTACAACAACCTTGGTTTATGAACCTTTGCTGTAAATACAGTTCTTGGGAGGCTTTTTTTGCACTTTTTTGTGTGTTACCGCTAAAAAGCTCAGCAGGATGCAGGTTCCAAATATTTAGCATGTTCCAATCTGTCTGCCATTCCAAAGGGACTATTCTATTTTAAGTACTCTGCATTATCCACTTTAAGCCATACCAGAGCTATCCTGACCCGAGAACCCCAGGTACTGGTACAGATTCGGTGTCAACATACTTTTGGTCTGGTTTAAACATTAGTGGGACAAAACTCTCCTGGCCAATCTCTCCCACCTGTTCAGTGCAGCTACATGGCCTCTATTGGTTTCTAAGGTGGAAACTTAAAGAGGAAAAATCACTGGGAATCTCAATTTGTGATGCTCCGCTGTGTGTAACCTTGGGATTGGTGTGTTTCACTCGCCTCCCTGACAATCCCACGGACATGTGTAGGCTCTCCTTCAATCAGCTTTCTAAACTGTGACACAGGATTACGGGCCCCAGTACCCACCAAGAAGGGAGCACAGCCAAAGAAATAATTAAACAATCATTTTATTAAACCACTGAACCACAGACAATTAAAAACAATTAAAACTCCTGCTAGCCCCACTTCACAGCTACTCCTCAAGATGACCCACATCACAATGTATGGTAATGTATGACAACCGTGCACACTAATTAAATGAATAAAGGCCACCCCTATATACACTCTATATATAAAAAAGTTATATAAAAAATATATTTTTGTACTGGTACAAAAACATTCTAGCAAAAACACTAAGATCTATTTATATGCCAAAATAAATAAATAGATCTTAGTGTTTTTGCTAGAATTTTTTGTACCGGTACAAAAATATATTTTTTATATAACTTATTAATTTAATTAGTGTGCACGGTTGTCATACATTACCATTCAATGTGATGTGGGTCATCTTGAGGAGTAGCTGTGAAGTGGGGCTAGCAGGAGTTTTTAATTGTCCGTGGTTCAGTGGTTTAATAAAATGATTGTTTAATTATTTCTTTGGCTGTGCTCCCTTCTTGGTGGGTACTGGGGCCGTAGTGCTGTGTCTCATTTTTTGTGTACTTTGGTTCCTATAGGAGAGTACGCCGTATTATAGAAACATAGAAACATTGAAGGTTGACGGCAGAAGGAGACCATACGGTCCATCTAGTCTGCCCTTATGTGTATACTGTATGTACTCTTTATCTTAGGATAGATGTGTGCTTATCCCAGGCATGTTTAAATTCAGTGACTGTTGATTTTTCAACTACCTCTGCTGGAAGTTTGTTCCGAGCATCTACTACTCTTTCTGTAATTATACTGATTATTCTTTAGCAGTGCACCATATTTGAGTTTTCGAGCTTTCTAAACTGCTCATAAATATAACAGATGAATTGAGCTTTCATTCAAATTTGATTTGGTTGATTCCCTAAATTTGGTTTGCCTGAAGTGAATTTTACCAAATTGCTCTAAAAAAATAAACTTACCTCCTTTCCTCTTGCCAGCGCTGGGCAATGTCCTCATCATCCAAGGGGTCTTCCACTCCTCTCTCTGATTCATTTGCGTGAAAGGGGGTGTGAAGGACTTTTGCAGTCACCTCACTCCTCTGTGTCCTCTGTCCTGATGTCTTCAGTAGACACGCTGCAGCGCAGAGCAACGTTTCAAAAGACATCCTGTGGTGGCATTATTGCTGGCTAGGCAGAAGATCTGTGTCCTCTGTCCATCTTCAATGCAGGGAGCAGAGTGGGACACACTGCAGCAGAGAGTGGAAGTACCGATGGGAACACAGATGAGAACACAGATCCTCTACCCTGCTTCAGAGCAGGGAGTAGCTGGGAGTGGCAGGGATCGTTGGGGAGTGGTATGGAACACCCAGTGATGGATAGCAAGGCAGCAGGTGAGTTTTTTTTACTATTTCAGAAAAAAAATTGATTGTGATGAATTCCAAGAAATACGGGTTTGTACCAAATGTATTTTTCCCTGAAATTTAGAGTAGATTTTGAGCAATAAACAAATAATGGATTCCTTACTTACCAATGTTTTGTTTGTTTACTTTATGCAAACTAGAAGTGAAAATTGTTACGTCCTGACAAAGCAAAAACGCAGCCCCTCTCTAGCATTATGTTATTTTTTTTTTAACTAGCTACCACAATGCAGGACTAAGCTAAATAGATATTACATAATCACAATGATGAATAATGATGAATTAGAAATGAGGTGGGCACATAATTGAAACCTATCACTTGTGAAAATTAAGTAAATAGTCTAAAATTACAACAATGGTCAGGTTAATGTGAACTAAAAGAGTGGCCATCAAATTCTAGCTGATAACAGCTCAGATATGAGCAGTTAACCTTTCCCTTTTTAATGAGATATGGAACCAAAACATGGCCTCATTTCTTGTAATGAGACCTGGAGGTAAAACATGCTTCCACTTCTTGTCTCATTACAATGCATACAGTTAGCTCACATTTCTGGTAGTTATACTTTATGCTAATACATTTTAAATTGGCACACAGTCCCTATCTCTGTCTAAAAAAGACCACATTTATTAAATTAACTTTTTATCAGAATTGCTAACTTGCTGGTTGTTATGTCGACACACAAGTTGCAATGCCTTAAAATTTGTTGTTACTAGCAGCAGGGGGCAATGACTTTGAAGCAATGGATGTGCTAAAGCTACTGTAAATACATGACCAGAAGGCTTACAATATAATGTAACAATAATTTATTACAGTTTTCTTTTAATGTTTACATTTTCTTTTAGTCTGAATCTTCTTTCATATGCCATACTACCATATGTGCTGCCACTGTAGGCCTACGTATTGGGAATATGAACTTGCCAATAGGTCATAAGGTTATATAAGGGAGTTGTTGCTATACTGCAAATCATTTGTAACAAATAGAATGTCAGTGCCAGATGACTTGCCTGTAATGCTGGTAATGCAGGTGACTAGGATTGGGCAAACCCCAGCAGCAAAATTGAGTTCGTACCGAACACTCTGCGTTTGGAAATCCGTACATGCGTTTGGCACTCGGCCCAAACCCTGAAGAAGGCTGATTGGCTGCTTCTTCCTTCCCTCCCCATGATTGGTCAGTTGGGGCACATGATCCCACATATAAAAGGCGTGGTCTGTATCACTCAGCTCACAGCTGCTGCTCACACTGCATTAGACAGGGAGAGGTGCTGGTGCTGAGGGACAGTTATGGCATTATTTACTCTGTAAAAGCACCTGAGTTTCAGTACTCTGTAATTACACTTGAGTGTCAGTACTCTGTAATAGTACTTGAGTGTCAGTACTCTGTAATAGCACTTGCTGAATGCACTTGGATGCTCTTTCATACCAATAGTTCAGGGCACTTGTGTGTCAGTAATTTTTATAACAAATAGCTCAGGCCATTGTGTGTCAGTGCTTTTTCATACCAATAGTTCAGGGCACGTGTGTGTCAGTGCTCTTTCATATCAATAGTTCAGGCCACTTGGGAGTCAGTGCTCTTTTATACCAATAGTTCAGGCCACTTGGGGGTCAGTAATCTTTAATCTGATGTATTGATCTGTTAAAGGGCTAAGCCCGAAATATTGTCACTTATTGTCACCCTGCTTGGAATAGATTGAGAAAAGGGCCAGCTCCCTGGACTGCATTGGCTCTGTGGCACGTGTCATTATTTTTTTGTTTGTACAATTTATCGCTAATTTTTAATGCCAATAGTTCAGGGCATTTGTGTGTCAGTGCTCTTTCATACCAATTGTTCAGGCCACTTGGGGGTCAGCAATATTTAATACCAATAGTCCAGGGTACTTGTGTGTCAGTGCTCTTTCATACCAATTTTTCAGGCCACTTGGGGGTCAGTAATCTTTAATACCAATTGTTCATGGCACTTGTTTGTCAGTGCTCTTTCATACCAATAGTTGAGGGCACTTGTGTGTCAGTGCTCTTACATACCAATAGTTCTGGGGACTTGTGTGTCAGTGCTCTTTTATACCAATATTTCAGGGGACTTGTGTGTCAGAGCTCAGGTTGCAGCTTCTATTCAAAGTTTGGCCGAATGTGCCGAACCCGAACTTTGGGGGGTTTGCCCATCCCTAGTGGTAAGGCTTTTGTCAAGGATGGACTATGTTTTTTGTCAGTTTTTTGAAAATGTGAAATTGCATTAATTTTGATTTGCGTGTATTTTTTTAACTGTATTCAACAAACATAAAAAAAATTGTTTTGGTTGGAAAATTGGATCGTATGCAAAAAACTTAAATTGCACCTATACTCAGAGGGAAGTATAAGTGCACCAAGTAATCTTGAGGGATTCAACAAAGCTGACAAATTAATATGTCTAGTTGAATAGGCTGGAAAATGTGGGCGAAAATTTTATGTCACCATGCAAAAATGTTTTTAGAAAGCGAAGATTTCTGGAAAATCATCTCAAATTTTCCAGCTAAAAATCTCTGAAAAACGCTCTGGTGCTATGAAGCCTTTACCCAAAATGGTGCATTGCTTTCTACAGATGATGTCCTCATATATTTATATCATTGTGAATTTGTGACAACACCTTTTTTATACACATGTACAACAAGTCACTTGAAGGATCACATTCATCCATGTAATGCTAAATATGTATTTAGTAATAAATCAAGTCAACTGGAAATGCTGTTTTCTTTTGATTTACACGTTTTCTTATTCATTCCACTATTAGGAAGGGCAGCTGTGTTATTTGTAAAACATGTTGAAGAAAAAAAAACAGCTATTTCATTTGCGTAGATTTCCTGTAGACCTACTGGAGTCAACTTTAACAGACCAGTTACTTGTTGCAGATGTTGTTAACCCTTTCGCTGCCAGCCTACCTGCAGCTTTTGTCACCCTCTGTTGCCAGACCATGTTTCACTACTTTGCGCTACACATGTTCAACTGTGATTTTTGAAAGGATTTCCAGGGATTTCCCAGGAAAATTATATATTGTTTTTTTCAAGAGAGTCTGGGCTTCAACATGAAATCTCTTGTTTGGCCTTTATTTAGTGCATTCTCAATACTTTTTGGTGAAATATGTGCAAAAAAAAATGTAAAAATTTATTTTTTGCAATTTGTAGTGTTTTTTTGTAATAAAAAATATGTTTGTTAATAAAATTTTATTGCGTGCGAAACCCTAATTTCTCCCAGTCACAGCGGTACCACATATGTATTGATAGACACCCTTTCCTGCCCAGGAGACTTCCCCAAACTGAAACAGAGCTTTAGGAGATTTTCAGATAAAATACAACTGTGCTATGCGCACCTTGCAGTTTTTTATCAGAAAAACAACCATTTACATTTAAAATACCCCCACAAACATATATATTCTTTCTGGAAGTAATCCCTCAATGTATTCTTTGGTTGCTCAAAGTTTCCCTAAATAAGGATAAAAAGGAAGAATCAAGCCCCATTTAACTAAAAAAAACTATACGCAAACAAGAAAACACAAGTAAAATCTCAAAAAGCAACATGCCCCGAACAGAACGATACCCAACATGCATAGGTTCTGTCAAAGGAAGAGTTGCCAAACACCCCAAAGTAAAGCATGCGCATAACAGTAATTTTACTTGAAAATTTCAGCTCTGCAGACAAAATGTGCACCTTGCAATTTTTCAACCAAAACAACCCTTTACATTTGGAATATCCCCTATAAACCATATATTCCCTAAAAGTACACATGTTAAGCTTTCTAAGAGTACCCAGCTTGTTGTAGTAGGCTCACCTTTCTGGAAGTAATCCCTCAAAGAATTCTTAGGTTGCACAGGGTTTCCCTAAAAAAATGAATTAAAAAACTGAATAAATAACATGTTTTCCTAAGATATAAATATGCAAACAAGAAAAAACAAGCTAAATCTGAAAGAGCAAGGTCCCCCGAGCAGCACAATACCCAACATGCATAGGTACTATTAACCCTTTTAATTGCCAACCTACTTGAAGTTTTGTCACCCTCTGCTGACAGGTCATTTTTCCCCATTCTGCGCCATGTTTAACCGTGATTTTTGCCGGAATTGTCAGGAAAATTATAGATATATATTTTGCAGCAGAGTTTAGGCTTGAACATGAAATGTCTTGTTTGTAATTTTTCTACAGTTTTTTTAAATATTTTTGTGTAAAAATAAATAAATAATTATTTTTTTAGACAATTGTCTCCTTTATTTTAAATAAAACATTTACTTTATTAGAGAAAAACATATTGCATGTGAAAGCCCAATTTCTCCCGATTACAACGGTACCACATATGTATCGGTAGCCCCCCCATTCTTGCCCAGGAGACCCCCAAACTGAATAGCACTTTATAACATTTACAAATAAAATACTACTACTAGCCACACTATAAACATAAGGGGTTAATTTTAAAAAAAAATGACATGGGGGGGGGAATTACCAGCCCGGGACCAGCTATGGGGGCTTGTAGGAACAGAGTGGAGGGCCCACAAAAGCTTTTGTGGCCCCCCCCACCCTGCAGCCTACAAGCCCACATAGCCTATGTGGGCCCGGGCTCTTCTGCCCCCCCCCGGGCTTTGGGGAGGCAGGTAATTGGGGGTGCGGGGGTTAATGGCAAGTCACCTGCTAGCGGCAGGTAACTTGCCAGCCCCCAGCCTTGTAAACTGGTATAAGGGGTCTCATGGACCCCTTACCAGTTCACAAGGGGTTGAGTGTAAAAAAAAGACACTTAAAAAAAAGACACTGACACATAAGAAAAAATATTTTATTATTATTATTTTTTTAACTTTTTAATACTTACCTCCCATCCATCTCTGTGTCCCACGCTGATTAATCTGGCTTCCTGCTCTCCTGCTGCAGCTGGAAGCCTTTTATAGCTGCTAGGCGACAGAACATAAGGGGTTAATTAAAAAAAATGACATAGGGTCCCCCCTCCCATTTTTTGGTTAAAAAATGAAATGGGGTCCCCCTTACCCAGCATTACCAGCCGGGGACCAGCTATGGGGGCTTGTAGGCACAGAGTGGGGGGGCCAGCTTTTGTGGCCCCCCACCCTGCAGCCTACGAGCCCACATAGCCTGTGTGGGCCTGGGCTCTTCTGCCCCCCCCCCCTGGGCTTTGGGGAGGCAGGAAATTGGGGGTGCCGAGGGTTAATCCATCCCCAGCCTTGTGAACTGGTATAAGGGGTCTCATGGACCCCTTACCAGTTCACAAGGGGTTAAATGTTAAATAAAAAAACACAGACACATAAGAAAAAAAAATGATCTTTATTTATTTTCTTTTTTTTTACTTTACTCACCTCCGATCTTGTGTCCCCCGGCGATCTGCGATGACAGTCTGCTCGGTTGTTTGGAAGAGAGAGCCTGGGGAGGGGGGGCGATCTCAGCCCTCTCCTCCTCCCCATCTGCTCTCCTCCAGACACCCGAGCACACTGATTCTCTGTGTCGGGTGCCGACATTAAGAGGGCTGCTGGTGACATCACAATGAGGGGGCGGGGCTAGCAGACCCGTTCCAGGAAGTGGGGGGGAGGGCACTTTCTGCCCTCTCCTCGCCACGGAAGAGGCTGGGGGGTGAATGGAGCCCCCCCCCCCCAGTGAAGAGGACCCCCTCAGGTATAGAGATGAGCGAACTTCTTGAAAGTTCAATTCGGGCGATTCGACGAATTTCCCCAAGAAATTCGGGTTCGCCCAAATCGAACTTGCACGAATCGCTCATCTGAAAAAAAAAATGCTGGCATGGTGGGAGCGGGCAGGCCGGCTACGCCTGTCAGCGGGCTGCCGCCGGCCCGCTGACAGCGCAGCCGGCCTGCCCGCTCCCACCATGCCGGCATTTTTTTAAAAAGCAAACACTTACCTGCATGGTCGGAGCGTGGAGGCCGGCGCCGCTCTCAGCTGTCATCAGAGGATGCGTCATCAGAGGGCGCCGGCCTCCACGCTCCGACCATGCAGGTAAGTGTTTGCTTTTTAAAAAAATGCCGGCATGGTGGGAGCAGGCAGGCCGGCTGCGCTGTCCGCTGACATTTTTTTTTTTTTTATTTCAGGGAAAATTCGATCGGCACGAACCAAAAAAAATTCGGGTTCGTGCCGAATCGAATTTTCCCTGAAATTCGGAACGAATTCCAGTTCATCCGAACCGGTTCGTCATCCCTATTCAGGTAAGTAAATGTCATTTTTAATTTTTTTTTTTTTTTTTTACAGTAAGCAGCTGCAGCTGCCGAAGCGGGGGGGGGGGGCTATTCCGGGGGATTGGATGGCACCAAATTAAAGAGGAGACCCGGCCGGATCCAATGAGGGGTCAGGTGAGTATTTTTTATTTTTATTTTTTTAACTAGCAGGGGGGAAAGTCAGACATGTAGATTCTACGTGTTTGGCACTTAAGTGGAGTGGAAGTGAGCACGTAAAATCTACGTGCTTGGCACTGAAAGGGATAAATCGAGGCCTATGTCAATATGTAATGTAGTGTATGTGGCAAATATTATATGAGATTACTTACCTTGGTGGTATAGTCTATTGTGTGTATGTGAAAGTAGAAATGGAATTAAGGGTGAGAGCAACCCTTAATCTGGGAATATTTTCGATTTGTATAGTATTACATGGACCCATGTTGGCATTCATTTCAGAGGGACAAGAAGTCTAGGGGCCTAATTTATGATGTGTGTCTGTTAGCAACTGTTTTGTGGCTATAGCACCTGCTTTGGAGCGCCAACATTCCCTTCTAATCTGGCGCTGTGCTGGGAACTACATTGACGCTACCAAGCGTTGTGCTAAATGCTAATTAATTAGCTTTGATTGTTGCACTGAGTTATTGGCAGGCCTATGTCAGCACCTGTTGAACCCGCCAGCTGTTTAGCCCAGCGCCAGTGAGAGACACTTTGTACTGCCAATTTTCCAGCGTCCCGTGGCACATTTATGAATTTTTTCCTCCTTGAAATCTATGTATTTTTCCGGTGCTGGTTAGCGTTTCTTCATTACAGCTACAAGAAATCACTGCAGGGGACAAAGGGGACAAACTTTACAGTGCATTTAGGCTGTGTTTTAGTTGTTCTTGTCCAAATTACTTATTGTTAAGCAAAAATAGCCATTTAAATTATTTTAATACAAAAAAAAATGTGGCCCATTTAGGTCCCGTGTTTCAATTATTGACAAATTCCAAAGCAAGTTCTGAACAAATATGTTCATTTCCGGCACTACTGTTAAATAAGACACTAGCTGGCAGCCGCATTGGTGTTAGTATTTTTTCAGTTGTTAAATCTCACGCTGAGTGCCACTGAGGCCAAAAAAGTCTCACTGTGTGGCGCTGACGTTTCTTAAATAAGCTCAAGGTCAGCTCCTTAATGGATTTTGTGTTGCTTGAAACATGTGTTGCTAAATATATATGAAATTAAAGTTCAACAGAGTTCTAGAGATCTTTCCCGAACATAAAACAATATTTTGCTTCTTCCGTCTTGGGTATCACAATTACATTGAGACTGACATTACTTATGAGGAGTTATTGTAAATTTGGAAGGCTAGAGATGAGATATTGCCATTGTCATTGTATATTGGCATATTGTGAGCTTAGATTGTTGTGCAAGAGTTAGATAAATCTTGTGAGTTACCAGTTGTGGGATAGTTCAAAAGAATTGTGCTACAAATTTATGTAGACAGACTTATTTTAGAAACAGATGAGGCACCACAATACTACTACTACATTGATTTACCATTGCTTCCTACCTCGAGGAGGAACATCTATTAGAAAAGATGTAGGTGCCACTGGCAGATTCTAATAGAAAGCAAGACTAACATATTCCGATGGGATCTCAAACTGTGAAATACAAAACAAAGTATCTACTCTAATTCCACTTCAAATTAGTTCAAAAATTTTGCTTCCACCTTATGGAAGGGGAATCCTGATTTTCCATGTCTGAGTGTGTTTACTCATTCAAATTTCAGAGTTGGTACATCTTGAAAAGACATTCGGTTATTAAAGAACAGATATACAGAAAGAAAGCTGATTAGCATTTTAATAAACTATTCTAAAGTCAAGCTGGTCGAGAGCCCCCACCTTCTTTTCTCTTGCTTTTTGTTTTCTATTTTTCTTTTTTTTCTTTCTTTCCTCTCTCTTTCACCCTATAAGAGGGCCTTCCCCCACCCCAAAATGTAGGGGGAAAATTTCACTGCTTCTTATCGTGAATGTTACAAAAAAAAGTACATTCCTGGGGCTCCCATGATGCTGTCCTGTGCTCCTGCTGCAGCCAGTCTCCTGCTGAAATAGACATAGACAAACACACTCACATATGTTACCAGCTGATGTCCGCTGCAAGCCCCCAATACCTGCCGCCCCTCTCCTGCCTCACACTGCCTGTATTGAGAATTCTACACACACTGCCTGTACTGGGGATGTCACACACACTGCCTGTACTTGGGGTGCCACACACACTGCCTGCATTGGGGGTGCCACACACACTGCCTGTAATGGGGGTGCCACACACACTGCCTGTAATTGGGATGCCACACATACTGCCTGTATTGGGGATGCCACAAACACTGCCTGTATAGGGGATGCCACACACACTGCCTGTACTTGGGGTGCCACACATACTGCCTGTATTGGGGATGCCACACACTGCCTGTATTGGGGATGCCACACACACTGCCTGTATTGGGGATGCCACAAACACTGCCTGTATTTGGGATGCCACACACACGGCCTGTATTGGGGTGCCACACACACTGCCTGTATTGGGGATGACACACACACTGCCTGTATTGGGGATGCCACACACACTGCCTGTACTTGGGGTGCCAAACACACTGCCTGTATTGGGGATGCCACACACACTGCCTGTAATTGGGATGCCACACACACTGCCTGTATTGGTGATGCCACGCACACTGCCTGTATTGGGGATGCCACACACACTGCCTGTACTGGGGATGCCACACATAATGACTGTATTGGGGATGCCACACACACTGCCTGTACTTGGGGTGCCACACACACTGCCTGTAATTGGGATGCCACGCACACTGCCTATATTTGGGATGACACACACACTGCCTGTATTGGGGATGCCACACACACTGCCTGTATTGGGGATGCCACACACACTGCCTGTATTGGGGATGCCACAAACACTGCCTGTATTGGGGATGCCACACACACTGCCTGTACCTGGGGCGCCACACACACTGCCTGTATTTGGGATGCCACACACACTGCCTGTATTGGGTATTCCACACACACTGCCTGTATTGGGGATGCCACACACACTGCCTGTATTGGGGATGCCACACACACTGCCTGCACTTGGGGTGCCACACACACTGCCTGTACTTGGGGTGCCACACACACTGCCTGTATTGGGGATGCCACACAAACTGCCTGTAATTGGGATGCCACACACACTGCCTGTATTTGGGATGCCACACACACTGCCTGTATTGGGTATTCCACACACACTGCCTGTATTGGGGATGCCACACACACTGCCTGTATTGGGGATGCCACACACACTGCCTGTATTTGGGATGCCACACACACTGCCTGTATTGGGTATTCCACACACACTGCCTGTATTGGGGATGCCACACACACTGCCTGTATTGGGGATGCCACACACACTGCCTGTATTGGGGATGCCACAAACACTGCCTGTATTGGGGATGCCACACACACTGCCTGTACCTGGGGCGCCACACACACTGCCTGTATTTGGGATGCCACACACACTGCCTGTATTGGGTATTCCACACACACTGCCTGTATTGGGGATGCCACACACACTGCCTGTATTGGGGATGCCACACACACTGCCTGTATTGGGGATGCCACACACACTGCCTGCACTTGGGGTGCCACACACACTGCCTGTACTTGGGGTGCCACACACACTGCCTGTATTGGGGATGCCACACAAACTGCCTGTAATTGGGATGCCACACACACTGCCTGTATTGGGGATGCCACACACACTGCCTGTATTGGGGATGACACACACACTGCCTGTATTGGGGATGACACACACACTGCCTGTACTGGGGATGCCACACACACTGCCTGTATTGGGGATGCCACACATAACGACTGTATTGGGGATGCCCCACACACTGCCTACATTGGGGATGCCACACACACTGCCTGTATTGGGGATGTCACACACACTGCCTGTATTGGGGATGTCACACACACTGCCTGCATTGGGATTGCTACACGCACTGACTGTATTGGGGTTGCTACACACACTGACTGTATTGGGGATGCCTGCATACTGCCTGTACTGGGGATGCCACACATTGCCTGTATTTTGGATGCCTCATACTACCTGTATTTAGGATGCACCTCACTGCCTTTAATGTGGGATACCGCTCACTACCTGTAATGGGGGATGCCACTCACTGCCTGTAAGTTGGGGTCTCTAATGAGGTAATTGGGGGGGATTCTGCACACTGTCGGTGATGGAGAGGGTATTTTAGCATACCATTTGGTTCAGAATATTTTTTTTCCTATTTTCCTCCCCCAATTTCTGGGTGTCTTATAGGCAAGTAAGTCCATAAAGTAAATAAGAAGAGCTCCCTGCTTCTAGATTCTATTGAATTATGTGTATTAGAATAGAGTAATGATGGAATCAGGAAATGTCTTTGATCATACAATTGAAATGCTTAATATGCTTAAATGTATGAAAGTGCCAGAACTGTGGCTTGACACACAATTACATTTAACAAATATTGTACTCTACTCCACTACAGGAGAATATTTTCCTAGCTGAAAGGTCCCCAGGAATAAATCTCTCAGGGGCAATACTGCCACATACATGCAGGCTTATGCTGACTAATACGTAAATGAGAAAAAATGATTAAATAACCTCATTATGTGCTTCTGACAAGTAGAAAACTTGAAGAAGAATAAGCCATTCCCAGAGGTAACAGTAATGTGAAGACTAGAACATGCATGTATGGCATTCTATACTAAAAAGGCACAATGTGATTATGGCATTGCCAAATGTGTAATCGACGAAATAAGAGATGGTGGTTAGGTTTGTTTTTACCATTTACATTAGGTGTGCATGGAATTTTGTTTGGCAGTTAGGTGAGTGTGCATGTAAAGCAGTAACAGGTGAAGAAGGAAAAGACTACCATTTAATATTTACACAAAAAACATAAAAACAGACTTAGGCCCCTTTCACATTGTGCATTTCCATTACATCATTGGAAAACTCTTGGCATGTCTATCATGATGACCTTGGTGAACTTTTCTGTTTGACATCAATAGTTGCAAGATAAAAAACTATGACCAGGGTTGTAACTATAGGGATTGCAGGGGGTGCTACCGCACCAGGACCCAGGAGGTCAAGGGGGCCCCATCATTATTGCTCCTTTATCTTATTTATCATATTTGTGCTCACTTGGCATCATTTGGAGAAATGAAGCACCATTCATCTCCATTGTTTCAGTCTTTAGTTTTCTAGCTGCCTCCAATTTAGTTAAAAGACAGAACAAAGGTAAGCTGTAAACAGCTCATATAGATAATCGTTAGGAAGCTTTTAGGATGAGTGAACTCTTAGATGTTGCTTAAAGGAATCTGATTCTAATATTCTAGCACAAGTTAGTAAATTGTAGTACCGTGTTAGCCATCGATGTAAGCAGGTATTACCTTAACCTTGAATTTCCTCATAGAAAAAGTTAGAAACTGAAGCCTAGCACCATGTACTGGGAATAACTATGCTTTTTTGTGCCTAGAAATGTACTTTTGTATCCTGGTAATCGTAAGCATCAATAGAACATGTTATAAGGATATCATTTTCTGCCATTTTTGTTGTTTTCAACTAAAAGGTTGAGCTGCTGTTGCCACAGCGAAAGAATTCAATGCCTAAATATAGCACATAAAAGAAGTGTGACACAGTACAGGTTCTGCAGGAATAGATATCAAAGCATAATCATTCTCTCCAAATTGTTAAAATGGCTTAATGCTGCATCTAGAGAAATATATCTAAGATGTTGTCCTCATGACATTCACAGGAACATGGTTTTGGAGTGATAATTCTTGCCTTTTCGATAGCCAGTTTATTAGAATGCAACTACTTTAGCAGGTACTCTGCTGTTAGGAAACTTGAAAATGCATTTCTTGCCCACTAGAGATAGCTGAAACGTCTGCTAGCATAATTTGTGTGGTTAATAAGAGATTCCGTAGCATATTCGATTTTTTACTGTTCCCAGTAAGAGTACAACGCCTGTATATCGCAGTGCACACAACTAAAATACATATCTCAGCCATATATGTTTTTTGGGGGGCAAATTGACAGTGTGTTGAAATGAGTGATTACACAGTAACAATACAATACAATAGAATTTGGGGAAACTAGGACACGATCATGCTCTGATGATGTCATGTCCAATAACAGTCCCAGAGATTAATCCAGAAGGCTGCAGGTTGAGTGGGCCTGGGGATTCATTGCTATTGGTTATGGTGTAGTAGGAGAGGATCAGACATAGGCCCTTATTTATGAAGGAATAGCGACAGGTAGCGACTGGTGAGTGGCCAGTAATGACGGGCCCCGCAACGAGAACGCCGGCCCCCCACCACAATCACACATTTATCAAGCCAATCCTGCTTAGCGACTGAGATAGCGCCAGATAGCCACTCATTCATCATTATTCCAGCCTCAGCCCACAGCGCCAGCGTCCGACCTTGAACAGCGACAGGTATGATCTCTCGCTACCTGGCGCTCTACAATGCATTTCAATGGAACAATCTTTAAATATTAATAATTCATTGTTATTAATGTTTTTTTTTTTTTTTACATGTGAAAAATTCTGTGACCACTTCTGCCATTTTGGATAATTTTTTTAAGGTAAATATTACAGGTCTGATATTAATGTATTCATATTACTAAATTATTTAAATTACATTTTTTTTTTGGTTTCCAAAAATATGGTGGTTTGGGGGTTAAAAAACTACTTTTAAAACATCGCCTCCAGCGCTGTGGGGTTTAAACATGCATTTCACGGCGCTTGAATTTTTTGAGCGTGATTTTTTGATGAATATGGTGGAAGCCGGTCGCTCTGACCAGTCGCTATCATGCGCACCCATACATCGCGGAACCTGTCACATAGCGACTCGTAACCTTGTATTCAACATTACGCCACACCGACTGAGTCGCTGTCAACAACCGAACAACGGCCAAGCACAGCGACTACTAGCGGGCGCTTTGAAAATACTGCTACAGTCGCTCAACTGTCTCTACATGTCGCTATTAATCTTAGGCTGCAAGTAACAGTATCCAGAATCCATAGAGTCAAGTGATCTCAAAAAAATACCACTTTGTGAATACTCACCTGTAAAATGGGTATTATAAGTATGTCACACACCCCACTTCATTTATTAAACATTACACTAGGGTTTATGCACTGCTAGGTGGCAGTGTTGCAGAGATCTCCAAAAAAGCAAGCAAGCCCCTCCCCGGTCTATACATACCTGGTACCTCCCAACAATTCCCCAGTGTTCAAACAGCAGTAAGACAAGGTACCAGGAACAAACAATTGTAACCCTCAACTGTAAATAACAAAACTTCACCATATATAGAACCAGGATACCAAAAAGGGCGGGTGAAGTGGGGTGTGTGACATACTTATAATACCCATTTTACAGGTGAGTATTCACAAAATAGTATTATTCTAAGTATGTCACACACCCCACTTCATTTATTAAACATTACACTAGGGACATCCAACAGCAGTGTCCAAAAAAGGGCGGGTATCCAACCAGGCAATAACGCAGATAAAACTCAAACCACTGCAGCCCGCAGAACCGTGCGGCCAAAAACAGCATCCGCTGAGGCCCGCACATCAACCTTATAAAACTTAGAAAAAACGTGAACAGGAGACCAGGCAGCAGCCTTACAAACCTGTTCAACAGAAGCCTGGAGCTGAAAAGCCCAGGACGCACCAACCGCACGAGTAGAATGCGCAGTAACACAAAAAGGGGGATCCTTCCCCTTGGCAGAATAGGCACCAACAATCGCCTGACGAATCCATTTGCTAATGGAAGACTTAACCGGAGCCAAGCCCTTCTTAGGCCCACAGGGCACCACGAAAAAGGCATCAGTCTTACGAAAGGAAGCAGTAGTACGCAAATAGTACCTGACACAACATACAACATCCAAACAGTGCAACGCACTCTCCTTGTCATTCCTAGTCATAGGACACAAGGAAGGAAGAACAATGTCCTGGTTAAAATGAAAAGCAGAGACCACTTTAGGGAGAAAGTCCGGCTTAAAACGAAAAACCACTTTGTCCTGATGCTTCTCAAAATAAGGAACCTGAATCGACAAAGCTGCCAACTCTGAAACACGCCGAACCGAAGTGATGGCCACCAGAAAGGCAACCTTCGGAGTCAGAGTGGACAGAGCAATATCCTACAGAGGCTCAAAAGGAGGAGCCTGAAAAGCAGAGAGCACCAAATTCAAATCCCAAACTGGGAGCAAAGGCTTCCTAGGAGGCCGCAGAAGCGAAACCCCCTGGAAAAAAGGTCTTGACCAAAGAATGGCTTGCAAAAGACCTCTGAAAAAGGACAGACAAGGCAGAAACCTGCCCCTTCAAGGTACTCAGCTGAAGACCAGAGTCCAGCCCCGATTGAAGAAATTCCAAAATCCGAGAAATAGAAAAGACCCGGCAGGGCAAAGACCTAGCCTCACACCAATCAATATAAGACCTCCAGACCCTATAATAGATGGAAGAGGACGACCTCTTCCTAGCACTAACAAGAGTCCGAATGACCGAATCCGAAAGACCCTCCTCCTTCAAGAAGGAGGGTTCAGCAGCCAAGCCGTCAAACCCAGCGTTGGTAAACTGGGGTAACACAGATGACCCGGAGTGAGAAGAACTGGCCGAAGAGGCAGATCGAACTGATCGACTGCCAGACGAACGATGTCTGCAAACCACACCCGCCTTGGCCACCTTGGGGCCACGAGAATGGCAGGAACTTCTTCCAGAACCAGCTTTCGCAGCACCCTGCCTAGCATGGGAATCGGAGGAAACAGATAAAGAAACCCCAGGTCCCTCCAGCTCAGGGCCATGGCATCCGCCGCCAGAGGCAGAGGATCCCGAGACAGTGACACGAATGCCAAAAGCTTGTGATTGCGACGAGAGGCAAACAGATCCACCTCCGGCGCCCCTCACCGAAGACACATAGACCGAAACACTTGGGAATGGAGAGACCATTCCCCCCGGCGGGACGAACACCGGCTCAGGCAGTCTGCCTCCGTGTTCTCCACTCCTGGAATGTAAACTGCCGAGATGCAAGGGACATAAGTCTCTGCCCAAACTAGAAACAGAGACACTTCTCTGTGGGCTCCCAGACTGCGAGTCCCTCCTTGGTGATTGATGTAAGATTGTCCGATCGACCCTGAACCAGCAGGCCCTGTAAATGATGCGTCAAGTGAGACAGAACCAACCTGATGGCTCGTAACTCTAGAACATTGATGGGCAAGTGAGCTACCTCAGGGTCCCACTGCCCCTGAAACTGAAGATGAAGCTGCAGCGTCCTCATGTGAAACTGTGCGAAGGGAACTGCCTCGAACGAGGCCACCATCAACCCCACCAGTCTCATCCCCAGCCGGATGGACGGGCGAGGATTGGAAAGAAGAAGCTGAGCCAATTCCTGAATCAAAAGAACCTTGGCCTGAGGGAGAAAAACTCCGTGCTGGCAAGAGACCAAGGACATCCCCAGAAAGGTCACCACCCTGGCCAGGACCAGAGAGGACTTGGGGTAATTGATCACCCAACCGAAACTCTCCAGCATAGACACCACCATGCCAGTGTCCCCTTCCGCTTGACTGAGGGAAGGTGCCATGATGAAAAGATCGACCAGATAAGGTACAATGCGAATCCATTGAGCTCTGAGCAGGGCCATCACCCCTGCCAACACCTTGGTGAACACTCTCTGAGCCGAGGTGAGACCGAATGGAAGAGCTACGAACTGAAAATGCCGATCCTCCACCACAAAGCGAAGAAACCTCTGATGAGCCGTAAAAATCGGAATGTGAAGGTACGCGTCCTTGATGACTATGGACGTCATAAAGTCCCCCTGTCGAAGCGAGCCGATCGCAGACCGCAGGGTCTCCATGCGAAACATCCGGGGACGAATAAACCGATTGAGAAACTTCAAATCCACGATGGGACGGAACGACCCATCTTTTTTTTTTTTTTTTTTTTGGGTACAGTGAATAGATTGGAATAATACCCTCACCCCACCTCCGACAGAGGGACCGGGCAGATGACTGCCAATTCCAGAAGATTTCGTACCGCCGCCAGGAGCCCCTGCGCGGCCAAAGGATCTGAAGGTACCCGAGACCTGAAAAAAAAAACCTTGGAGGAGGGCGAGACACGAACTCCAGCTTGTAACCGGTCGACACCACCTCCCGGATCCAACTGTCCGAGACCACCTGGTCCCATACCTGGGAGAAGAATCGCAACCATCCCCCCACCCGCATGGGTGAGGCCGCCTCCTCATTGCTGAGCGGGCTTGGCAGCTGACTTGGGCTTGGCACCCCAGGCGTGAACGGAGCGGCCACGGCCTCTACCCCTATTCCAACCTGCGCCCCTGGAAGCCGAGAAACCGACGCCCTGCTGGCTCTGGCTCCCCGAAAGGACGGATTAAAGGGGGCCGCCCCCCGAAAGGAACGGCGAAATTTTTTTGCGCAGAGGCAACCTACCTCCCTTGGCAACAGAATCCAGCTTTTCACCCAAAAAGCCTCAAACCCAGAAAGGGAAGAGCAGTGAGCGATCTCTTAGAATAAAGTCAGCCGTCCACTGTCTCAACCACACAGAGCGGCGAATAGCCACCAACAGAGCTGAAGCCCTGCCACACATCAACATGGCATCATCCTGAGCGGCCAGAATAAAAGACAAGAAGGAGTCACAACGCTTAAGCGCAAGAAAACTCATCACCAGAGGGATCAAGATCCACACATAAATCCCTGACAATAGACCTAACCGCAAGGTCAAAGGAGCCGAAGCACCAACAGGCCTCAAAACCGAACCCGCACAGACAAACCCGTGGCGGGCCAGCTGATCAATCCGGCGATCCTCGCCATCCTTGAGATAAGTAGTGTCAGGAAGATGAACAGCCGCCGTATTAGACAGTCCCAAAACCGGAGCATCCACCTCGGGGGGGACAGACCAACGCTTCAACAAGTCCGCCGGAAAAGGATATTTCTTATCCCAGCTAGGCGGTACCCTGACGAGCCGTGTAGGCTGCTCCCATTGCTTAAGGACGACGTCCTCGAAATGCTGTTGACTGGGGAACTCCAAACGCAGCTTGGACCCCCCAAAAAGCTGGCCCCTAGGCCGAGGAGCAGCCTCGGGAGGGTCCAAATCCAAAACCTCAAACATTTGGGGCAAAATAGCAGGCATATCAGGAGCGGGACCAACAACCTGGTCCCCCTCCGCGCCCAGCACCTGTTGACCCTCTGAATCATCCAATTCCTCCACAAGTTCACCCTCTTCAAGGGGACGATCTGACCAATCCAGATCCTCCACAACCTCCTCATCAGAGTCGGCGGAGGCGGAGCCGGCGGAGGCGGAGATAGATGTTTACGCTTGGCAGTAGCCTTCTGAGCAGACCTAGCAGAAAACATTTTCTCGAGGTTGGCCAGGCGGGCGCATACCTCAGATTGCGAATCCCCACCCGTGACTACGTCACACGGGGTCCGGAACAGGCGAGGAGGAGAGGGAGATGGCGCGGACGATGAAGTACCAGGCACCGGGGTGCCGGACTGCGCTCAATGTTCCGCTGTGCACATGGAATACATATAATGACATCATCCCCCGGGAGCGGAGTCCCACAACCCCCACACAGCCTGGATTGTCCCGAAGGACCGTCTCCGGTATCTTTGGCAGCCTCCATATGGTGAAATTTAATGGTATTCGCAGAACCCAGGGATTTACGCAGTAAGCGACCCGGGATGCCCCTTTACTAAAGTATGTATATCTATAAATATAGATATATAATGTATATATATATGTGTGTGTCTAGAGCACCCTGACCATGAAAAATTTTGCAGAAAAATTGTAACTCAATAAAGAGTGTAATGTCAGAACACCCCAACTAGCCAGGTATATAAGACCGAGAGGGCCCTGAAGGATGGGGGTCCCCGGATCTGAAAAACAGAAACAAGACAACAATCATTCCAGCACACATCAAACAGAATGGAATACAGTGCGCAGCAGAAGTCAAAAAACATCCCCCCCCCCCTTAAGAACCCCATGCCCCGAATACTGGATGACACGGCCCTGCAAACACCCCCAAATAGTGGGGGCGAGAGGGAGAAGAGGGGGGGATGGGGGGGGAATCCATGCATGCTCAAGCAATAATCTTAGTAATTTCCGCTGGGCTGACATCAGCGCATAGAGATAAAAGCCAAGCCTTACCTGTAACACCACTTCTACTGAGAAAATGGCGGCCCTGCCAGAAACAACAGCAGGCGCGCCGCCCAGGAGAGAGAAGAGACGAGAGGCGGGCCCCTAGGAACGCGGGAGCCTCAGAGGCCCCTCCCCTTTCAACCTGCCAATCTCAGCGCGGGCCGCGCAAAACGCGGTCCCTGGCCCACTCCCACGTCACCGAGCAGCGTAAGCAGGGGAAAGCGCACACATACCACACAGACGGACCTGCGGCGAATAACCGCCCGGTCCCACCGCACAACCGCGCAGGCGAAGGCCAGCGCGCATCCCCCGCTCAGCCATCCTGACGCGCAGACACAGGCAGCGAGCGCCGGAAGGGCCTCACTGCTACTCATCCAAGGCGGGATGAGTAGCTCGCCGCCGGCCCCGCCCACAAAAAACCGACAGGGAAACTCGGCGAGCACGGCGCCAAACATGGCGCCCACCAAGTTACCCCCAATGAGGCAACCCTGAACGGCGGGCCAGCGCGACACGCACGACCCGCCCAATATCAAAAACCCCAAGGGCAAACAGACAGGCAGGAAGGGCAGACCAGCGCGCACGGGCCACCCGTCCCAGCACACACGCACACGGTCACACACACAAAAAAAGATGTACTACAATAAAAGTCACTACCATTACTAAGCATGTAAAGGGTGTAAGGGCATCCCACGTCCGGATCACCACTCCGGAACACTGCTATGCCCCATAATATGGGGACGAGCGGAGGAGCTAATCTCCTGGGCACTTAGAGTGCCAGCTACCCTTGCCCGGCCTACAGCCTAAGCTGGGAGGCTACCAGATAAACCATGGGGATTAAACACAACAGCGCCGGGCAGAAATAGACCATGGGGGGGGGGCGGGGTGATACCCCGGCTACCTGCAAGCAGGAGACCTCTTCTTCTGTCTTGTCGCCACCTTGCAGAGAACAACACTGGGGAATTGTTGGGAGGTACCAGGTATGTATAGACCGGGGAGGGGCTTGCTTGCTTTTTTGGAGATCTCTGCAACACTGCCACCTAGCGGTGCATAAACCCTAGTGTAATGTTTAATAAATGAAGTGGGGTGTGTGACATACTTAGAATAATAATGCACTATGTCTACATTAGCACTTTAGAGTGGGTTAAATCCGAGAGACAGTGCTTTTGATTATGCTAGGTGTTTGTTGTTGTTTTGAGCAAATCTGTATTCATGAAAGTAACTTTTTGTAAAAAAGGTCTAGATCCACACTACAACCCCAAGCCTACTGCTTACACCTTAACCCTAAATTCTTACCTCTTGGTTAATGCTAACCCCTTACACTTTTTATAGAAATAAAAAAGTCAGTGGCCAAGGGCTCTAATTTTATATATGATAAATAACCTAAAATCACCTAAAAGCATAATTATTGTCAGGGCAGCCATCAGAAAAATACAGAGATAGGTCCTGTTTTGAGTCCAGCATAAAAGCTGGGTTGATGGGGCCCAGTTATAGCCAGTAGTGCATTCAAATGGACCTAAACTCTACAGTGGCTCTGCATCTACAAAATGGCTGCCACGACCAAAGAGGCTTGACACTAGTACATGCATTCAAGCCAAATGTCGTGGCATTTGTGCATGGCCCAAGTTCTCTATTGGTGTGCCAGCAGTGCTGTAGGGACACTTGCATGATTCCTAAATGGCTAAATGCAGATGAACATCCCTAGCAAAGCATCAGAATATGTCAGACTATAATTAAAAACTACACAGCTGAAAGACTTTTGCCACACTTGTAAGCCTGTAAGCCCAGTCCTGTAAGCCTTAAAGCAGGTCAAAACCCATGTAGCTGGACCCTGGAATCTAAAAAATTCCAGGCCCATCTGCTAGCCATCCCTAGGACATCCTACACCAGATACCCTGCTGTCTGAAACCTCCCGCGACCCGTGATTTGATCCTGGCAGGTCCCGGGGCCACAATCTCCATTGGTGGCTGCATCCCCGGCTTCACTGTAGCTGGACATGCTCCCACACCCAGCCTTTCTGAATAGCTGGGCGCAGGAGCACGTGCACCAGAACAGAATGCCTGGGATGCGGCCAGCTGTCTTCACTTCGAACCAATTGGCGCTCTCAAAAGTGCAGCAGGGCGTGGCTCCGGCAGTGGAACCTGTAACTCACAGGCTGCTAGTATGGCCCAAGACGTATTTCTATTCTGACCCCAACATATATAAAGTGTTCCTGCAAATTCAAGAACTTCTATGAAAGATCCTTTCCTTTCTCAAAATGGTGTTGCTTATCATCCCCACAAATCAAAAGAGATACCTCTTCTACTGCAGCCCATCGGCCTCTTTATTTATAAAAAATGAAATGGTCATGTAGCCACATAGAAGAACCGTTGCTAAGCAGGAATTGTTTTTCCTGCATTTCTTCTTCAAAGCATACCTCAAGTCATAATGGCCTTTAATAATATCTTATCCCCTGCACTCCCTCTCTGGCATGCCCATACTGCACTGCCAGCCAACCTGATAAGCCCCACTGCACACTGATGAAAAGGTGAGATGCGCCCATGGTGCTGAGACATGGACCAGGTTTGTATTTCTGCCTGATCTTCTGTCTTACTTTGGGAATTCTCCAGGTTGCAACAGCCCCCAGGGCCAATGCCAGCTGCTTGACCAGAGGTCTACTAAATACCAAAAAGCACAATCACAGTCTTTTCCTTCGGGTTTGTTACATTGAGCTCAAAATGGAATATTGTATATTTTTATTATTGTATCTTATATAGCACCATCTTCTTCTGTAGTGCTGTAAAAATGAGCAAATACAGCTAGTGTAAATCTAACAGTTCTGATAGCACAGGACACACACAGAATACAAATGGAGAGAGGTCCCTGCCCTTAAAAGCTTACATGGACCCTGCCCATTTTTCACCATTTTTATTATACTTGAGTGTTCTAATTGAGTTTTAAATTATGCACATTTTGGTGGACTGAAAGGAATGTTTTAATGGAAAAAAGTTGAATAAAATGGGGAAGGGGAAATTACTTAAAAAGTCCCTGTCCAGAAAAAAATAATACACAACAGATACTTACTTCATACTGCATAGTTCCATGCAGCTGCCAGCTCCCTCTAGTGAATTTAATAAAGTGGGTGTGGCCAGTCACAGTGAGTGAGCGGGGAGGCAGAAGGGTGAACCACTATCTGTGGTTGTGAGCTGGGATGGCACAGTCTGGATTTCCAGTGATAAGTTCAAACTATTGGAATAGAGCCGATCAGCTCCGTGGGGTTTTTGGCGAATAAGTATAATTTATTATTTTTTCCTAGACAGTCCCTTTAAAGCTCCAGTTCTGTATTGCTGATGATTATATTTTGAGAGGTAGAGGACAATGTCTAAGGCTTCCTTAACATCAATTGTGATGAATAAGAAATGACAGGCACTGTGGACCTAATAGTGGCTCCTACTTACCAGTCTGTGCCATGTATATCGCTGGCTCATCAGCTGAGCGGGGCCTCTGGGTTTTCACCTTCTGATTCTCCTCCTGCTCATCATCTCCTGCAAGAGGAAGCAAAAATAATCAACAGACAATAAGCCATGCTTATATTGTATATACATATATGAAAACATTCTTACACATATATTATTGTTATCGCTTAAACCGGACCTTCACCATGATTTAATGAAAAGCCCAAACTCTTAAAAAACAATTCCTCAGCATCTAAAATTAATATATTTTACATGTTTAGTCACTAATTTATTATACTTTCCCCCACTGGGCTGCAACTCTGTTCGGGAATTTAGGATACGGGCGCCGCCATCTTGACTCAGAAGCATCACACTTACTGAGGAGAGGAGAGTGGGATAAGGTACAGGGGGGCGGGTTATAGCTGTGCTTTGCTCAGACAGAGCAGAGCTGGGGTCAGGGAGAGGTCAGCAGTCCCAGAATGCAGAGCAGCACAGTCACTTCCTGTTTGCAGGCACTTCCTGTTTGCAGGCTGCCTGCAAAAATGGCAGCTTCCATAAGCCGCCATCTTGGATGTTTAAAGGCTTATAAAATGCAGTAGATGCAGGTAGGATGATTTTTAATGTGAGCAATCTGTATGTACAGGGTGTGGGAAACATATAAGATAGACTCTTATTTAGAGTGAAGGTCCGCTTTAAAGGATAGCCTGATAAGGTCACCCGCCCCCATAAATATTATAAAAGGCTCCCTGCCCATGTGTTCTTTGTTTCAGTTTTCCATGCAAATAACTAACTCACTCTTGAAGAAATGTAGTAAAGCGGTAACAATAATTATAATTCTAAAGGTTTACCAATATTAGCTTAGAATAATAACACCATCTTTTCTTGTTTGTTATATATAATTGCTCACTGTTGTTGCTCTTTCTGTTTGTAGCATGAATTTTATTAGTAGCAGATATGAATACCTATTTGTTATTTTATTATAGTGAGCGTGACGTTTTTCAGTAACATAATCTATTTAGATAAATGTTTGTTTTATGGTTCATTCCCACAGGGAGCAAGGAAATAATTAAATGAAAATAACTGAGAAGCTGCTTATGACAGCCCCCCCCCCCCACCCTAAGAGATGATCGGGGGCCACATTCAATGCCATATACACCTAAAGAGTAGAAAATAAACTTTTCCAAATAATAGTGCTGTAACTTAAAAGCATTGACAATTCAATGTGCATGACAATCACACTGACCTATTAAACACTTGCCCCACATAAAAAGATCCCTCAGCCTCAAAGAGGTTAAATGGCAGAAGAAAAACTTGTATACAGGGAGGCTGGGATAAGGGGCTAAAAGCTGCTAAGATCGTCAAGCTGGCATGCTTTTGCCTGCCCAACCCTTGCATTAACCCCAGGCATGACAAAGACAGTGCTCGGCCCTGGTTCTCAACAGCGTACAAGATCTCACCAACATTCTGGTAGAGCAGAGCCGCACAGCAGGGATCTTCAAACCATGTGTAGTTCTTGATCTACAGGTTCAAGTTACAAGCTATTCCAGAACTGCTGTTTTATAGTATGAAATTGGTTTGATACCAAACTAATTTGGTTTCCCATATTTTGGTTTAACTAGTTTCCTGGTTTACTCTTCATTTGATTGTGGACTGGTTATGTCCACTGTCTAGTAACGCCGTCACTGGGGCTAAAATGGTGAGTGTCATGCAAAATGTTTGGCAAATCAAGTTCATCTTTGGGTTTGATTGTCAACACATCTATTTTGTTTATGAAATTGTTTTGTTCTAAATTATCCCAATAAATTGGGTAAAAATAACAGTTTAAAAGTTTGGAAACCACAGCACCCTGTAGGTTATGCAGCAAAAAAATAACAAATTCTTTAGCAAACCTCATAGGGTGCTGTTGTCTACAAACTTTCAAACAATTATATCCGACGGAACCAGACAAGGGTGTTCCTTGTCACCAACCCTTTTTAATCTTCATTTGGAATTATTGTTATCTCAAATAAATTTGGATTCACAAAGTAAAGGTATTGGGATTAGAAGCCAAAAAAAAAAAAGTCTGGCATATGATGATGACTTGCTTTAAACTGTAGGGGACCCAATGAATTCATTACAAACATCTGTTACCCTTATTGAAGAATTTGGTCTATGCTCCAACTTTAAACTTAAACTTCTAAAATCAACACGATTACCAGTTCATCTGTCTCTATCAGAAAAAAAATATATCTCCCTCTTCTTATTGGGAGAAACATATTCTATATTTAGGTGTAAAAATTCCTAAAAGATGAAAAAATATATTTTCACTACATATTTTTCCTTTGATAAAGTTTAAGAAAAAACTGTATAGATAACTGGTCAAAACTTCCATTAAACTTGTCAGCTATAGTCAAAATGTTTTTTGCCACAATTTTTGTTTATCAAAGCCTCCAGATATTTCTCCCTCCTAAGTGTATACATTTACTGGGTAAGATAATGACTTCATATTATCTTAAAAATATGAACCGTAAAATATCAATCCCTAAAATTACTAGACCTATGCCATTGGGAGGCTGGGGAAACCTCCTAAACATGCAAATTGGACAGTCTTAGAGATTTTACCAGCAACTAAAGAGAAAATTGCATCACTTGATATAGGAGTATCTTGAAAAGTATCATAGGATGGGAAAGCACACCCTCCTAACGACAATCCCTAAAACATTCCTTTCATTAACAAAATAAACTGTATATTACTCCTATCCAGATGATCAGATCAGCACAACATATTCTTGACTCATCCCTTATTAATATAATTTGATCCTTTGATTATAACCTCTCCAGTGAAAATATCCGAGTGTTTCACATTTGGGAATTACGTCAGAAGTACTTGCTTTCTTCAAGTATCCAACAAAATCCGACTCTTCTCTGTTACCGCTTCAAAGTAGATACTTATCTTTGTAATTTAACATTACCGATATGTACGTATACCCTGACTATTCTTCAAAAGTACGGGCTGAATCCATCTATAGCTTTATCTCAATGTTACTTAACCCTGCTACGTATCCATCATAGTAAAACCTTCATTTATTGTAAGATGGGAATTCAACCTTGACCAACCTTTCAAAGATAAGGAATGGAACATAGATTTCATCCATAAAGTATGTTACTTTATACATGTTTTCTATTACATTTAATACCTAACACTGTTTGACAACCGATTATAATAGCAGAGTCCAGAATTTCAACTGTTGGTGGTGCCAGCAACAGTCTGCTTCTGTCACTCATATTTGGATGGACTGTACTTATATTTAAGACCTTTGAAAATGTGTTCTACTTCTCCTAAAGGAGGAAATTGGAATCGAGATTGTACCCTCAAAGCTACATCTTTTACTTATTTTCATGGAAATTAACAATCTTCAGAGCAAATTATGCTCAATAATACTCTGGGCCACAAAAAAAAATGTCTCATTGGGGAAAAGTGCATCCCCCGGATCCAAGATTATGACAAAGAATGATTAAAGGAATATTAAAGAACGAAGCAGAGGAAACAGAAAAAACAAAGATCTAAGTCAAATGTTGAAATATCTAAGCATTAAAAAGTTTTGTGAGGGAGATGGATAACAGGATATAGGGAAGATTAGATGACAATAGGGAGGAAGTGAGAAAGGTAAGAGATAATAAGAAGGGTAAGAGAAACCTAAGGAAAGTGAGAAAAGAGATAAAGGGGAAAAGGTGGAAGGGGAGGAGATATATGGAGTGTGCGGCATGGTCATTTAATAAAAAAAGAGGGGAGGGGATAAATATATATATATATTAATGGCATATTTTTTCTATACCCCTATGAGGATTTATAAGAGACTCCTCTATATTTCTGGCTAATGCAAGACTTAACATAGGATGTCTGAATCAGAGGGAAAAAAAGGATTCCAGACTAAAAAACACAGCACTTTTAAACTGCATTTAACAGATCTATAGTATTTTATTGTATATTTATGGTATATTTTATAGTATATAGAGTATTTTATTTATTCATTTTCTCCCATTTTTTCCTAAATGTATTCATTTATTATTTACCTGAAATGCAAACCTCACCCTCTATCCGAAGCAAGGTCGTACTGTTCTCTGGACTTGTTTGTACAGATAACCTTCAATTTAAAAAAAAGAAGGTAACTGAAAAACATTCATCTTTACAAAGGGGTGATGTGCTTTGTATGTGTTTAAACCAATTTTGTGTTAAACCCTTCAGATTACATTATACTTTATTCAGAAATGGATTGAATGTTGTATCCTCTTTTGGGTTTAACTATATAAGGGTCTGTTTATAAAGAGATAAGAAACTGAACACATTGCCGGTTAGAGAGGGATGGGTTGGGGGAGGGGATTATGCACACTGCCTGTTACAGAGGTATTGGGAGTACTCTGCCACACTGCCTGTTATAGGGGATTGGAAGGATTCTACCACACTGCCTGTTATATGGGGTTGGAGGATTATGCACATTCGGGGGAGGAAGGCACTTCACTCTCGGGCATGAAAGGCATACATAAAAAATGATTGATTTTAGCCTCATTATAGAAATACATAAATGAATAATAATTAATGTAGCTAAAAAGGGTCTAGATCGAAAAACGTATAGATGAAAACAAAACAGAAAATTGGTTTATTTAAAAAGGAATCAAATTACCACCAAAAAAGTAAATATGATCAACTTTCAACCTCAATCCCAGTAAGACAATTGAGATCAAATTCCACATTAAACCGTAGGGATGACATTAATATAGCATGTAAATCTATGCGTGCTTTATACGCTGCACGGCGCTAGTAAACATCCAGTTCTCTACAAGATGGTCAATACCACAAAAGGTTGGGAGCTAGGATCTGCATTGTGAGCTTGTTTATAGCTGATATTTTTCTGTCACATATATGTGCTCTCTGATTAGCTGACCTTGTTGTACGTCCAACATATTGAAGTCACTGTATTAGATTGACTATATCTTTTGAGTTACAGGTTAGGAATTACTTTATTTTGAATTCTTTATTCACAGACATAGGAAAAAAATTACATGTACACCTATTTCTATGGGGTTTGAACTTTTTCATACATTTTCCACACCTATAAAAAATGCTCATGCCAAACACATTTTTCCCTCTTAAATGTTTACTTGATTCATTTTGATTGGTATGTAAATCAGCTTTGCAATCTAAACCTTAATATAGACCCTTACTTATTAATGTAGTTTTACCTTATATACCTTATATACAATATACACGTATAATATAGAGTGGTGGGTGGAAGGCTTAAAGTATACGTCTACTTTTGTAAAATGTCCCTACAGACCTCAGACCAGATGTGGCAACAAGTACAGAGCAACCCATAGCATCGGTATGAGAAGCCAGGTTTTGATCTACCAAGCAAATTGAGGGGGCTTTTGAAGCTATTTGACATATAATTTGATCATCATTACGCAGTTATTTAGCACCGTAATTTAATAATCCATGAATTTCACATATATTATGTAACACGTAGATATGCACATTGGCTTGTTAGTAGTTAGTCATTTGGCTCACCGATTGCCCAGCATACAGCAGACTATATTTGTGGTGGTATTTTTTCCAGAGGAACAGGGAACATACATATGCAATATAGCCAATGCCCTCCATTGTCTTCACTGTTGAGGGTGCTTTGAGTATCGTAACCTCACCACCAGAACCCGTCCTCAGCAAATGGAAAAACTAATTATCACATCCGTTGTTATTAGAGATGAGCGAACTTCTTGAAAGTTCGATTCGGGTGATTCGCCGAATTTCCCCAAGAAATTCGGGTTCGCCCGAATCGAACTTTCACGAATCGCTCATGAAAAAAAAAAATGCCGGCATGGTGGGAGCGGGGAGGCCGGCGCCGCTCTCAGCTGTCATCAGAGGGCGCGTCATCAGAAGGCGCCTGAGAGCGGCGCCGGCCTCCGCGCTCCGACCATGCAGGTAAGTGTTTGCTTTTTAAACAAATGCCGGCATGGTGGGAGCGGGCAGGCCGGCTGCGCTGTCAGCGGGCCGGCTTCCGCCGCCCGCTGACAGCGTAGCCGGCCTGCCCGCTCCCACCATGCCGGCATTTTTTTTTTATTTCAGGGAAAATTTGGTCGGCACGAACCAAAAAAAATTCGGGTTCGTGCCGAATCGATTTTTCCCTGAAATTCGGAGCGAATTCCGGTTTGTCCGAACCGGTTCGCTCATCCCTAGTTGTTATATCCCCAACCTGGGTACTGCGGTTGACGCTTGTAAATGAACAAACACATCTGAAACAATCCAGTCTGAAGTAACAGCAAATGGTCTGGCGATTACTCGTAGCTTGCAGGATGTGGATTTAGACAAGAACTTTAGCCATCTTAAAATCAGGTTTTAAGAAACCTCTTGCGTGGATGGATCCCCATCTGGATGTTTCCCACAGACTTGCCCTGGATCATGATAATCAAGGCTGGTGCCAGTATCCGGCAAGGTTGGTCAAGTGCCAGGGGCCCTGGTGCCTTGAAAGGGCCCACTGTCACCTGCCACAGCACAGCCACTGACTGTTTCAGCTTGTCAAAGGAGGAAGACTGTCACAGCTTCTCCTGTGTTTGGCTCAGCCAGCAGCATAGATTGGCGTGAGAAATCTGCCAAGTTAAATGTAAAACATAGCTTTTGGCTTGCATTATAGTGCCCCCTTCCACCCTCTATAATTTTTACCTAAGCAGAAACTAAGGTACAGAGCAGTATGTGGATGACACCTGGACAGTCTAACCCCTATACAAGGCATCACTGTACTTGCCATGGCTCGGAGCAGCCCAGTGTCCCGGATGCCTGTCATCAGCTTCTAAACTGAGCAGAAAGCTGCATGCGACCTTCTGTATATTTATGGAATCTACCAAATATAATGGAAGTTGTATAATTTATGGGTTTTTTCATTTTAGTATCTGCTGTAGAAACCCATCTAGATGTATTATTTGCAGGCACCATGTTAGGTGTATAACATTTAAAGGAAAACTCCCTTTTTGGCATGTTTATGGTGTTCTGCCCTATTGTTTTCCTCTTTTGGAATGTAAAATAAACATTTGTGTTAGGATTGTGCCCCTATAGCTGTGATTTAGTTATCAGCATGCAGTTTCCTTAATTCTCATATTTCTGGGACTCTGTTTAGCTACTGTGGGAGTGGTTTTCATGACCTTGACTAAAAAACATGAACTACTAAGTCCCATAATATTTACACTGTAACAGGTGATTTCCTTAGCAGCTTTGGCTAAGTTTAAGCAGCCTAATGACCTATCCAGCTGAGAACCAGACCATTAACTCTTGCTACTGGAACACAAGACTGTGATCCTTCCAAACTGAAGAAGCTGAATTCTAGCAGAATGGGTTAAACCAGTGAACCATGCCTTAGCCAATCAGATGATTAGCAAGCTAGAGTGAGGAAGTCTATGATATGTTCTCGAAATCACCACTTAGGTGTACATAGCTAAGGTAAACATATTGTTGCCGTGCCGTTTTCTTTTCTAACACAGAGTTGCAAACAAAGAGAAAATTAAAAAAACAGATAAGCTTAGCACATTGAACAAATCATTTTGCCACACAATAATGGAAACTTTTAAAAATGTCATCAAATATGGAATTACCCTTTAAAGCAGTCCTACACCCGTTCCCTAGCAAGTGCGGCGCTGCCTTGTGACAAGTTTGGGGGGTATCCAGATTGCTGGAACCCCCTCTGTGCCATACCCCCACCACACAACCAGAATCCTTACCTGAACCTCAATTGCTGGCTGAAATGCAATCCAATTGGCCTCCGGTCAAGGCCGCTCACGTGACTGCCAGTGGCCAATCTGGGTGCCCATCTGAACCTCTCATGATGCGGCCCAGCACCTGTTCACTAGGGAACAGGTGCGGGACCACTTTAAAGAGGAACAAAATCCATTAGGGACAATTTTAAATTGGCATGCCCTTCTGTGTGAAACCAGGTCGCCTCAAAAACTCACCTTTTTCAGCAGCTCCCAGCCATTCAGATAGGATAGAGTTGCGCAGCCACTCTTGCTCCTAGATCTGGGGTTTGTTCTGTTTTAAGAGGACCACGATTCAGAATTTGGCCTGTCCTGGGTATTGGTTCATGTGACTGGCGTATCCTCATTTGTGTGAAGCCCTAGGTTTGCCTAGTATTCTCCCATTCTGTGGCTTGTGTGCGGGCCTGTCAAGCATACTCTACTCATGCCCCCATTGTACCTAGTTAGGTACCTAACTCTTACCCTTTTGCTACTCTAAGCCCTGGTGCGAGGACATGCCTATTCCCTTTCAGTGTCCAACAGGGGATTGGAAAGCACACGATGCTATAGTCATACAATGTATGTTTCTGCTAACTGCAGGACTGGAGCCAGAGTATGGGCTAGGTTTACAGCAATGCTGAGCCAGCAGGGCTGTATTACCCATTGGACAACCATAGGCCTGTGCCTAGGGCAGTCACATGCAGGGGGCACTGTCATTACTTTAATAGCAACAAAAAACCCTCTCTGTGTATTTTTTTGGAATGCAGAAAGGATGCAGACCGAGGGGGCAGTTTATTTTAAACTGCTGGATGCATGTATGCTGCATATTTATGTTTGGGGCTGGGGGGAGTCAATGTACATGGGGAAGCCAAACAATACTCATGCTTTTGGCATTCGTCCCTGTGATGAACTGGCAAAGCTCCTTATGTGCAGGTGGAGCACAATACCAGTTCTGCTGTCAACAGATGGCAATGAGTCATGCTGTGACCTGAATTGGCATTACGTGGCAGGCCCTTGTAAGAAGGAAATGGGGGTAATTAGAAGAGGTATGATTTGATATGAAGTCATCACTAAGGGATACCCAGGGCTTGAACTAAAGTGGACCAAAACCGGGTCTAGTGTCTATTAGATGCTAGTTACGGTTAAACCGCCACCCCTGGGGCATCCTGATTTGGGATGCTCTGCTATGTGAAGCCCCACCAGTACCCTGCTTTTCTAACCTTTTCAAAGAGCCCACGGTGCAGCCACAGTCAGTGGTGGCATCTCTTGCATCTTCTTCAGGCTCTGCGCATCCGAAGTAACTGATTGACTGACGTGGGCATACACTGCTGAGGGATGGTGGAGAGCCACGCCCGCGCCATGAGAATGTCTGCAAGGTATGTATAACAGACAACCTGGGGGATGTAACACAGCAGGGTATCCCAAATCAAGTGTAAAGTTTTCTCCTCAGAGAGAGTTTAGCTTTAATTAGGATACCAAATAAGAATGGAGGAATTGAATCACTAACTATAGCTAATTCACATTAATACGCATGCATATGACCATAGCATACATGCAGCTTTATTGACGTGCAGGGTGCCCACTGAGACACTTTCGCCAAGGGGCCCACCGAATCCTAGAGCCAGCCCTGATGATAATGGGCGGGGTTTGGGATATGGAGAGATAACTTTTAGGGCCAGCTTGATGGACATGTCCAACATTCTGGACTTGCAATGGGCGCATATATGTGTTACGTTACATATGTTTTATGGGTAGCCCTATTTTAATATATATATATATATATATATATATATATATATATATATATAGTCAGGATCTGGGGCCAACGGCAATGACTCTGAAGACATTTATTGAAAACAAAATCCAACGGGCGAAATCTCTTAACTTCAGAGTATAATGCAGGAACAATGCAGATAACACATAAAGTCCTTTGGATGCAATTCAGCACTGTCAGTATTGGGAGCAGCAAGGCACAGGCTCCTTATCCCAGTCTGTCCAACTCCACACTGGAAGCCTCAACAGCCCCTTTTATTAGGTTTCCTTTGCAATTAGCCTCATCACCTGTGTAAGAACTGGGAGTAGGGGAAAAACCTGTAGAGGACTGACTGGAAATGTGAACTGGGGTCCTGTAAACCTGGCATGGATCGTGCCTGATTGAGAAAACCAAGATAGAAATAGACACCATCCAGCAATTTACACCACAAAATATATATATATATATATATATATATATATATACATTTCTTGTAAGGTAACTCTACTATTCATAGAGATATGGAATTGGTGTTGGTATATATTTTTTTGGTTATGCTGCATATCAGTCTTCTACTGATTTTGGTATACGTTACTGCCCCCTACACTCTCCCCGTTGGGTGCCTTGATTGGTCCTTGCCTCCAGACCTGAGTTCACAGTGTTGGGTGGTGGTTGCCAGGTCAACTAGGTGTGGGGTTCTTGCTCTCCCAACCTTGTTCTCTTGCGTTGCGTGTGTGAGAGGGACTGTTTCCACCCCTCTCGCTGACTTGCGTGCAACTGGGCTTTTAACGGGTGACCTACCCAGTGATCTACCATGGGACTGCACATCCTCAGCCAGGGTAAGCACAATTTGTATACCAGGAACTTCCATGCCAACTGAAGTCAAAGGGAGTACTGCCAGAGGCCATGCCCACCCAGCACACAGGCTTTTCATACTGGTGTTTGCAGGTGGGAGATAAGCAATGGGGATGGGTCGCATACTGCTTTTTGTCATTTGTGGTCTGTGATCTGATAGGAAAAGTCCTTGAAAGCGTTTCCATGTTCCATGGACTGACTAATTGTTAGGCTCAAATTTTCATTTTAAAATAATTTGTCATCAGGTATCAATATAGCATCAATTGTTTGAGCGCCTGATAACACAGCTGAAAAAGGAACATTTGGCTTGCATAATGCAAAATATAGTGTGGAAGATTTGGGTATTTTCAAGAGCAAAATGCACCCCAGAATCCTGCAAATTTGTTGGTAGGATTTTTCCCTGAAACACAGAGAACTCATTTTTGTCACATCTCTAAGGCCTGATCCAGGCTGTAGGAGGAAATTTCTTACTTAGCTCTTTTCCTGTCCACCCAGTGCCTCATTGGTGTTTTCCCTCCTCCAATTTTACCCTTACTTATTTATATACCCTTAATTTTATTTTATTTAGTACCTATGTTTCTCTCTCCTCTTGCCCTTCTAACCGAGAACAAAATATTGTGAATATCGGTGTGCTCATTGAACATTAGGGGTTTCAACATCTAAAGTACTTTCTGACCTTCTCAAAAAGAGGGACACCCCTACCCTTTCCCACCATGTTCCATAACACCTTTCCTGCCTACATTGGTTCCCTTCTATGGTCAGATCCAGTCTCTCTACTTTTGACCTCCCTGGCTTAGCACCCAGTTAGTGCACCTAGTGCTTATATAACAACATGCTAGAAGATCTGATCTGAAAGAATGATTGAGGAACCTCTTTTGTTGTGGCATGGGCTAACCTGTAGACATGAATTCATCAGTAAACAGGGTCCCCTTTGAATACCAATATTTGGAAACCCAAATTTCACTTCTAGACTTGTGACTCCCCTGTTCCTAATATAAAGGTCATCCGAAGACTGCAGTATACACAATGTTCTCTCAGATAGAGGGATTTTTATCCCTCTCTGAACTCAAGGCCTGTAACCAGCGCCATCACTTTTCTTGGCTGATACATATGCAACTGGAATAATTCCTTTCTTTCTGGGATATCCTCGCTAGATCCTGTCTCCCTTTAACTTTTTGAGAGGCTGGTCTGTCAACTCCAACCCACCCAACGTGATTTCAGTGATCTTTAAGCTAAGATTTTGTGGCTCCTCATGCACTAACACAAATCTGGACTACCTATCCAGATGGGACCTGAATCTAGAATCTAGATCCCTCCTCTTAAAATCTTTATCCTCATGTATAATCTTTCTGTAGCTAATATTGTGAAATGTGACTAAATCCCAATCATGTCTATCTGTGTGTTCCTTTATCTTCTATCGGCCTGCCCTTTCCTCTCTACCATTCCCCACTTACCCAGCTCCCTAACCTTTCTTTCATTTCTTTCTCTTTCCTAACAGTAACAATAGCGATCACCAGGCCCCTGAATCTTGTTGAATCAAGTTATGGTATCATTTAGTTCAAATAGAATATTTTGCATACTCCTCAAAGCCAATGTTCAGTTTTTATAATCTAGATGTTCTTTGCACAAGGACCTCCTCTGCTGTTTTAATATTAGTATAGTGTATTCAATGCTACAATGCAGATAGGATATCTGTTTTTTTTATCTTCCTTTTCTGTACTTTACATACCCGTGTTTTATACCTTTGTAAAACAAAGGATAAACAGCCTGTTCTACAAATATTATAACCTTGGAAACTCATATAGGTAGGGGAGTATTACTGTCAGCACTGCAAAGGTTAAGCTAATTAGATAATCTATAAATTTCTTGGCTTTTGTTATTCCTTACACAGAATACCTTTAATTATGCCAGCGACTAATATCTGATAGTGTATCATACATCACCAAGGCCTTTCCTTTCTCATAACTGAATGGCTGCGGAAATCAGATCCTGCAGCCCCTAATTATCATTCAGACTCCTGAAATACCTGAGCAGGTTTATGTAGCAATACACAACCATACATGCACTTTAGATATAGAAAAACCTTATTGTGATATACATTTGATTAAAATTGGTAGATTTGGGCTTGTTGCATTGATTACCAGACAATCAGGGGGAAATTATATTGTAAATAGGAACAGTCAAAAATTACTTAAACCGGACCAACCCAAAAAACAGTGCTCATATGCATCCCTCTCCAGGGCAATTTAGATTGCTGCACATAAAAATTAATTTACCTTTTTCTAACTCAACAAAATGGGGGATCATGTATCTACAGGCTGCCTGCAAACAGGAAGTGCTGCTGGGTTACTGTGCATTGTCAGTTTAATCCAGGCAGCAGCATGACTTAGATGCTGGAAAACCAAAATGGCTTCTACCACTAGAAAATTGGTGAGGCAGCTTTTCAGTTTTGAGTGGATGCAGGAGCAAATGTAAGTGCTGACAATGCTTCAGTGTCATGCGTGCAGATGGCGCAAGTGAGTTTTGGGGAGTATTGTTTTCCAAATGTGCCAGACTGTTAGTCTTGTTTAAGTTCTATCGAGAAGCAAGAAAATATCTTTCTTTTACACTAGCTGAGGATTTTTGAGCACAATGTAATCAAATTCAGATGCTGCTGTTTAGTCCAACCAATAAAAAGATACAGCAGACTAACTGCACTCAGTAGACCATAATCTATTAATCTTAAGCAGGTAGAGCTTTATCTCGCGACTGTTTAAGCATTAAAACGGAACTGGCCCTGGTCTTTGGGTTTGAGACCTAAGGTTGACACACATGAATACTGTATATTATGATTTATAGTATAACATGATGGTAATGATGGATTTATAAAAGTAATGCATTTTTTCTCAGTTTCAGAATAAACATGGATGAGCCAAAAATGCTGAAGGTTTAAATCCCTATTTATAACTAAAAGATTTGCTCAAAGCAGAACCATGGATATAACATGAAAAAGGTCAATTTACTGGGTATACTATTTACAACCTTTCAAAGTTGAAGATCCAAATTCAGCCAACGTTTTTTGATAAAATATGGAGTTAAATCACAAATACCCCAATAGTCGCCACCTATAGGCCCTAATGAGACCCAAAGATGCTCAGTTACATAAACATCTCTAGTAATAAAAATGAACCTTATTCTTCTCAGTTAGATCACAGACAGCAAACATAATATTGCATTAGTTCTATGGGGTATTCTATCAAAAACTTATAGGGAGGGTCATTTATTGGGAGTAGTGCAAAATATGATTTATAAATGTTTCAGCATGTTGCTGTACTGCTAATGTTTTAGTAAATGTGCTTCTTGTAGTGCAGCAACATGCACAACTGTGAAAAAATATTTTGTTATATTTTTTACTACCCTCATTTGCACCGACGTGGCACTGTCTGGCAGAAGTGCTTGACACTTGAGCGCCTTGTCCGAGAAACTGGAAAGCACCTGCTTGGCGATGTCAGCTTCAGCCTACCGGCGCTCACAGCTGTAGCGTTCCTGGCCAGGCAGTGTTCGATACGTGCAGCTTGTATATGCCAATGTGCTAGCAAGACCTAAGTACCGCAAGCGCTAAAAATGTATTTTTACATGGGCCAAATCACAAGTTTGCAGTGCAACACAAAAGTGTCTAAAATGCATCCAAAAATAATCCCAAACCAGGCCAAGTGATCCCAGGGATCCCTTGGCACATGCACCAGCCCTCCAAAAAAGTATACAAGATGGCAAAATAATTATTGCCAGCCCATTAGAATGTATGGGATGAAGCCACCCAGTGTAGGGTGGGCACCTGGTCTTATCTAACGCTGTGGGGAACTCAGTGCGGGACTTCATCCCATCGCTGGTGCTGTTGATAGGTAGGACACTACCTGCCACTATCAGAGGTGCTCTAAAGTTTTGCCTTGATAACTACACTTTTCGCACTGGGACCTGACAGTCACCTGAGGTTCATCTGGCACTATGTGGCACTATGTGGCCTTAGCATTTTTTAAATTATCCCCATAGACTTTGATTAAAAAACAAAATGCCTGTGATCTGGCTCTGACAACCCAAGCTAATGGGTAACCATGATATTTTATTTACTTACAAGATATATTTGATCAACTATATCTCATCTTCCTCCATTATATTACGAATTATCACCTGTAAATTTTGTATCGAGTTAACAAATGTCTCCTAACAGGTTTTGGTGCTTTCCCCCTCTTTCTGGAATTTAACCAATTTTCACTGAAGTTTTACTTAAAAATGTATATTGATTAAATATATTTTAAGGAATATGTAGGTTTAATTTAATGAATTAGAAATGTATTATATTATAAATGGATTTATTTATTTTTAAACAAGGTGTAAAACATCTGTTAGCCTTTTTTTTTTGTCCCAATTGCAAAAAAATAATTGACGATTTTTCCCAAGGCTGTCACTGAAAAACAGGGAGTTCCGTGTAAGTTGTGCAGTGGGTGTAATCAAAAGAGAAAGTGAAGAAAATGTCCCCAGCAGGGGTCGAGTATAAGTGCAGGCTGGTACATGCTAGGAACAAGAAAGCATCAGTAACTAAAAATAATGCCAGACCTTTACTAGCTTTACAGAAGTGCTTTTTAATGTAGTTGTGATTATACCACAATACATTGTAATTATCTGTAATTATCAATGCTTTGAGATGTCTTACTATTAATAAACTAAACTAAAATGCCTTGATGCTATTTGCCCTCTAATTTGCAAGTTATATAAATCCAGTATGAGTGTGACCATTCAGCTTTAAATAATAGGTATAGGTAAGGGGGTAGTTCACTATGTTTAGGGGATTTCTGATCACAAAAAAATAACATATTGGTTATCTGTCAAAAGTGTGTAGCTAAAATCAGAAACAGAATCAGTTTTTATATTTCACCAAGTACTCACCCTATAAGACATACTCCCCCAAAAAACTGGGGGGGGGGGGAATGCTTGCGCATCTTATCTTTTTCAAATAACTGTGTAGCAGGGCGCCTGTAAACAAATGCCAGGAGCATGCAGGTTTCCACGGGTACAAAATACGGGTGGCCATGGCTATAAAAGGCGGCTGGGCACCATTCCATAATGCAGGGGGTGAGTGTCGGCGTATACGCGGGTGGGTAGCTACTGACCTGAAACCCAGAAAATGTGGTCATGTAAATGGGGCCTAAGAAAGCATCCTTCAATAAAGTGTCCCCCCATAAGACTATAGCAATAATAGCATACCCCACAACAGTGCTTGAGCAACTGGTCCATCTGCATCACATTGTATCAGTAGTAGATCCATTCCGTAACAGTGTGTAAATAATGTATTTTTTGGCAGAAAAATACAACACATACAAAAACCTGCTACATACAAAAAAGTCAAAGCAGAAAAGGCAAGCGTATAAAATTATTTTTAAACTGGAGGTTGTAAAATATTCTAAGGAACATGGAAACAGAGCAGCTGAGAGAGATTTTGGGCCACCTCCATATAAAAAAATGATAAAGGAGTGGAGGAAACAGGAGGATCAGCTGAAAAAAGCATATACGAGTAAGCAGACTTTTCTTGGGTATGCTGCAAAGTGGCCAGAGTTAGACAAAAATGACCATACATAAAGCCAAACGTATATCTGCAGAACAAGACATTTTGGATTTCAGTGGATTGCACAACAAATGCCAAAGGAATATGAGTCAAAGATTCTGTCTTTCCACACATATGTAATTGATGCTAGAAAGAATATGGACGAGGTCCCGCTAAACTTTGATAAGCCATATAACAGGACTATTGATGGGAAAGGTGCCAAAACCATAACGGTGAAAACATCAGGACATGAAAAAAACATTAAACAGTTGTGTTGTCCTGCTGTGCAGAGGGCACCAAGCTGCCACCAATGCTAATTTTCTAAAGAAAGAACATGCCAAAGGAAGTGATCCCATAAGGAGTTGTTGTGCACGTTCATTAGAAAGGATGGATGGACAAAAATTGAATGAGAGTGTGGATTGAAAAAGTGTGGTCCAAACGTCCTGGAGGGCTTGTGAAAAAAAACCTGCCCTATTAGGGCTTTACCAACTTAGAGCACATATTAGCGAAACCACAAAAAAAAATTAAAGAATTGGAAAGTTATTCCTGGGGGTCTTAGTAGCCAGTTGCAACCTCTCAATGTTTCAATCACCAAGCCATTTAAAGGATTTATGCTGGAAGAGTGGAACAAATGGATGGCTGCTTGTAATCATGACACTGACTGGATGAATGAAGAGGCCTACTATCACTCAAGTCTGCGAATGGGTGAAAACATCATGGCAGTTAGTGAAAGATTAAACCATTGTACGCTCATTCAAAAAATGTGGCATTAGCAATGCCATAGATGGTACTGAAGATAGAATCATATATGAAGATAGCAAAGTAATTGATAACAGTGATAGTGGGCAACTGAGCTTCTTAGATTTGGACAATAGTGAGAATGAGTTCCTGGGGTTCCCGGACATCTAGTAAAGTCTCTCCTCATTTGCTAATAACAGTTCTTTATACTGCTGTTGAGTGTACATGGTGAAATGTTATGTTGTATTAAATATTTTAGTACAACATTTGGTTCAGAATCTTAGGTATGTCTTATGTGCGGGTGCGTCTTATAGGCCGGAAAATATGGTACATACATTACCTACATACAAGGAATTCACTTTGGCAACAGTCGGGTAAGTCATTGGGAGGAAGAAAAACTTGAATATACATTTAGGTATTTTGGGCCAGATTCATCAAGCAGTTTCTGACAGAATTCATCACACTGGTGCAAATTAGAACAGGGAAAAATATAATTTATATTTTTTTCTGTATGTTGCTGTTGCTATTCAAGGGGCTTGAATCAAGCCCTGATACCTGGGGACCAGTTGTGTGGGGGAACCCTTCAGTCACAAGATCATTTACTTAATGACTCCCTTAACCACTAAGCCATGGCTATTGTAATGGTAATAAGAGATCAAAAGTACTAAAATTACTAAGAGAATCAACACAAAAAAGAAAATACTGTGTTATGCTTTATGCACACTAAAGTTCAGCTGTTACATCACCAAAAGAAATAGGCTAGATTTGTGTCAGGTGGTCTTTAAGTATGGAACTTAAAAGCGGCGACCTGATGAAAGAAGCTGTAAAAATGGTTGGCCAGGATGCATTGAGTCAAGTACTTACCTAACCGGGATTTTATTCTACTATTGAAGAGTTCTTGTGATGATGTAAGCTATGTGCGTGATAAGATGCACCAATACTGATGGATCTGGTGCTGGACAATACAGGCCCTATTTTTACACATTAAGATCTCCCTGTGTCTGATCCCCTTTCAGATGTTTGATAGTATATCAATGTTTGACATTTTGCCATATAGGATCTCAGAGACAATAGAGCAGAGGTGAAATCTATGAATATCATCTTGACATGGGAGAACGGGGTCCATATATTACGGTAATAACTGAAGAGCCAAAATGATGCTGCCTTGTTGTCTCAATAGCCTGTCCCTGGCTGGCCCATCCATGCAGACAACCAGCTAGTTATAAGTGTTAAGGTAATTCCATTCCATTCCTGGTTACAGTCCTGTGCAGTCCAACTAACCCTTATACCAAGCAAAAATCATTGGAGGAGTGTAAAAACCTTATATGCCTCAAAAAATATTCCAGTTCTGTTGTGACACAGAAGTGGTTTGAGCAAGTGGTATTAACGAGTTGTTACACCCACTTGGTTTGAGTGAGTGGTATTACACAATGCTGACACCCATGTGGTTTCAGCAAGTGGTATTAAAAAGTAGTGACAGACACCTGAACAATTGGTATTAAACAATTGGTATTAAACCATAACAATGCTGACACCCATGTGGTTTAAAGAGGACCAACACCCAGGGGTGATCGGCCCGGAAATCTATAAGATTCCCGGGCCGATCACCTCCCACCCCGCGGGACATCCGAGATCGGGATGTCCCGCGGGGTGAAACCCCCCAGAAACCCCCAAAACAGCTTACCTGATCCGCCTCCCGCGCGCCCCTCCAGACGTGCGCGCGCCCGCGCCAGCCCTCTGTGAATGGCCGGCGGGGGCGCGCGCCGAGAGTGACGCGCGGGAGGCGGCAGCGACGGAAGCGGCTTGGACGTTCCTGATCCCCGCCTGGACGTTGGCGGGGATTGGCTGCGGCGTTCACGTTGGAGCGGGGAGAGGTGAGTTTTTGGGGGTTTCTGGGGGGTTTCACACAGCGGGGCACCCCCGATCGGGGTGCCCCGCCGAAGTGGACCAAAACCCAGGATAGTCAAAATCCTGGGTGTTGGTCCACTTTAAGCAAGTGGTATTAAAGAGTAGTGACACACACACATGAACAATTGGTATTAAACTAGTCACATACAAGTGCTTTAAGCAAGTGTTAATAACAGTACCGATACCCACCCAAGCTAGCTTTTACTCCAGTACTCCAGCCACATTCCTTTAATAAATGTCCTGAAAAGGACAATAGCATGCTTAACAACCTATCTAGCCCTCACTCCAGATGCTTTCCTTAAACAAAAGTCCTTACAAGGACAGTTTTTGTAAAAAAAAAACCCTATCTCTCCTTCAGCAGCTGCAGCAGCAGTAGATTCGATTCTGTGTTGTGGACCTTGCCTTTTATACAGCAGGGTTACGTGTCCCATCTGGCCAATGGTTGCTCGTGCAGTAAGAAGGCTGATTGACTGTTGTGCGATTCAATTTGAAATTGGTGCTCGGGTTTGAGGACCCGAACTCGCAATGCTCAGTGCCACATGCCTCAGAAAATATTCCAGTTCCGAAGGGGGTTGAAGCCTCTGACCTCAATGACATTAGATGCTCCACTTGTGCCACTTGTAATGAAGCCGACCGAGGCGATTCCCTTGGGCAGCGCCATCTAGTGGATAGTGGGGGTGGGGTGGCAGCATCGGTGCCTGTTGGACCCTTTAGTTTTATTAATTTTTAAAATCTAATTTTATATTCAGTGCTGCTGTGCTCACCCGCTTCAGGGAGTAGGAGGTAGGCCTGCTGAATCACCAATAAGTGTACTGTATATGACCTAATGGGACCTCAGTCTTTCCTCTCCCTCGGGCCTCCATCCTTCAAATCATCTTGTGCTGCAACTATGCAACTATAGCTGTACTGTCTGGCCGCTTTTGATGAGAGCAGTGGCAGGGGTGACGTCACTCTGAGAAGCTCCATGGCAGCATGTCAGCCTGTGCCTCAGGACCAGGTGATCTTTCATCTGTATGTACAGAGCCAGCTCACTGCGGGCGGGGGTCTCCTCCCATGACCTTGTCATGTGAGGTCTGGGAAACTGACCAACATCTAAAGAAGTCAAAGGTCAGTGCACTGCTTATGTGTGCGTATAGTTTGAAAGGATTTTTCTATATAGAGCTAGAGAATGTAGAGGGAGGGAGTACATGAGTTTCTATGATAGCAAAAGCCAGTCCATGTCTTGAACAGAAAGACTGATAGTATGTGTGTGTAAGTGTATGGCATCCAGACTTTGTCACTTTGTTTAATATTTCTGTGCTAAATAAGGAACTAACTAAACCGGGCCATTTTCACTATGCCAGCTTTTTTGTCTCCCGATCTAGGATGCTCCGCTGTGTGAAATCACCTGTAAACGCATCTCTTTGTCAATCCTATGGCATATGCATGGCCCACCAGTCAATCAGCAGCTTGTCCATAAACTCACCTCTCTGTACCTGCTCCTGCTATTCAGAAATGCCTGTAGCACATATTCACCTCAGCTAGAGGTAAGTAAGGATGTGGCCTTGGATCGCTGGCAAGGTACATTTACTGCCAATATGGGGGATTTCCCACAGCAGGGCATCCTAAATCAAAAGAGGGATACCACTCTCCCCAGATTCTAGGCTAGTGGTTGTTTTTTTTTTATTCAAAGGGGACCTAAGTCCAATTAAGACAGCCCTAGAGACTTATTTGGGATGCCCCTCTATGATTAACCCATTATGGCACTCCTACAATGCACGCACTGACCGATGGCAGCATACCTTGCGCCCAAGGGTGGAGGTGTCATCATTGGCAAGCTTACTAATTTCTATGGAGAAATACTGATTTGGAATTCCCCAAAGTGGGGAATACTACCTGAGCAGCATACTCACCTCTTCAGGATCCAATGGTAAATCCTGGGTCCCTCCACTTTCTATCTAGTCAGCCAGATGCACAGAATTGGAGTGCCACCACACATTCTTCCAAGTGCTGCATTTAAGGTCCGCTGGACCAGAGGAGTATGGAAATCAGTGTGGGGCATCCCAAATCAGGATGTCCCTTGGAAATCCACGGTCTGGGCCAAAATAACCATTGTATTCTTAGCCCTGCAGCAGTATGGCGTATTCTGATTTGCCCACTTTGCATTCCCCTACTGTATGTCTAATCCCAGTCAGTGGAGCTTACCTATTTCAACATTCGATTGATGCTGACTGCCAGCTCATGACTGCTAATGAATCCTCATATTTAGGGTTGGGCAAACCGAAACCCCAAAGTTCGGGTTCGTACTGAATATTGCGAGTTCGGGTCCTCAAACCCGAGCACTAATTTGAATTTAATTGCACAGCAGTCAATCAGCCTTCCTCCTGCACTAGCAGCCATTGGCCAGACGAGACACGTGATCCTGCCAAATTGCCAAATTGCCAAATCTACCACTGTTGCAGCTGCTGAGGGACAGATAGGGTTTTTTTTTACAAGAACTGACGATTGGGTCATGTGGCTGCAGTTAAGCCCCCAAGAACTCTGCCATGGACACTCACTCCTGCACTGTCTGACTTCTTGCCAAGATTAGTATTGGATCCCAGCACTGCTTGCTAATGTATGCAGTAATTCAACTACACAACACACACAAGAAAGACGCAAAACCAAAGGGGGACAAACTGGCAAGAGTGAGAGCAGTTGCAAAGGCAGCAATAGCAGCAATTTCTAAACCATTTACTGTGCCTCCCACAGCCTTGATCTCAGAGTGTACTCTGTCTGCTTTAACACCAAACCATTATTATGTGGCTTCTACACTCCAGGACCCACCCACTGAAATAAGTATTTCAACATCAGGCTCAGAGGTGCTGAAATGGATGACCCCTGAGCCCATCCCCCAAGAGGGCCTCACTCTTTCTGCCAAGTAGCACTTCATGTAATCAAGTATTATATTTACATTCCATTTAACTATAAAATGGTCCAGTTTCTTCATTACTTCCTTCAATGCCTCCCTCCCTTGCAGTTGGGGGAGGAGGCATCGGTTACAAACAAAACACCTAAACTTGCGCTATCCAGCATTCCAGCACTAGGCTGTATGGAAGTGGCATCCCCCCTCTGAAGTGGAAGTTTGCACAGAGCAGGGTGCTTTTGACAGCACTGGATAGTAGGCATGGTGAGGATTCTAACTTTGCAACCCCCTTTGTCCTGCCTCAGTGCCAGGCTAGGGAGGCATAGGGAAGAAGCAGTGCAGTGGTTTGATTATTAAGAGACTGGCAATCCAATTTAACATATTGGCCAGGGAATGGAGAGGGAAATACGTGCTTTGACATGGCTGTTTCTCAAAAATCCAGGACCTACATCTCAGTTTTTTTTTATTTATGATCTTTTCATTTGGATATCAGACATAACAGTCACTTTATTGGACTTTCCCATCAGACCACAAAATCAGGCCAACCGTTAAAACATGAGATTCCTCTGCTTACCTGCAACTGCTCCACTATCTTCAAGGCCCGGTGTCTGGGCAATTTGTGTGGCGGGTCCCACTTTGCCATCATCAATTTTTTATATGATTATACAGTGGAGTACAGGACCAGCCCAACAAACCCATGGAGATACATCAGCCTGGCCTTGTACTCCTCACATGCCTAACTTGAAGCCAAAAGCTGAATACAGGAATTAACAGAGATGCTGAACTCTTGGGAGCAGAGGCGTATCTAGGCTTTCTGGCACCCGGAGCAAAGATTTGAAATGGCGCCCCCACCTGTGCTCAAGCCCCCCTTTGGTGCCCCTATGACCTGCTGCACCCAGAGCACGTGCCCCCCCCCCCCCCCCCCCGCTCCCCTCTAGCTATGTCCCTGCTTGGGAGAATAAATGCTATGGGATCATGCAAGTAAGCAGAGGAGCCAATGGTTCTGATTTGTGGGTCTATTGGGTGAATCCACCCCCAAACTTTCCCTTTAAGAACATAGGTTTGTTGGCATCATGCCTACATGTATGTAAAGAAGAATTGCTGCCAAAATTATTGGTGTAATTTTTTTCCCAGAAATAGAGGATTTTTTAGGGTAAAGAATGATTACGTTTTTCTCCCCCTGCACTCGCTCATCAAGGGTTACTCAAATACAGATGCTGTGTTTACTATTGTAGTAGGTGTTAGGGATGTAGAGATTAGTGAGAATAATGAGAATGCTGATTCCGTTTAATATGCAGATTTGTGCAACACATGATATGTAATCCAGGAAGATCTGAATTCATGTTTTTTTCTATTTTTGTACTGGACTGGCAGAGACATTAATAGGACCATTAGACTTTAAACTTCAGAAATAATGACCCATTTGTGTAGTTGAATGCTGTATAACAATAACATGATAATAAGGAAATAAGTAAAATAATAATAGTGATAAAAAAAGAAATAGCAGAAGCTATTAAGTGTTGAATAGGGGGTAGAAGAAGCACGTTGGAGATCACAGTCATTGCAAGATTAGAGCGGGGCGGTCCTGCCACCTCCTGGAATCTTCCCAAAATCTCAGTGTGATGCAGGCTCTCAGCGTTCAGCCATCATTCTCTGTGCCTCTTACATCCTGGCGTTGCTCTGGTAACAAGCTCCCAGCTCCCCACACATTCACAGAGAATAGAAATGACTCTGTGCCTTGAATACATGCACACAGAAACAAGCACATGCTACACTCGATGGCGTACGTTTATAGAATTATGGGGCTTTGAATGTTATAGACCATTGTGGGCTGTGCTCGAACTTCTCCACGGCAGGCCGGAAACTAATGCTGCCTATGGGCTGCAGAGACTCTTCCTGTAAATAACAGTAAGGCATCATCTTCTAAAATTGTATGCAGCACGGGAGGGTAATAAAACAGGCAGTCTCCGAGTAAAAAACTATGCTTGGAAAATTATTTGCAATGCTGCAAAATTGATGTCAGTCTGAGCCTGAGGATAATGAAATCATGCGTATAAATGACATTACAGAAAGTCACTAAAATGATCCTTTTCAGTGCACACATATATTTAACATGCTTTTTTGACATTTGTAAGAATCCTGATATGGGAATGTAGTGCAATGATATAATGAAGTCTCCTCAGTAAACAGCGTTCAAAATGATCCTCATGGCCATTAGTAGAAAACTGGACACTGCAGCAAACTGGTAAGCCAGCCTTAGGCCCCTTTCCAACCTAGCCATTGAGTTAAATTGGAGTAAAAATACTCCAACATGTCAATAACGGGTAGAAAATGTAACTCATGAATGGTCCCTTTCATATCTGTGCATGCAGCATTGTTGCCCACGGTACAAAAGCAATGCAGCCCATTGTAGTCTATGGAAATATATTGCGCTTCACCTACAATGTTGTGGAAGGACCATACGTACTGCCACCTCCCAGTCCATCGACACTGCTGCAGCCACAGCAATCCCTGATATGGAGGAGGATCCCGGCTTCTGCCACCTCCCGCAGCCACTGCCGGCGGGAGCCTGCTACCAACGGCGTTGCCACCTAATCCTCGTCGTCCCACTGTCACCACTACCTCCAGCTACAGGTTTCTGTGCCGTCTCTGCTCCAGGGAACAGGAACAATTGTGAGGTGCAGGACAACATGTAGTGCTGCCACTGCTCTGCACCGCACCACTAAGGGGACACAGCACAGCACGTAATACTGTAAAATGCAGTGGCCACACACAATTCGAAAGTTATTCCCTTGTATGGGATGTGTATAGGGCTACACATTGATGATTTAATTATTTTTTGCATTATAAAAACAAAGCTATGTTACCAAAATAATAAAATAAAGTTTCACACCCTGTGGTACCATCTGTGATGGGAGTAATGCATTGTATTGAAGTGAGCTGAGATTAATTCTAGCCTATCACTAATGGTGGGAGGTGACACAAGCCACAGGATTGTATTGATAGCCTGGATCAGGGGGGAGCACTGGGGGCAAAGGAAGAAGAAATCCCCCTTCTTTCATTGACCAGAGCAAATAGACATAATAGGACTGTCATTATATCAGACAAGCTGCCAGGCAAATGTTTATGTTTCGCTGGTCAATTCCTTTAAAAAGCCTCAAAAATGTCTTCTGACTCTCGGAGCATGGAGGCATCCTGATTCGGATGCTCTGCTAGGTCTCTCATCGCTGGGAAGGTTTTACACTGCCAGCAACCTATCTGGCTCACCCGGTAGGCTTACACATCACTGTGGGACCGCTGACCTGATTGGCTGCCCCTGGTCATGTGAATGACAGCCATTTAGAAAACACATTAGGCTGTGAAGTGTTGGGGTTTGCACCCCCCACATCAATGTCAGTCAGATGAGCTCCAGTCAGTTTTGACTAGAGGGCCTTTATAACGTAAGCAGCACATTTACTTTATTTAATAGCATACTTACATGGGAATTTTAATGCTGCTTTCACAATCAGGCTGTATGTTGCTGTATTTGATTGCACAATGCTCTGTGGAACTAACATGTAATAAATAAACAAGCTGATTTCAAATTGTTTGCTGTCATCAAGGGCCTGATTTATGAAATCCTTTGCCTGCATCTGCATTAGAGGCAACAGTGTTGGTGACCTGTGAGGCATGAGGATTTTTTAATTGGAGGTGCGAAGGACAGCGCAGAGAGGTGCTCAGGACAGGCTGGGACAAGTGGTGGACAGCACCGAGGACAGCACATATCAGGATTCTCCAGCCCAGATTAGCAAGGACTTCAGTCTGTCAGGTATATTGGTTGTTGCTGTATAAGGTAAAAATTCACCTACATATCTACTTGCCTACCTACCCCCACATACCTACCTAATCTCCGACCTACATACCTGTCTACCAGTCTACTGACCCACACACCCACCTACCTACTTATTTATCCTCCTACTAACCCATCCTGACCTACCTAGCAGCCTATCTACCTGATTTCCTAACCACCTACCTATCTACCTACAGACCTACCTGCCTACTGACCCACCCATCAATTTACCCACCTACACACTCATGCTCATACTTTTCTAGCTGCCTGCTGGCCAAACCCACCTACCTATCCAACTGCCTACTTACCCACCTACCTACCTACATACCTGGCCACTCACCTCCCTATGCAGGACCTAGAGTGGTAGCTGGCAGCCCTGTTGCAAAGGTAGAATTGTCAGACCCTGGAGCAGAGGTGGCAGTTACTCACTCATCTATCTGCCTAACCACCCACCTTTCTAGCTACTCACCGTTTTACCAAACGATATACCTGCCTAGTTACCCATCCACATACCTACTGTCCTATGTATCTACATGTATTCCCACCCACCTATCCTAAATTCATATCATGGATTCCTATATATGATATATATATATATATATATATATATATATATATATATATCCTAAATTCCCACATACTCCTCTACCTGAGTACCCCCTGTCTGTTCATCTGTACCTACCTATGTCTGCCTACCCACCTACCTGTCTGCTCACCCACCTACCTACTTCCACCTGTCTACCTACTCACCTAAATGCTCACTTACCTACTAACATACTTACTATTTACCTGCCCACTCACCTATATACCTGCCTGCTCACCACACACCACTCACCTATATACCTGCCTGCTCACCACACACCACTCACCTATATACCTGCCTGGATCCACACACACACTGCACACAGCAGAGATGTACAACACTAGGTAGAGAGGTTTAACAGGAGCACGGCTTATATGCTCCTAGTAGAAATAATAGAAATTGGATTGTGCTTTGTTTCTTAGTGGTAACTGACATGTGTATGCACTGGTTTAATAGCGTGCAGTCTGATCATTAGAGTGATTGGAGCAAGGAGCAATGATGGGTTTTGTTGTTTTTACAGAGGAGAAACATAGTTTATTCAGTTCAGTGTGTGAGTGGGTAACCTGTTTCTTCATAAATGCAAAGCCCTGGCATGTCCCCTCTATCGCAGTGAATGGAGTGGGCATGCCAGCATCACTGTGACAGATGACAGGGGGTTGGCCTGTTTATCACAGAGGCTGTCTGGAGATTATATGGCCAAAATGGCACAGGGGACTGGATCTGACATTCCCTTTAGTGTGCAAGCAAAGGCAAGCATTATTTTTTTTATGTTACTTGGCTGGACTATTACTTTAAAACTGATGGCAAGTGTCTTCACAACCCCCCTGGGGGGGCTACAAAGAAAAATTACCTGCGCAGAGTGAAGCCCCCCAACCCTTTCACTGCCAGCCTACTTAGAAATGTTGTTATCCTCTGTTTCCATTTTATGCTATACAATGTTTAACTGTGATTTTTTAAAGAAAGTCCAGGGATTTTTCCCCGAAAATTATATATTGTTTTCATAATCAGAGTTTGTGCTTTAAGATGAAGTTACAATGGTACAACATATGTATTGGTAAACATGGTTTCCTGGCCAGGAAAATAACAAAAAATACAACACTTTACATTTGCAACCCCCCCACACACAAACTATATATTTTCTCAAAGTACACTTTCTAGGTGCACCTGGCTTGTTGCCGTGGGCACAGTTTTCTAGAGGTAATACCTCTAAGAATTCATTGTTTGCGCTGCAGTTCCCTAAAATGTTAAGAACAAGCAAATAAAAAACATTTTAAAATATCAATATGCAAATATTAAGAAGCAAGCTAAATCTGAACAAGCTAAATCTGAAACGGCAAGTTCCCCTAAACAAAACACTACCCAACATGCATAGGTACATTTAAACTATTAACTACCAGCCTACTGTTTACAGGCCATTTTCACCACTTTGCACTATGTTTAACTGTGATTTCTGCAGAAATTTCCAGGAAAATTATATATTGTTTATTTTCATCAATATTTAGGCTTTAAAATAACATGTGTGTTATGTTATGTATGTAATTTTTCCAGTGCTTTCATGATATATTTGGGCAAAACATTTTGTTCAAGAAAACCATACTGTGCATGAAAAACCCATTCCTCCTGATTACAATAGTGCCACATATGTTTCCGTAGCCCCCCTTCCTACCCAGGAGACCATCCAAACTGAAAAAAGTGCTTTATGACATTTCTAAATGAAATACAACTATGTGCAATATGAAAGGTTGAATTTAACATTTTGGTTTGGATTTCTCCAAGCCCTCCCCCTCTCCCCATTCATTTTCTTTAATTCTTAAAGCTTAATACTAAAAATTATAGCGAAGGAGTGAATAATGATATTTTGGTTGTCCTATTAAGGCCCTCTCTGCTGTCGGAAGCTGGGGGCATAGAACAGGCCTTTTCCTGCCCACTCTAGACCCCAGAGAGATGGGAGGCACCCGGGAAGAAGAATAGAGACCCCCAGGGCTGGATCCAGGGTGGAGGTGAGTGTTTTGTTTTTGGCCGCAACTGGGGGAAATGCCAGCTACATATAATATATACGTAGCTGGCATTTAAAGGTTGGAGAGGTAGCTATGTAGACTCTACCTAGCCTGCACTTAAAGGGTTAATATAGACTTCTATGTAGAATCGAATAATGTATTCCTTTGTTTTTGTGTCGTTAAGTCTTTAAAAGCTATTGAAGTTTTAATTATTGGGTAATTACAAATAATTATAATGAAGGTTGTTTGGGTTGAAGCTGCAACAACAGTAGATGGGAATCTAAAAAAGTGGTACTTCGGAGATTTTTTCTTTAGGCGGTCCAGCTAGTACTAACTTTGTTCAGCTATTTGAGCATGGTTTACATGGGGTTAATAATAATAATAATAATAATAATAATGAGATTTAATTGTGATGGTGTGTTAGCCCCTCTTCCCGATCAGCAGTGCAAGGCACAATGCCACTTAGCTATCCTTTAAGTTGGCACTACATCTTCTCAGCAGATGTTCGGATGTGTGATACAGCACTTGTCTGTCGGAACACCTGCTGTTGCCTTTCATACTTCCTATAAACAGGAGACAAATTAAAGGGTTATCTAATTTCTATCATTTCATTAAACCACTTTAAAGAGTTTGCAGTTTTTTACATATTTTATTTTTTATGTTCTATATTAAGTTAAACTTTTGTGAAGCCATGTATAAAACAAATATTCAAGTATATCTAATCAAATTAGGACATTTAGGTTTAAAGGGAAAGTATATCTTCGATAGCATTTTTGAAAGTGTATATTTTTGCTGCTGAGCTCATCTAGCATTTTTCTTATTATGTTATCAAATGTGTTTTATGGAAGAAATTTTTCACTACCTGCAATACGTTGCTATTGGCAACTGTACACCTATGGGTTGATACAGGTGAGAACACTCACTTCTTTTGAAGGAGAGAAACTGCCATTCATTTTTATTGTCTGCCGGGTGTAAATTTTCACCTGGCTCTGAATCAGCCCCAAGGTAGACAATAAAAGTGAATGGCAATTTTCTCACTCGGCTCTGAATCGACCCCCTCGCCTGTACACCAAGAATGAAGTCCTGTGCACTCAGAAAACTGCTCACTCAACCTTACACATGCCCAGCAGCAGTGTTCTGTGTGTACAGGGCTCACATTTATTTTCTTGTAGATCTTGGTATTCAAACTTGCTCTAAAGTTGCAGGTAGCAACAAATTTCAGGTATTGAAAATTGATTCCATGAAACACACATTTGCCAAAATAAGAAAAATAAAATAGATAACAGACTTCTAACAATAACCTGCAAAGTTCTCTCCAACCAGGCCCCTCTGTACATTTCATCTCTAATCCAGCATACCAACCCATGCCCAAGCTCCGCTCTGCCTCTGATATTCTGCTGTGTGTTCATACTTGTTCACCTCGCACTCCTGCCATCAAGACTTCTCCTGTGCCCCTTTACTTCTCTGGAATGCACTTCCCCATTCAATCTGCCGCTCTCTAATACTTGAAGTCCCCTCAATATCCACCTGTTAAGACAATGATATAACCTGGCTTAAGCAACTCCTATAACCTTCATCAGGACAGGGGCATAGCTAGGGGGGAGCAAGGGGGGCACTCGCCCTGGGTGCAGCAGGTCAGGGGGCGCCAAAGGGCAGCCTCAGAACAGGTGGGGGTGCCATTTTGAATCTTTGCCCCAGGTGCCAGAAAGCCTAGCTACTCCTCTGATCAGGCACCTGCAGCCAAACTCAAGCTCTATTTGTGATTCCTCCCATTTTGTCTCCACACCTATACTTTAGACTGTAAGCTCATAAAGACAGGACTCTCTTTGCTATTGTTTCCTGTTCTCACAACATCTGGTTTGAACTTTGTTTGTAGATGGCGCTATAAAAATAAACAACAACAATAATAATAGATTAGCTCGGCACCTCGAGAACATAATTTTGGCACAAAATACCATCAACAGTGAATTTTCTCTTAAAGGAGCATTCACTATGATTGTAAAGATGCTTTTTTGGCAAAATGACTCAACCTTTAGTACCTGAGATGTAACCTAGGTTTTTGCTGAAGAGTATAAGATACATAGCATATCTCTATCTCAACATCAAAACAGGCAAGTCAACAGCATAGCTTCATTTTTAACTGGCAATCTAAGGAGTGTGGGTACCATTTATGAACAGACAGAAAAGTAGGAATGCCAAAAAACATTTTTTATTGTCCTATATTTTACAGTATTCAAGTAAGCTGCTGCTACATACGCAGTCTCATTGCACTGGTGATTGATGCACATAAATCCAAACCAAGCAGGGCAGCGATCCTGATGTTATATTATAAAATGCCATAGAGCTTCCTGCTGTGTTACATTGCAAACAGCCAGGTGTTTGACTGCTATTACAATGTAACAGTAGATGCGCCTGCTCTGTTATATGTATATTATGCTGCTGTGATGGATAATTCCCTCCTAAAAATGCTTTATCTGTTGTTGTGGTCATGTTAATGGAATATCCTGCTTCTGATTGAAGAAGACCCTTACGATGTACAGAGGCAGCAAGTAATGAATCTTGTGCTTGGAGGTGTTAAACCTGTGCTGCTGCCTCTTTCCTTTCTGCTGTGCAATATAACAATCAGGATAAGTCCTGGAGGCTGATTCATTACTAGCGCCAGGTACCGGCAGATGAGCGTCTGTACCAAGGCGCTCAGAGCGACCGCTAGTAGTGGCTATGATCGGCTATGGTTCGCTGTTACTGAGCTCCTCAGTCGCTGCCCGGCATTGATGAATTTGATGTGCAAGTCGCTATAACACCAGTACAGCGCTATATGGGAGCGAACGGTAGCAGCTGGTCAGTGTGAGTGACTTAAAACATATTCATCAAAAAAGCAGCCTCACACAGCGCCGGGGCTCAAAATTGGATCGCTGTAGCCCAGAGCGCCAGAAGCTGTGTGATTTGTGGAGATTAGCTCTGGTAGGCGACCGGGTGTCAGCAGTATAGAGGCAGAGGCAAGCAGTTCAAAGTAAAGTCTGTGTTTATTTCACACATAAATCCACAAAAGCATATGTCCAAACAGGTTACATCACCTTTTCAGGAAACAGCAGCATAAATGATTCAATCAGGCAAACAGCTTTTAGTCCTTGAGCAAACGTCCTGTTTACAGTCCAACTAGGCCTCAGGTCCGCATGAAACAGCCTCCACAGGAGATTTCAGCCAGGCTCACAGAGTCTCACTCCCATGTGAGCTCTAGACAAAAGGAACCAGCACAGCTGATTCCCCAGGCTATTTAAACAGCCCGCAAAACCCGGACCTGGGTAGTGGGATGGAGTCCCACCCTGCTCTACTCCATCCCAGTAAAGCCGTCCCAGGTTAGCCTTTCGGCTATTCTAAATCATCAGCAGCAAACTGCCACCAGCAGCTGATGCTGGACAAACAAGCTATACGGCTTTACTGCACCAATGCCAGGTACATTGGTGCTACATACCTGCCGTCAATAACGGCCCCTTGCACCTTACCACATACCCCCCCCTTTGTTCAACCCTGAGGGGGTGGACACATGCCAAACAATGTGTTCTGGACAGGGCATCCGCGTTACCCAACAATCGTCCCGCTCTGTGCTCTACTGTAAACTTGAAGTTTTGTAATGACAAGAACCATCGGGTGACCCTGGCATTCCTGTCCTTAGCCTGGCACATCCACTTGAGGGGAGAGTGGTCCGTAATCAGACGGAACCTTCTCCCCAGCAAGTAGTAGCGAAGAGACTCCAGGGCCCATTTAATGGCCAAACACTCCCTCTCCACTATACTATACCGGGTCTCCGCGGGTGTCAATTTGCGACTCATGTAGACAACGGGGTGCTCCTCCCCGTTGACTTCCTGAGACAGTACAGCACCGAGACCTACCTCGGAGGCATCGGTCTGCACTATGAACTCCCTCTTAAAGTCGGGTGTCACCAACACCGGAGACCCACACAGGGCAGACTTCAAAGCGGAGAACGCTTTTTCGGCCTGTTCATTCCACTTCACCATGACAGACTTGCGTCCCTTTAACAGGTCTGTCAATGGTGCCGCTAGGGTGGCAAAATTGGGAATGAACCGCATATAATATCCCACCAACCCCAGAAATGACTTTACCTGGCGGGTGGTGTTAGGCCGGGGCCAGTTACGGATGGCTTCTAGTTTGTTCACCTGGGGCTTGACCACTCCTCGTCCAATCACATAGCCCAGGTATTTTGTTTCTTCTAGGCCTAAAGCACATTTTTTCGGGTTTGCCGTCAACCCAGCCTTCCTGAGGGAATCCACTACGGCCTGGACTTTGGGTAGGTGACTTTCCCAATCCGTGCTATGGATAATTATATCGTCCAGATATGCCGAAGCATACCGACGGTGTGGCCTGAGGACAATATCCATTAACCTTTGGAACGTAGCGGGAGCGCCGTGTAACCCAAAGGGTAACACCTTGTATTGGAACAGTCCCTCTGGTGTAATAAAGGCTGTTTTCTCCTTGGCAGCCTCAGTCAAGGGCACCTGCCAGTACCCTTTTGTGAGGTCCAAAACCGAAAAGTACCTGGCTTGGCCTAGCTTCTCAATGAGTTCATCTACCCGGGGCATAGGGTAGGCATCAAACTTGGAAACTTCATTAAGTTTGCGGAAATCGTTACAGAACCGCAACGTACCATCGGGCTTGGGAATCAAGACTATGGGGCTGGCCCACTCACTCTTTGATTCTTCAATCACGTCTAACCGGAGCATTTGCTGCACTTCCTCCGCGATAGCTTGTCGCCGGGACTCGGGTACCCGGTAAGGCCTCAACCGGACCTTGACCTGAGGTTCCGTGACAACATCATGTTGGATGACCGAAGTGCGCCCAGGGAGTTCTGAAAACACGTCCGTGTTTCTGCTAATAAACTCCCTGGCTTCCTGAGTCTGTTTAGAGGAGAGGTTGTCGCCAGTTTTCACCTCGACTACTACTTCTCTACTAACAGACCGAGGAATGGGAAGCTCCACCCCCACCATACCTGGTCGGGGACTGTCACCCCCAGGGGTCTCCCTGTCTTTCCATAGTTTCAGCAGGTTTACATGGTACACCTGCTCGGGCTTCCTCCGCCCAGGCTGATGTACCTTGTAAGTCACTTCCCCAACTTTTTCAATGACCTCATAGGGACCCTGCCACCTAGCTAGAAATTTACTGTCCACCGTGGGTACCAGAACCACAACTCTGTCACCGGGGTTAAAGTTCCGTACCCTGGCTTGCCGATTATAAACCCTGCTTTGGGCCCGCTGCGCTGCCTCCATGTGTTCTCTGACAAGCGGCAAGACGGTCGCTATCCGTTCCTGTAGCTGAGTCACGTACTCTACCACACTTTTGTGGGGTGTGGGTTGCTGTTCCCAGGCCTCCTTGGCTATATCCAACAGGCCCCGTGGATGTCGACCGTATAAGAGTTCGAAGGGCGAGAACCCCGTAGAGGCCTGGGGCACCTCTCGCACTGCGAACATCAGATAGGGCAGCAGCAAGTCCCAATTCTTCCCATCCTTGGCGACCACCCTTTTTAACATGGTCTTTAAAGTTTGATTAAACCGTTCTACTAGGCCGTCTGTTTGCGGGTGGTAAACGGATGTCCGCAACTGTTTCACCTGCAGCAGTTTACAGAGCTCTTTCATTACTTTCGACATAAACGGGGTACCTTGATCGGTCAGGACCTCTTTAGGCAGACCTACTCTGGAAAACATTTCCATAAGCTCCTTAGCAATGAGCTTGGCAGAGGTGTGACGCAGGGGCACTGCCTCAGGGTACCGCGTGGCATAGTCCAAGATCACCAGAATATGTTGGTGCCCTCTAGCGGATTTTGGCACTGGACCCACTAGATCCATGGCAATCCGCTCAAAGGGTACCTCAATAACTGGGAGAGGAACTAAGGGACCACGGTAATGAGGCTGAGGGCTGGTCATCTGACATGTTGGACAGGACTCACAATATCTCTCCACCTCCTTGTACACACTGGGCCAGTAGAATCGTTGTAAAACGCGGTCCAGTGTTTTCTGCTGGCCTAGGTGTCCACCCAGAACATGTTGGTGGGCCAAATCCAACACCAATTTGCGATATGAATTGGGTACCACCAATTGTTCCACCACCTCTTCACGTACCTTGTTTACTCGGTACAACATTTCCTGGTGAACCACAAAGCGAGGAAACTGTAACTCCGCCCCTGGCTGTTGTGGTTCACCTTCCACCTCAAGAACATTCTCCCAGGCCCGAGACAGGGTCGGGTCCTGGTGTTGAGCGGTACCAAAGTTAGTTGTGGAGACATGGAGATCTGCCAACTCTGGACCTGTTGTCAACTCTTCCACATCTCCAACCATAACATTTAGTGGGGTTGACTCCCCCTCTTCCATTTTAGGGACGGGCACCTCTTCCACGGTGCCTCCTGATTCCGGTTCCCAGGGCACCGGGGTCTCCCCTGAGTAGGGCCAGTCTATTGGGGACACACCCGCCTCGCGGGTTTCCGGAACTGCCAGCTTGGCCCACAGTGACCTGAACCCTGGAAAGTCTCTCCCAATAATCAGTTCATATGGGAGTTTAGCGGCGACAGCGACTTCATGTTTCCAGCTGCCGGAGACGGTGGTGAGAGACACTTGTGCTGTGGCATAGTCTCTCAAGTCCCCATGAATGCACAAAACCCCGGTTTTCCGCCCAGTGTACTCATCGGGCAGTACTAAGGCGGGTCTTGCCAGGGTAACCATACTCCCCGAGTCCAAAAGGGCCACAGCCAGGGTGTCTCCCACTTTCACCTGACAGAGGTGACTTTGCCCCACAAGCTCAGGGATACCGGCAGCACACAGCCTCCTGGCATACATGGAAGGGCGGTAACCAAAGTTTACATCCATGGGCTCCCCCTGGTGGGGACAATTGGCTCTGATATGTCCCGGCTCCTTACATCCCCAACACAACACTTGGGCAGGGACTTTGGGGGGTAGGTCCTGAGAGGGTTTAGGGGACACCACTCGCCTGAGCTGGGGCGGGGACCTCTGGGGTTTCCCCGAATCCCTCCTCATGGAGCCGCTTTGCAAGTTCCTGGTGGCCTCATATCGCTCCACTAGGTCCACCATCCCTAGTGCGTTGTCAGGGGATACCTGGCCAACCCAGTGCTGAAGAGGGTGCGGTAAAGCCCTCCAAAACATGTCCGCCAGCAAGCGGTCCAAAATGGCAGTGGGGCTTAACAACTCTGGCTGCAGCCATTTTTGCAGCAGGTGCAGCAGTTTATAATACTGGGGTCGGGCGGGCTCTGCCGACTGGTAGCTCCACTGATGCACCCGCTGAGCCCGAACCCACACATTCACCCCCAGTCTCGCCAGTATCTCACCCTTCAGAGTCGGGTAGTCAGCGGCTTGGTCCTCTGGGAGATCAAACAACACCTGCTGGGGTCCAGACGCCAGAAATGGAGCGATGACATCAGCCCACTGGTCATGCGGCAACTTCTCCCTTGCAGCCACCTTTTCAAACACCGCCAGGTAAGTCTCCACGTCATCTGAAGGGGTCATTTTTGTGAGCGCCGAGCGGACAGCTTTCCGGGCATCAGGAATACTTTTGGGCGCACCTGCAGCTTGCTGCGCCATCATATGTTGCAAAAACAGCTGGTTGGTCTCATGCTGCTGCCTGTTGGCCTCCACGAGCGCTTTCACGACCGCCTCCATTTTGTCTGCAGTCCCAGGTAGCAGCCTGGCAGGTTTAATATAGGACATGCACAACAAAAAACTTTTTCGTCGGTTGCTCCTAGCAACGGCCTCACTGCTATGCCCGCATCCGACACCAAATGTGGAGATTAGCTCTGGTAGGCGACCGGGTGTCAGCAGTATAGAGGCAGAGGCAAGCAGTTCAAAGTAAAGTCTGTGTTTATTTCACACATAAATCCACAAAAGCATATGTCCAAACAGGTTACATCACCTTTTCAGGAAACAGCAGCATAAATGATTCAATCAGGCAAACAGCTTTTAGTCCTTGAGCAAACGTCCTGTTTACAGTCCAACTAGGCCTCAGGTCCGCATGAAACAGCCTCCACAGGAGATTTCAGCCAGGCTCACAGAGTCTCACTCCCATGTGAGCTCTAGACAAAAGGAACCAGCACAGCTGATTCCCCAGGCTATTTAAACAGCCCGCAAAACCCGGACCTGGGTAGTGGGATGGAGTCCCACCCTGCTCTACTCCATCCCAGTAAAGCCGTCCCAGGTTAGCCTTTCGGCTATTCTAAATCATCAGCAGCAAACTGCCACCAGCAGCTGATGCTGGACAAACAAGCTATACGGCTTTACTGCACCAATGCCAGGTACATTGGTGCTACATACCTGCCGTCAATAACGGCCCCTTGCACCTTACCACAGATTAAAGTCCGTTTTTGAACACATATCCACTAGTAACAAAGTGAAAACATATGGAATTACATTGTTATTACTTTGTGACATTAACACTTTAATACCAGACCTGTAATGACAATTCTGCATAAAAAATATAAAAAATATAAAAAGTTTTCAAAAATGACTTTTAATAAGCCAGGAGAGGTGACACAATGATTTGATAAAAAAATAAATAAATAAAAAATAAAAGAAAACCCTGTTTAAAGAGAAGAAAAGTAACGTCCATTGAAATGTATGGGAGTGACAGGTAGCGACAGGTAATACCAGGCGCTCTGGTATACGCTGAGCCATCTGTGATGATGAATCGGTCACTACGTTTCGCTGTTAGAGTCTCTCACCAGAATCGCTTTGATAAATGTGGTATTGTGTACAGAACCCCGCGTTCACCGTTCACTACCAGTCGCTACCTGGCGCTATGGCTTAATGAATAACCCTCATAGCCTTACATTGTTAAAAGTTAATCAATTCTTTGCTGTGGATAACATTCTAAAAGCCAAGCTGTGACTGATGTTACAATTGTAAGCAACACCCTGCAGTGATACGTTGTATAGCAGCAATGTGACTGTTATTACAGTGTGAACAAAGAAAAGCTGAATCCCAGCTTTCAGCAATGTGTGCAGTATCGTGACGGAGTGATTACTCTAAAAAATGCTGCATCTTTACCTACTAAAGTATAGGTAACCACCATCTCATATATCAACAATACATAAAAATTCTTTATACTTTATGGGGCATAAATCCACATTCAAATGAATTGCCTCCCTAGTGAGACAACAAACAGGGGTACTGGTCAAGAATTCATCTCTTTTCTGACTTCACTGGCTTCATTCTTACTCCAGCACTGCAATTCCTGTATTTGGTTAAGGTTTGAATCACTCAACAAATTAAAATACACGGAAATCAGAGATTTCTTGATCTCTTGTAAGACATCTCCAGGGATGCATGCTCTATGTATGTTCCCAATGCAAAGCAAAGCATGACAATATGCGCCAATGACTATAAATGCAATGCACCAAAACACACACATTTTAAGCCTTAATATAAAAACATATTTTAGGAATTGGATTTGTATAATTGACATTAGGTGTCACGTGGCAGACCTGATGAAAAATAGCCGATATTTTTTAAGATCTAATATATACTAATCCTGCTTTGACAATGAGTAAAGCAGAGAGGCATAGCAACTAAACACCAATCCTTTCCGTTACGCATGCACATCCTCCCACGCAAGCACACAAAAGTAATCCATCTGCCTACACACAAACTCTGCAAGCCTCCCATGCTCGGCTAGAGGGAAATACACAAGCTGCTTTTACATGTAGATAAAAGAAAGAGGGCGATAACTGCAGGCAGGTGAACATTATCAGCTCATTGATTTTACAGCTCTAATTCCTATATAGATGACAAAGGTTTAGAGGTCATCACCAGTCTTTCTATTTACAATCTGCCCTTCATCTGTCTCTGTAACTAAACAAGATTTTCTAAAGCCACTTTCATTACTACACACAGGGCAATTGGGAGAAAATGAGTGTAATGCAACTTCACAGATGGTCATTAGTGACACAAATGTCAACCCAGAAATGAATGATTATGTAGGAAAGGGATGTGCTGTGACTACCCCACATGCCCCATCCCGCAAACTGCCTGCTATCCTAATTTACCACTGAAAATATCCAGAATCTCCAGGTGAACAACCTTAATATATATATATATATATATATATATATATATATATATAATTGCATTTTTATTTGGCCATACAATGCCTGGAAATGACATGTTCCCTGAAAACAAGAATGATGCACATATAGGGGGTATGATTTTCTTTTTGGAGAGACTTTTCAGCCGCTAAGCCCCTCAATATCCTTCCCCACTTCCTGGAAATAAGCCAGATAAAGAAAAACACATAATGCCATATTTAATATGTGTGTGCATCATTTTTGTGACTATAGCGCCAGCTTTGGAGTGCCAGAATTCTTATCTGACGCTGTGCTGTGTACTACATTGGAGCTAGCTGTCACTGCACAGAACGCTACTAATTAGCTTTGATATTGGCCAGCTGAATAGCCCAGCGCCAGTGAGGGACACTTTTTACTGCTGTCATTCCGGTGCTCCCAAGCAAATGTATGAGTTTTTTCCTCTGAACTCTTTGGCAGGCGCTGGTCAGGGCTTTTTCATTACAGTTACAAGAAATCACTGCTTCGGACAAAGAGGACAAACTTTACAGTATATTTAGACTGCATTTTAGTTGGCGGTGTCTAAATTACATATAGTTAAGCAAAATAAGCCATTAAAATCAATTTTAAACACTCAGAAATAAAAACATTTTGGCCCTTCTACACCCTGTGTTTTAATTATTCGCAATGCAAGTTCTGTTTAAATATAGGTGTTTAATATTAATTAGAAGCATTAAACATTACAATCCACTTCTGCCCATTGTACTCTATGGAATCTTGACCTACAGTGCCAGGTTTCATCTGATGCTGCTTTAACCAGAGTGCCCTGCACTGAATCAATTTCGGCGCCAGCCGGCGGCCACATCGGCACTGCCATTTTTTCTTTCTTAAATCCCATGCTGGGTGCAGCTGAGGTGAAAAACTGTGGCACTGTGGGTTTTATTCTGGCTGGCAGGGAATTCTACCATAGCCTATAATAACTATACCATTCTCCATTCCCGATGCTGATGGTCAAATGTTATATGATCACATTACTACCTCAAGTCTGTAGTGTCAAACAAATCCTGTTTTTAGATTCAGATTTATTTATTGTATATACTTTATTTAGGTGTCTAATGGTACTTATATACATAGAAACATTGAAGGTTGACGGCAGAAGGAGACCATACGGTCCATCTAGTCTGCCCTTATGTGTATACTGTATGTACTCTTTATCTTAGGATAGATGTGTGCTTATCCCAGGCATGTTTAAATTCAGTGACTGTTGATTTTTCAACTACCTCTGCTGGAAGTTTGTTCCAAGCATCTACTACTCTTTCTGTAAAATAATATTTTCTAACATTGCTCCTGATCTTCCCCCCGACTAGCTTCAGGTTGTGCCCCCTTGTTCTATCATTAAGCTTCTTCTTAAAAACACTTCCCTCCTGAACCTTATTCAATCCTTTCACATATTTAAAGGTCTCAATCATGTCCCCCCTCTCCCTTCTTTTACAGTTGTACAGTATTAAAGAGGAGCAACACCCCCCTCTAGTCTATAAGACTCTTGGGGGGTTGATAGTCTTCTATATGGGGCATCCTGAATTAGGCTGCCCCACTGTGTGAAGCCACCCGGATCACACCTCCAAGACTAAGCCGCAGCTCTAGCATTCACCTAGCTAGGAGTGCACATGCACCAGGCCTTTCTGAGCTGGAAGCTGGGTGGATATAGGGCAAGCATTGATTAGTCCATTCAAATTTCCTTTCCACATTGAATGAAATGAGCATCGCTGATTGACTGAGCGGACCACACATGTGCTATGGAAACAAGACAAGTATGAGTTTACAAGCTATCCTTGGAGATACACACAGCGGACTATCCCAAATCAGGATGACCTGCCAAAAAAACAAGAAAGTCAATTTATTTTCTGTTTTTCCTCTTTAGAGATACATGAATAACAGCCTACAGTAACTACTCTGGAGTTATTGACTATTTTTATGTGTAATCTAACCTGCAAATGTGATAAAGTCTCCAATCCTGAGTAAGTATATATTGTGTACTAGCTACACCATTTTTGCCCTTACAGCATCGTACTATAGTGGAACCTTAGATACGGAGCACTTCATAGACACTGGCGTAGATTCCATTTTGTATTTTGTATTAATTTAATGTCTATTTTGCATTGACATTATTTAGTTTCAATAAACAAATTAAAAACATCTTTGATTCTAGTACATATCAATCCAACTGAGTGCAATACAGGGAGCAAATGGGACATGTGTCATAAATCATCTCAGAGATACTGTAAGTTGTCATCAAGAGAGAGTCATGCTGCTAGCTGGAGGGTCACACGCAACTCTATTAAGGAGCACTTGCAACAAAAACCTTAATTGTGAAGGCTATTAATTCTTACTCTGGAGGCCCAGGCATGGCCAAAATAGTAACCCCATTCATTTCTAAGCATGTAATAGGATTATCTACAAGAAATGTTGTACTTTAACTAGTGAAACATGTAACAACCCATATTGTAAAGACAGGGTCTGAAGAGAGAAAGTGAAGAAGAGAAGGGAAGAACCTAAGACAGAAATGGAATAATAGACAAATCAAAATAAAAAATTGAAAGAAGATTAAAAGAGATAGCAACACATAAAAATGGGACTTGGGGTAAGGAAGACGAAATATGAATATAAGGAAACATGGGGGACAGTTATTAGCTACACAATGTGCTCAATCCACAGTTCATGGAATGTGAGATATGCTTTACTGAAGTGTGCTTTTGGTTCACTTTAAAACCCTCTAAACCCAGCCATGCCCCCACCCCTACCAGATTACCTGTATCTATGCTGTTAGCTTGGCAGTCAGTTTTTTCTTAAAATTGCTTTTTTTCCTCCACCTTAGCCGTGCCCAGCCAGCAGATTTCAGATAGTTTATTGGCTGATTTCAAATGTGCTGGCTGACCTGAACAAGCCTGCTGGCCACATCAGCTAAAGGGGGGCTCAAGCCAATCCGGGGCAGCCAAGCCAGGAGGCTTTTAAATGCCAACATCGGCACTTGCTGTGTTAAACCAAGGTGTCCTTACTTTGAGAAATTTAGCCACAGCTTTTGTGATTGCTACCATCTTTTTATGATGCTTTGATATTATAAATTGTTATTAATAGAGGTTTGTGCATTTATTCACCTTTTGCATTTCTGAGCTGATACATTCTTAGATTCTATACTTTGTATTATTCTACAGGATAACACTATGCATTGTTGGCACTATATCTGGGGGTCTTGAGGTTGGACATGATTGTTATTAGGCAGTAAAGCATTTTATCTTGGTCTTTTTCTAACCCGTAGTTATCTGTTACAATAATAAAGTGGTAAGAATTTTGCATTTTCGTAAAAATTGTTTGGGGTCTTTGTATAGTTTTATAGTTGACCCACTAGCCTGGTACCAGATTGCAAAAGATCTGAAGGCAGCCAAGGGTTCCCTTTAATCAGGACATGGTTGCTCTTAGGACATGGTTGCTCTTCTTTTAAATGGATATCTTTTTGGTTCAATCTCTCTTGTAAAGCTCCATCATTCCTACTAATGGCTTAATAACCATCGGTTGCCAAACAATACATCAATAAAGGGTGAGTGAAGGGATGAGATGTTATGTTAGCGGCATGTAAAGGCTGTCAGGAGATGTCACCTTCCTGGAAGTCCCTCAGGAGAAGTGATGAAAGAGATTGATAAGAACAGTGGAATGTATGGTGCCCTCCTATTTACCCATCATTAACACCTCTCCAAGCATCAAGTGCTGAGAAATATCTACTTGCAGTGTGTCATGTTACCTCAGTAACCTAAATGGAAGTTTGTGTAAGATTACATCCATCCTCATTGCTCAAGAGAACATTGAGTTACTAGAAACCCATTTCTTGGAGTCTTAAAAACTATGATGTTCTAAGGAATACCAATTCATACACTTATACTTAGTGTATAGGACAAAGGGACCTTTATCAGCTTTCCATGTATTCCATGTTATAACATGTCAGTGATAGGACATGAGGTGAATCTGTGCTATGATGCCAAGTGACACATCAGTCAAAAAGTAATCTCCAACTGTGATTTTCTAACTTACTGTTCAGAGTTCAAAACGGTTAAGCATGGTGTTGGCGCCTCAAACACATTCAGAGGAGTAGCTAGGCTTTCTGGCACCCGGAGCAAAAATTCAAAATGGTGCCCCCTACCTGTACATATGCCCCCTATGGCGCCCCTCTGACCTGCTCCACCCAGGGCACGTGCCCCCCTGCTCCGCTAGAGCTACGCCTCTGAACACATTGATAAGGATTCTAAAAACAAATTTGCCAGTTGTGCCTGGCAACTGAGCACACCACACATAGTTTGGACTGCATTACTTTTGGATTGGGCTTGTTAGTCCTGATTCACATTAATTCATTTATTTTGTTATGTTGCATCTTTGTGGCTCCAACTTTCTTCTAAAAGGATCCACTTACCAATTTTGCATCTCAGTGGGTAAACATGCAATATTTAGTTTTATTGAAAAGGACAGTTGCTCAGGTAGTTGCTAGGTCGTTGTGTGGATTCCATTGATGACTTTTTCAAGTAATAAGAGAGCCATGACGTGCCTAATTTTAGGGGAAATCAGTAACAAGGGCCAGAGCCAGGATTTGGCTATTCCAAACCAACTTTCTTGTTATCTTTATTATTTACTATAAAGTGGCTTTTACTTAATAGTTGGTGAGCTACTTTGAAGGACAGGACAAATGAAAATGACTAAAGCCAATGTAGAGCATGATATGCTGGTTTTGTTTTCACTAGGCTAAATGTAGGCAAAGCATTGTTCACAAGTAAAGAGCTTTAAGCTTTGATGAGGAAGGGAACAGAAAGTCTGGGTTAACTGCTTTGTGTGTATGTGCAGTGCTAAAACAGTTTCCAGTGTGTGGACATGTTATGGAACATAAAATGACAGCACACATAACGAATCTTTTACTTAATGTGTATCTGTAGACTATTACTAACAGCTCTTTTCTTGTCTGTGTAAGCTAAGTCCCATTTCAGCCAATTAAAACTTTTTTAAAGATTGGCAGCTAAATGTTACTGGGGAATTTTAAACCTCACAAACAATGAGTTAAAGTTGACACATTACCCCCTCACGTCCTTCCTGCTTAGCCACATTTGGATGAATAAAAAGTGACTCATTTGGTTTCAGCATTTGACCTGCTGTGGCCTTTATTCTCTGAATCTTGGTCTCCAACGCACAGGGGATCAAGAGTGACTCGCTCGTCATCCATTCACTGCAGCAGCCAGGCCACAGAATGAGATGTTAAAGGAATAATATGTTACAAATGACATGTTCTGTTATATCCATGAGCAAAAAAAAAAAGGAGAGAGAAAATCGGAGTTTCAGTTTCAAATAAGTGATATTGAAAGCAGAATTGATAAGTTGTATATGACTTTAGGGCTTTATTCACACCACTCTGTTGCGTTAAGAGGAGGTGTTTTGGAAGTATGCCAGAGGGGCATTGTATCAAAAGAAATATTGCACTTTTGATACACTGGTATTCTGTTTGCGTTGCGTTTTTTAAAAAGAAAACATTTTTTGCACAAAGAGTAAATAGTAAATTCCATGGCAATGCAAGCGCAATGCAGTTATACATGTGTTGCGCTTGGATTGCCATTGACTTTTAGTGACCTGCGCTGTTACTAGGTAGCACTGAAAAAGGTGTCTGCAATGCTTTTTTGATACGTTGTGTAATGCAGCATGTGCGATCTAACCCATCTAGAATTATTTACAGTGTTTTTTCTACATTATAACCGCATTGCAATGCAGCTCAGCAATGGAGAGGAAACGCAGAGGTATGAATAGAGCCTTAAAGTGGATGGAAACCTATTTTTCCATCCCTCGACCTCCATACTTTCCCCGTCACAGTACCTTGGGTGCTGCTTTTGGCTCAGTGGTGGCCCGGTTTTCAAAAAAGACTGGGCTTTTTCCACCACCAAAGACACATCCAGTGGCGCTTTTGAAATCACCGATTGGCTGATCTCCAAGGTTCCATCATGACGAAGTGCAGCCAGCTGGCCGCATCCCCAGCACTCTTGCGGCCAGCTATTCAGAAGGGTTGGGCAGGGGAGCATGCCAGCTACAGGACATAGCGGTGTGGCACGTGGCTTTCAGGGCCCAACCGCAGATTCCAGGGCCCAGATGCATTCGTTTTGTTCCGCTTTAACATTTAGCAATGACAGAGCTCGATGGACAGAATCTTCTGGTACACAGAAAAAAGGGCAGAGACAGGAGACTATCAGATTTGTAGGAGTAACATACACAAAATGTATGATCAGTGAGATAGACAGCCAAGTGTAAAAAGAAGGGGGCAATTTAGTCAAATATTAACGGAAGGTCATGATAAATTAGAATGTATTAATAGCCAGTAATTGGTCACCTTCAGTTGCCAGGCTGATTTTCACAATTTTGAGTTATATATGTTTAACTGTGAATTTTGCAAGAATTTCTAAGGATTTTACAAAGTTTGAGCTTTACCATGAAATGTCTTGTTTGTAATTATTACAGTGTTTTCTTTTAAATTTATTTAAACATTTGGGTAAAACATGATTATATATATATATATATATATATATATATATATATATATATATATGTGTGTTTTTTGCCCTATTCATCCTAATTACATTGGTACCACATAGGTTCCTGCCCAGGAGAAACCACAAACTAAAAAGAGCGTTTAATGACATTTTCAAATAAAATACAACTACTATGCACTCTATTAAGGGTTAAACCCTTACATTTTTAAATGGGGGTCCACACTCTTCTTTAATTTTTAAGGGCTAAAGCCCTTACGGGTCGGGCTCTTCTGCACCCGCTGTTCTTTGGCGATGCAGGTAGTGTGGCGGACTTAAGGACCCCTTACCAGTTCACAAAGGGTTAACTGAAAACACACACACACACACACACAGAAAAAAAGTCCTTGTTTTTATTTTTTTTTCCAGCTGTGCATCCAACAGCTGGAATTGATTGGCAGAAACCAATTAAGCAAATTTTGGGCATCCTGCCTGGTTAGTATCTAGTAACACCCTCTTTGGCAAACATCACATGGTGTAAACACTTTTTGTAGCTAGCCAAAAGTCTTTACATCTTCTTGTTTTATCCTTGTAAAAGATTGATTACTGGCTCGTCTTGCATGCGCTGCACTTTTGACGTCTTTCCACAGATTTTCAATGATTTTCAGATCAGAGGACTGTGCGGGCCATGGTAAAATGGTCATCTTCCATCTTTTAAAGCAGTCTATTGTAGATTTTAAGGTGCGTTTGGGATCATTACTTCCACTTGGCTAAACATGTCAGAGTATTTAACAAGCTTTGGCATTTGCATTACCTGGCCTTTCCTAGCAATGATTGTGAACAACCCTTCACTCTAACAGGTCTGAGCCCCCCCCCCATGCTTAATATGTGATGGTCAGAGTAAAGAAAACTTTGAAGCCAAGTAAAGCTCTTCCAGGAGGAGAGTTTGTGTGCCAGTGTATGACAATGGACCAAAATAGAAAGACAGTCTGCAACCCGCCATCTTCAAGCCACACTTGTCTATTTAACATCTAATAGACCACTGGTGCCATTGTCACATGAACTATGGCATACCCCCTCCATTCACTGCAATAAAGGGGTGCAAGCATGCCTGTAAGGATTGGCACTGGGCGGTCCATTGCCAGTTACAAGAGCGGTGCTACAAGAGCGACGCAGGACTTGTGTAAGCGCCGGACTATCCTTCGGGGGATTAAAGGTGAGTATAGTTTTTTTTTGTTGCCTGCAGAATGTCCTTATGTTGAAAAGAGATATATTTGCAAAGTGATGAAAAACAGGGAAAATACAGATACAAAGTCCTACCCTTTTTTATGGATTGATATATTCTATGGTGTGTGTCGCCAGATGACCAGCTTTTCACAGAAATGTATTTTGGTGACACTCTATTCTATTGTGAGTCTATTGGTGACTAAATGACTTTAGTTAACATATTGCAATATCATGTTGAATGTATTGCATGAGAAATTGGAGTCCTTTACTAAATTTGACTAAATTAAAGCCAAGTTAAGGGTAGAAACATGGGTAAGGCTTTAATTGGGAACAATAAACATCATTCAGATAGAATACATCCCCCATTCTTGTTTATGCCTAGGCCTAGAGGTGTGACTAAACTGAGTGTTCCTTGTAGAAGGGGGTGTCACGAAAGACTTTATTTGGAGGAGACTGCAGATTCTGCTGTAAACCTCAGAAAAGTGAATGAATTGATATATATATATTCAATGTAGGTCAGTATATTACACATTGAGCTGTAGTTCTGTACAGCATATCTAATGGAGGGGGGGGGGAGGGAGAAGGAGAAGACTTGTGCTATAAAATATAAATATATAAATTTGTGTTCGTGAATCTGGAACAGCAGTGGAAATTTGAAGTTTTGAAGAATTGGAAGGTAACATGAGTGACCTCTTTTGTTCTAGTTTTTAGTCTTATAACGTTGCTATCATTATTTAGGCATTGATAGGAAGCTTAGCAAAAAACTTTTTCCTAAGATGCATAATTAAAATAAAAAAAAATTGTACACTGCAACTTGAAAATCAGTAATACAACAGCCCTCTGCTTTGCATTGAACAGTAAATGAGGCAATTTCCCTATGTCCAGAATAGAGCTATTTTAAGTGATTTTTCACTTTTTGGTCCCTGCACTAGACTATTTTTGCCAGTGCACTGTTTTACTGGTGCAGAGCTCTCAAATCCTATAGGAAATAATGGGAATTGAGAGTGTCTGTACAAGCAGGCGCACATTGTTAGTTTCTTAAAAGAAGGTCAGTCTTTGCCCTGTTAAGTGTATGTGCTAGGTGCACCTGGGTACATTAGCTGCCAGAATAATGATAAATATATGTTGCAAATGTAGACACACCCTGGCTTCGCCAATATAGAGCAACAATGTTAATGGGCAGGGTGGGGTTTTACATTGGGATGCGATCAGAACCAACCAACATGCAAGCCCTGCACTGTTAAGAAGGGTGCACCGTCAAAATAACAGTAAATCAGGCCCATAATATATTTGTAATTTGACAAAAGGTAAAAAATCTTCAAACCTTTTGAACAACATGCTAACATTCTCAATGCTAAGAATTCTGACCGATAGATCAGACATGCTTGTGCTCGGTCTGGGTGTCTGCTCCTAATCCAGATCACTTAGCTTCACTAGATTCGCGACCACCAACTTGGGTGGACGTGGCTTCATGGTTATTTTTTTACTCGCTTATTGGATCTCATAAGTGTATAAAATGCTCACACACACAAAAAGGGCAGCTAAAAAGCGTGCATGTGAATAAAGTGCAAGTGACTCATGCCAAATAAGTAAAAAACAGCATGGTCCCCCTCCTTTTCAAGACAACCAGCCCAGCGGACCTGGCAAAGATTGGCAACTCCGGACTAAGGTGCGGGCCACCCCATGGTCCTGCCACTTCCTGGCTTGGGGTAATGGCAGGCTGCCAGAGAGGGAAGCTTTACCTGGCATAACCCCCAGTGGGATGCCAGGGCAGATGGATGCATTTGTCCTCTGTAATCGAAATGAACAAAAGCTGGGTGCCCACCTGTATGGGCTGGTTTTCTTCCATGGGGGCCAAAGGGGGCCAGGGCTAGGGTCCAGCTGTTCGGCCTCTGAGCCCTGAGTTGTCAGCCCCTATTCCTGGTGGGATGGGCTGATTGGCAACCCTAGCACTGCTGAGCCAGTCAAATGCAAAGTTCAGCACTTCAAAGAAAGCAAACAGACATCACATACTTTCATTTATTCTACACAAGTTCCAGTGTAACATATAAAGCTGGCATGTGGCAGAAAAATTGTGCTGGCTATCGCACATCCACACAATGTGCTGGATCGCCCGACACCCACACATTGTGCGCGTGAATCAAGGCTGTTGTCATTATCTTGTGAGTGTTGCTGGGTTTTTAAAATGCTATTAATTTGAATGACATTTTTTAATTAAAAGTTGGTAATTCTTTTATATTAAACATTACCCACTGTAAACAATTCAATTCACTTAAAATAGCTCTAAAAATGGCAGCTCCATGAAGTCAGAGCAAAACGTTTAAAAACCGTGTAGTGTTCTGTATAAAAAAAAAAATGAGATTGTGTCTTTACTTCAGGATAATGTAAAACAATGGCAATCAAATCTTTAAAGACATTGACCTCTTGGTGATGCAGTTTTGCTTCCACGTCCATACCTTGCTACTTTTTTATGGCCTTTCATGATTAATGTAGCATACTTTTTATTTTATATCTTCTTGATGTTTGCTATAACTTTATTTACAAGAACAAGCCATAGATGGTAAATGTTAAAATCTCTGACTGTGCTATGTAAGTGGCATGGAAATTTTGAGAGTTCACTCTGCAAAGCTAAATGGCATGAGTAAGTGACTCTGAACAAATATGTCCTTTTCAAAATATCCTTGTCAGCAAATCCTTTATCGCCAATAGTTTCCCTGACCATTTTCTGCATTACCCACTTTTTTGACTGTTGAAAGTAATGTGTGTCAATAGAACAACATTTATGCCTATAAGATTCCACTGCGTAACAGTAGATGCTTAAGGTGTGGAGATTATGTGTCAATTAAAACGGAATTTAACACAGGTCTATTATCATCTACAAAACTGAAAGAAACAAAAGCAAACCCACAGAATCAGTAGATCACTTTGGCTCTGTCTCCTGTCATTCTTTATCTCCTTTTTTTAACGGTTTATTGTTTTTAATGAACTCTATTATCTTCTACTGTATGTGGGCAAATTTATTGCATTTGGATTTGGCTGTATAAGAGTCCTCACCTACCATTGGAAAAGCAAAGAAATAACATATAGTGGTAAGTGAGTGGCAAGCTGACCTATAAAAATAAAACAGAAGAAAACCAAAGAAGACATCCCTGAGAGAAACAGTAGATGCCATGTAGACTCTCTCTTTATATGGATATATTTATTGTATTAATGCATTGAATAATTGAAAAATTGCAATTCTGGTTCAACAGAAAGTTCAATGGTGTCAGTATATGCTTTGGTGCTTGCCAGCATCCTGCATGCCCCCCCCCCCCCCCGGGGTTCTTGCTATCAGCAGAGATAGGGACCAACATCCATTAAAGTAATGACGGGTGTTGGTCTGGTTTAAGCTGTATAGAAAGAAAACACTAAATCAGCCTACTTACATCTGGCACATGAGCATTCCATGGAAAATGCATACAAAGAACTGATTAGTAACCCAGGACCTTTTTCTACTAATCAGACTTATTAGACTGAGTAGCCCACAGAAAAATCTCCAGATGAACCCCTAATCTCAGAGGACCCTTTGGAGGTCTCTATTCTGAGTTCTCTATTAACTGGGAGGCGGTCCCAAGAAACAACATGGTCAAGCCTTTATATGCTTTAGCCCTCAATACAGCACAAATGGCATACTATATGGTCAGATGGCACACTTATTTCCCATCATCATTCTATAGTTGTATCTCTAATTCCTGATAATACAATGTTTAGGGTTCTCATAGGGCCACCTTATGGAGAAATAAGTTGTTAAAGTGACATTATAGATCTTCAAACTGGTGGTTTTTCTGTATGGCTGACATTTCTCCACGGTAAAGGAAGAATGCCAAGATCAAGATTAAACTATCCCATCTTCACTAATGTAGCCTATTAGGAATGTGTGAAATGCACAATTGCAATCCTTGCTGCTAGCTCTTACATACCCACCTTGATGTATGTCTTCTCCAGAAATGTGTCATACTTTAGTTTAGTAGACTTAAGTGGTTGTAAATTGACAACATTGGTCGGAAGGAGGGAACTGACCCTTATGAGAAGGTAAAGCAGACTGCATGCAATATTCCATAATAGGAAGAACTCTGGTCCTGCTTTTAGTAATTACCTGTAATTAAGTCAAAGGTATGTGTGAAGTATCATAAGAATGCTCTTTAATCTATATTTGCTATTTAACCTGCACCATGGCTTTTCTGCATTTTGTAAGTTCCCTAGCTCCTTAAATGTATTGGGCTACTCTATCAAAAATAGGCCAAGTGTCTCACATCTGCCAAGCTTGTTAAATGCATATGCATAATGCTTCTGATGTTGTCATGAAATTACTAACTGGAAAGATGTAAGAACTGTTTAATCTCCAGGAATGAAAAAAAGCAACTTTGCATTATTGGCTAACACAGTAGAGAATTCTACTGATGACATTATCATACCCCATTCTGAAACCACTGCATGTCTATCCACGGTTTGACATGACATGACTTTGAAGCAAAGCTAACCCATTAATAATTTTGAAACTATTGCAAGCTATTTGCATGCCAAATATGACATAAAGCAAATTAAATGCAAACCCACTGAGTTACATCAAAATCAAACTGAAAATGACGGCATCTCATTTAAACACATCATTCTGTACATGTAAAAGACTGGTGATTATTCAAATACCTGTGCACAGTAGAAACAAAAAGGAATCAGAAAATGTTGGCAAGGCTAGAATCCTTTCTCATTTAGACACCATAAGAAAGCAGATGCAAACCACTTGATCAAAGGTTAACCAGTTGATAGCTTTAACATTGTTTTGTACTAGAGATGTACTTATGCCTTGAGGACCAGAATTGGCAGGCACTCTAAAGCCAAGATGCTGTACACCTGGCATATAAATAAGACTTTACGGCTTGCAGGGATTATTCTGAAATTCGAAATGTTGGCTGGTGTATCTGGATAGAGTTGTATATCTCTCTGATATGTCATTGCCATGATGCGCCAGCAAATCTAGTCCTCTGTGCTCCTTCAAAACATCTTAAAAGCACTTACAAGTCTAACATTTAGGGCTTGATTTATCAAGCACTTCTGCCAGATAGTGCCACATTGGTGCAAATTAAAGTAGAAATGAAAAAATATTATTTTTTCACACTTGCGCATGTTGTTGCACTACAAGAAGCTCATTTACTGAACATTAGCAGTGCAGCAACATGTTAAAACATGTAAAAATCATATTTTGTCCTACTCTCATTTGTACTGAAATTGCACTGTCTGGCAGAAGTGCTTGATAAATCAGACCCCTAATGTCTGTAAGTTGTGAATTGTGGAAACTAATAATTTGCAACCCATTTGTCTAGGAAACAATGCATCCTTCCTGTAGCCCATGGTTACAACACCTCATATGCATCAAGTTCAAGTAATGATGACTTTCCATTCACATAAAACTAAACCAAAAAGGCACTGGAGGTCATGCTAAATGTTTGTTAAAGCAAGGTGCCACTTGGGTGTACATTGTAATGTGAACTGCAACCTGCATCTCAGGGATCCTTTTGATTGTAACACACAAAAAAGTGCAATAGTAAATATTAACATTTTAAGGCTCAAAAAAGAATTTTAGTCCTTCCATGTCAGTAGCCATTGTTGGTGATGTTACTACGTGCAAGGAAGGTATCCAGGCTGCTTTCAGACGCCTTTAATGTATTCTTCATAGTTTCATAGTCTCACTGCTCTTACATTAAAGAAGTATCTTTTCTCCAACCTTAACAGGTGCCCCCAGTTGCAATGCTGGGAATAAATAGATAATGGGAGAGATTTTTGTATTGACCCCAAATATATTTATACATAGTTATTAGATCATCCCTCGGGTGTCTTGATTACAAACTAAATAAATCTAATTTTGATAATCTTTTGTGGTACTCTATTGGCCCAGTTGCATTTATTAATTTAGTGCTCAAGTTCTTATTTGTTCTTCTTATCCACAGGAGCCCAAATCTGTACACAATATTCCATATGGGGTCTGACCAATGCCTTATATGTATATCAGTAAAATGATGCTGTGGTCACGGGCACCTATGCCCCTCTTGATGCACCCCATGATCCTGTTTGCCTTGGTCGCTGCTGCCTGGCATTGATCACTACAGTATAGTTTATAGTTTACTAAGACCCCTAGATCTTTGTGCACAGAAAACCAGCCATGTGCATAACCTTACATGTATCTGTATTAAACATCAGTTGACATTTTTATGTCCATACTTTACCAATTTATCTAAATCTGTTCCTATCTAGCTGCCGTTGTCCTTGTTTGTGCTAACTACTTTTTTATTGTTTAATTCATTCTCAGTATATATATATATATATATATATATATATATATGTATATATATAGCAAATGGGGTACTGAAAGTAAAGGTGCGACTTGGGAGAAACTGAAACAAACATTTTTATTGCACTTTCTTGTGTGTTAAAGATAAAAAGATCATCAAGATGCAGGTTGCAATTCATACCACAAGTCTAGATGTAGTGTAAAAAATTCCCTAGTTCTAGGATCTTCATCTTTAACCCTTTAAGTGCCAAGCACGTAGGTGTTACGTGCTTGACTCCCCCCCTCCCCCCCCCCGCTAGTTAAAAAAAAAAAAAATGCTCACCTGACCCCTCATTGGACCCTGGGAGGGGGGACCCTATGTCATTTTTTTTAAATTAACCCCTTATGTTCTGTCGTCCAGCAGCTATAAAAGGCTTCCAGCTGCTGCAGGAGAGCAGAAGCCAGATTGATCAGTATGGGACACAGGGATGGATGGGAGGTAAGTATTAAAAAGTATTAAAAAAATAAATTAATAAAATATTTTTTCTGCTTGTTTCTATGTTTTTTTTACACTTAACCCCTTGTGAACTGGTAAGGGATCCATGAGATCCCTATACCAGTTCACAAGGCTGGGGGCTGGCAAGTCACCTGCGGCTAGTGGGTGACTTGCCGTTAACCCCCGGCACCCCAATTACCTGCATCCCCAAAACCCATGGGGGGCAGAAGAGCCCGGGCCATGGCTATGTGGGCTTGTAGCCTGCAGGGTGGGGGGGGGCACCAAAGCTGGCCCCATTGCACCCTGTTCTACAAGCCCCCATAGCTGGTCCAGGGCTGGTTATGATGGGTAAGGGGGACCCCATATCATTTTTGGGGGGAGTTTTAAGGGTTTTTAACCCCTAAAATTCCCCAAAAAATGGGTTCTTCTCCCCCCAGGAGGGGGGACCCTATGTCATTTTTTTTAATTAACCCCTTATGTTTATAGTGTGGATAGTAGTATTTTATTTGTAAATGTTATAAAGTGCTATTTTCAGTTTAGGGGGTCTCCTGGGCAAAAATTGGGGGGGTACCAATACATATGTGGTACCGTTGTAATCGGGAGAAATTGGGCTTTCACATGCAATATGTTTTTCTCTAATAAAGTAAATGTTTTATTTAAAATAAAGTAGACAATTGTCTAAAACATATTTATTTATTTATTTTTGTTTTTTTACACAAAAATATTAAAAATATCAGTAGAAAAATTACAAACAAGACATTTCATGTTAAAGCCTAAACTCTGCTGCAAAATATATATCTATAATTTTCCTGTAAATTCCGACAAAAATCACGGTTAAACATGGCGCAGAATGGGGAAAAATGACCTGTCAACAGAGGGTGACAAAACTTCAAGTAGGCTGGCAATTAAAAGAGTTAATAGTACCTATGCATGTTGGGTATTGTTCTGCTCAGGGGGCCTTGCTCTTTCAGATTTAGCTTGTTTTTTTCATGTTTGCATATTTATATTTTATGAAAACATGTTATTGATTCAGTTTTTTATTCATTTTTTTAGGGAAACCCTGTGCAACCTAAGAATTCTTCAATGGATTACTTCCAAAAAGGTGAGCCTACTACAACAAGCTGGGTACTCTTAGAAAGCTTAATATGTGTACGTTCAGGGAATATATGATTTATCAAGGATATTCCAAATGTAAAGGGTTGTTTTGGTTGAAAAATTGCAAGGTGCGCACTTTGTCTGCAGAGCTAAAATTTTAAAGTAAAATTACTGTTACGCGCGCGCTTTACTTTGTGGTGTTTGCCAACTCTTCCCTTGACAGTACCTATGCATGTTGGGTATCGTTCTGTTCGGGGCATGTTGCTTTTTGAGATTTTACTTGTTAGTTCTTGTTTGCATATAGTTTTTAGGAAAATGTGGCTTGATTCTTCTGTTTTATTCTTATTTAGGGAAACTTTGTGCAACCAAAGAATACATTGAGGGATTACTTCCAGAAAACTAAGCCCACATAAACAAGCTTGGTACGCCTATAAAGCTTGAGGCGTGTACTTCCAGAGAATATATAGTTTATGGGGGGGTATTTCAAATGTAAAGGGTTGTTTTTCTGGAAAAACTGCAAGGTGCGCATAGCGCATAGCGCCGTTGTATTTTATCTGAAAATCTCCTAAAGCTTTGTTTCAGTTTGGGGGAGTCTCCTGGGCAGGAAAGGGTGTCTACCTATACATATGTGGTACCGATGGGACCGGGAGAAATTCGGGTTACGCACGCAATAACATTTTATTGCCAAACTTACATTTTTTATTACAAAAAAACTACAAATTGCAAAAAATAGATTTTTTTAATTTTGTTTGCACATATTTTACCAAAAAGTATTGAGAATACACTAAGTCATTTCATGTTGAAGCCCAGACTCTGTTGAAAAAAACAATATATAATATTCCTGGGAAATCCCTGGAAATCCTTTCAAAAATCACAGTTGAACATGTGTAGCGCAACATAGTGAAACATGGTCTAGCAACAGGGTGACAAAAGCTGCAGGTAGGCTGGCAGCGCAAGGGTTAAGCAGGGCACTCTGCATTGGCCACAGGCAGCATGCACTGAGCATGCAGAGAGCACAAAGCAGGGATACCACAACGACTCTGAAAGGTTTGTCAAATATGATCTCTGTGGGATCATGAGACTAGGTGATTTTGAAACTGCTGGGTATCCAGATTTACATTGCCCCCTAGGGAAGCGATTATGCTGGTCCTAAAGTCTTTAAGACTTTAGGTCCAGTTTTGGTCACCTTAATTATCACCAACAAATCTGGGATGAGGGTTTACAAAAAACATCTATTTTATAGAATTTCTTCTTTGGACCCAGAAGGGACAGATATGATTTAAAGAGGGAACCAGGGCATTCTAAACCACATTTTACTGGAAACTGACCAACAGTTGAGCAGTTAAGGATCATCAGATAATAAACTTAACATCCTTAGAGGTCTAAGGCTATGGGGAAGCCAACTACTTAACATGGATATGGTGTTCCATGGTGTAGAATTGGGATATGTTTTGGTAAAGGTGGAGAAATCTGAAAAAGGAACAACCTTGCTGTGTATCTGTGTAATTGGTAATGCAATGTCAGTTTGTCCATATTACTTAAAGCAGAGCAAAATCTGGGATTTTAACTATCCCCTCTGTGTTAAACCCATCAGGTTAAAAAAATAAAAATAAGCAATCTGCACTACAACTTTAAAACAAATATCAGATCAACACCAAAAAGGGTTTCCAAACCACAAATAAAAATAAACATAAAAATAAATAGCAGAGCTAAAGACTCTGAAAAGTCCTCTCAAAGTCCACTTGAAAGATAGTATTCATTTTTCTTCACCATTGCCACTTAAATTCGTGACAACTCTGGTGCTCCAAAGTTTCAGCCACCGATTTATAAAGCTAAGATGCAAATGCATTTAACCGCACGATGTTTAGGGCACCAATATTCTCAGCAATATCCAGAAGCTTGTATGCTGTAATAAAATGCAGATCTCCATGCAATGAAAAATAAACTGACCATAGCTTGATACCGTTAAGGTGAAACAGCTATTTAATGATAAATTAAAACTCACAAGGGTAATAAAAAGCAAGGCATTGAATCAATCAACTGAATCCATCCACGGCGGCTGGTGTCTCTATCTATAATCAGCTGCATGAAGGCCACATGCCAAGCCTCACTTTCAGTAACGGTGACATCACTTTCCTCTGCGCTTCTGACATCAACCAGTTTAGTCCTGTGGGCAGACTTTCTCAAGATGTCTTGAAGATCCACACTCCATTCCCCTATCAGATTAGCTGGGAATGGGAGTGCATGCACAGCCCAAAGGTGGCTCACACAGCTGGGCATCCTGAATTAGGATGTCGCAGGGGAAGGCCAATGGCCGTCCATTTCGGGATTTGTTCTGCTTTAAAGGGAAAGTCCACTTTTGACGGCATTTTTGAAAGTGTATATTTTTTGTGCAAAATAATGTCCTCAAGGTGCTAAGCTTACCATTTTTTTCCTTTATGTTGGCAAATGTGTGTTTTATGGAAGCTGTTTACACTCTTGGCAATCTGTTGCTATTGGCAACTGTATACCAAGTCTGTACACCAAGATCTACAGGAAGAGAGAAGTAAACCCTGTACAATCAGAATACTGATGCTGGGTTAAGTGTGAGTGAGCTCCCTCCTTTTGGCAGTGGCCATAGCAACAGTGTTCTGTGTGTACAGGGCTCACTTCTCTCATCTTCTAGATCTTTTTTTTAATAATACATTTTCATTGTTGGTTTTCAGGCTGTTCAAGACAAACCATACATGTCTCAGTATTAAACAGACAAAGCAAAGCCAATCAACAAGAACAACAGCTCAACATAATCATGTTCAAACAGGACTTGCACTCTATATATGATTTATACTTCTCGATCAGATGCATTATTAAAGGAGAACCATCTTCATATTTCCCTGCAGTCTTGTCATTGCTGTCACCAAATTCTTTTTTTTTTTTTATAACTTATCTATAAAGCAAATTGGGGGAGGTTTAACCTTACGCTCCTAGGCAAGGGGGGCAAAGCAGGTGGGGTAAGGTGTAAAAGTGACAGAGGGTATAGGCGATATGTGTGTGGGAGAGGATAGGATTTGTCATGAGCAAAGGATCAGTCAGAGGGTGGGGTGGGATACGGACCTAGATATGGATGGGAGGAGAGGGGTAAAGAGGATCAGACCTACTTCATTTTAGGACAGAATGGATTTGCATTCATCTGATTTATAAAATAAATTCTATAGAAGCCACATTTGCCTGTGTTTGTGTCTGATATCTTCCACTCTCAGGATCCACAGGCCCAGTGGTGCCGATACCCCCCATTGAGCTAGAATATATGCATGTGCTGCATTAACAAGGTGGATAGTAATGGACTTTCTGTATTTCCCGACAGGCATGGCCATCGCATATAGAAGATATGTCTTGGGAGTAAAGACTAAGTTCACCCCTGTTATCTTGTGAGTCAAGATTCCTTACTCAAAGCTCTGCAGCTTCTCACATTACCAAAAGATGTGGAAGAGAGAGCCGTGTTCACTTCCACAACACCAACACATGAGTGATACCATGGATGATGGTATATTCTGTGTAGACAAGTTGGGGTTTTGTACCATCTGGCCAAGTGTTGTAGCATGCTTCCTGGTGTGTATTACTAAATGAGGCTCTATATGTTAGTTCTATGACTTTGTTTTTCTGATTTTGGGAAAAGGAAATACTAAGCTCCCTTTCCTAGATGGAGATATAGCTTGGAACAACATCTTTTCCAGCGTCAAGCAGGAATCGGTATGTCACAGAAACAGTACGTCTGGAAGGAGACGGGGTTAAATACATATTCTCAAATAGTGTGAGCTCATTTTCTCTGGGTCCAGAAGCTTCTGTAAAAAGAGACATAAGGAAAGAGAAAGAGATGTAAGGAGGATCACCCCATGTCATCAACTCATCCAATGATTTCCATCCCTATGGTGTCAAAAAATCCACTGCTCTACTTTTGCTGACTGTTTTACGCCTCTTAAAGCCAGTGTCTATCACATGAGTGATATCATGGACAAAGGTATATTCTATGTGTAGTAAAGTTGGGGTTTTGTACCATCTGGCCAAGAGCTTGAAGCCTGCTTCCTGATATGTATTACTAACTGAGGCTCTATATGTTAAATCTATGATTTAGTTTTTCTGATTTGGGGAAAAGAAAGTACTAAGCTCCCTTTCCTAGATGGAGATATAACTTGGAACAACATCTTGGAACAAGGTGTGAGCTAATTTTCTCTGGGTCCAGAAGCTTCTGTAAAAAGAGATATAAAAAAATAGAAAGAGACATAGGGAGCGTCACCCCATGCCATCAACACATCCATCCCTACGGTGTCAAAAAATCCACTGTCCTACCTTTGCCCACTGTCTTACACCTCTTAAAACCAGTGTCTATCATCCCTGAGGAAATGCCTGGGGAGGAAAGAATCGACTGGTTACGGGAGGGCAATGGCAAGATGTTTACTTCTGAAAAATATATTGAGCATACTGTTAAGGTGGGGCTGATGGATGGATGGTACTTCAAGTCTCTCTGTAAGTCAAACATGGTCCATTCTTGTAGATCTTAGGCCCTTATTTAACAAGGGATAGCGACAGGTAGCGACTGGTGAGCGACCGGTAATGACGGGCACCGCCACGAGAACGCCGGCTCCCCACCACAATCACACATTTATCAAGCCGATCCTGCTTAGCGACTGAGATAGCGCCAGATAGCCACTCATTCATCATTATTCCAGCCTCAGCCCACAGCGCCAGCGTCCGAACTTGAACAGCGACAGGTATGACCTCTCGCTACCTGGCGCTCTCCAATGCATTTCAATGGAACAATCTTTAAATATTAATATTTAATTGTTATTAAAGTTTTTTTTTTTTTTTTTAATGTGAAAAATTCTGTGACCACTTCTGCCATGTTAGATATTTTTTTTAAGGTAAAAAAAAAAAAAAATTTGTGCAGAATTGATATTACAGGTCTGATATTAATGTATTCCTATTACATGTTTTTAAAAACTTGTTTTTTTTGGTTTCCAAAAATATGGTTGTTTGGGAGTTAAAAAACTACTTTTAACCCATCCCCGCCAGCGCTCTGGGGTTTAAGCATGCATTTCACAGCGCGAGAATTTTTTGAGCGTGATTTGTTAATGAATATGGTGGGAGCCGGTCGCTATGGCCAGTCGCTATCATGCGCTCCCATACAGCGACTCCTCACCCAATATTCAACATTACTGCACACCGACTGAGTCGCTATCAACAACCGAACAACGGCCAAGCACAGCGACTACTAGCGGGCGCTGTGAAAATACTGCTACAGTCGCTGAACTGTCGCTACCTGCCGCTATTAATGAATCAGCCTCCCCGTGTACAGACCTGGGGTACAGTTGCCAATAGCCAATAGCAGGTAGTTAAATCTGCTTCCCTAAAACACATATTTGCTAACAAAGCAAAAAAAATACCAGATCAGCTCAGTAACATGAGGACATCCTTTTGGCACCAAACAAATCCACATTTAAAAAAAAAAAGGCAATTGGAAATAGCTTTTCCCATTAAGTCTTCTTCGATCCCCTTACACTCAGAGCATTGCTTATCTTTAGGTCTGATTTTAGACTTTAATCTAATAACACTACGGTTGTGGCCAGCATGATCCTGCACTTTATTTTACTATATTTTATTTCTATTTTCTCTTATTGCCCTATATTTATCTTTGGTTTTGGCATTGAAGTGATGCACTGCCATGTGTTTATTTTTGTTACCTGTCCAAAACCACAAATCAGCTATACAGAAATGATTGCTGCGAAGAAAGGCACACTGAACTAGATTTGTAATGTTATACCCCGCCTGAAAAATGTTACTTTCCTGCGTGTATATCCACCACCCCTATCCTTCCTACCTATAGCCAGTATAGTAAAATGCAACAGCTGACCATGTTGGCCTTCATGTTGGATATACAGTGTCATAAAAAATAGATCAGTTAACTTGTATTCTCAAAATGGAGCACTTTATAGCATATGTGGACATTTTCCTTTATGTAGTTTGATAAATAAGCCCCTCAGGATTTTTTGCTCTTTCAGGGTTGAACAGCAGTCCCAATTTCTGCTGCAACATATGCTATTACAGCACACAGTAAAAAAAAAAGGAATGGTTGCGTGACGATATGCTCATTTTCCAATCCCCCTGCTAGGCTCAGAACTCTTCAGGTAGCTAATAAATATTATTAATAAGTTAGTTGAGGCAATGTGTCAGATGGGAGGAGAGCGAGCCTGTTGCTTTTATGAAGCTTGAAGTTATTGCTGCAGCTGTTGTACTTGCTCAGTCTTGCATTCCATCATCTCGGCATGTCCTTGGAAGAATAACTACATTTTGGAATGGTTAGAGATAGGTCTGGTTACCTACACATGCTCCAGGCCTGCTGAGTCTTTAGGCCAGTCAGAATGAGGCAATTCTGGTAATCTTTCAAGTGGAAGTGCATTTTAAATTGAATCTACATACATTCAAGAAAGGTTTTTGACCTCATCTCCTTTGCGATTTCTCACTAGAAACTCATCCATGCTACTGACTCTGGGAAGATTGTGACCATTTCATATGACTGTGAGTGGCAGTTTGTTTATTAATACCAGCGGGGAGCACCGCAGAGAAGTTGTCTCTTAACCAGTATATGGTATTAGATGGAGAAAAAGTGCAGAAAATCAGCTATACGTAAAACATCCAATAACAAGGAAAGAATGAGGGAGACGTTATTGTTATAAGAACACAGCCTAGAGCTGTAGACAAAGAAAATGCATCATCCATCTAGCGATTTCAGGATTATCTAAGGTGGAGGTTTATTTGATTTGAGGATATATTCATATATTCATTGGTCTTCTAGAGTACTGAACCGTTATCAACAGATCTGACCCTCTGAAAATTCAGCCTTTTCAAATAAGGTTCCATCTCCCAATACATTTACATCAGCATCCCATCTTTTTCAGCAGCCTGTTGAGTCGGTTGCTGCATGCATTGAAGCCTGTAACCACTGTCATGAGACTTCATGGTGACACATTTACTGTAGTGAGTGTTTACTGAGTTTCTCTAATGCTGAAGTGGAGAAAAAGGTTAAACTGCAGAAAATTGAGGAGAGGCACATGGGGCAGTAATAGATGAGCTGCTTGTCATTGGGCTTACAGTCCCTTTAATTTGACCAAGGGGAATCTCCTTGTGTATTCCTTTTCACAGAACGAGCATCTTATACAGTAGCTTGAGGAAGTAGGACTGAGGGTTTTGATAAAGGTGTCTGGTTTGAGAAGGAACTTTCATGGATTGAGGGAAAATTGATTTAGTGCCTAGTGGTCTTATAAATTGATAAGAATTATAATGAGCTAGAAGAGGTATTTAAAGGAAAGCTCAGTTTATGTCCATTTTTTGGTGTTCTGCCTTATCGCTTTTCTCGTCTAGGAAGTAAAGCAAACATTTGTTTTAGAATTATGCTCCCACACCTGTGATTTACTTGTCAGCATTCTTCTTCCATGTTTCTTATATCCCTGTGGTGCTGTTTTGGTGGCTTTCTTGACATTTATTAAAGCTCTTAGTATACTTTCTGACTACAAATTCCGTAATCCTTTCACTGTAACAGGGGAGCTCATCAACAGCTTTGGCTAAACAAAGCAGCAGTAGTTACCTCCCCAGCTGAAAGCACTGCCAAAAACCCTTTAGCTACTGGAATATAATATTGTTATCCCCCCATCTGAAGAGGTTGAATTAATGCAGATGGGTTTAAACCTGTCAGCTCTGCCTCAGCGCATCAGATGATTAGCAAGCCAGTCAGTCAGGAAGCTGATGTTCATTGCAAAGGTAAACACAAGTTATTTTTTTTTGCTAACACAAAGTTGCAAACACATAGAAAAAAATAAGCGATAAGCTCAGCACCTTGAGCACATCACATTGGTACATGATAATGGAAGCTTTAAAAAATACCATGGAAAGTGGAATTACATTTTGATTATGGATAGTATGTAAAGAGAACTCATTTGGGTTTTGGAGTTGGACAAGGGCAGAGAAGGTACAGATCATTTAGACTGTAAACTCGGAAGGGCAGGGCTCTCTTTCCTATTTTTCCTGTGCTCACCACACTTGGATTAAACCACATAGCAGTTGGTATTGTTCCCTGGACTATAGCCTCGATTCAGAGACACATTCGTCCGGACTTCCGTAGCTGTCTGTGAAAGTTTGGGTGGGTGTTTGTCATTTCTTTGCTTTTTTTCGTCCATTTTTCATTCGTACGAACGTTCGGGAATGCGCTTTCGATGAACGGAAGCAAATCAGAACATTTCCGTTAGTTCAGATCATTTTCCAAACAAAATCAGAAATTTTCTGTTCGTTCAGATAACTTCCGTCGTTGGGATGGTTTCTGTCTGATTCAGAGAGCTGATTTCCGACGGATCACCACCCTATAAATCCGTTTCATTTCCGATCCACTTACGGGACCTTTGAGGGCTCGGATTGCTATTGTTGAACATGTTTTGCAGCTATGTGGAGGAGTCTGCGCACCTTTAGCACCAAGGCATTGCATGTATCAGCATGGCCGAGGCCATAAATTGTATAGCAATGCATACCTGAATCAATACTTTTCATGTATGCCTTATAGAAGCATTTTAAATCTGACCTTAATTAGTCCTTAGCATGTAAACATTTATTTTCTCACAAATCCATATAATTGCTATATTTTTTTAGACTTATGTCCATTGTGAATTATATTTGGATTGTTGAACTTGAATCTTAATTTGTTGTAGGAATTATTGTTTTAGTCGGTTACCTTTGCTTTGTGTAATTATTTTATATTTGGTTGCAGGAACCGCAAGATGTGCCACTCACACAACATAAAAGCAGTGATTGGTCCAGCTATGCAATTCCTCAGTGTTCTTGCAGGGCATCCAGGGTCGTCCTATGATGCTTATATATTGCAGAGCTCCGGCTTATTTCGTCAGTTTGAGTCAGGAGAATAAGCTGGTGGATGGCTCCAGGGTAAGCTTGCTCACATTCCATCAATCCATTTTCACTGTATGGCAATGAATATAGTTTATGACTCATGACTTAACCTATTGCTGTTTTTAGCCCTTGATGACATGTTAAACAATATTGTAGCTTAGAATGTGTATTTTATGTTATTATTTTTCAATTCTTTCAGGGGATTCTGGATATCCACTCCTGCCCTTGCTCCTGATGCCCGTTCTTTGCCTGCAGAATGCGGGCCAGGGGTTCTCTAATTGGGCACTATGCAAAACCCGGCCCGTGGTGGCGAGGGCCCTCTGGCTTTTGAAGTCCAGATTTAGGTGTTTGGACCATACAGGGGGGGGACACTGCAGTATGATCCCAACAAGGTTATACCAATATTTTAATTTACGTTTTTTAACAGGGACCACACGTGCCAGAGTGGCACAACTGAGTGTCAGGGCTCTTCAGTTGGTGGGCGAGATGCAGGAGCTGCGCAACTCGTTGGGGACCACAGATGAAGAATAATGTTCTGTGGCCTGCCATTGCTATGTATTTTGTTTTTTATAGTTGTAAAAATTAGACATTTTCAACATTTTTATAAATTTTATATTTTATGATGGAATCCAAAAAAAAATGTTACAGTGTCATTCCATTTACAAAATACATTAACACAAAACTAATGGGCCCAGAAATATTTAAAGATGAATATTCCCATGACCGAGAAGTGATTTGGGTGAGCATTAAGGTTCCAAAAGGGAAGATGGAGGATAGTGCTAAGTGATTTAGCTAAACATTGTAGTAGAAGTGAGGGTGGCAAATATGTAGGCGAGCACTTAAATGAGTTAAGTTTGTAGTGCGCAGGCGCAAGATCGTAAGGATTTCCGTCTGGACGAATATTTATTGAAAAAGGGAAACAGAATCGAACGGGAAACGTAAAGGATTCGTTGGAGGATACGATGGGAAAAGGGCAAAAACAAAAGCCTACGTTGTAACATGTGAAAATGAAACGGAAAAGTCTGGATGGAAAATTACATCCTCGTAATTCGTAATCTGCCCTACGAACGGACGGAAACTTTACAGAAGGTTTTCAATGCATGCATAGAATCGCTCGTACGCTCATACGAGAACGGAAACATTTCACAAAAAAAAAAAAAAACAGATCGGCACGAAAACTGAAGTTTTTTCTTGTCTCTCTGAATCGAGCCTTATATGTGTTACCTTGTCTGTGATCATACCTAGAGATGAGCGAACTTTTGAAAAATTCGATTCGACTGATTCGCCGAATTTTCCGACAAAAATCGTTTCGACCCGAATAAATTCGCGACGAATCGCTATTAAAAACGGCTATTTCTGAGCCTCCTAGAGCCTCAATAGGGTTGTAAACCATTCTGCCTTGCTGTAACACGCACAGGATGCGTGCTGGGTTAGTTAAATAATACTTTGAATAAATATCACATGCAGATCAGAGGCATCGCTAATAGAATCGCAGAGCGGCACAATTGCAGAGAGTTGAAGTGGCATCACTATGAGGGGCAGAAGGAGCCCAAACATTGCTTTAAAGAGACACTGGAGTTGGCAGCAGCAGGAGCCCAAAAATTGGATGAATCACACCCTGGAGTTGGCAGGAGTTGACAGCAGCAGCAGCAGCAGGAGCCCAAATATTACATTAAAGAGACCCTGGGGTTGGCCTCAGGAGCCCAAAAATTGGATGAATCACACCCTGGAGTTGGCAGCAGCAGCAGCAGGAGCCCAAATATACACTGGAGTTGGCTTCAGGAGCCCAAAAATTGGATGAATCACACCCTGGAGTTGGCAGAAGTTGGCAGCAGCAGCAGCAGCAGGAGCCCAAATATACACTGGAGTTGGCTTCAGGAGCCCAAAAATTGGATGAATCACACCCTGGAGTTGGCAGAAGTTGGCAGCAGCAGCAGCAGCAGGAGCCCAAATATACACTGGAGTTGGCTTCAGGAGCCCAAAAATTGGATGAATCACACCCTGGAGTTGGCAGCAGCAGCAGCAGGAGCCCAAATATACACTGGAGTTGGCTTCAGGAGCCCAAAAATTGGATGAATCACACCCTGGAGTTGGCAGGAGTTGACAGTTGCAGCAGCAGGAGCCCAAATATACACTGGAGTTGGCTTCAGGAGCCCAAAAATTGGATGAATCACACCCTGGAGTTGGCAGGAGTTGACAGTAGCAGCAGCAGGAGCCCAAATATTACATTAAAGAGACCCTGGGGTTGGCCTCAGGAGCCCAAAAATTGGATGAATCACACCCTGGAGTTGGCAGCAGCAGCAGCAGGAGCCCAAATATACACTGGAGTTGGCTTCAGGAGCCCAAAAATTGGATGAATCACACCCTGCAGTTGGCAGGAGTTGACAGCAGCAGCAGCAGGAGCCCAAATATACACTGGAGTTGGCTTCAGGAGCCCAAAAATTGGATGAATCACACCCTGGAGTTGGCAGGAGTTGACAGTAGCAGCAGCAGGAGCCCAAATATACACTGGAGTTGGCTTCAGGAGCCCAAAAATTGGATGAATCACACCCTGGAGTTGGCAGGAGTTGACAGTAGCAGCAGCAGGAGCCCAAATATTACATTAAAGAGACCCTGGGGTTGGCCTCAGGAGCCCAAAAATTGGATGAATCACACCCTGGAGTTGGCAGCAGCAGCAGCAGGAGCCCAAATATACACTGGAGTTGGCTTCAGGAGCCCAAGAATTGGATGAATGACACCCTGCAGTTGGCAGGAGTTGACAGCAGCAGCAGCAGGAGCCCAAATATACACTGGAGTTGGCTTCAGGAGCCCAAAAATTGGATGAATCACACCCTGGAGTTGGCAGGAGTTGACAGTAGCAGCAGCAGGAGCCCAAATATACACTGGAGTTGGCTTCAGGAGCCCAAAAATTGGATGAATCACACCCTGCAGTTGGCAGGAGTTGACAGCAGCAGCAGGAGCCCAAATATTACATTAAAGAGACCCTGGGGTTGGCCTCAGGAGCCCAAAAATTGTATGAATCACACCCTGGAGTTGGCAGCAGCAGCAGCAGGAGCCCAAATATACACTGGAGTTGGCTTCAGGAGCCCAAAAATTGGATGAATCACACCCTGGAGTTGGCAGCAGCAGCAGCAGGAGCCCAAATATACACTGGAGTTGGCTTCAGGAGCCCAAAAATTGGATGAATCACACCCTGGAGTTGGCAGAAGTTGGCAGCAGCAGCAGCAGGAGCCCAAATATACACTGGAGTTGGCTTCAGGAGCCCAAAAATTGGATGAATCACACCCTGGAGTTGGCAGGAGTTGACAGTAGCAGCAGCAGGAGCCCAAATATACACTGGAGTTGGCTTCAGGAGCCCAAAAATTGGATGAATCACACCCTGCAGTTGGCAGGAGTTGACAGCAGCAGCAGGAGCCCAAATATTACATTAAAGAGACCCTGGGGTTGGCCTCAGGAGCCCAAAAATTGGATGAATCACACCCTGGAGTTGGCAGCAGCAGCAGGAGCCCAAATATACACTGGAGTTGGCTTCAGGAGCCCAAAAATTGGATGAATCACACCCTGGAGTTGGCAGAAGTTGGCAGCAGCAGCAGCAGCAGCAGGAGCCCAAATATACACTGGAGTTGGCTTCAGGAGCCCAAAAATTGGATGAATCACACCCTGGAGTTGGCAGAAGTTGGCAGCAGCAGCAGCAGCAGGAGCCCAAATATACACTGGAGTTGGCTTCAGGAGCCCAAAAATTGGATGAATCACACCCTGGAGTTGGCAGAAGTTGGCAGCAGCAGCAGCAGGAGCCCAAATATACACTGGAGTTGGCTTCAGGAGCCCAAAAATTGGATGAATCACACCCTGGAGTTGGCAGCAGCAGCAGCAGGAGCCCAAATATACACTGGAGTTGGCTTCAGGAGCCCAAAAATTGGATGAATCACACCCTGGAGTTGGCAGGAGTTGACAGCAGCAGCAGCAGCAGGAGCCCAAATATTACATTAAAGAGACCCTGGGGTTGGCCTCAGGAGCCCAAAAATTGGATGAATCAAACCCTGGAGTTGGCAGCAGCAGCAGCAGGAGCCCAAATATACACTGGAGTTGGCTTCAGGAGCCCAAAAATTGGATGAATCACACCCTGGAGTTGGCAGAAGTTGGCAGCAGCAGCAGCAGGAGCCCAAATATACACTGGAGTTGGCTTCAGGAGCCCAAAAATTGGATGAATCACACCCTGGAGTTGGCAGGAGTTGACAGTAGCAGCAGCAGGAGCCCAAATATACACTGGAGTTGGCTTCAGGAGCCCAAAAATTGGATGAATCACACCCTGGAGTTGGCAGAAGTTGGCAGCAGCAGCAGCAGGAGCCCAAATATACACTGGAGTTGGCTTCAGGAGCCCAAAAATTGGATGAATCACACCCTGGAGTTGGCAGGAGTTGACAGTAGCAGCAGCAGGAGCCCAAATATTACATTAAAGAGACCCTGGGGTTGGCCTCAGGAGCCCAAAAATTGGATGAATCACACCCTGGAGTTGGCAGCAGCAGCAGCAGGAGCCCAAAAAATGGCCTAAAGACATAAATATGTTTTGCACCATTTGGAAAGTGTAAAACGTGGCACCATGCTGAATCTAGTCGCATGCATCAGGCATTGGTGGGTGGAAATCCTGGCTGATCCATCCCTGATTCATTTTGACAAAGGTGAGTCTCTCCACATTTTTAGTTGACAGACGAGTTCTCCTCGCCGTAACTATGGCCCCCGCCGCACTAAACACCCGCTCAGATGGCACGCTACTTGCCGGGCAGGACAGCTTTTCCAGGGCAAACTCTGCTAGTTGCGGCCACAAATCAAGTTTGGCTGCCCAGAAGTCCAGCGGATCCTCAAGGTGTGTTGGCATGGTCATGTCAAAGTATGACATGACCTGCTGGTTGAGGTCCTGCTCCAGGTCTTCCTGCTGCTCATGAGTAGCCTCACTATGCGGGTGTAGAAAGCTACTCATTAGCGACTGAAGACTGAGGCTGCTGCTGCTGATGGAGCTGCTGCTGCTGCTCCTGCCAACCCCCCCAGCGGCCATGGCAGTGGAAGGTGAGCGCAGAGGTCCCCTCGAGTCAGACCTGCGAGAGTATGGACCATGGCGCAGATAGGCATCGGCCAACTGCCTACGTAGAATGTCTTTGTAGTAGTTGAGTTTGTCCTCCCTCTCGGTGGGTTTAAAAAATGCCCCCATTTTGTGCCGGAAGCGAGGGTCCAATAAGGTGGACAGCCAGAAGTCATCCCGCCGACAGATGGAAACAATTCTGGGGTCACTACGCAAGCACGTGAGCATGCTTCGTGCCATTTGCGCAAGTGACTCGGATGGACTACCTGTCTCCATCTCCACTGCATACTGCCACGGTGTGCCCGGGTCCTCTGTCTCGCCTTCCTCAAAAACCTCTAGCTCCTCTGGCTGCTCCTGCTCCTCCTCTCCTGTCCGCTGACTAGATAAACCAGCCATTTCGCCAAGCCTAAACTGTGTTTCGCTGGGCAACTCCTCCTCCTCCTCTTCCTCCTCCTCCTCCAGTTCAGCTCCAACGGGGTTCATGTGGCCGTAAGATGTAAACGCCATGTCTCCAGTGCCCTGACCAGCCATGGTTTCCAACATGTGCTGTAGTACATGAAGCAGTGGAATCACGTCGTTCATCCCGTAATCCTGCCGACTGACAAATAAAGTGGCTTCCTCAAAGGGCCTGAGCAAACGGCAGGTGTCACGTATGAGCTGCCACTGGTTGACATTGAAGTTACACAGGGGAGTCCCCCTATCTGCTTGGATCATCAGGAAATCCGTGATGGCTTTTCTCTGTTCATATAATCGGTCCAACATGTGAAGGGTGGAATTCCAACGGGTGGAAACATCGCAAATCAGACTATGTTGGGGGATACCATTCTGACGCTGTAGCTCAAGAAGGGTGTGTTTGGCGGTGTAGGAGTGGCTGAAGTGCATGCAAAGTTTCCTTGAAGTTGTTAGGATGTCCTGCAGATGGGGGGAACACTTCAGAAACCGCTTGACAACCAGATTGAAGACGTGAGCCATGCAGGGGGCATGGGTCAGGCTTCCTTGGCGCAGCGCAGACAAAATGTTCTTCCCATTGTCGGTAACCATGATTCCCATTTTAAGTTTTCTCGGAGTAAGCCATGTTTGGATTTCCTGATGAATACATTTAAGCAGTTCCTCCCCTGTGTGACTCCGTTCGCCAAGACAAACCATGTGAAGCACTGCGTGACACCTCCGTGCCCTGCACACATGGTAGACTGGAGGGGCACTGAGACTTGAGCCTACAGTGGAGGGTGAGGAGATGGCGGAGGATGAGGAGGCCGAGTCGCACGGTGTCACAGGCCCAATGGGCAGAGAGCGCGGAGGCCGAAGCGGCGTGACCTGTCCAAGTTGCTGCTGCAAAGGGACCACATTCACCCAGTGGGCCGTAAACGACATGTACTGACCCTGACCGTAGTTACAGCTCCAGATGTCGGCGCTGCCATGTATTTTGCTACACACCGACAGGCTCAAGGACTGGCCCACCTTCTGTTCAACAAAAGTGTGCAGCGCTGGTACTGCCTTCTTGGCAAAGAAATGACGGCTTGGGACTCTCCACCTCGGCTCGGCACAAGCCATCAGTTCTCTGAAAGGTGCAGATTCCACCACCTGAAAAGGGAGCGACTGCAGCACCAGCAACTTGGACAGGAGCACATTCAGCTTCTGCGCCGTAGGATGAGTGGGCGCATACTGCTGTCTCTTGGACATGGCTTCGCTGATGGATTGCTGGCGGGATGCATGACTTGGAGGAGGAGGAGGAGGAGCAGGAGCGACAGAGGATGGGTATGACGCACAGCTGCCTTCGGCTGAGGTGCTGGAGCCTTGGCTGGCAGAAATTGGGAGCTCACTTGGTGAGGAAGCAGACTGGACCACCCCTTGGGAGCCTCGGTTCTCCCAGGTCGTTTTATGGTGACGCATCATATGTTGACGCAGGGCCGTGGTGCCAACATTTGGACCCTGGCCACGCTTCACCTTTTGCCTACATATCTTGCATGTGGCCATGTTACCCTCCTGCGGATGCCTCAGGAAAAACTGCCACACTGCCGAGTAGCTACTTTTCCCACCCCCTGGCCTCACTGATTCACTGCTGCTGTTGCCAACTCCAGGAACCCCTGCTCCACTACCTCCCGATAAGGTAGACTGCCGCACAGCAGGTGCTCTACCCCGGCCCCGGCCCCGGCCGGCTCCAGCCTTTGGAATTGTGCCCCCATGCTGACTGCTACCACCTTGCTGCCTCAGCTGTTGACTCCGGGGCAACCTGCGCCCCTCTTCTCCTGATGATGACGATGAAGCCCCTTCATCACCCGGCTCCCAAGTGCGATCGGCTTCATCGTCATCATCATCATCATCACCGATTTGTGGCTGTACGTCACTGATGTTCGTGGATTCGTCAACAGTGTCTGGCGCAGGAGCTGGAACGCTCGCAGCACCCACGACACTGTCCACATCACTATTTGTCTGCCTAGCTAGAGAAGCCACCTCCATTTCTTGGCTGGGCAGTAGCTGCTGACTGTCCTCTATCTGATGGTCCTCCTCACTAAAGAGTGGAGCTGAACCCAAAGCATAGGATACGTCGCTGGGGGAGGGAACGGCGTAGGACAGAGGCAATGGGAGGACAGGGACTGCTCTCGGGGCATGCCAACTCAGGGTTGTGTCAGAGGAACCTACCAACCCTAGACTGGGGGTCTCAGACGTAAGTTGTGATGATGTTGTTGATGAGCGCGTCAACCAATCTACCACGGCAGATGCGTTACTGGTGGAGACCCGACCGCTAGCAGATACTGGCAGATTAGGTCTCTCAGCGTGACTCCTGCTGCTACTGGCCCCCAGTCTGATGCGAGCTCTGCCTGCGGAATCTTGGCCTCTGCCACTCCTCTTTTCACTGCCAGGCACTTGTCTGCCCGACATAGTCTAACTGGCGTGGTAGTAGGTGATATTTTAAGATCCCCCGGGCAGCGGTGGGTCTATATGAAACAGAATATAATGCACACCAAAAGTGAGCAGTAACACTCAGCCTCCAACAGGCCTGCTTAGTGTAAATAAGAGAGCTGCTTAGTGTAAATAAAGAGGGGTATGCTATGTTACAGAATGGGATGCCTCAACAGAAGTGCACCTGGCAGGCAGCAGTAAGCCTATGCCCAGCAAAAGTGTCTTATAATATAAATATAATAAGAGCAAATGCTTATATGGTCTTAAACAGAGGCTGGTGTTGTCACAGAATGGGATGCACCCAAAAAATATCCAGTAGTACTATGCCCAGCAAAAGTGTCTTTATCAGGCTAATTTCAAATATGATAAGAGCAAATGGTTATATGGTCTTAAACAGAGGCTGCTTTAGTCACAGAATGGGATGCCCCCAAAAAATATCCAGTAGTACTATGCCCAGCAAAAGTGTCTTTATCAGGCTAATTTCAAATATGATAAGAGCAAATGCTTATATGGTCTTAAACAGAGGCTGCTTTAGTCACAGAATGGGATGCCCCCCAAAAATATCCAGTAGTACTATGCCCAGCAAAAGTGTCTTTATCAGGCCTGATTTCTATGAGAATAAGTGCAAATGGTTATTATGCTATTAAATAGAGGCTGGTGTTGTCACAGAATGGGATGCCCCCAAAAAAGATCCAGTAGTACTATGCCCAGCAAAAGTGTCTTTATCAGGCTAATTTCAAATATGATAAGAGCAAATGCTTATATGGTCTTAAACAGAGGCTGGTGTTGTCACAGAATGGGATGCCCCCAAAAAAGATCCAGTAGTACTATGCCCAGCAAAAGTGTCTTTATCAGGCTAATTTCAAATATGATAAGAGCAAATGCTTATATGGTCTTAAACAGAGGCTGCTTTAGTCACAGAATGGGATGCCCCCAAAAAATATCCAGTAGTACTATGCCCAGCAAAAGTGTCTTTATCAGGCTAATTTCAAATATGATAAGAGCAAATGCTTATATGGTCTTAAACAGAGGCTGCTTTAGTCACAGAATGGGATGCCCCCAAAAAATATCCAGTAGTACTATGCCCAGCAAAAGTGTCTTTATCAGGCCTGATTTCTATGAGAATAAGTGCAAATGGTTATTATGCTATTAAATAGAGGCTGGTGTTGTCACAGAATGGGATGCCCCCAAAAAAGATCCAGTAGTACTATGCCCAGCAAAAGTGTCTTTATCAGGCTAATTTCAAATATGATAAGAGCAAATGCTTATATGGTCTTAAACAGAGGCTGCTTTAGTCACAGAATGGGATGCCCCCAAAAAATATCCAGTAGTACTATGCCCAGCAAAAGTGTCTTTATCAGGCTAATTTCAAATATGATAAGAGCAAATGCTTATATGGTCTTAAACAGAGGCTGCTTTAGTCACAGAATGGGATGCCCCCAAAAAATATCCAGTAGTACTATGCCCAGCAAAAGTGTCTTTATCAGGCTAATTTCAAATATGATAAGAGCAAATGCTTATATGGTCTTAAACAGAGGCTGCTTTAGTCACAGAATGGGATGCCCCCAAAAAATATCCAGTAGTACTATGCCCAGCAAAAGTGTCTTTATCAGGCCTGATTTCTATGAGAATAAGTGCAAATGGTTATTATGCTATTAAATAGAGGCTGGTGTTGTCACAGAATGGGATGCCCCCCAAAAATATCCAGTAGTACTATGCCCAGCAAAAGTGTCTTTATCAGGCTAATTTCAAATATGATAAGAGCAAATGCTTATATGGTCTTAAACAGAGGCTGCTTTAGTCACAGAATGGGATGCCCCCAAAAAATATCCAGTAGTACTATGCCCAGCAAAAGTGTCTTTATCAGGCTAATTTCAAATATGATAAGAGCAAATGCTTATATGGTCTTAAACAGAGGCTGCTTTAGTCACAGAATGGGATGCCCCCAAAAAATATCCAGTAGTACTATGCCCAGCAAAAGTGTCTTTATCAGGCTAATTTCAAATATGATAAGAGCAAATGGTTATATGGTCTTAAACAGAGGCTGCTTTAGTCACAGAATGGGATGCCCCCAAAAAATATCCAGTAGTACTATGCCCAGCAAAAGTGTCTTTATCAGGCTAATTTCAAATATGATAAGAGCAAATGGTTATATGGTCTTAAACAGAGGCTGCTTTAGTCACAGAATGGGATGCCCCCAAAAAATATCCAGTAGTACTATGCCCAGCAAAAGTGTCTTTATCAGGCTAATTTCAAATATGATAAGAGCAAATGCTTATATGGTCTTAAACAGAGGCTGCTTTAGTCACAGAATGGGATGCCCCCAAAAAATATCCAGTAGTACTATGCCCAGCAAAAGTGTCTTTATCAGGCTAATTTCAAATATGATAAGAGCAAATGGTTATATGGTCTTAAACAGAGGCTGCTTTAGTCACAGAATGGGATGCCCCCAAAAAATATCCAGTAGTACTATGCCCAGCAAAAGTGTCTTTATCAGGCTAATTTCAAATATGATAAGAGCAAATGCTTATATGGTCTTAAACAGAGGCTGCTTTAGTCACAGAATGGGATGCCCCCAAAAAATATCCAGTAGTACTATGCCCAGCAAAAGTGTCTTTATCAGGCCTGATTTCTATGAGAATAAGTGCAAATGGTTATTATGCTATTAAATAGAGGCTGGTGTTGTCACAGAATGGGATGCCCCCAAAAAATATCCAGTAGTACTATGCCCAGCAAAAGTGTCTTTATCAGGCTAATTTCAAATATGATAAGAGCAAATGCTTATATGGTCTTAAACAGAGGCTGCTTTAGTCACAGAATGGGATGCCCCCAAAAAATATCCAGTAGTACTATGCCCAGCAAAAGTGTCTTTATCAGGCTAATTTCAAATATGATAAGAGCAAATGCTTATATGGTCTTAAACAGAGGCTGGTGTTGTCACAGAATGGGATGCCCCCAAAAAAGATCCAGTAGCACTATGCCCAGCAAAAGTGTCTTTATCAGGCTAATTTCAAATATGATAAGAGCAAATGCTTATATGGTCTTAAACAGAGGCTGCTTTAGTCACAGAATGGGATGCCCCCAAAAAATATCCAGTAGTACTATGCCCAGCAAAAGTGTCTTTATCAGGCTAATTTCAAATATGATAAGAGCAAATGCTTATATGGTCTTAAACAGAGGCTGCTTTAGTCACAGAATGGGATGCCCCCAAAAAATATCCAGTAGTACTATGCCCAGCAAAAGTGTCTTTATCAGGCCTGATTTCTATGAGAATAAGTGCAAATGGTTATTATGCTATTAAATAGAGGCTGGTGTTGTCACAGAATGGGATGCCCCCAAAAAATATCCAGTAGTACTATGCCCAGCAAAAGTGTCTTTATCAGGCTAATTTCAAATATGATAAGAGCAAATGCTTATATGGTCTTAAACAGAGGCTGCTTTAGTCACAGAATGGGATGCCCCCAAAAAATATCCAGTAGTACTATGCCCAGCAAAAGTGTCTTTATCAGGCTAATTTCAAATATGATAAGAGCAAATGGTTATATGGTCTTAAACAGAGGCTGCTTTAGTCACAGAATGGGATGCCCCCAAAAAATATCCAGTAGTACTATGCCCAGCAAAAGTGTCTTTATCAGGCTAATTTCAAATATGATAAGAGCAAATGCTTATATGGTCTTAAACAGAGGCTGCTTTAGTCACAGAATGGGATGCCCCCAAAAAATATCCAGTAGTACTATGCCCAGCAAAAGTGTCTTTATCAGGCTAATTTCAAATATGATAAGAGCAAATGCTTATATGGTCTTAAACAGAGGCTGCTTTAGTCACAGAATGGGATGCCCCCAAAAAATATCCAGTAGTACTATGCCCAGCAAAAGTGTCTTTATCAGGCTAATTTCAAATATGATAAGAGCAAATGCTTATATGGTCTTAAACAGAGGCTGCTTTAGTCACAGAATGGGATGCCCCCAAAAAATATCCAGTAGTACTATGCCCAGCAAAAGTGTCTTTATCAGGCTAATTTCAAATATGATAAGAGCAAATGCTTATATGGTCTTAAACAGAGGCTGCTTTAGTCACAGAATGGGATGCCCCCAAAAAATATCCAGTAGTACTATGCCCAGCAAAAGTGTCTTTATCAGGCTAATTTCAAATATGATAAGAGCAAATGCTTATATGGTCTTAAACAGAGGCTGCTTTAGTCACAGAATGGGATGCCCCCAAAAAATATCCAGTAGTACTATGCCCAGCAAAAGTGTCTTTATCAGGCTAATTTCAAATATGATAAGAGCAAATGCTTATATGGTCTTAAACAGAGGCTGCTTTAGTCACAGAATGGGATGCCCCCAAAAAATATCCAGTAGTACTATGCCCAGCAAAAGTGTCTTTATCAGGCTAATTTCAAATATGATAAGAGCAAATGCTTATATGGTCTTAAACAGAGGCTGCTTTAGTCACAGATTGGGATGCCCCCAAAAAATATCCAGTAGTACTATGCCCAGCAAAAGTGTCTTTATCAGGCCTGATTTCTATGAGAATAAGTGCAAATGGTTATTATGCTATTAAATAGAGGCTGGTGTAGTCACAGAATGGGATGCCTCACAGCAGACTTAAGATCAGTTCAGTATATATGCACTGTTAGTTAGTGTAAGCAGCCTGAAAACGCTAACAAAGCAGGCTGGATGAAAAAAAAAAAAAAACTGACAGCCTCCGATTTTCCCTTCCTTTCCCTGTTTTTCGCTTACTTTCTGTCTGTCTCCTGTCTGTCTCCTGCCTGTCTCCAGCCTGTCCCTGTCTGTCCCTGCCTGTCTAACTGTCTGTCTCTCCCTCAGCTACACAGCGTTCTGTCTGTCACGAATGCAATAGAGAATTGATGCTGGAAAGCAAGATGGCCGGCCTTAAATATCGCTGTGACGTCACCGGGCTTGCTGGCTGCTGATAGGCTGCATGTGACTGTCCCAGCTTGCACTGGCGCGGGGTTGATGTCTGGACATGTCCCGTCCGCCATCTTAGAATGCCTGTAATGTAAATGAATGGATGTTAAAGGAAAACTTCGAGCGATCGAATCGCGGGGAAATTCGGATTCGATCCGAATCGAATTTTTCCTGAAATTCGGATCGAATCCGGGTTCGTCCGGATCGATTCGCTCATCCCTAATCATACCTTGTAAAACGCTATATAAAACAATAAAGACAATGTATTGGTGCAGCAATAATGATATGCTGTATTGTTTTGCAAATATTGTACAGTACAATGTAGGTAGCTGCTCCCTTTGCAACTTGAAAGCAGAATCCTTTTTAATTATATTTTAGTCTAATTTAAAAAAACCAGGGAACTCAGTGCAGCGGGATTTTTAGTTTTCAGATCAGTGTTAGGTAAGAAAAAAGTTAAAGAAAGAAACAAGGAACATGGGAAAGAAAGAGCAAGCTTTGGTGGAAGCAGACAGCAGAGCTCAAATTAAATAAGAGTAACAAACACTTGAGCTGATCTACTGTGCACAGCGGAAATGGATTTCAGATTTATTCTCTGAAATTTCCCATGAAGACTTTAAGCTTTTCAAGTGAACACTCAAGTACAATATAAAAAAAGTGAAAAAAGAATGTTCAGAAGAAGTAGCCCTGATCGGTGCAGAGCCCCAAGCTGCACAACATGTCACCAATTATGACAGCACCATGCCATGAAAACAATGTTTGTGCTTCACGATTAATCTGTTGGGAGCTTGTGACCAAATTCAATTTCAGAAAAATCAAATCTCACACTGGAATAACTCACGGCACATATTAAACATCTCAGTTATTTAGTAGTGCTTGGATCTCCAGCATTGTCCCAGAATAATATAAGAAATTCTTCTGCTATAGGACATGATTATATATCTTTCGCCCTATAAGACACTCTATTTATATCCAAAAGTGGGTGTCAGTGAGTCTTACTGGGGAATGTAAAAAAAAAAAGAAAAAACAAGTATATTTACAGGAGTCTCGTGTCCAAGCAGCAGCCACTGAGAGGCCAGCCAAGCAGTGGGCGAACAGGCAGGGTAAATAAACGTTGTCTACTGTCCCTGCTCCAGTACCTCCAATGCCTCTTGGGCCGGCGTTGGCCAAACACCCAAGTGTTTGTGTCAGACCGTGCTGACACCCAAGACGCAGTGGCAGCACCGGAAGCCAGTGCGAGGACAGCATTCATGCAAGTATACGGGGAGGTTGAGTTGATTCTGCCACATTGGTTATGGAAACTGGAGGGGGGAATGCAACAGTGAATAAGGGGATGGGGGAATGCAACATTGCCTATATGGGAAATGGGATGGGGGGTGCCACACTGCCTATGGGGAATGGGAGGGGGGATGAGACACTGCCTATGGGAATGGGATGGGAGAATGATACACTGCCTATTGAAATGGGATGAGGGAATGCCACACTGCCTATGGGAATGGGATGAGGGAATGCCACACTGCCTATGGGAATGGGATGAGAGGAATGCCACATTGCCTATGGGAATGGGATGGGGAATGCCACACTGTCTATGGGAATTGGATGGGGAATGCCACACTGCCTATGGGAATGGGATGGGGAATGCCACACTGCCTATGGGAATGGGATGGGGGGAATGCCACACTGCCTATTGAAATGGGATGAGGGAATGCCACACTGCCTATGGGAATGGGATGGGTGGAATGCCACACTGCCTATGGGAATGGGATGGGGAATGCCACACTGCCTATGGGATGGGGAATTCCACACTGCCTATGGGAATGGGATGGGGGGAATGCCACACTGCCTATTGAAATGGGATGAGGGAATGCCACACTGCCTATGGGAATGGGATAGGGGGAATGCCACACTGCCTATGGGAATGGGATGGGGAATGCCACACTGCCTATGGGAATGGAATGGGAGGAGTGCCACACTGCCTATGGGAATGGGATGGGGATGCCACCCTGCCTATGGGAATGGGATGGGGGAATGCCACACTGCCTATGGGAATAGGATGGGGGGAATGCCACACTGCCTATGGGAATGGGCTGGGAGGAATGCCACACTGCCTATGGGAATGGGATGGGGAGAATGCCACACTGCCTATGGGAATGGGATGGGGGGAATGCCACACTGCCTGTTGAAATGGGATGAGGGAATGCCACACAGCCTATGGGAATGGGATGGGGGGGGTGTCACACTGCCTATTGAAATAGGATGAGGGAATGCCACACTGCTTATGGGAATGGGATTGGAGGAATGCCACACTGTCTATGGGAATGGGATGGGGAATGCCACACTGCCTATGGGAATGGGATGGGGGGAATGCCACACTGCCTATTGAAATGGGATGAGGGAATGCCACACTGCCTATGGGAATGGGATAGGGGGAATGCCACACTGCCTATGGGAATGGGATGGGGAATGCCACACTGCCTATGGGAATGGAATGGGAGGAGTGCCACACTGCCTATGGGAATGGAATGGGAGGAGTGCCACACTGCCTATGGGAATGGGATGGGGAATGCCACGCTGCCTATGGGAATGGGATGAGCAATGCCACACTGCCTATGGGAATGGGATGGGGGGAATGCCACACTGCCTATGAGAATGGGATGGGGGAATGCCACACTGAATAAGGGAATGGGGGAATGTCACATTGTCTATGGGAATGGGATGGGAGAATGATATACTGTCTATGGGAATGGGATGAGGGAATGCCACACTGCCTATGGGAATGGGATGGGGAATGCCACACTGCCTATGGGAATGGGATGGGGGAATGCCACAATGCTGTTCTGCTCTAAGTTTGACAGGCAAGGCTTTAGCACAATGCAGGATCTTCCTGACTGTCCTGTCTATTCCATCTTTCTAGAGAGGCAAGGAAACAAGTTTTGATATCTGCCTTCTTTGTAATAAAGTGATTAGCAAACCCATAGAAGTGCAGGTTCGCCAGGTTCAGCCAAACTTGAGTTTGGCTCGAATTACCTGAACCCAAACTCCATTTAAAGCAATGGGGGTCTTAACTTGGTGACCTGAAAATGGCTGTAAAATGGGGATAGTAAGGGGCAGAAGGATGTAAAATGTGGGGTAATAACAGGGTAGTTGCCCTGCAAAAAGGGGGCAGGCAAAGTACTTAAAATAAAAAATCCCCCCCAAATGGGCAGTGTGCAGAAAAAGGTCAAGGACAGTTCACATTGCCCCCCTAATAGACTGTTCATTGCTGAAGAACCCCCCATAACATGCTGTGTGGTGGAATCTCCACATAACAGGCTGTGTGGTAGAATCTCCACATAACAGGCTGTGTGGTAGAATCTCCACATAACAGGCTGTGTGGTAGAATCTCCACATAACAGGCTGTGTGGTAGAATCTCCACATAACAGGCTGTGTGGTAGAATCTCCACATAACAGGCTGTGTGGTAGAATCTCCACATAACAGGCTGTGTGGTAGAATCTCCACATAACAGGCTGTGTGGTAGAATCTCCACATAACAGGCTGTGTGGCAGAATCCCCACATAACAGACTGTGTGGCAGAGCCCCTAGATTCCTAGTTTTCGAGGTCTCAGCTCTCTTAGTCAGACATGAGATTATACCAATATCGTGTCTGATGAAGAGAACCGTGTTTTCCTGAACACTTGCCTTAACTATACTCAGCCTGAGCTATGGCCTTATTTCTTCTACTGCTTCGAATGGATAACACAATGAGGCTTGCATACAGAGTTCTAAACATTCTAATAGCCTTTGAACCCTCATGTGAGTATACTTGGACCAGGTCAAGGACAGTTCATATTGTCCCTGGTTCATGAGTTTCTTCCACAAACCACCTCTAGCAGCAGTGGACTTGTAAGTAGTCCTTTAAATCCGCTGCTACAGCAACTGCTCTCTTATTACCCATAGTGCCAACAACCTACAGCTTTTTATCCAGCATAGAGACAACAAAGAGGGGACTGCGGGCTCAAATTAACAAAATTTTAGGATTCTTAGCAGACTCCAGATACAGGACAAAAAATAGACCTGCTTAGTTGTGGGCACAGGATTTCAGTAACTCTAGCAGCATATGGATACAGAATTCAGAAAAAAGGCTTGACACATAGCTTCCAGAAACAAGGTAGATGCCAGATCTTGCATATACACAGTAGGTAATAGCCTGGCCAGCACTGCGAGACACCCACTGGTGGAAACAGGAACACTAACAGTACTGTTTAGATACAGTGCCACAAGCAGGGGCTACCTGGACCATTAACATTGTCTTTAAATCCAAAGTCATCTCTTCCCTTCTGCACAAGAAAATCTGAGCTTTTCAGCACTCGGATTTCAGATCCAAAAGTAGAATTATTACTCGAAAACTTCCAGATATGGTTCTCCTGAAATGACCCCAAACAAGCTTGTATTTGGGTGGTTCTGGGGAGACCTTTGGCTTTCAACATTTAAAAACCTAGAACTTGGTAGAGAATGTGTAAAACAAACAAAAAAATAGTATTACATTTTTAAAAGAATACGTTATATTTTATAAATCACAAAAAAAATATTTTGTTTTTGTTCTTTTAATAAGATAAACTGAATATAATTTAGTGACTCTAAATACAATTGGAAACCGGTAATAAAAGAAAAAACACTTTACCTTGCTGAAGAGTGAAACTCAAAACCCTGAACCTAATAATAAACTACTGCAGCCTCATTCAGTTCTTTTTGAAGGCCTAATGATTTAATAAATATATGTGTGTTTCTGCTGCAAGGACCATTGCCTTCCGGAGGCAGACGAGGTGGAAGAAGTCAGAAAGAGAAGACCATGAATTTGGTCTCTGATAGAGTTTAATGTCAGGAATAGAGATAACTTCATAGAGCATGGATGAGCTATGGCTTAAAATAAATGTGCATTCTAGACAATTCATTACTAGGTCCTCAAAGAGCTTTTTAGCTTTACTAAGTGGTAAACTTTAAAAGCTAACTTTAAGCAAAAACCTCTTAGAATGTTTTATTATGCCTTTTTGCTGGCTATATTTTATTTATTAGGAATTATAGGACCCATTTAGACGTAAAGCCTAATGCATCATAATAAAGACACTGCTGTCCTTTTTTATATGTTAAAGTGGACCAACACCCAGGATTTTCACTATCCTGGATTTTGGTCCACTTCCAAGGGGCACCCCCGATCGGGGTGAATGGGGCGTCCTGGGGGGTTTCACACAGCGGGGCATCCCGATTTCGGATGCCCTGCGGGGAGGGATCTGATCGACCCGGGAATCTTATAGATTCCCGGGCCGATCAGCCTGGGTGTTGGTCCACTTTAAGCCTCTATCCATAGTAGGGTAAATGTTCTGCTCCTTTTTTACTAGACTGGCCATACTGGTTTCTACTATTCAAGTGGTAATTGTTTCATCTGAAGGGTAATGCGAGTATAGTGTATTTATTTTAGCTACACACATGAAGCATGTATCAATTCACCTTAATGTCCTGGTAATTAATTGGATAAAAATACTCACAAACACTTTTGCCTTTAAAGGAGAAATTGTGGGAAAATGAATTCTTTTTTGGCTTCTGTCTTCCTTCTAGCACTCTATTCAATAGGCTCTAATTGCCCCCAGTATGAGATTGCAAGTAGGGCGACTTAAACAGCTAGTTTAGAACAATGCTATCCTATCAGAAACCAATGGCATGCAAACGGCATACCGGGGAAAACAAAAATTAAAATCACTATAACAGAAATGGGGATTTGGTCCACTTTAAAAAGTCCTGAGATATCTCTGGATCAGGACACAAAAGCCATTGTAAAGCATTGAAGATTTCAAGATAGCATTGTTTTCTTAACTCTTGAAACTTGTATCTTTTCTCCATCTTAGGTCTTGATTAAGTAAACCTTCCTTATATATTTAATTAAAATAATGCTTTTCAGAAAAAGGGTGGGATAAAATAAGGTGTGATTCAAAAAGAGAGAAGACTACAGGTGTTTAAAGTCCCTGTCTGGGCAAAAATAGAAAACAATAGATACTCACCAGTAGTCCCACACAGCCGATTCACCCTAAAGCTGTAGTTTTAGACTTACCAAAATTGATGATCTCGCATTCGCATCTCGGCTGTCCCAGTGGGAGAGGCAGACAGACAGTCTATTATGTTTCTATTTTGAGATGTGTTTAGCCACTGCCAAATCCTGAAGTCATCACTGCCCTTTTGGAGGCATAAATTGCTTCAGAAGATTCCACACGTTTTGTAGGGGTATAATATATTTGGTGCTGATGCAAAAATATAATCCCTCCTAATAAATGTTGTTCTTACTGTAAATCCTTTTTGCATATTACCTATACATTTACAGCTAAAAACACTTTACAACATTTCAACTGGAAACAGCATTCACTTTTTAAAAGTAACACCTGGGATTTTCGCTCTCCTGGGTATTGTTCCTCTCCAGCGGGGCATTCCAATTTAAGATGCGTATCATTGGGGATGGCCGTAAAAATCCACCTTCCACAGTACATTGATGTCATAGGCATGTAAGCTCAGTAGAGCACACAGACCAGCTGCTCCTCTGTGTACTGTGTTTCATGGCTATATGAGTTTACTGGGCAATCACAAGGGTTTTATACAGTGGAGCATCACATATCAGAATGCCCCAGGAATGCTGAAATTGGCACCCCCAAGTATGCGACAGTGTCTTGTTTATTATTTGACCCCAGCTCCCTCGACATCTAGATTGTTGGCCTACCACCATTCATCAAAGTGCCAAAAGAGGCCTATAATTGGTGGATGAGCTTTAAAATAGTTGGATACAATTAGATAGCTAGGGGTGTTAAATTGTAGCGCTGAGGAGCTTAAGTGAAACACAGTAACCCCAGTTTTGTCTAAAAATGACATGTTACTTAGAGTATAAGGGAAGAACATCATCATTATAAGATATAACTAAGCTTTTCCAGATATATTGCCTCTAAAGTATTATTGCTATATCCTGTACAGAGAAGTTGCAATAGGAGGCAATGCTAGTGAGGACCCACAGTGGGTAGAAAGGCTGGAAATTGTTCTATTCTCAGCCAATGCTTTTGTAGCCAAGGGTTATTGTTATTACAGCAGTAATTTTATGTATTTAAGCATTATCTCTAGTTTGAAAATGATTCATAGGAGATTATGGAAACAGTGATATTGACAGGAGAGGTGGCTATTCAATAGGAGACATGCCTTTTTCTCAGCCACCTACAGTAACCGTCTTCACGCAGTGAATAATGTAAGACTTTGGATGATTTCCCCTTCAGATAACCTGTTGTTATATTTCACCACAATGTGATTAGAGGATCGTCTTTCCCAGGGAAGCCGCCATGCTCATTACAGCTCTGGAAAATGTACTGTATATTGTGAGATTAAAAAGTGTTAATATAAATGACACGTTATTTGTACTCACTCAATACCAGCTGATGTGATTAACCTTCATTTCATTGCCTAGACCTTATTATACAAGCAAGTAAAGCTATGGCTGTCTGCATAGACACTTTCAATTTAACTCAAAACTTCCATTCTGGTACGTTAATGCACAACATAAAAATGAACAACGCATTTGGCCTAAAGAGCCCAAGAAACAGAGGTAACAGAACATGTTTGCTTTTGTTTACAAACTTTATTTCTACATTTTTTGAGTATTCAGAATATACATATTGTTGGTTTGAGTGTGTCACCATAATTCTGAAGCTCGAGGTGCCTTTTTGGCATGTTTTTGGTGTTCTGCTCTATTGTTTTCCTCTTTTGGAATGTAAAATGAACATTTGTGTTAGGATTTTGCCATCATGCCTGTGTTTCCATGATTCTCATATTCCCGGGACCCTGTTTTGCTACAGTGGGAGTGGTTCTCATAACCATGAGTAAAAAACATGGACTACAAGTCCCACAATTCTTCCGATGCAACAAGTGAACTCTTTAGCAGCTCTGGCTAAGGGGTTTATTCATGAAACTCTAGCGCCAGGTAGTGCTTCATAGTGGCAGACAGAGTCTGGTGAATGCTGGTCACTGTACGCAATACCCATTTATGAATGTGATTCTGGTGAGCGACTCTAACAGCACCATGTAGCGTATTACAGGTCATTACAGGTGGCTCAGCGTATAGCGCCGGCGCCCTAGCTTCCAGAGCACCAGGTATTACCTGTCTCTACCTGTTGCTCTCCCATACATTTCAATGGACGTTCCTTTTCTTCTGTTTAAACAGGGTTTTTTGTGTTTAATTTTTTTTTTCTCTCAATTAATTGTGACCTGGCCTAGAAATAGTCATTTTTGAAAACTGCCTTAACCACAATATGTTTTCAAAAAGACCCTGTAGTTCCTAAATTACCTTTAAAGGTATTAAAGTACTGGATATTCATAGAAAAAATGAAAAGAAACAGTGGGTGTGGCAAAAGCAATGTGATGTAAGTACACTGTGATGAATGTGAGAGGAGAGTTTAGGCCAGGGTTTCAGAGCTGCAGTCAATCAGGACATCTGGGCAGGGAGTGGGAGTGTTTCAGTTCTTGGTCCCCATGAAGGTTGATTGATGGACCAGGTCAGCAGGGTGGGGACTGAAAGCTGAACAAGGAAGTGATTTTCCTCACTAAGGAGACACACAGAGGCGGAAGCAGAGAGCTGGAGCCACTGAATGAAAGGTAAGCTACTGACATTGATTTTTCACCTTTTGACTTGACAATCACTTTAAGAATGCAAACCCCAGGGAATTTAGATCACACCTTACAGACAAGGGATGCCACCGCTCTTCATGTAGCTAAAATACAGAACTGTATCAATTTAGTCAATGTAAATCCAGTGGGCATCACATGTTCCAGAGCTCCAAATTAAACACAGGTTACAGCCATAACATGTTTCATGTAGTCTTGCCCTTAATTACATAAAAGCTCCCCAAAACCCCAATGCGAAATATATATTTACCAGCCATGGATATTCAACCCAGGTGGGAGGAGATGCATTATAATTCACTGTGATGAATGATTGGTTATTTCCTCTGTGTGCCTCTAAAGCCTGGGTGGAAACAGCTATATTCGTGGCAACCAACTGAACTCAAAGTCTCCTTGCAAGTATATCTCCATGGTGCCCTACCATTGTCCTGAATCACAGGAGGCTGTGACTCCCAGAGATCAAAGTCCCAGGTCCAGTCTCTGAATGGAGGTTGGGACAGGTCACTTGGCTTGGCAGCAAATTTGGATGCTTCACAAGTATTTTTCAAGTCGTAAGTTTGAGCTGGTATATGTTGTAGAGCAGGGCTGCCTGAGACATGGTGTTACCGTAACCTATGTATAGTCTTCAATAAAATATTTTCAATAAATGAATAAACCAAATTGACAGCTTTGTCTTCAGTTTTCCATATTCCTGGTTCCTGACATTCTGGTGCTCATGATTGTCTGCTTGCTCTTGCTGACCAACGTTCTCGGGTGATATTTGGCTTTCCTGTGTATGCTACTTCAGACTTCAAACTTAAACATCTATTCAAAGTTCGGCTGAACTTGCTGACCCTGAACTTTGGGGAGTTTGCCCATCTTTACTTGTATATCATTTATAAATCTATGTTGCCTGTCTTGACTGTTTATATTGACTGTCTTGACTGTTGGCTTGTCTACTCATGCATTAACATTGACCATCTGCCTTTGACCAGCCTTTTCTCCAAGAAAAAAGCCTAAGATGTATCACCCAGATTTTTTCGGCATCTGATCTTAAAGTGGGTCTTCACCCTGAATAAGAGTATATCTTATATGTTTCTCCCACCCTGTACATAGAAATTGCTCACATTAAAAATCCTGCATCCTGCATCTACTGCATGTTATGAGCCTTTAAGCATTCAAGATGGCGGCTCATGGAGCATCAGGCAGCCTGCAAACAGGAAGTGTCTTCTGACTGTGCCGCTCTGCATTCTGGGATTGCTGTCCTTTCCCTGACCCCAGCTCTGCTCTGTCTGTGCAAAGCACAGCTATAACCCGCCCCCTGCACTTTATCCCACTCTCCTCAGTATGTGTGATGCTTCTGAGGCAAAATGACGGTGCCCGTATCCTAGAGTCCTGAACAGAGTTGCAGTCCAGCCGTGGAAAGAATAATAAGTAAGTGACTAGAAACTTAAAATATATTAATTTTAGATGCTGGTGAATAGTTTTTTTAGGGGTTTGGGCTTTTCATTAAATCAAGCTGAAGGTCCGGTTTAAGAGCTTTTGTTATACCTGGTGTTTAGCTTTGAACAATTATTTATCCCAGGGATGCTGCCCACTAACTGCACATAGTAGTATGAATTATTTTTTAAATATATTCCCTTATCTGCTCGAGGACAGAAAATGATCTCTTCCCTGCCCTTTCTAGACTAATAAATGAGCATTATTGTCCTTCCCTTTTGGGGCTGTGCTTGTATGTCACATGCTAACCAGCTTCAATTCTCCACTCTGCTACCTCTTCCCTCTAGAGGGAGCTGTGTTGAGGCAGTTGCCAGCAAGCCACCTCACTTTTCACCTATGAATAGCCCCTCCCTGCAGCGGGGAGCGAGGGGCAGGAGCCCAGTACTGGATGGATTTGAATCCTCCTCCTGGCTGCAGAGCGAGTGGAACACCTGCATTGAGGATCACAATGGAGGAGGTAAGTATCAGTCAGTAACCCGCATGCTGGCTCTGTCTGGAAGCTGGCGGTGGCGCTGTCTCAGTAGTGCCAGAAGCCGGATAACGACGCTGATAACACGGTCAACTTCCCCGCTCTCCTCCTGCTGTGTAAGTGCGGGGAAGCCAGCCATGCTGTCAGTGACACCATTGACTGCACAGCTGGACCCAAGTGACAGGGGAAACAAGCGTGCAGGTAAGTGACAAAAAGTTTTAGGGAAGATTTGATTGACGTGAATCAAAAACAAATTTGTATTCATGCCAAATCTTTGGAGTGAATTCCAATTCGTCTGAATCGGTTCGCTAATCTCGATTGGGGGCATCACAGGGCTAGCAGCTCCCTTTTCTTCCTGGGGCCAATGGTGACTGTCCATGTGACTTTCTCTTGGCTGACTGGCACCTACATCTTTAGAGGTGTTGTTAAGTATTTTTAATATTTGAATGCTATACACTCCTGCATTGGGCATCTTTAGCTAACCTCTTATATTTTGTCTGTACTTTGTATTTGAAAGCTCTCATAGATTCAGCACATTCCTCTGAATTGTAGGAATTGTAGGAGGCTTGATTATAAAGACTATACATCGTATTTTCTTTTGCTTAATACAATTGCAACGAGATCACCTATATGTATGTAAAAAACCTAAGAATACTTCCTGATTTCTCTTGTTCCCTGTTAAAAACACACCAAAATCTTTCCTAGACCAGAGCCCATGCATCCTCAGCTCACCGTGTTCACTCATTGGCCTCGATTCAATAAAGGTAGAAAAAAATTCTCATGGTAGTAAAAGATTCAATTCATGAGAAAAAAGCCTTAGAATTTACATGTTGTTGAATCACCAGCTAAGAAAACAATGAGAGTCAATGGCACTTTTTTACTCCTAAGAAAAGTAGAGAACTGTTTACTACTTTCTACGCTGTAGTAAAAGCTGCCATTGACTATCATTGTCTTTCTATCTAGTGATTCAGTAACAGTGACATTCTCAGGCTATTTTCTCGTGAATTGAATTTTTTACTACCATGAGAATTTTTTTCTACCTTTATTGAATGGAGGCCATAATGTTTAAGTCAGGAGAATGGAGGAATGATGGGTGTGCGTTCTAGGTAAGGTTATAACTTATCTGACTCCAACAAGGTACAAGGTGGAATCCATATATACCCACGGGTGCCAATAAATGAACCTAAAGTATTCAGTACAGCAGGGTCCATGCAAGTTTTGTGAGCAGTGGGTAAAGGGGGGGAAGGGGAATGGTTTTGTTACTTTAGGACAGCTCTAAAGAAAAGTAATAATGTGAGGTATAGCACAGAATTTTGCAATCAGTAGGGCGTAGATGTGCTAAACCTGGTGTTCAGCCTTAAATCACTTACCAGCTATTAGCAATTAAAACTACCTTAGAAATGTACACGTACATTAAAATTAAGAAGTGACCGAGGTGCATTTGGAAAGTATGGAAACCTGCCAAAGTGTTTTCACACCAGTGCTCATCAGTATTTTATTATGAATTATTATTGTAATGAAGAAATCATGAATATTCATCTAATTTCAGGTTTGTTTTTATACAAGTACCCTTACATTCCATTATTACAATCAGTGATTAATTACTGCAGTTTACTTTCATGCCGCATTATTAGCATATCAAGCAATTTAAATAAATAAATTAATAAATAAATGCTTAAAGTAGCAGTATGAGCAGATCTATCTTGTCTGTATCAAAGCACGTGAGGAGACTATATGTATTGTTAAAATAGAAGTAACAACCTCTTGAAAGGGGTTTCTCAACCTTAGGGGCCATTGCCGGCACTTCTGCAAGCTTCAAGAGATACTACTGCTTTAAAATGACTCTTTAAATAATCAATTGTGGTTGTAAAATAAACTATTATAGAAACAAACTCTAGTATATTTGCAAGCATATCGTTGCTTTAAAAATATGTATGCAAATATTAGAAATGAAACACTTTGGGGGCTAAGATTGGTCATTGATTCAAGAGCATCATTTAGTAAACACTTGGAGAGTTATTTACTAAAGAAAGAGCTCTCACACTAAAATCACTTCCACTTTAAACATCCAATGCACATTTGATGATATTCCTTTTGTACTGTACGTGGTTGGATATTTGATGCAAAAATACTCTGCTACTGGGAACTTTCTCCTTAGTAAAAAAAACTCGCTTTGTTGTCTATGAAGGTCTGGTTATATTTTTCTTAAATACATTTATTATATTACTATTAATATTATTATTATTACATACAACTGTTTTTTTCAATTTACAAAGACTTGTATAGGAATATCCACCAATAAATTGTGCTGATTGGAGCTCCAATCCACATTTTTGTTTATCATAAAGAGAATGTGGTCAAGAACCTCTTTAGTTGACTACAAGACAATACTCTTTGCCATTAGAACCCAGATAACATGTGCATATAATAATGCTCCATGCTGAACCTGTGCATTAATTAATACAGGGTTACCTCCCCTTCCCAAGGGCCATTAACAAGTAATGTTTTGTGGATCTCCACATAGCCGACTCCATCTAAGTACTAAGGCTATGCATCTGTGTGGAGATCTTAAAAACATGTTGGTGACCATTAAGGAAAAGGTTAGGCACCCCTGCATTAATGCTGTTTATTTCAAGCACAAAGATACGTATTATGGGTAAACATGTACAAAGAGGAAGGGGAAAGAAAGGCTTTAACCAATGGCAGGGGAATTGTACCTTAATGACACTTTAATGATTATTTAAAACCAAGAGCTTTAAGCATTCACTGAACACAGCAACTCAGGTTTACAGGGTAACATGCGCAAAGCAACATGCTGGCATTGTTGGACTGATTAGTAATAGTCAATAAACAGGTCTACAGGAACCGACTCCAGTACCAAACTGTGGATCACAGAACTCTACACCACCAAGCTGGTTCTTAATTAGAGAAAATAAATAGTTAGTTAAGCCAACATACAGTGAGGCACATCATAGAAAAGCCCAGTCAAGATCCAGCTCATATTCTGGACACAGAGGAGGAATGGTGGGCGGTGAACACATGAGCCTGATGAAGTGGGTGATGTGCCCACGGAACGCGTGGCTCCTGGTGTGGAAGGCGGTGAGGAGACTTCACACATGTTATTTTCATGATACCTGGCTTTATTTCTGGTGATGTTTTTTGTGATAGATTTGTGATATTATTTTTTGATTGGTATTGTGATATACATCAGTGGTTCCCCTTTGGGATGCCTAATAATATATACAGGTGATTATATTTTCATTGGTGAATAGAGTAGATTGATATGTTTATAGTTGTTATGGTTGGGAATATTAATTCTTAATTGATTGTTTGACTAGTAGCACTTGCACTTTATAAATGTATAGATTTTGTAGTGATCCGGATCATAGGCAGGATTTGCACATGTTTAGTGGCTGTGAGTATGTGCGGGTAGCTGCAGCTGTAGTGGGGGCATGAGAGTAAGAGAGGATGAGGGCCACCCATGTGTGCTTTGTTTGGGAGACTGGCTCTAAAATTCCTCCATTCATTTCTATGGAGGATTCTCCAGAACCTTACTCCATTTATTTCTATGCGGATTTTTTAAATTTAAATCAATTTATTTATTATAATCAACAATCCTCATCATCATTAAAAAGACATTGCCCATCTCTCAGAGCCAGGATCTTCCAAATTTAGTATCAACCAGTCCTCTATGTTTAGCAGTTTGTGAAGCATTAATTGCAAAAAACTGGACAAGAATATTAAGAAAGCGAATTTCAATATGGTGCTTGTTTCATGCACTAATAAGTGGTGCTAATCAAAAAGACATATTAATATTGCCAAGACTATAAAAGATTACGCAGGGGCATAGCTACAGGGGGCTCTATCATGGATTGTGAGATCAGGAGGCCCATCATGCTTGCTCCCCCACTTTATATATCAGATTTGGGCTGACATGGCATCATGCACAGAAAGGAAACAGCATTTATTTCTGCAGTTCTTGGTGTTTAGTGTTCTAAGAGGCTGATTCATTACTAAGCCAGGTATCGGCAGATGAGCGTCTGTATAGCGGTGCTTAGAGCGACCGCTAGTGGACGCTGTAAGCAGGTATCGGGCGCTGTAAAATATGGCCTCAGTCGCCGTAGTAGTAACCTGGCCGGTATTGATAAACGTGATGTATGTTGGGCGCTCTAACACCAGTACAGCGCTGCAGGGAGCAAAAGATAGCGCCAGCTAGGTGCGACCGACTCTCGGCGCTCCACACCATACAAAAAGGACACACACACAGTGTTGGCGCTCTAAATCTGGTCACTATAGCATAGAACGGCAGACGCTGTGTGATTAAAGTCTGTTTTTGAACACATATAAAATTATATAAAATTAACACTTTAGTGCCATACCTGTAATGTCAATTCTGCATAAAAATATAAAAGGTCAAAAAAGTTTCTAAAAATGTTTGTTTGCAGCCAAGAGAGGTGACACAATGATTTGAGCAAAAATTAAAAATACCAAACACTCTATTTAAACACAAGCAAATGAACGGCCATTGAAATGTATGGGAGAGCGACAGTGAGCGAAAGGTAATACCTGGTGCTCTGGAAGCTAGAGCGCCGGCGCATTACACACAGCCGCCTGTAATGAGACATCGGACGCTACATGGTGCTGTTAGAGTCGCTCACCAGATTCGCTTTCATAAATGTGGTTTTGCCTACAGCGCCCAGCGTTCACAAGACGCTGCCTGCCGCTACGAGGCACTACCTGCCGCTATCCCTTCTATAACATTATTGCAGGGGCAGGTGCTGTGTGATAAAGGGGAGGCCAGAGTAACAACTAAAGACTAGTGCTTTTCATGCCAATTCTTTTAGATCAATTCATAAGAATCAGCCAACTTAGTGTCAGATTAGTTTTGTCCAAAAATGTCAGATTCATATGGGACCTGAATATTAAAGAAGTTCTGAGTGAATTCATTTCTATCTGAATAAATTAATAGCATATCTAGTCAAAACAGACCTAAATCCTCCATGGGAAAAACATTACTATGAGGGTGTAAGTCTGCTTTACAGTAATTAATTGTTGAGGAAGAATTGTCAAGAAAACATTTCATGTGACTTAAGGTCTGATTCAGCACAGTGAGAATTGTTTTTCTCACTTTTTTTATTGGGGATTTTTTTTAAATGTGCAAGGCTGTTGGTATTATGGACCTATCACCAGGATTTGTTGTATACTCATGATAGGTCATTGTCCCTTGAACATCCAGTGCCCAGCTGTGTGGAATCACCCAGATCGCTCTCAGAACTCCCCTTTCCTCTGGTCCCATGGTGCATTCCCATGCTCTTGTCCAATCAGTGCTGTATGCTGTGCATATTACACACAGAGCTCTAGCATAGAGAAAGGGGAGCAGCCACATCTCCAGGTCTCCTGCAGTCTGCGGCACCTCAATCGCAAGATGTCAGGGATGCAGCCACAGGGGAAGTTAATCGAGTGGCTTGGGGGGTGTCAATCTGCTGGCCCTCGAGACTTTTAGACTCAAGGGCCATCAAACAAGCTAATAGGTCTACTTAAAACAGTAGTGTGGGGGCATTTGCTGGCTTAACACCTTTCCTTTGACAGTTTAGGTACACCAGCTTCAACTGTGTAAATGTAATGTCTTTGACACTGTGCTGATTATGATAAATAGGTCACACTGACTGGAACAACACCTAAATCAACCCAACGCCAATATAACATAGTGTTGATCACACCTAAGTGTAGAGCAGTGCAGTGCCTCCTGCCAATGTACTCACACCCATACATATATTTGCCAGAATGTTTCTCTGTCATTTGGTATAGCAGTATATCCCTGGAGGTGGATGTTGTATTGCTGAATACACTGTTGTATAGAAAAACAACTCAATACAGTAAAAAGAGATTCTTTCAAAACAGTAAACTTGCACCAGCAACCTGTATGGCACTGGAGAAAAGTCTTCCTACCCCCAAGAAAAGCCATGAATGTGATCAGAATTATTTTATATACATGGCTGTGACCTTCAAGGAAGGATTGTTCAACCAGATTCCAACCCTGGGTGGCACAGCTGAATATATCTCAATTCCTGGTCCAAGACAAGGTAAAGGATGCTAGCACTTCCTGTTTGAAGTTCACTAGTTTTTGAGTTATACAGTTACAGTAGAACAGGTTCAATTATTACAAATACCTTAAGGCATTGCTTTTGTAGATTGGCTACTGGATCTTTGCTTTTGTGCTACTACTAAGTGTGGATTTTAAAGGGGAAGTTTCAGCATTCTCGGCATGGCTGGGGATTTCCTCATTTCAATTATACATATAAGTATAGCAATATGTATACCTGCACATCTTCAAGGATGTTTGTGAAGCTTTTCATTCATCCAGGTCATGGAATCTCTATAGTGATGAAAGCAACAAGACTTGTGCATGCTTCATCACACAAATCACTTTCTTTATTCAAGGTGCATATTCAATTGAGAAACTTATTCAGATGAGTGGTAAAATGTCTTTCAGAAAACACAGCAAGTCCATTTTCTTTGACTTATCACCACAGATATACTATGACCTGGATGACTCAGACATCCTCATACAAAAAATTAATTTAAGAACAACCTCCAAATATATTTTCAAGAGAGCTTTTGGTAAATAGGGAGTGAAAGCTAAGAGAAAATGGGATTTGATTATAGTAAAGGACACAGTAGAATATCAGCTTAGTAACCGATCCCTGGAGTAAATTCATTTGCCTAGTCTATAAGATTAATAATATGTTGTACGCTTAGGTGAACCTCTGTTCACCTGAAGTTAGGCAATTATGCTTCTGTTTAAACAGGCAAAGTAAATTAAAAAAGCCCAGCAGAGATCCCTCCTGTGTGGAGGAGATTCTAGTATCATTCACAATCTCTGTACGGAGACTGTGTCTGTATGCATACCCTATCTAGGACAACAATATCTCCTAGAGTGTAGAAGCAATTCTGTGGGGACAGTTTATATGATGTCTTGTAATGTCAAGATACTGCTGAAAAAGACACTACTTTGTTCTGTGTCTGCAATTATTACAGTTCTCTTTATAATTTAGAGAAGGGGTCCCAGTCTTTCTTATCATGAGAGCCACATTCAGCCCCAGAGATGGTGGGGAGCCATAATCAATGTAAAAATACAGACCCAAAGCATGAATAAGCAAAGATGCTCCTATCCCATAAAATACTTGCCACACATGAGCAAATCCCTCCAACCCCAAAGATTTTTATGGCAGAATTGGACATGCTGACTTCAAGTCATCATTACTATCACATACTGTGCCATCTCTGCAGTATAAGCTAAGCACTTGGACTGTAAATAGGGCAAAGAAATGGCTTATCATGTTGTTCCCAGGCACTCAATAGGGTTGGGTGGCCATTTGGTGATGAGGGTTCCTAAAATGCAAGTCTAGGAATAAATAGGAGGTGGGCATCTGTTAAAGAAAATACAGTTCTCACTAAGTGTAGTGGTCACCCCTCTTTTACAGTTGCCCATAATGATGGGAGGGAGCAGGTTTTCTATAGTCACCTTAAATCTCCCATAGTACCTGGTATGCTTACCATGTCTGTTATTTCTATACATACACTGACTCTGATGACTCTTTCAGTTCAGCCATAGTCTGCTATGAGTAGGGTCAGTGACGGACAGGGGAAATCAAATCAGAATTTTCTCGGCCCCGGTCAGCCCATGACCAGCTCACTAGTTACTGCCCCATCCCAATCTTAGGCTTTAGCATTGCAGAGTCAGACATCTGGGGTGCATATGGCCGCTCCTAAAGCAATGCTACTGCAATGGGACTGCTGTAGGTAGGTGTATATTGTGGACAGATAATTATACCTAGGGCAAAAAATTGTACGAGTAGGGCATCGATCTGTTTAGTCCACGATTACAGTGGGTCGGATATAGGGAGAGTTTTTGGTGGGGAGATCTGGGAGGCAGAAAATAAAGGGGGGGGGGGCTGTTAGAAGTTGATTTAGTAAATTCCAGTGAAGGCTATGGGTGAAGTCGGCCGTGTGCAGGGGACTACATTTTTTAATTATGCCTGCCCTGGCACCTTAATTTATCTATACGTCTGGGACAAATGTATCTATGCTGCAATCTAATCCAGGGTCTAATTCATTTGCACCAAAATTCAACCCCATTTATCTTTATCACAACCCATAAATCCAGAGTAGCTCCTGACCTACCGCCTGACTGTCTGTCATAACCTGACTCACAGGCCAATTAATCTGTACCAAAACCACACACATACTCCAACTACAGTAATCTACATCATTATGTGACCCACAGTTCAACTAATCAATACCAACAGCTCACCTACAACATCATTTACTGTAATTATTTAATTACACACATTTTTACATTAATTTAATGTAAACATTATTTTAATGTTTTTTTTCTGTATTGTTTTTATACAGCAAAACTGCATTTTAAAAATGTTTATTATAGAAGATAATGGACCCCTGGTTATTATGAGGTTGATTAAAAAATACCTTGGAGTCTCATGACTCATGTAAAAAACTTGGCCTGCATCCTTGTGTTTCTTTACGGCCATGAACCTCTTATATGGTTACAATTCACAGGAGGGGGTGGAATATCCCTTGTAATATACCTTATTATCCGAATATGTATGCATTAGGAATCCAGCAAATTGAAACGTAAAAAGTAAATGCATGTGCTTAAAATGAAACACTATAATCCTAATCTGACATTCTTTTTATCAAAGCCTGTTGATGGAAATTGAAAGGGCGATTGCTCTGTATTTGTACTGCAATTTGCTAATCATCATCCATTGTAGAGAGCATCTCAGGGATCAGCCAATGGCCAGGGCACAATAAAGAACTGATTACGCCTGCTGACAGCAAGAGATTGTAAATAAATGCATCTATCATTTAAGTTAGTGAACAATGATGGGCTGCAGGAAACATTTGAGATTAAAGGGCCAGACAGAAAACAATGTGATACTTACCCATTGTCTCCAGTAGCCCTTCCATCCTACTCACTGGGTGCTGGGTTTGAGACCTGCAGCTCCATGGCTGCCTCCCCCAGTGTAGCAAAATACAGGAGAATTCTAATACATTGAGTAGAAATGGCTGGCCCTAGTTCTCATTGTTACAATTAGTGAACTGTAAAGGGTAAAAGCCGTAGTCCAGCCTAAAATGTTTAAGGCATTGGATAGAGTAAGGAAAGAATAGAACCCTTTTCATATTTGTTGTGTTTGCCTGTCCAGGCAAACACAAACTTTCTCCAACCTTAACCCCTTGGGAACAGTAAACAATAATCCATTTCAAAGCATCTGAGAATCTTTGATTGTATGTAAATATCTTATGCATTCTAAGCGAAACCAGTTTCTTTGCTTTAATTTCTGGGCCATGGCTAAGCTTAGAAGGGCATGTCATAGTGCAGCTTTATGAGTCTTTTGCATGCTTTGCTGTTGTCAGAGACAGCTGTGGGACCATCGTGGCTTGCTATGCTCACTCACAATGAGAGCACCAAGACACGAGGTGGCTTGGAGAGATAAAATAAAAATGGGGCAAACCTTGGAGCCCTGCTACTGCTTCTACCTTGTGCTGAAGCTAACAGGGGAGAGGCACATGGGACAGGTATCAGGTCAGCTGCTTGCTGGCTAACTATTGCCTTTGGGTTTAGCACAAATGTAACAGAGAAGTGATGGTGTCCCATGAACTATAGTAGTGTCATTGGTATTATTATTCATCAATTTTACTTTTGATTTTTTTTTTGGATAGCAAACTTTCAGTGATGCAAAAACTTCACAACTGGAAAAAGGCCAATAATTTCAAGCTTCGTTATTCCTCCACACTGTAGTGACTTTTGTGGGGAAAGCCAATGGGGTAGAGGGACTTGCACCACAGGGACATTATTTTCTTCTAAAGGGTTTTATAATTCCAAATTCTGATGTCCAAAAGAGAAACTGGTTTCAATGGTCGTTTCCTTGTTAGAGCCCCTATATTTCAATGTATTTGATCATTTGAGTATTATACTTACCATTGGGAACTAATGAGAGAAGTGCTGTTATTTGGTGTACCCAAGGTTAAACATTGATAAAGAGGATTATAACTAAAATGCATCACAATTGTATCCAGAAATCAACATACCATAAGGAATAGGTCGAAGATATTCCTCATTGGTGTTTCCTGGGTGAAGCTGTGTGACGCAGCAGTCACTGTTTCCTGCAGGAACAATGGAATTAGAAACAGTGTCATTTTGCTTCCGCGCTGAAGTTTCTGGACATGTGCAACCAGTTTGTGTTAGTCCACAGCGTGCTCCCCAGTTCTGAGCTTTCAAACACTCCTCAAACCATCTGCATAGCACACCACAAGCAAACTGACTGGAGTTATCATGGTTGACCAACAGCACTTCCACAAATCGGAAACTCAACACAGACTCAGGAAGAAGCTGAATTGAGAGAGGTTGTTCTGACAAACAGATTCGAAGAAAGTTTTTGTCAAAGTGAGAGAATGTAAATGAGGAGCCAGGGATACAGAGTTCCTGAGCTTCGTCTGCCCCTTCCTCAGGCCTGCTGCAGGTATAGTTGGGAAGATAGTGATCCAAAGCTTGCACCATGGGGGATAGATGTGAACACACTCGCTCCTCGTGGGTGAACTTCAGGTATAATGTGTATTTAGTTGGATCTGGGTTTTCCAGGGTCCAGGAGCAACCAGGAGAGAAAACAGGAAATAGGTCCTTAAGAGAGAAGGCTCCGTATAGAACTCCAGATGCCAGAGCCGAGCATGTGCTCGGTGTGGGGTGGGAACCCCAAGAGCACAAGACAAGAGACGATATCACAGATAGTAAGAGGGGACAAGCAGTGTTCATCCTATGACATGGGCCCTGTAAGGAGCAGAAAAGAGAAACAGCATTACCATTACTATAGCATATACATTCACAATCATTTTGCATTTTAATTGAGAGTTGCATAAAAAAAATCTTAACGTCAAAGTAAAGATAAACAGTATACTTCTCTATTCCTGTACAAGCATATGATTCGCCACTGTAATTATGAATATCTTTTACAGACCACCGTTAATTTATCTTGAATTTGGTTATATCATAATATCACGATATGAAATGCTTCATTTATATAGCGATCACCTGCTAAGGTCCTATAGACTCTAAGTACAATAGTCTAGAACCCTCTTCCTGAGGGCTACCAACAGGCCCTGTTTTGTGGAGTCAAGGCTAATTACTAATAACTTCTACAACTATGGTCTGTTGGTGGCCCTCGGAGAGAGGGTTGGGCAATGCTGGACTAGAAAGAGTTTCACAGAGTGTCACAAAAACAAAAGCTGACCATTTCACAACAAACAATACAATTAGGCCCAGCACAGGACAAAATTGTGTGCTGTGCTTTGCCTCTAATGTGGTATACTGACGGCACTAGATACCACCCTGCATTGCGCTCTTTGTTTTCTGTCCCCCGGACCTGAAGCCACAAAAATTATACTAAGGTGTGATGGAACATACACATTTTGGAACAATATTTGTAGCTTAATATTTTACCTAGAGTACAAATCTTTCCAGCTTAGGAAGTGACACAAGAATTCAAAAGGGTTTGGGAGACCATGCTGGGCCAACGTTTTGAGTAAGGCATTATCTTTTTCACCAGTTTCTATGTTTAATAAATTGAATTTAATTAAGGATTTATTTTTCTTCTCTTGGAAACTATTTCTTAAAAAGCACTTTTATGCAGAGTTTGAGGATGGTACTTTTTGGTTGTTACATGAATATCAAGCATTAGATTTGCTTGTATCCTTGGAGACTGATCATGAGTCTTCCAGTGTGAACAGAATTACCATCGGAGAGATACAGAATGCATCTTTTGTGAGAAGATCAACTTTTATGCCATACTTTGCCTCTAGTTCGGCAGTACAGATTTGTTTTGAATTGGTGTGTCAGGATGTTATGCAGTTGCCCTGTCGGCCTCTTGGTACGGACAATTTGACATAATCTGAAAACACTGCTTTGCAGTCACTCAAGGTGAACACCACTATTGTCATCATGGAGGTTGACATTATAGAATTGAGGTTCTTAGTCAATTAAATGATCGTAACACTAACCAAGTTTTACCCTCCACTCCCAATAAAATGTCAAGTCTAAATTAGATAGGATTTTGCATCACAGATTCGGGTTATTGAACAAACAATATGGATTTGTAATGGTTAATCATCCAGTTACCCACGATTCAGTGAATATTTTAAGCAGGGTAGCCTCCATCTATTTCCCTGAGGGGTTCCTGCTGGGGACAAGGAGAGTGGCAATGGTGGTGAACATGGTGGTTTGTCTTCCCTTGGAAGCAGCAAGAGGTGCTGCGAGCATGGAGGAGAAACATTTGTTCTGATGGAACTCATTTTCAGCATGGATAAGATCATTTTTATGAAAACTTACCTATTGCCTCCCATTTGCTTGCTCCTTTTGTGCTGCGTTATATTTGCCAAACATAGGGAATTTTGGATGCGCTTTAATAATTATTTAGACATTAATTAGGAGGCACAGTATATTGCAATAGTAATTGTTTGCAGTGTAAGGGAGTATTAGACATGCACTTTGTTTTCAGGTATGTGTTTTGTATGTCGATATGGCAGGCGTGATTTTAAATTAACCTTGATTTGTTTATATGGATTTATTGAGTAGTGCTGTCTATGTTAAATTGGGATGGGGTTTCTAGATTGATTGACTGATTTATGTTTATGGCCTGATACAAATCAGCACCAGAGTTTGTTGTGGTCCCCATATGGGAATTATCTTGGACCTGGAGCCAGTGGCAGGACCTGGCATCCTTCTTTGGTCCGGCAGTGCTTCGGGTCCTTCCATTGGGTCCTTGCTAGAGCAGAGGACTGCTCTTTTTTTGTTGTTTCATTTTACATCACAGATTTTCTGAAGACTTCTTCTGATTATATATTTAATGCACTTCTTTTTTGAAGAAGATTTCAAGGTAGCTTTAGAACTTTTACTTCAGGAGATGAAAGTGCTGCACAGGAAGTAAGAATAACTTTTCATGCAAAATCTATTAGAAGACAAGTGTTTCCCAAGAGGGGGTTTCTACATTTCAAATACAAGTATTTCAGGAAAAATGTTAAAGGACATTTTCAATGATACCAATTGAACAATATATTAAAAACACGTTTTGTCTGATCTACTAAGTATATTAGGGTGCCTGAAGAAAACAGCCTTATTACTGGACATTTGGAAGTAAATGCTAGAAAAAGGGATTGTCCAGAGAAGAGTAAAAACAAATCATTGTTTGCACCAGCCATGCAGAAGATTATGGTGGAGAGCTGCTGAATAAAGCTTGTGTTACTGAGATTTAGTTCCTTTCCTGTATCCCAGTCCCTGAATTGTATTTATTCATGACCGCCTTTTTTAGCATTGAAAGGTGGACTTATACAAAAAGCAGGTAAATACAAACAAGCAGTTATCCTCCTTACACACACAAGCATGTCCCACACAGTCTGATGCAAGAGGTATCCAACTCGAACAAAGCAACAGCTTTAATTAAAACCCCACCAGGGTGAATTACCTGCATGGCCAGCAAGCAAACAATGATTGATTTTTAAACTTAGTCTAAAGAATTCCTTTAAAGTGGAACTATCCCGTGTTTATTTCTTCCTGCCTAGGGTATCCTCGTGTATCCCTTCAAATTGCTCAGCATTCCTCGATTCCATGGTGCACGCATGGCCAATTACTGGCTTGCATACAATTCAGATTATATTTTGGGTAGCACGTGCTACTGGCTGCACCCCTGCAGCCTGGCCTACTCATGCCAGCCATTCAGAAATTCCTGGTTGGGGTATGTGCCTCAAATAGAGGTATAGCAGAATATGGTCCATGTGTATGCAGTGGGATCTTGGGGAGATTCGCAAATCACAATTCCCCACAAAGAGGTGGACCACCAGTTTTTTGGACTCTAGGCAAGTGGTTGCTCATCTTTAAGACATAGTGGTACCTAGATCCTAGCATGGTACTGGTACTTATAACACCAACAGAGACACCAGCCTGTCCAAATTCTGCAGGGTGATTTTTCTCCAGTCCTGCACTTAGCACTGACCATGGTTCTGAACACACCTGCGCTCAGCCAATTAACTGGGTTCAATAGGAGTTCTAATTATCTAAGTCCGAGTGTGTTGAGGTAAATGGTCATTGGGAATTACCAGGCTTGACAAAAATCACCCTGCTAGAATGGGTCATAATGAAGTCACTGCACAATAATACACTGTCAAGCATCTTATAAAAAGGCTTGAGCAAGTTAAATGCATAGTGGAACTATTCTGTACAATATGATTAAAATCAGACTTAAAGACTGAAAACACTGTACAGTAAGTAGGTCTGTGTAACCCTCTCTCTCCCAAGGAGGAATGCCCCTTCTTTTAAAAAAAGTAGGAAGTTTAAAATTAGTTACCGTAAATTATTTACTCTGCCTATGCTCCTGTGCTGCTCTTGCACCCCACATGATAGCTTGCAACCAATCAGGTTTACTGTGCATGATCACCGCTGAATCAGTTCTATTGGTGCAGGCAATATGCGCTCAACCCTCCTCCTCAAGAGCCACCAACAGGCAAATTTTGCAGGTCTCCACACTTATGCACAGCTGACTACTTACACCACGTATAGCCAGATGAGTATCTGTATAGCCGCACTTAGAGCGACCACTAGTAGTTAATGTAAGCGGGTGTTAGGCACTGTAACCTAGCGTTGCTGTAGTAACCTGCCCGGCAATGATGAATGTGATGTGTGTTGGGCACTCTCACAACAGTACAGCGCTGCAGCGAGCGATAGGTAGCGCCAGCTCAGTGCGTCCGGCAGTCGGCGCTCAACACCATACACACAGCGTTGGTGCTCTAGAGCTGGGGCTGTAGCATAGATCGCCAGGTGCTGTGTGATTAAATTCTGTTTTTGAACATATATCCACCAGTAACAAAGCGAAAACACATGGAATGACCTTGTTTTAACACTGTGACAATGACACTTTACTACCAGACCTGTACATACAATTCTGCATAAAAAAATAAAATAAAAAAAAAATTATTAAAAGTTTGTTTATTAGCAGGCCAGGAGAGGTCACACAATGATTTGAGTAAAAAAATAAATTCATTAAAATTCCAAACATGCTATTTAAACACAACCAAATGAAAGCACATCGAAATGTATGGGAGAGCGACACTAAGCGAAAGGTAATATGTGGCTCTCTTGAACCTAGAGCGCTGGGGTTATACGCTGAGCCACCTGTAGTAATACATGTTTCACTACATGGCGCTGTTAGAGGTGCCCTTCAGATTCGCTTTCTTAAATGTGGTTTTGCATACAGCGCCCAGCGTTCACCAGACGCTATGTGCTGCTACAAAGCACTACCTGGCGCTAGCGTTTCTTAAATAACCCCTTAATTAGTTCTCAGGCAGAGCTGTAGACTGAGCAATAATTACATCACCCATGTCTCTGGGAGGAGATGTGCACCTGGCCTGTTGGTGGCCACTTGAGGAGAGGGTTGAGCACCACTGGTGTAAGGGATGCACATGCTGCTAGTATCTACTGTTAGTCACAACAGTGTAAGTATATAGGTAGATTTGGGGTTTCAGGGTGCCATTTCCAGTTTAAAACATGCAATTATCCATTAAATTGAAAATGGGCCAAATGTTTAATGTATACAGATGGGCACTTTCTATGTTTGTACCTTGAGGTCTTTTGACCTCATTAGCCAAAAGTAAATTACTCTTAATACCCTCAGCATAGGGGCATCTGAATTAATAATGACTGCCTAGCATGTGGCCTGCCTATGATCAATCAGGTTTGCTGGGCGGACAAAGTCATGTGGAAGCAAACACAATGGCCTTGATTCACAAAGAGTTGAAAAAAACTCTCATGGTAGTAAAAAATTCAATTCATGAGAAAAAAGCCTGAGAATTTCACCAGATAGGAAGACAATGAAAGTCAATGGCACTTTTTTACTCCTGAAAAGAGTATTGAACTTTTTACCTCTTTTTTACCTGTAGTAAAAAGTGCCATTGATTTTCATTGTCTTCCTATCTGGTGATTCACTAACAGTGACATTCTCAGGCTTTTTTCCCATGAATTGAATTTTTTACTACCATGAGAGTTTTTTTCAACTCTTAGTGAATCAAGGCCAATGAACCCAAATGGTCATTGCCAGTCAATCATTTGTTGTCCAGCAGTAGAATACAGAAGTGATGCATATCAGCATGTCTAGTATCAGGCTTACAAGTTGAGGGTGTGCAGTGGGTAGCCAAAACTGAGATGCCACTATGCTGCATGTATAGGGAGAACTCAAATCTGCCTTCAGTAAAGCAAGAGAAAGTTGTGTTCAAGATCGATTTCATGGAACTGTCATAGGGACAGTCATGGATTTTTAGGTTAATATCTTCTATGGACAGAGAGAAAGGGTCAATCTACCCATCTGTGTTTAAGGCTTGGCCAGAATCTTAATTTCCAACTACATTTAAAGCTGTCTATCATACTTACCATTCAAAAATAATATTATTTTTAAACGTAACCGTGTTGTCTAATGGCAATATGTGCAGTTCATTTTTGAAGTTGTATGAATTTTATCTAGGTAGAGGGACTTAACATAAACGTGTAGTACATTAATAACCATGTCAGTTGGGCATATTTTATAATTAGGACTAAGTGCACATAGATAATAATTAGGAAAATAAAAAGCACAGTCCATAAGAAGACACTGAGTGGTAATTTAGGTGGAACTCCTAGGAATGCAACTAATAATTCTTATTAATTACTGGCTTGAAGGGCAATCTGACCCAAGGGTGCAACAGATTACATTAACTTAAGCAGAGCTTTACTACATAGAAGAATACTTCTTTCAAGATTCAGTATGTGGATGTCTACAGCACATCTTAACTCCAGTAGCAGATCTGCTGTTGGGCATTTGAACAGGGCAGCCATGTGAGTAAACCACCAGGCAGTCTAGGACAAACGTAATCATCATCTGGGGGGAGGGGTCATGCTAATTATTTGGTGAAACCAGTGTGACCTCTGGTGCGCATTGCGGTGTGTATTGCAAACTGTATAAACATCATTTCTTGTAAGCCTACATTAAGATATTAACATGACCAAAGAATAAACGCCCAAGCACAGTGTTTTTCCTTCTGTAACCCCATCGTTCTTTAGATTATGCTCTTTAACCTATGTACTTCTGTCAATCTGATCCAAGGCCAAGAAAAACCTATTCTTGCACCTCTTCCCCTCTCTTCTGATTCCGCAGACCTTTTAACTATAGCAATTTTCATATGGTGCGTGAGCTCACATGAAAATTCCAGGGGGTCACCTGGAAGAGGCCAAAGCCACACTGAAGGGCATAAGGGCTGATAAACCGGTAGGGCCAGGGGCTGGCGAGTGCAGCCTCTATTTCCTAGGTTACCTGGTGTCTGGGCTATTTGGCTATCGGAGGAGGGGGTACATGCTTTTTTTACAAAAAAAAAATTAAAGTGTAAAAAAAAAATTCATTTTCATTGATAAAAACCATGCCAGCTATATTCAGTTTTTATCAATGAAATATTTTACAACTCAATGTTGACAATGATTCAGTAAACTGCCATGCAAGTTATAAAATCTCGTAAGGAAGTGAGAATTCTCTCATAGCTTCTCATATGCTTCTCACTCCTGCGGATTGATCCTGCATGTGTCCCTGAATCAGACGAGAGAGCGAGAATTGCAGCTTGCGAGTTCGTGTCAGCTGGGAAAAACTTTTCCGGCAATCAATCCTTTTTCTGGAATGCAGGTCCTCAATCAGCAGGCAAAATGCACAAACCATCAGATTACCATGAGTAAGGTAATGATACTTCCTGGTTGATAGTGTGGACAATGTATATTGTTTAGATTGTTTTTGAATATGTCTATGGATCTGTCTCTCATCCTCTTTTTGAGTTTTTGAGGGAGTGATTTATTGTCTATAGAGTTTTAGGTTTATGTGTATAATTGTTCAATAAAATGCACCAATGCACTTTGAGCTGTTTTTCTAGGTTGTGATTTGGCTATTTGGCTTTCACACCTGTGGGAGTTTAAGTGGTGCAGATGTTTAGTGTTTGCTTTTCATGTAGGAGGGGCATTCGATATGTATTTTGTGAAGCAAGTTTACCTTGTGGAATTGTAATCTACATCTCAGGGAACTTTTTACCATACACACATACAAAGTGCAAAAGTTGCCTTTACCTGCTATGGGGCACAATGTACATATTTTCCCAATGAGGTAAGTAGGGATGAGCGAACCGGTTCGGACGAACTGGAATTTGCTCCGAATTTCAGGGAAAATTCGATTCGGCACGAACCCGAATTTTTTTTGGTTCGTGCCGATCGAATTTTCCCTGAAATAAAAAAAAAAGAAATGCCGGCATGGTGGGAGCGGGCAGGCCGGCTACGCTGTCAGCGGGCCGCCGCCGGCCCGCCCGCTCCCACCATGCCGGCAAAAATGTGCTGACAGCGCAGCCGGCCTGCCCGCTCCCACCATGCCGGCATTTGTTTAAAAAGCAAACACTTACCTGCATGGTCGGAGCGTGGAGGCCGGCGCCGCTCTCAGCTGTCATCAGAGGACGCGTCATCAGAGGGCGCGTCATCAGAGGGCGCCTGAGAGCGGCGCCGGCCTCCACGCTCCGACCATGCAGGTAAGTGTTTGCTTTTTAAACAAATGCCGGCATGGTGGGAGCGGGCATTTTTGCGGCGGCCCGCTGACAGCGTAGCCAGCCTGCCCGCTGCCACCATGCCGGCATTTTTTTTTTCAGATGAGCGATTCGTGAAAGTTCGATTCGGGCGAACCCGAATTTCTTGGGGAAATTCGGCGAATCGCCCGAATCGAACTTTCAAGAAGTTCGCTCATCTCTAGAGGTAAGCATCATTTCTGGAAAGTTTGACAACAACAGCACCCTATTGGGTATGCTAAAAAATGTGTGTTATATTTCTGTATGCCCCATAGGGTGATGTTGTTTTCCAACTCTTCCAAAAATATGTCACTGGAAAATTGATGTTCCTCACTAGTAAAAATGTAGCATCTAAAGTGCCAGTGATTTATATGATTTACATGGCAATTTATAGAACAAACATTTTTTTTTGCACATTTTTATAAAAAAGTTCACTCAGATGTGAGATTTAGACCCTTATTTATGAAGGAATAGCGACAGGTAGCGACTGGTGAGCGGCCGGTAATGACAGGCCCCCGCCACGAGAACGCCGGCTCCCCACCACAATCACACATTTATCAAGCCAATCCTGCTTAGCGACTGAGATAGCGCCAGATAGCCACTCATTCATCATTATTCCAGCCTCAGCCCACAGCGCCAGCGTCCGACCTTGAACAGCGACAGGTATGACCTCTCGCTACCTGGTGCACTCCAATGCATTTCAATGGAACAATCTTTAAATATTAATAATTAATTGTTATTAATGTTTTTTTTTGTTTTTTTTTTAAATGTGAAAAATTCTGTGACCAGTTCTGCCATTTTAGATAATTTTTTTAAGGGAAAAAAATTTAAAAAAAAATTGTACAGAATTGATATTACAGGTCTGATGTTAATGTATTCATATTACTAAATTATTTAAAATACTTTTTTTTTTGGTTTCCAAAAATATGGTGGTTTGGGGGTTAAAAAACTACTTTTAACACATCGCCTCCAGCGCTCTGGGGTTTAAACATGCATTTCACAGCGCTTGAATTTTTTGAGCGTGATTTTTTGATGAATATGGTGGAAGCCGGTCGCTCTGACCAGTCGCTATCATGCGCTCCCATACATCGCGGAACCTGTCAAATAGCGACTAACCTTGTATTCAACATTATGGCACACCGACTGAGTCGCTGTCAACAACCGAACAACGGCCAAGCACAGCGACTACTAGCGGGCGCTGTGAAAATACCGCTACAGTCGCTCAACTGTCGCAACATATCCCTATTATTAAATCCCAATGGCACACCCAATGGGGGCCATGCTAAACAGTTGGTAAAGTCAGTGTGGCTTGCAGTGTGGATTACAACCTGTATCCCAGTGAGCTTTTTAGCGATAACACACATAAAAGGGCAAAAAAAGTTTTTACAGGTGCATTATTTTTCTGGTGATGGAAGGATATATTTTTAAATTTGGAAACAGCCCCCTGTGGGCTATGCTGAAGATTTTACAATTGTTTTCTGCATAGCCCATGGGGTGCTGTTGTTTCCAAACTTAAAAACAAATACTCTTACCTCATTGGAAGAATGATGTGTCTAACCTGTAAAAATGCCCCATGTACAGGTACATTTGAGGGAAAAAAGGTACAAACATTTTTTTTTTGTACTTTTTTGTGTCTAAATGCTAAAAAGCTCACCGAGATGCAGGTTACAACTCACACCGCAATGCGCACTGCAAGTCACCCTGGCTTCACCAAATAATTAACATGACCCCCAAAGCTGAACATGCTTTAGTAAATAATTAGCATGACCCCCTAATGAATGCTGTCATGACACCAAAGCTGCAAACCATAATCGCCATAAAATCTAACATGTACAACAACATATGTTTTGCTGTAGCAGTCCTTGTAACATTGCAGATGTTTTCTGCCAATGCACTGTTTAATGTTTAACCTGCCTAACATTTCTCTACTGCAATGAGAAACCAGATGACCTGTCTTTCAGAGGCTCCATTTAGCCACAAGAAAGATTAGAATGCTGCCCTATTCCTCTTTGGTCTGCAGTGATGGAAACTTATATCCAGCATTGTAAATTGAACCCAAGGCAATGCCACACAGCCAGCCCACTTCTTACCTAAAATAGCATTAATCATTATTTATTACAAGATGAGTGTCCAGTGTCTGGATATTGTGGATGATATTAAGGAATTAATAAATATGTCTTCAAACATTGCACTTAAAGGGATCGTCCAGTCCGAACAGCTCTTGTGGTTTATAGGAAGAGCCATGAAGGAGCTTGCTGCTCAGAAAAAGCACTCCTCCCTCTCTTCTCCTCTCAGTAGAAGTCAATCCAATCATGAATACTAGGAGCTATTTAGACTGGACTGGCCCTTTAACCCTTTAAGTGCCAGCCTACCTGGAGTTTTTGTCACATTCTGTTGCCAGACCATTTTGCACTATTTTGCGCTCCCCACGTTTAAATGTGATTTTGGAAGGGATTTCCAGGGATTTCCCAGGAAAATGATATATTGTTTTTTTCAGCAGAGTCTGGGCTTTAACATGAAATGTCTTGTTTGTCATTTGTTAGGTGTATTCTTAATATTTTTGGGTGAAATATGTGCAAAAAAAAAAAAAAAAAATTTTTACATATTGTAGTTTTTTTTGTAATAAAAAATGTAAGTTTGTCAATGAAATCTTATTGCGTGTGAAATCCCAATTTCTCCCGGTTACAGCGGTACCACATATGTATAGGTAGACACCCTTTCCTGCCCAGGAGACTCCCCCAAACTGAAACAGCGCTTTAGGGGATTTTCAGATAAAATACAACTATGCTACGCAATATGCGCACCTTGCAGTTTTTCCAGAAAAACAACCCTTTACATTTGAAATACCCCCAACAAACTATATATTCTCTGGAAGTACACACCTCAGGCTTTCTAGGCGTACCAAGCTTGTGGATGTGGCCATAGTTTTCTGGAAGTAATCCCTCAATGGATTCTTTGGTTGCAAAGAGTTTCCCTAAAAAAAGGATAAAAAAGCAGAATCAAAGCCACATTTTCCTAAAAAACTACATACAAACAAGAAAAAACAAGTTTAATCTGAAAACGCAACATCCCCCGAACAGAACAATACCCAACATGCATAGCTACTGTCAAGGGAAGAGTTACCAAACACCCCAAAGTAAAGCATGTGCGTAACGGTAATTTTACTTGAAAATTTCAGCTCTGCAGACAAAGTGCGCACCGTGCGATTTTTCAACCAAAACAACCCTTGACATTTAGAATATCCCCCATAAACCATATATTCCCTGAAAGTACACACGTTAAGCTTTCTAAGGGTACCCAACTTGTTCTAGTGGGCTCATCTTTCTGGAATTATTACCTCAAAGAATTCTTTGGTTGCGCAGGGTTTCCCTAAAAAATTTATAAAAAAGCTGAATAAAAAACACCTTTTCCTAAAATTTAAATATGCAAACCAGAAAAAACAAGCTAAGTCTGAAAGCGCAAGGTCCCCCGAACAGAACAATACCCAACATGCATAGGTACTATTAACCCTTTTAATTGCCAGCCTACTTGAGATTTTGTCACCCTCTGTTGACAGGCCATTTTTCCCCATTTTGCGTCATGTTTTCGCCATGTTTTGCGCCATTTTTGCTGGAACTTTCAGGAAAATTATATATATATATTTTTTGCAGCAGCGTTTAGGCTTTAACATGAAATGTCTTGTTTGTACATTTTTTTTTTTTTTACAATATTATTAAGTAAAAAAAATAAATAAATAGATAAAAATATTTTTTTGAAAATTGACTCCTTTATTTTAAATAAAAAATCTATTTTATTAAGGAAAATCATATTGCATGAGAAAGCCCCATTTCTACCGATTAGAACGGTACCACATATTTATCGGTAGCCCCCTGTTCCTGCCCAGGAGACCCCTCTAACTGAAACAAGTATTTTATAACATTCACAAAAAAAATACAAATACCATCCACACTACAAAGGGTTAAATCGAGAAAAAAAATGACATAGGGTCCCCCCTCCCAGGGGAGGGGGACCCCATTTTTTTTTTGATTTTTAAGGGTTAAAAACCCTTAAAAATCAAGAAAAAAATTGACGTGGGGTCCCCCTTACCCAAAGTAACCAGCCCGGGACCAGCTATGGGGGCTTGTAGGCACAGAGTGGGGGGGCCAGCTTTTGTGGCCCCCCCACCCTGCAGCCTACGAGCCCACATAGCCTATGTGGGCCCGGGCTCTTCTGCCCCCCCCTGGCCTTTGGGGAGGCAGGTAATGGGGGTGCCGGGGGTTAATGGCAAGCCACCCGCTAGCGCAGGTGGCTTGCCATCCCCCCAGCCTTGTGAACTGGTATAGGGGTCATGGACCCCTTACCAGTTCACAAGGGGTTAAAAGTAAATAATCACACAGACACAAGCAGAGAAAAAAATATTTTATTAATTTTTATTTTTTTTTTTACACTGTACTCACCTCCCATCCATCCTGGAGCACTCTGTCCCTCGGCGATCACTGGCTTCTGCTCACTTGCAAGAAGCCTTTTATAGCTGCTGGATGACAGAACACAAAGGGTTAATAAAAAAAAAAAATGACATAGGGTCCCCCCTCCCAGGGGGGGCGGACCCCATTTTTTTTTTTGATTTTTAAGGGTTAAAAACCCTTAAAAATCAAAAAAAAAATGACGTGGGGTCCCCCTTACCCACAGTAACCAGCCCGGGACCAGCTATGGGGGCTTGTAGGCACAGAGTGGGGGGGCCAGCTTTTGTGGCCCCCCCACCCTGCAGCCTACGAGCCCACATAGCCCATGTGGGCCCGGGCTCTTCTGCCCCCCCCTGGCCTTTGGGGAGGCAGGTAATGGGGGTGCCAGGGGTTAATGGCAAGCCACCCGCTAGCGCAGGTGGCTTGCCATCCCCCCAGCCTTGTGAACTGGTATAGGGGTCATGGACCCCTTACCAGTTCACAAAGGGTTAACAGTATAAGAAAAAAGACAGACACAGGTTTTGAAATATGTTTATTAAAAAAAAAAAAAACATTTTACCCGAAGGGGCGGGGCTTAACAGCAAGATGGCGGCGCCCGTCGGGAGAGGAAGGGGAGAGCCCTTTCAGGCTCTCCCCTGAAGCTGAAGAGGCTGGGGGGGGCGATCGGAGGCCCCCCCAGTGAAGAGGAGACCCGGAGGGAGGCAGCGCGACTGCAGGTAAGTAAATGTCATTTGTATTTTTTTTTTTTTTTTACAGTTAGCAGCTGCTGCTGCCAAACGGGGGGGGGGTGCTATTCCGGGGGCTCTCCTGGAGCCATCCGACCCCCCACGGGGGATCGGATGGCACCAAATTAAAGAGGAGACCCGGCTGAATCCAACGAGGGGTCAGGTGAGTATTTTACTTTTATATTTTTTTTACTGTGGGGGTTTAAAGTCAGCTACGTGAGTCTCACGTAGCTGGCACTTAAGTGGAGTAGAGGCTGCTACGTGAGACTCACGTAGCTGGCACTAGAAGGGTTAATGTTTCTTGGAGGTTTAGTAAATTTTTTCTTGTCTCCTTGAAATTCAGCTTGAACACCATTTTTTTTATAAATTCTATGTCAGCTTTTACTACATGGTGTAACTGCTCTGAGTTTGTTTTTTTTTTAAGAAAAAACAAGTAAATTAAATGGAGAATATATCAATGGGATAAATCTACACCTTGGCAAAAAGCTACTTGCCACATGTTTTAGTTGGGCATAAAAAGTTAGTGAAAAGGTTAAATGCAATGTGATTGAGTAATCTACGTGAGAAGATAAAGTGAAACCTTTCCCAGAGTGGAACAGAAGCCAGACTTAGTACCAGGCATTAAAGGTTCCTTCCAATAGCTGGCCAAAAAAGCAACCTCTGCTCACCTTGGCAGATATATATTTTACCACGCACAAAATGTCTTTGACTTAATTATAGAATATGAACATTGCTGTGCATGATGTTAGTTTAGAGACAGTGGTTGGTAGGCATGCCTCTCATTTTTCTCATATGGGAAGGAGAGGAACATTTTCAGCACAAAATGGTTAAAACAACAATTACTTTTAAAATATAAGCTAATGAAGATGTGGCCTAGGGATATATAACTAGCGGAATGCGTGCTAGAAAGAAAACACCAACGAAGGTGAAAAGTTCTTTTTCATTCATTTTGACGTTTCCAGCCAGTGGGCCATTCTCCAGTCACTACTTTTTTAGGAGAGAGAACTGCAATTCAGTTTCATTGTTTATCTTGGTGCTGATTCAGCACCAGGTGAAAATTTACATCCGGTTGCTAAATCACTACCAAAGTAGACAATGAATGGGAATGGTTTCCTCTCCTAAACAGTAGCAGATTTTTCTCGGCTGGTGCTGAATTGAACCTTCATATGACAACGTTTCAATACACAGGCAGCCAAAGAGGGCAAAATGATAGTCTCCTGCTAGGATAATCAGGGGCCTGCCATCAGTGCCAGGTTTCTAGGTGCTGCTATAAATTTACAGGAAGGGAGAGGGCAGATTTGCCTGAACAGTCCCTTTAAGGGAAGTTAGGAGCTACATTATGGACAAGTAGAGTAGAGGCACTTACTGTAACATTCCCTGCAAGGTCCAATTATCTCAACTTATCCCGATATATAAAGGTAAATCAAGTGACTATGCTATGTCCATGTGGTGGATATTGTGAAAGAAAGCTCAGGTGTAAGTTACAGGCAAATACTTGGTGTACTTGGGTTTGGAGGACAAAGTTCGGGATGTGTGACCTGTGCAGTCAAACAGGGTGCTATCCCAACAATTCTGTTAGGGCTTTTTCCTGCAACTTTTTCCCCATTCTTTCCATCAACCTCCTTTACAAATATGCACCTTTCCATTTTCTGAATGTCTTCACTGCCCCCAACCTCCCCCTTTCTCTTTCTCCAACTAGCTTTCTTTTTTTCTCTATCTCCTTTCTACTTCACTTTCTCACCTTCTTGCCTATATCTTCTTTACATGAACTTTTTTACATCCTACACTCTCCACATTTTGTTCTTCTCCCCTTCTTCCACATTTACTCTTTTTCTTTTATACAGTACCTTTCTTCTCTCATCCTCTCTTTTCATCTTCTATCTTTTTCACATTCTCTTCTCTTTTCTATGTTCTCAATCCCCCTTTCTTCTTTCTCCATCTATCCCTCTTTTAGTCATTCCCTCTTTTTCTTTTTCTGCATTTTCTCATCTGTCTCTCTCTGTTTTCATATTTTTACCAATTTATTTCTTTTTTTCCTATTTTCTCCCCCTTCTCGTCTAATATCCATATATCGTTTTTATCCAAATATCTCTCCAGCTCCATATTTCTGCCTTCATAGTTATCTAAGTATGAATATATATGTATATGAAATCTTGCACAGGGTGACATTTAACCTAAGGACAGCCCAGGGAGGCCATGCCATAACAAGTTCAGTGCAACAAATTCATTCTAGAAGCAGAACAGGGCTTTTTATAAAGTCATATTTATATATAATTATTAAAGTGGAACAAAACCCAGCAGCGACTGGCCTGGAATCTAAAAGGTTTTAGATGATTCTGCCTTTTCCTGGGGCATCCCGAATCAGAATTCCCCACTATTTGAAACCCCACTGTTTGCTCATAAACCCTCACCTGGCCACCCTCAAATGGCGCAGGCATGGGGTCTTGTCCAATGAGGGTCGACTGCTGTCAGCGTCTCTCATTGTTTTCAATTTATGCTGGAGATGCAATAGTGCACGCTCCCTATTGAAGTCAATGGGAGCTGCCTGCCAAACAAAGTAGTCACAGCAAGCGTCTCTCATTGGATGAGAGCCCACGCATGCATCATTGAAGCGTGGCCAGGTGAGTATTTATGGGCAGGCAGGAGGGTGCAAACAGTGAGGGCGCGGAACAAAAAAAAAGGGTTCTTTTGATTTCAAAATACTGTGGAACTCTGTCTTTGGTTATTTTATTAATAATACTGAGACACTGAGCACGTTATCTTATTGCTGACAGCAGCTTTATTTGTATGCAGCACTTTATTTTAATACACTGTTGTAACAACTAATACAAGAAGAAGAGAAAAAGGCTTCTTTTGATTTCAATCTTAGCAGAGCACAAACAGGTCCTATAACACAATAATTGTGCCCTGGCTCGATGAGCTCTGCATTGCAAATTAGGGGGGTTATTTATCAAGTGATAGCGGCAGGTAGCGCCTCGTAGCGGCAGGCAGCGTCTGTTGAACGCCGGGCGCTGTACGCAAAACCACATTTATCAAGGAGATTCTGGTGAGTGACATGTAGCATACGATTCATCATTACAAGTGGCTCAGCGTATAGTGCCAGCGCCAGGTACTACCTGTCGCTACCTGTCGCTCTCCTATACATTTCAATGGATGTTCCTTTTCTTCTGTTTAAACAGGGTTTTTTGTTTTTCATTTTTTTTTCTCTCAAACAATTGTGTGACCTCTCCTTGCCTAGAAAAAGTCATTTTTGAAAACTTTTTTTATTTTTTATATTTTTATGTAGAATTGTCATTACAGGTCTGGCATTAAAGTATCAACGCCAACGCTCTGTGAGTCTGTTTTTTTGTTGAATATGGTGTAAGTCGCTGAGAGTCGGTCGCAATGAGCTGGCGCTACCTTTCGCTCGCTGCAACGCTGTACTGGTGTTAGAACGCCCAACATACATCTCATTCATCAATGCCGGCCAGGTTACTACAGTGACTGAGGCGCTCTGTTACAGCGCCCGATAGCCGATCACAGCGTATACTAGCGGTTGCTCTAAGCGCTGCTATACAGACGCTCATCTGCCGATACCTGGCGCTAGTAATTAGGGATGAGTGAATCGGTTCTAATGAACCTGAATTCGCTCCGAATTTCAGGGAAAATTCGATTCAGCACGAACCCGAATTTTTAGTGGTTCGTGCTGACCGAATTTTCCCTGAAATAAAAAAAAAAAATGCCGGCATGATGGGAGCGGGGAGGCCGGCTGCGCTGTCAGCGGGCGGCGGAAGCCGGCTTCTGCCACCCGCTGACAGCGCAGCCGGCCTCCCCGCTCCCACCAGAGATGAGCGATTCGCTAAAGTTCGATTCGGACGAACCCGAATTTCGGCGAATCGCCCAAATCTAATTTTTGAGAAGTTTGCTCATCTCTACTAGTAATGAATCAGCCTCTAATTCTGTTCAGGGCACTTCTGCTTATAAAATGCAATGAAGGTTGCTTATTATTTACTAACCATAACTTCTTGTTACCAACTTGGAGATATAAATCAAACCAAAATAACCCTGTGAAGAATATAACTTAGCACCATATGCTTGGCCTGCCATAGCTTTAATTGGTAGAAGTATTTCATTTTTTTAATTTAAAAAGAAACTTTTTTGTTTACGCCACCAGCACTGCTCAAAGCCAGGCCATCAGTAGTTGTTTCTGCTCGCAATGTGATGTGCCAGCAAGTTCTTTCTACAAGTGCAGGCTCTGAGCCCAAATGCATCTGTCACTTGTTTATGTAGCTTTCCACCAGTGTCTCCTCTGGAAAATTTGGGTAAGAACAAAGAGCAGGCATTTAGCTACTTGTTCTCTGAAGCATAGAGAATCGATTCCCCTAACGACGCTGTCACAAGCTCAGGTGAGAAAATGAATACTCAAAGACCACTACAGATAATTTATCACCTGGGCGAATCTTTCATTACAAATGCCCTTTCCCTTCATCTCCTCCTCCTCCTGTCTTGCTCTCTTATTCTCCTTTTCCCTCCCCTGTCAGCCCGGAGTAACAGCTGTCAGCTCTGGCATGAATCTGGCTTGCCTTTGATCCCTTTCTTCTTGAGCATCATCTTTTTCCTTCTTGGGGACTTCTAGGAAAATTACATGCAGCATTATAAATAAAATACAAACAAAAAACGAGCAGCTCGGTCCCTGATGGAATACGGCCTGCTTTATAGCCTAGAAGAGTGAATTAAATAGCAAAGTGCCATGCTTCATGAGAAAGAAGATTAGGTGGCGTGAGAGGAATGGTAAAGAGCCATTTTATTCATGCAAAGTGGACGCTAACTGGTCTTCTTCCAGTGTCATCCACAGTCATTAGGGCCAAAAGACCTGGAGAGATGTCCCAACATCCAAAGAGCTTTGACCGCATTGCTAAGCATAATAAAACGTGAAAAGCCTTTGGCTTAAAAGAAAAAAAAGAAACTATAAGCCTGATTTACTAAGAGTGCCAATACAGGCAGACTAAAAAGCTGATTAGCTGGCCAGTCGGCTTTGAGGTAAATATCAGTTTAAACCAAAACTCGGGATTTTCCCTATCCTGGCTATTGGGCTGTCCCTCTGTGGTCCCACTGCCGAATCTACATAACTTATCAGCAGTCCCATGGCACAGATGCGACTCTTCTCCAACCAGCTTCTTTAGCTGTGCATATTAATGGAATCCTAGTTGCAATCGCATTTGGCGCAGCGCCCCCTGCACCCCTAGGTTGTGCGTCGTCAGCCATTTAGCTACAGCAGACATGGAGCCTGAGAAAGATGTGAAAGATGCCACTGTTGGCTGGCCCTGAGCTGTGAGCTCATTTAAGGTAAATTAGGTAAGAAAAATCAGGCGACTGGTGGAGTTTCCCTAAGCAGAATACCCCAAATCTGGATGCCTCAGGGGTGATTGTCTAACCTGACCTACCGTCTTTTAGACGATAGGTCGAGTTTTGGTCCTCTTGAATAATGAGCTCATTACATATTATTTATAATACACCTGTACGGGTGCTGTAAAAAGGGGAGTCTAGTGCTACAGTGCCTGTTGCAATCCCTGGTAATTATTTTTTGGGTTGATGGCAGCACATAAAAAAAAAATGGGAAATGCATTGAGGAGACATGACACAGGTTTGGCACAGCCCAAATCACAATGCAAAAGTGCAAAAAATGCATACAAACACAATTCCAAAAAGCCAAGGGATCCTGTGGCACATGCAAACCCAAATAATAAAAAAAAAGCCCCAAAAATTATAACCAACCCAGCCTATTGAAATGTATGGGAAAAGGCCACACAGTGCAGGGTGAGTGCCTGGTCTTATCTGGCACTGTAGGGAACTCAGTACCGTCACTCATCCCATTGCCTGTGCTGATTATAGATGGGACACTACCTGGCAGTATCACAGGCGCTCTGGCATTTTTGACTTGATAACTACGCCTTTTGCACTGAAACTTGCGGCCTTATTTATCAAGGGCTAGCGCCAGGTAGTGTCTGACGAGCGCCAGGTACCGACAGCTAACGGCGGCTACCGAATCAAGTACGCCCGGCGGCAGTCACAATGACGCATTTATCACGCTAAATGAGGCTAGCGCCGGCGAGAGCGTCAGCTAGCGCGGGATTCATCATGTAGCCGACTGCAACGAACAGCGCCGCTACTAATCCCATCACAGCGCCAGGTATGACCTGTCGCTCCCTGGCGCTCTCCAATGCATTTCAATGGAGCAATCTTTAAATATTCATAATTAATTGAGTTTATGTTTTTTTTTTTTTTTTTTTTTAACTGTCAAAAATTCTGTGACCACTACGGCAATGTTAGATATTTTTTTTAAGAAAAAAAAAAAAAAAAAATATGTGCAGAATTGAGATTACAGGTCTGATATTAATGTATTCATATTACAAAATGTTTAGAAAAACTTGTATAATTTTTACATTAAAAAAAATGGTTGTTTGGGGGTTAAAAACTACTTTACACACATCGCCCCCAGCGCTCTGGGGTTTAAACAAGGAATTCACAGCGCGAGAAATTTTTGAGCGTGATTTGTTAATGAATCTGCAGCAAGCCGTTCGCTCTGGCCATTCGCTCTCAGGCGCACCCATACAACGCAGAACCTGTGAAACATCGACCCCTAACCCCGTATTCAACATTACCGCACACCGACTGAGTCGCTGTCAACAAGCAAACCCCGGCCAAGCACAGCGAATACTAGCTGGCGCTGTGAAAATCACGCTACTGGCGCTCATCTGTCGCTACCTGGCGCTATTAATGAATCAGCCTCTTGGCATTCACCTGACAGTCATCTGGAAATATGTGGCACTAGCACTTCTTAAATAAATCTCTTAGCCATTTGTGTGTGTTAACAGCATTGAGATACATGAATTTAGCATAGCTGAGCTTGGGTGTGTTGCTTTGAGCCTGCTAACATGGTCTAAAATGATGAAATGATAACTTACACATTTGTCAGGCAAAGCAAAGTTCACTCAAACCACTAACTAGAAGAGTAGAAAAATACATTTTCAAAATGACATACAGATTATTTTAAAAATGTATATAATATATATATATATATATATATATATATATATATATATATATATACTTATTCTTTGCAAACTGTAACACGAAGAATGCCACACTGTAAAATAAGTGATTATTACTTATGTTCTATGGGAACTGACTTGGTGAATAGAATTTTTGTCTTCTGTACCTGCTATTCTGAACTATACCGGACCATCATAACATAGCTTTAAAAATCACGACCCTTCTTTTTCTTTATTTCTCCTCTAGCTGGATAGCTACATGCACTGGGGGTAATGCTAAATATTTGGTGAATCCAGTGTGACTTCCGGTGTGCATTGTAGTGTGGATTGCAACCTGCATCCCGGTGAGCTTTTTAGCGATAACACACAAAGAAGTGCAAAAAAAGTCTTTGTCCTACATTTTCCCCCAAAAAATCATCTGTACATGTGATGGCACATTTTTAGAGTTTAGGTACATTATTTTTTATATATGTTAGGAAATAACAGCACCCTATGGGCTATGCTAAAGATCTCACCAATGTATTCTGCATAGCCCATAGGGTTCTGTTGTTTCCAAACTTTGAAACAAATATACTTACCTTATTGGAAAATGATGTGCCTAACCTGTAAAAATGCCCCATCACATGTATAGGTAATTTTTGGGGAAAGAAAAAAACACTTGCTTCACCAAATATTTAGCATGACCCCCATTGACTTGATCCTTTTGACGCTCAAGAGTAAATCATCTTAAAATATTTGCAAAACAAACAACAAAAACACTGTGTTGCTCAGAAATTAGATCAAATATCAAAAGGACGATTAGTTTGTATGCTCAATCTCTTTAGGAAATGTCAAGTACAGTCCAAAGTCCAAACATATGAAGCAACAAACTCTTTCAGCTAAAGTGCTTCATTGATATTTTTTACTGTGCAATAAAGAGTAAAAGACAGCTCACCCACCACCAAGTGTACTGGGTGAATAAAGGGGGGTGCAGATACATGTGGAAGCCACACTGCCCCGACAAGGCACTCTGTGTTTAGTGTGGTCCCTACTCTTAATTTTGAGTCCCCAACATTGGGACATGCAATGCAGACAAATATTTGAGAGCTACTCACCTAGGAAGCTGCCAGCCTCCCTTTAGAACACTTCACATGGAGAAATCCATATTGACTGAATTCCCCCCTGCTTGTGCTCATGGCAATTCACCCCCCTTTATTCATTTGAATTGCCATGAGCACAAGCAGGGAGGAATTCAGTTAATATGGATTAAGAGTAGGGACCACACTAAACACAGAGTGCCTTGCCGGGGCAGTGTGGCTTCCACATGTATCTGCAGATATATGCAACCAAATCTCTGTCTTTCCACATAGCTAGACATGTTTGTTGCTTGATATTTAGATGATGAGAGGGTTAAACTGGGCGGTAAATTAGTTCCCAGGCCCTGAATAATAATAATAATTTTGTATAAATAATAGTGATTGAGCTGCCCCCCCCTCTTTTATTCAAGTGTACTGGGTGCACAGGAAGAGGCTCTGGCAACCACAAGTCCAATATTTTAAAAAAGAAGGTCCATCGATCCGGGTCCCGATAAACTCCAGCGTTTATTAATGAGCATAAAAGTTAACAAAAGGTTGCTAACTTTTCGCACTGGACTTGCAATATTATTTATTGTGCATCCTTTACCAACACCCCTGCTTACAAGATGTTGTTGGCTGTCATATTAGCCAACATTCTCGCCTTAAACACAAAATGCTCCTCCGAGATGTACAATATTGGTTACCTAAGAAATCCATGCAACCAAATTCATTCTTGGAATTTCTCTGGATCACGTCTTGGCCACTTTCAGAGCAAAACACAATGGATGAGCCAGCATAGAGGCTGATTTAAGACTAGCTCCACGTATTGCCATTTGCAAGAGGGTGTCTGGCGCTATAAACTAACTTTGGCCAAGTGACGATGTAGTATCCTGTCCATTGATAAATGTGATGTCTGGAGGGTGCTGTAGAAGCGCTCTCCCTGAATCAATGCAGCGCCCAAGTGTGCCAATGTTGTTATTGTTTTATGTAGCACTTCGAGGGAAAGTCACCCAAGTCGACGCTTCATCTAACAACAGGACACGGCTGCAGTGAACAATAGGTAGCGCCAGTGAAGTGCATCCGATGCTCAGCGCTGAAGACCATATTTAAGAAAAAAAAAACACAAAGCCAGCGTTGGCACTATTTCTGTTTCTAAACACCTACACACCAGCACCAGAGCAAAAACATAGGAATTACATTGTTTCTACACTGTAACACTAACACTGCAATGGCAGACCAACATATACAATTCTGACAAAAATAAAAAAAAATACATCCAAACTCTATTTATACACAAACAAATTAAAGACCATATAATTGTATGGGAGAAGGCAACTAAGCTACAGGTGCTACGTGGCGTCGGCGCTTTACACTGAGCCACTACTAGTGATACGTGTGATGCTAAATGACGCTATTAGAGGCACTCACCAGTTTTACTTTCATATATATGGTTTTCACATAGTGTACCCGGCGTTCTCATGATGCTACATGGCGTTTGTGCTTCTTAAATAAGGCCCATAGTGTAAGATCATTTATTGTAAGTTAAAAGAACATAAGAAAATTATACTAACAAGCAAAATAGTATATACATACACCTGCGATACAAGAGTGCAAAATAAGGAACAGTAAGGCACATCTAAGCAAGATATCCTGCTATACTGCACTGACCTTTTTTGCTTTTTCTTAAAATATTGTAATACATTATGCTGGCAAAATTCTTATACCTTAAAATCCTGAAGGCAATCACTTTGCACTTTAAAGATCAAAGTGTCTATGTAATAAGAAGTGAATGTTTAATTGTGTATTGGTTAAACATGTGATCACTTTATAAATGTCTCAATAAAACAGCAAAGTTGACAGCATCTAACCCCCCCCCAAAAAAAAAAAAACTTTTTCCATAATGTAGGTAGCGTGGACATGCCCTTTAAATCAAAGGTTTAATTTTAGCCCTAGGCTTGCTAGCAATGATATCTCATTTAGACTGAAGAATACACAACAATCCTGTTAAATCACTCATAGCTTCAGGTCTTGTTGACTAAACTGAGGGGACAGATTAACCACAACTGGTGCAATTAAACTTAAAAACAATATAATATAAGCAGTTTCCCCAAGCAATGTGTGAAGAAGAGAGGGGGACATAATTGATGGCTTTAAATACATTAGAAGCGTGAAAGGTTCCATGGGCATTGTTTTTATTAGGTTAAGCTCAAAAATATGGGTTCATGATCTCAAACTTGTAGAAAGGAATTATAAAAAAAAAGACTGTACATTTTATTGTGTAGCAACTGGCAGCCATATGAGACAGTTGGTCAGTCAGCTTGAAGTAGACCTACACTCAACCCTCCAATCCCCCCTTACCAAACAATCTCCTCTGCCAGCTCACCTTCATAGAAAGGGGAGGTCTTACAAGGTACCTGCATTCCTCTATACAAAAGGAAAACTACTATGTAAAAAGATAGTATTGTATGCAGGAGGCATTGGAAGCCTACTTATAGGGAAGGTAGAGGTGAAACCTGTGTCCAACACACTTTGGGTGTAGATCCAATTTTAGAGTCATGGACCTTTTTTATGTCATTCTTTTGTTTGTCTTCATTTCTAGGCAAAATCTGGATAAATCTGGATAAAGGTTTTAAATATATCTCCCTCTAACTTGGGCGAAGTGATGAGCCAGACTAACCAGTTTGCAAACCATTTGGCATTATAAGCCCCAGTATCCATGACGGAGTCCCCCACAAATACTAAATGCCATGAAAATCTATGGGAGGGAAAATATGGCCACATAATTTAGTATTCTGTTTTCCTAAAGGATCGAACGTATTTAATGATTTTATATAAGGTAAGTAATGACATTGAGCTAAGACAATGTAAGTTAAACTTAGTTTTTATTTTCTATTATAGTTTTTTTTGTTAAATGGAAGTGGGGATATATATTTTTATTTAATATTTACACTATTTGTGAAGTGAGAACATAATTTGATCTGCATCTTGCCATCTTGCATCTTGGTCTGGCAGGACAAGCTCCATTGGGCAAGATTTGGGTTAAACATTGTGAACTACACTGATAGCCCATCACTGTTTGGGAGGTTATTTGTTATATTGATATGCTTATAGTACTCCATCTAAACAAAAAAAAGGTTTGTTTTATAAATGTGGAGAACCTCACTTCTCCTCCTCTTCTCATTAATAACAACTTTTTTTTGTATTTGGTGAAAAAGTGTGTACCTCACATAGAGATACCAAAAAAACTGATCTATTGATCTATTTTGCAGGTGATGAGATATTATTCAGCTGAGTTTGAGATGTTTCCGTTTTTGTTAAATATTAGCCTTTTCTTTTAACTCAATCCACAGCAAATTTGACATTTTCTTCCTGACCCAAGCAATGCATTGTGGAAGAGGGAACAGGCCAGATTCGCCCTCTTGCCTTTCTTACATAAGGAATTTCTAGGCACTGCAGTTATATTAATTAGTTTGTATAAGAAAAATGTGATGTCCCTAGGCATACTTCCTTTTTTTGACTATCCTGGTTTTTGGTCGTGGTCCTGCTTTGTGAAACCCCCTAGATTGCTCAATCTCACTCACCCTTCCCTGGTCCTACGGTGCATTAGCACCCTCTCGTCCAGTCAGCGTGCTCGGATCCGCCCCTTCGTCCAAGAGCTCATCTAAGGCGAACGAATCCAAACGCGCTGGTGGCTGCATCCCCTGCTATCCTTTAACAGGGAGTGTGTCCGCGCTGGCCCCTCACAAATGCCTTGCGCAGGCTGCTAAAGGGATAGTGGAGATGTGCCCGCTGTTTGCGCATGCACCATTGGACCAGGAAAGAAGGTGAGTTTTCAGGCGACCTCGGGGGTTTTACACAGCAGAGCATCCCGATTCTGGATGCCCCAGGGGGAGTGAGTATGCCTGCCCTCATAGACTCAAGGGTGGGTTTTGGTCCACATTAAATAGTGAAATAGTGTAAAATATTGTTATGTTTTAATGCTACCAGCAAGGGCATAACCTAAATTAGGGAAAGCAGTGACTTTGCATACTAAAGGTCACAATAATTATGTAAAATATGAATAATTGTGTAATTATCCAATTATCTAGCTTGTTTTAACGAACTTTGTTTCTCAACTTTGTGTTAATCACCAATGACTCAGTCCTTGCTAAAATGCATTACTGCATGGTTCCTCAGCTCAGTACAGTTCAAAATGAGTTATGAACAGAAATTAAGAACTTTTTGTACCGCTATGCACATTTATCTTTAATGTAGCTAGCTTTTATTATATCCTCAGAGAACCAGCGCCCCCGTTTAGGGTTTTGGTGGTGTGGGAATCTTTTATTGTGACATTAACACATCAGAAACCATTTAAAAATACTTCCTGGCACTTACATACTAATGGTCCAAAATGACCCTCCAATCCCATCTACGTAAATCATGGTCACCGCACAGTAAATGATCAAATCAGTTACTTGATGTAATTGTCAAACTCTAGATAATACGTGTATTGTATTTCTAATTTACCTTATGAAAATTGTGATGTCTTATTAAAAAAAAGTAGAATGTGCCTGAATGGTTAAAAAAGGGTTTCCTGTCGATTGGATTACTATTGTTATATATAAATCTTAGCCAGGCCCAACCTGGTAGCTCCATTTTCTATTTGTCTTCTTACCCCATAAATGGATTGAAGTGTCCCAGCACTTTTTAATTTTTAAAAAATAGGTGTTGCTATAGATATAGACAGGCATCCTGATTTCCCATCCCCTCCTTGTTCATAAACTACCTGCAAGCCCCTCAGTGAACACGGGTCTGGTTTTCATTTGGAGGCTGAACCCCTGGAAGAAGACACCAAAGCCCATGGTTTTGCTGCAAGAGTATGGCTCAGGTGAAATGTGGTAGGGTAGGGTGTGGGTAGGGGTGGGGGCATCAGAAATCAGGATGCCTCTCAAGCCAGTTCCAACCTCTATTTAGTTTAACACTTTAAAGAATGTATTGTTCTTTTAGTCTCTTCTGGGAGTTTATTTAATAGTCCATCTCTGCAGACTTGCAAAAGCTCTACTCTTCAGTTGCTATTTTCTTAGGTCCAGAGACCTCAAGTAAGGCCCATGAGTGCACATTAGATAAACTAGAAAGGTAATTCAAAACCAGCAGTGCCGGCTTTGGCTATTTGCAATCCACAATAGAACCAAAATACTGTGAATTTAGTCTTTTCATTTTAATAGCCTCAATGAATGCGCTACAGCTAGTAACGGCAGAAAGACTCTGACAACGGTCTTGTTCCGGCTTTGAGCTTAAATGTGTGCAAAGCAAAAGGAACAATGTAATGACAAGCTGCAACTGACATGTACCATTATAACAACTGCTAGAGTCCACTTTGTAATATTGTACAAATCTCTGGCCATGACTAAAAATGGGGCCTAATACAATGACATTTTGCAGCTTAAATGCCTCCTTACTGTGTTTGATGGGGTGGCCTGTAAATGCCAACTTAGTGGCACCGGGTCAAATCAGGATAAACTTCTGCTGCATAAAATGCTTATGTTATAATGCTATACTTGCAGACCAGAATTTATCTTTATAATAAACCAGGTGTATTGTTTTATTTCTGCTTGCCTATGCCAACCCCTCCTTGCATAACATTAATAGTAATAATAACTGTTAATAATAATAATATTCATTATAATAATGTATTCATACAGAGGTTAACAATGTAGTAATAATACAAGTTATAATGATAAAGAACAACATACAGGCATAGCTAACTGTACACTCAATAGGAAAATTGTATGCGGCTTTTCATGTTAACACTCTAAAGATAAAAAAGTAAACAATAGTCAAAAGTGATACTAGAATAAGTGGTGGGGTCATAAGTATAAATGAGTTTGACAGACCACAAAGAAGAAACCTTTGTAGCAACTGTATAGGACTTTCAGGCTAAGTGTAAAAGAAAATCATACTTACCTTATCCCTTAGCTTACGCCTCTCAAATTGGTGTAGTTGCTGGGTTTTAGCCTCTGTTTTATAGCCATGATCGCCAGCTGCTTTTCTAGTCAGGCCACATTCTGTTCAGAGCAAGGCAATGGCCTTACACTCCATGCCTGCATCACAGTGTGCCAGCCAACACTAATTACTGCCTCTTTTCAGCAAAAGAAGAGTGATACAATATTGTATTGTTGAACAGAGGCTGGATTAAACATAAGTGGAACCTCCTCCCCCTGCATTCCTAAAATTAAAGTGGACCAACAGTCAAAAATGACTTAAACCGGACATGCAATACAAAAAACAGCACTCATATGCACCTCACCCGTGGGCAATTTAGATTGCTACACAAAAAAATAATTTACCTTTTTCTAACTACTGCTGTGGTAACATTTAAAAACAAAATTGTGGCTCATGGATCTGCAGGCCATCTGAAAAAAGGAAGTGCTGCTGGGGTTTTGTGTTACTGGGCATTGTCAGTTATGTCAGTGGAAACCAGGCAGCAGCATGGCTGAGATGCTGGGAAAGGAAGCTCCAAAATGGCCGCTACCACTAGAAAACGGTGAGGTGGAGTTTCAGCAGTGAGTGGATGCAGGAGCATGTAAGTGCTGACAATGCTTCAGTATCATGCGTGCTGATGGGGAAACTGTGCCAGGCTTGTCCGGTCCGGTTGAAAGGTAAACTCCCTTTTTGCCAGATTTATGCTGTCCTGCCTTATTGTTTTCCTCCTTTGGGATGTAAAATAACCATTAGTGCTAGGATTCTGGGTTTTACTTATCAGCATTCTGCTTCCATAATTCTCATATTCCTGGGGCTCTGTTTTGCTACAGTGGGAGTGGTTTTCATGGCCTTGAGTAAAAATAAAGGAATACAAGTCCCAAAATTCTTCCAATGTTACTTAGCTTTGGCTAAGTCTAAGCAGCCTAATGGCATATCCAACTGAGAACCCGACCATTAACCCTTACCACTGAAGCACAAGACTGTGATCTGTCCGAACTGAAGAAGTTACATTTCAGCAGAATAGGTTAAACCAGTCAGCCATGCCTTAGCCAATCAGAAGATTAGCAAGCTAGAGTGAGGAAGTCTATATGTACTCAAAATCACCACTTTTTTTGTACATAGCTAAGTTAAATACATTGCTGTACTATTTTCTTTTCTAACACAGAGTTACAAACAAATAGAAAATTAAAAAATAACAGATAAGCTTAGCACATTGAAGACTTTTACCACATAATAGTGGAAACTTTTACCCTTTAGATTGCTCACACACTGAGCTCAGCTCTTAGCACTTGGTAGCTTTATTTGATAGAGAGTTGTGTCATGACTATAGAATAGGGACTGAACCTTTACACTAACATGACAGGACAGAACAGGTTAGATAAGTATGATTTGATGTCTTTTAAGTCCACACCTAAAATATAATAAGCTATCCACTTGTGTCTCATTTGAGCATTCATTTAAAAGTTAAGATCAAGCAAAGAAACACAGAAGATGTGAATATGTATCCATTCTGTAATACATAAACAATAAACTGCCACAAAAACATATTACCAAGATGGCAGCTAAAAAAGAAATTTTGTGAGTACTCACCTTTAGAATTGTTTTTGTTCTTGCATGGCACGGCCCGCTTCGGTATTCATAACAGTTGGGTTATCCCGCCACAAGGTGGCGCAGTGGTACTGCAGAAAAGCTGTGGCTTGTCCTGGCTCCCTATAAAAACGGGCTTAACCATAGAGTTCCCCAGCGTAGACAAGCAGTGAGACAAGAAGCTGGGAGAGAATAAAGTAAAAAATGTGAAAAAAGGTAAAAAACCCCAATTAACTTGGAACAATCACCATAGAGAAGCAACCAAGAATAACGATAACAAGGGTGGGGCAAAGCAGGCTGTGCCATGCAAGAACAAAAACAATTCTACAGGTGAGTACTCACAGAATTGCTTTTTTTCTTTATTGCATGGCACCGCCCGCTTCGGTATTCATAACAGTTGGGACATCCAAAAGCAGTGTCCAGAGTAGGCTGGGATCCCCAAAGAGTAACGGCCAGTAGTTCAAGTCACTACCGCCTGAAGCACCTTGCGGCCAAAAGCAGCATCCGCTGAGGCCTTAACATCAACCTTGTAAAACTTGGAAAAGGTATGAACAGAAGACCAAGTAGCGGCCTTGCAAACTTGTTCAACAGAAGCTTGGTGCTGAAAAGCCGAAGAGGCACCAATAGCACGAGTGGAATGAGCAATAATCCTAGGAAGGGAGGTTCCTTTCCCTTAGCAGAATAGGCTTAAACCACCGCCTGATGGATCCACTTGCTGATAGTGGATTTTGCCAGAGGCAAACCCTTTCTAGGTCCAGAAGTGAGAACAAAAAGAGCATCAGACTTCCTTAAAGTCTCAGTGGCAACCAAATAAAACTTCAGAGCCCTGACCGCATCCAGGTTGCAGGAAATCCAGCTTAAGTCGGAACACCACCTTATCCTGATGTCTCTCAAAATAAGGAGGTTTGATGGAAAGTGCCGCTAGCTCAGAAACTCGCCTTACAGAAGTGATAGCCACCATAAAGGCTACCTCAAGAGTCAAAATAGACAAGGCAGCTTCATGGATAGGCTCAAAGGGAGGCCCTTGCAGAGCAGACGACACCAGATTCAAATCCCAGACTGGTGGCAAAGGCTTACGGGGTGGACGCACATGAGAAACACCCTGGAAAAAATTTTTAACCAACCGGTGATTGGCAAAAGATCTTTGGAAAAAAATTGCCGGAGCTGAAACATGGCCTTTTAGGGTACTAAGTTGGAGGCCCAGATCCAAACCATGTTGTAAGAATTCCAGAATCCTGGGAATAGAAAACTTCCGACAGGGAAGAGACTTTGACTCACACCATGCAATGTAAGCATGCCAGACCCTGTAATAGATAAAGGACGAGGACTTCTTCCTAGCCCGAATCATGGTATCAACAACAGAGGCAGGCAACCCCTTTTGCATCAATATGGAGGTTTCAGCAGCCAAGCCGTTAAAGCCAGAGTTTGTAAATTGGGATGGCGTAGCTGCCCCTGGGTGAAAAGATCTGGATCCTTGGGCAAGACGCGCCGATCTACTGCCAACCGCATGACGTCTGCGAACCAAACACTTCTTGGCCAACAAGGGGCCACCAGTATGGCTGGTACCCGCTCCTGGGCTATCTTGCGCATGACCCTGCCCAGGAGAGGAAACATAGGGAACACATAGAGAAGCTGAAACTCCAGCCAAGGTATTGCCAAGGCATCTGTGGCGAAGGCCAGAGGATCCTGAGACAGAGAGACAAATCTGGGAAGTTTGTGATTGTGACGGGACGCATCCGGCTGACCCCAGCGGTGACAGAGGGAGAGACGTCCCCCTGCTCAGGGAGTTCGCCACCTGGTTCTCCACCCCTGGGATGCAGACCGCTGCGATGCAGGAAACATGCTGTTCCACCCAAGACAGAATCAGGGACACTTCCTTGAAGGCTCGCTTGCTCCGAGTCCCTCCCTGATGGTTGATGTAGGCAACCACCGTCTGATTGTCTGAGCGGATCTGAACAGCCCGACCCTGAAGGTGAGTGTATAGGCGAGAAAGAACCAACCTGATCGCCCTCAGTTCCAGGACGTTGATGGAAGCATGGGCCTCTTGTGGGCCCCACCGACCCTGGAACCTCAGGGACTTGCAGAAGCCTCCCCAGCCGGTCAGACTGGCATCCGTGGTGACCGTTTCCCAGCACGGGGGCAGGAAGGACCTCCCCCCCAGAAGGTTCCTTGAGTCCAGCCACCACGAGAGAGACTGTCTGGCCAGGGGAGACAGAGCAAATTCCTGATCCAGGTACACAGGGTCCCGATCCCAAACTGATAAGAGGTGCAACTGAAGAGGTCTCATGTGAAACTGAGCAAAGGGGACTGCCTTGAAGCAGGACACCATCAGGCCCACCAACTGCATCCCCTGACGGATGGAGGGATGAGGACACAACAGCAGAGCCCGAGCCTGCAGCTGAAGAAGCTCCACCTTCTGATGAGGAAGGTACACCTTGACCTGAGAGGTATCCAGAGTAATGCCCAGAAAGGACCTCACCAAGGACGGGGTCAGAGAAGACTTGGGATAGTTGATTACCCAGCCGAAAGACTCCAGAGTGGATGTCACCATTTGAGTGTCCCGCTCGGCCTGAGGTAAAGATTCGGCCACAATCAGGATGTTGTCCAGGTAAGGAATGATGCGGATGCCCTGGTTCCATAGCAGAGCCATCACTCCCGCCAGCACCTTGGTGAACACCGAGGTGATACCGAAGGGTAGAGCCACAAACTGGTAATGCTGATCCTGCAGCTGGAACCTTAGAAAACTCTGATGACCTGGGAAGATAGGCACATGAAGATAAGCATCCTTGATGTCCACAGTGGTCATGAAGTTGCCCAGGTGAAGGTTACTGACAGCAGAGCGCAGCGTCTCCATGCGAAAATGCTTTAATCTGACACATTTTTTGAGGCCCTTCATATCCAGAATGGTCCTCAGAGAGCCGTCCTTTTTGGGGACCGTGAAAAGATTGGAATAATACCCCTGACCTCTTTCTTGATGAGGCACCAAACAAATGACTCCGGACTCTAACAGGCAATGAAACGCCAGAAGCACCCCTGAGCAGACAGGGGGTTTAAAGACATCCGGGATCTGATGAATCTTGGGGGGGTGGGCTGGCTGCAAACTCGATCTTGTAACCGGAAGACACTACCTCCTGAATCCACCGGTCTGAGACATGAAGCCTCCAGACGTGAGCAAAGAGCCGAAGCCGCCCCCTCACCCGGATGGATGAGGGCGCCCCTTCATGCCTGAGGGGGCTTGGGAGAGGGTTTGGGCTTAGGATTCCAGGATAGCCCGGGACTGCCACAGCCCCAAGAATCTCTGCGACCACTGGAGAGGAGGGAGCCACGGCCCCCTCTGGGAATGCGAAAGGAAGGGAGGGGGGCAGAGGACCCCCGAAGGGGCTGAGACTGCCTCCTATGCTGAGGCAGCCTCCCATCCTTGGCTAGAACATCAAGACGTTCTCCAAATAGCCGCAGCCCCACGAAGAGGAGGCCAGTGAGAGCTTTCTTAGCCGCAGCGTCAGCTGGCCACTGGCGCAAACAGACAGAGCGCCACATAGCCACCAAGAGTGCAGAGGTCCTTCCACACAGCCGCACAACATCATCCATAGCAGTAAGAATAAAGGCCACAAAATCAGAGCAAAGTAAGAGAGTCCTATATTCCTCCCCCACACTACCAGCTGTTGTGCCATCAATGAGACACTTGAGTAGCTTCTTAAGGGCAATAGCAGTAATGGCGGCAGCACATACACACATGCAAGCCAGCACCCACACAGGTAAAAGCATGGCAGGCCACTTGATCCATGCGCCGGTCCTCACCGTCCCTCAGAGTGGTAGTGTCAGGGGAAGGCATGACCGAAGTATTGGACAAGCCTAGCACTGGAGCGTCCACTTCAGAGGGAAATGACCACCTCTTAACAAGATCAACAGGAAAGGGATACCTTTTATCCAAACCCTTGGGCACCGCAGGCAACTTGTTAGGACGTTCCCATTCTTTAAGCACCAAGGTGGTAAAATGTTCCTGCTCAGGGAACTCTAGACACTGTTTATCAGGGCAAAAAAGCTCCCCCTGCTTTCTTTTAGCTGCCTCAGGGGCAGCAATGTGCAAAATTTCAAAAATATGTGACAGCAGATTATCAGTGTCCTCAGGGTTCCATGATTCCTCTCCGGACGCAGACCCAGGGTCACTATCGCAACCTTCCTGCTGGTTCCCAGAGGAGTCAGAATCCTGGGAGAGCTCCACCATCTCAAGGGGGTGACAGCCACCAAGATCATCAATCCCCACATACATCTCAGTAAGGGGAGCAGGCCTGGGGTCCAGGTGTCTCTTCTTGCCAGAGGCCTTCCTAGGAACATTCCTGGCAAGCTGCTTTTCCATGTTAGCCACCCGCAGAACCAAATTAGAATGTGACTCCCTGCCAACATTCCCCTCACTGGGTCCAATTGCAGGAGCAGGGGAGTAGGTGAAGCCGAGTGAGGCGCAGAGCTTGGAAGTGAAGCAGGCAAACCAGCTTGAAGCGCAAGGACACTTTCAGCGCATGGCACGCACACCGTGACACTGTCACTCACAGGGGACACCCCACACATGGAACACAGCCGTGCTTGCCCCGAAGGGCCCCCAAGCACGCTATCCCCAGAAGCCTCCATATGGTGATTAACACAGGCACAATAGACCAGCAGTGGGTACAGGCTTAATACAGAAGCCACCCGGGATGTCCCCAGAAGTAAATAAAGGGGGAATGAAGGGGAGGAAGGAGTGGAGCCGGGAGAAACCACAACCCAAAGGTATCCCGCCTGAAAGACATAAGTAAAAACACACATGCGCATCCTGCCGCAAATTACCCCAATTCAATAAAAATCCCCCAAGGGGGACCAAAGACACCGCGGGGTCACACAGGCACAGGCCACTGAATAAGGCGACCCACCGGAGGGAACAGCGCTGCAGTCAGGAAGGGAAAAATCCAGACGCACAGCTTGTCCAAAATGGCGCCGGCAGAGGTACCTCGAGGGGCAGGCCGCGGGGAGAACGACGCGAATCGCGTCATCACCCGTCCCCGTCCCCCCCGAAGAGCGTGACAAACGGCGTTCACGCGACCCGGTCGGCACCATGACAAAGCAAAATCACCTCAGGTTATAGCGCCCACAGCCGCGGAACGCAGTACAAAGCTGCGCGGCAGCTAAAAACACCAGAAAAAACACTAAAAACACCACAGATATCACCACTCGCCGCTACCACCCCCCCCCTCCTTCCCCCCCCAACTAAGTCAGGGGGGGGAAGAGAAAGAGACGAGAAAGCAGTGGCGAGCAGCCATGGTCAGGGAGGGTGGGGCGGGGGGACCCAAAGGAAAATAAGGGGACACAGTCCCCTAACCACTTACCCCCTCAGAAGCTAGGACAGAAACTCTGCATCCCTAATAGGCTCACCATAAAGCCTATGGCCGGCTACCCTTTGTGTTACAGGGTCTGCAGCTTGGAGCAGGGCTCCAGGAGCACTTGACCCTAGTGCTCTTTTACCCTAATCCGATCTGCCAGCCAAGGCTGGGAGGCAGTGAGGGTCCAGACTTGCAAATAGACATGCAGGGCCGCAGGCTTGGTTGCCCCGCTCACCTGCGCAAGAGAGAGTGCCATCTGCTAACTTCGCAGTCCACTGCAGAGAGAACACTGGAACTCTATGGTTAGTCCCATTTTTATAGGGAGCCGGGACAAGCCACAGCTTTTCAGCAGTATCACTGCTCCACCTTGTGGCGGAATAACCCAACTGTTATGAATACCGAAGCGGGCCGTGCCATGCAATAAGAAAATCAATAGCATGCAGTCTTGTTTCCATAGCAACCCACACCTATTATTCACTAAACTTCAAAAGCTATGGCTGTATAATGTGGCTGTGTTAACTGCCAGGCATTCAGTCACTAGCAGAGCAGCAGAGGTGCAGCTGGGAATTCAAAAGGCTTTGACATTTTTGGAAGTCAACCTGTGTGCGTGTATGTATCCAAACTTATTTCAGACCAGGAAGGATAGGCTTTGAGAGTTCTTCTAACGAAACACACAATAGTTCTCCAGTTCTACAGCTTAGTTACAGATTATTAAACTGAATCTTCACCCTGAATAAGAGCTCTAAGAGATCTTATATGTTTCCTGCAATCTGTATATACAGATTGCCCACATTATAAATCATTCTACCTGCACCTACTGCTTTTTCTGAGCCTTTAAACATCCAAGATGGTGGCCTGTGGAGTCTCAGACAGCCTGCAGACAGGAAGTGTCTTCTGACTGTGTCGCTCTGCATTCTGGGATTGCTGTCCTTTTCCTGACCCCATCTCTGCTCTGTCTGTGCGAAGCACAGCTATAACCCCTCCCCCCTGCACTTTTGACCCCTCTCCTCTCCTCAGTATGTAATGCTACTGAGCCAAAATGGCCGTATTCTAAAGTGCTGAACAGAGTCGCAGGCCAGTGGGGGAAAGATAATAAGTAAGTAACTAAAAACAGAAATGTATAAATTTTAGATGTTGCAGAATAGTTTTTTAAAGATTTGGGCTTTTCATGAAATGATGCTGAAGGTCTGGTTAAAGGTATTGTAGGTTTTTCTTTAGAATTGTGGAAAAACAACAGCCTATGAGGATTAAAAATAATTCAATTGGATCCAGTGTTTTCAGCAGATAAATAGCTCCTCCCAGGGAATTTTAATAGGCTCAGCAGGACATGTCTAGTAGCAGAAAATTACTTGTCTAGCTTCAGCTTAGATGAATATTCTTTAAAATGTACATTGTATTGTAGCCCATGGCAAACCAGCACTCCATATAGATATAAAAGGAGTCAAAACAACAAGAAAAGGCCATTTCTGCAAGTAAGTTGCCCTTAAAGGAGCACTATTGTGACATTGCGTAATGTTAAAAATCCATATAAACACGTTGGCTAATGAGAGGAGGTGTCACTCATATGCCCAAACTGAAAAAAACTCCAGGGGTGACAGGTATAGGCCCTTATTTAACAAGGGATAGCGACAGGTTGCGGCTGGTGAGCGGCCGGTAATGACGGGCCCCGCCACGAGAACGCCGGCTCCCCACCACAATCACACATTTATCAAGCCAATCCTGCTTAGCGACTGAGATAGCGCCCGGCGAGCGACCTTGAACAGCGACAGGTATGACCTCTCGCTACCTGGCGCTCTCCAATGCATTTCAATGGAACAATCTTTAAATATTCATAATTATTTTAATTTTTTTAAGGTAAAAAAAAAAATTGTACATAATTGATATTACAGGTCTGATATTAATGTATTCATATTACAAAATTATTAAAAAAATTTGTTTTTTTTGGTTTCCAAAAATATGGTTGTTTGGGGGTTAAAAAAATACTTTTAATCAATCGCCGCCAGCGCTCTGGGGTTTAAACATGCTTTTTACAGCGTGAGAATTTTTTGAGCGTGATTTTTTAATGAATATGGTGGGAGGCGGTCGCTAGGGCCAGTCGCTATCATGTGCTCCCATACAGCGTGGAACCTGTCAAATAGCGACTCCTCACCCAATATTCAACATTACGGCAAACCGACTGAGTCGCTATCAACTACCAAACAACGGCCAAGCACAGCGACTACTAGCGGGCGCTCTGAAAATGCCGCTACAGTCGCTCAACTGTCGCTACCTGCCGCTATTAATGAATCGGCCTCTTAGTCTATGAGAAGTGACAGAGCCTGTCACCCATAATTTCCTCTTTATTCTATTATAATTTAAAAAAAAATAAGCCCGGCTTGATATTTCTTGATCCCGGGTGTATAAGTGACCCCTCCACTCACCATCCAGCATATTTCTATGGATTTTTATTATTGGGCCATTTTTCGCAATAGTGCTCCTTTAATGATATACAATTTATAAGCTATATTGCTTACCCGTAAGCGGAGAAGGGAAGGTGCCACCGTAACGGCCCGCGATCACTTCCAACCTGGGACTCATCAGTCACAGTGACTTTAGCATACCCACCCTATTTATTTTATTGGAGAAGGTGTGCCGAGGCCTGGCACCACCCTCCATTGCAATGAATGGCATGAGTGTGGCCAGTCACTGTGGCTGATGCAGGTGGGGGGCTGGTTATACTGGAGGTTGCTGGTGAGCTGGAATGCCATGTGACTTGACAGTAAGTAAGACATCTGTATGTAATATTAAAGCTCATTTTTAACAAAGCAGTGTATTTTAATGTGAAAAGAATCTTTCTTCACATAAACCGGAAGACAAACAAATGTAAATATGAATAATGTAGTTATAGAGTTAAGGAACAATGCATCTATTAGCTCCAGTAAATCATTGTCAGATGACAGCAGAAGTCAACTAATATACAGTGAGAGTCACAACCTTTTTAGGATTTTCACAATAAAGAAAATATCAGTATAAGTGCATTACAGTATGATATATTCTATTAAAATGTTACTTCATATCATAGTTCATTACAGTACATGTACTATATAGTACTGGTAGTGTTAGCACTTTTACATGTTTATTTAATTTTTATTCTACTGGCAGAAAGTAATTCAGAGTAAAAGGTGCAGTAATCATTTCTGAACTATTCTGCAACAAAAACGAAGGGTTGCCAAAAATTAGTCCGAGATGCCCCATGTAGTGAAAATAGTGCAGGCCTAATAAATACAATGTAATGAAATAGTGATCTAGGGATAACAAGGGTTCAAAATATTGATATTGCTTATCATCAGATCTAAATAAGATCTAAATACTGCTAAACGTTTGTCTGGTGAGATAAAAAAGGCTATTTATAAGTAATCCGATATGCATAATGCTTGCAAAACTTTGTTAAAACTAGGTGCAGGCAAAACATGATTGTTCTGAAGGGGAATGACAGCTCATGCAAAGGAATGTTCAATTATTTTTTATATTAATAGGAACTGCATTCATGTTTCTTTCAAAATGTTGACATAACTGAAATCGAATAGGTAGCTAGCTGATCCTTTATTCCCCTGCTTCCATGTTCCCTCGCCTGTGGCTGCCTCCTTGTAGCACATGTAAAAGCTGAAGCAACTGGGGTTTACCGATCACCTGACTGGTGCCCAGTCTAGGGTAACCTGTTTTTTGCACAGATCAGGATTCCCCTGCATGCGAGGGGGGTGATCAGGCTGTCAGTCATGTATGATTGGAATTGAATCCTTTTCAAGGATTATGTTACCATATCCTGATACTGTGTTGAATTATAATGAGGAAGGTACTCACCTTTTCTTCACTAAAGCAGCTCTCTCTGGTCTGGTGCTCAAAAACCTCCCTGTCCCACAGTGAGCACATACCTAAAATTCTTGGGCTCCTGGCCAAAGATTACTATTTGTCTTGATCCTACCCTCTGTGTCAGTCATAGTGCCTCTCAGGGCCTCCACCACTTGCCCTGCAAAGGGGGCCTCCACCAACCTTTGGGTCTGGTCTGGTTTTCATTCCTTGGCCTGATGGTCTGTGGGGCCAGCAACAAAGCTATCAACGGCAGTGCCCCCCCCCGCCCCCGCACGCCTGGGCAAGCCTTTTTCTGTCTTTGCAAACCTGCAGCCAAAGCCATCACAGGGCAAGAAGGAGAATCTAGAGCAGAAAAACCGCCATCAGCAACGAAACAGTGATGGGCGTGTGCAGAGCTGTCAGTCTTTGGCCGTTCACTGCTCATAGGCCACCAAGCATAGCCATTGGCAACTCAATGCAGGGAACTGTTTTCTGCTGGATCAGCTGGGCAACTACACTACCCCCTGCCCAGAATTGCAAAGCAGGAGCAGCATGCACCTGCACAAGGGTGGCACAAGGGAAACAATCTGACGATCTGACATTTTAAGGGGAAAGAAATACTGTATCTGGGGCCTCCACCATATTTTGTGACCAGGGGCCTCCACCACACTTAATCCGGCCCTGGTGCCTGTGCATGCCCAGCTCCATTTACTCCAATGGTAAAGACTCATCTAAAGCAGGATACATCAAATGAAGCTCCCAAATATCTATGCAAGTTGCCTGCTGGACTAACACTAACACAAGAACTGTAATTCATGTACAAGCTTTGCTTCATTTTCAGATTACTGTGTTACATTTTGCTGTTTGGATAGTTTGTTCTTTCCATTTTTTTTTTGTTATGCAGGTTCTGTTGTTTTTTCATATCAGCTTATAGCTCTAAATAAATGTACCCATATAGTTGCGGCACTATCAGAGTGGTACTCCAAAACTAGCAAGCCATTAAAAATTGCTCTTGAAGACTCAGGATCCCGTATCAAAAGCCAAGAATAAATGTAATGCAATCTGTTTCCTTTCTACACCACATTTGTCTCTAGATGCTCTCTTTATTTTTCTTTTTAAGTGCAAAGTTTTAAAAAGGTTTCATTGACTACTACTTCTGGGATTTCTTTTAACCTCCTATTTTTATCTAGGGTTTGTCTTTTGGACATAGATATAACTTATCAAACATTCAGGGTGATTTGTTAAGGGCTTACAGATTAAACACCAAGCCGAAGAAGTTGGTCCCTCAACTATCAAACTGGAATGCACTGAAAATGGACTTTACTGTGCCTTAAAATCTCATATAAAAGACACAAATCGTTGAAGCACTAGAAGGGTTTACCATAAACTCCAGCATTCTATAAATATCAATACTTTGAAGGAATAGTTGACGTTTTTATTGTTCTGTCTTATTATTTTCTATTATTATTACTATTTAAAAATGTAAAATTAACATTTGTGTTAGACTTGTGCCCTCATACCTGGGATTTACTTATCAGTGTGCTGCTACCATGTCTCCTCCGTGTTGATACTGTAGGAATGGCTTTTCTGGGCTTGAATAAAGCCCTTCAGTATAGCTGCTTACTACGAATCCCAGAATCATTCCGCTGACAATGGTGAGCTCCCTCCCCCCTCAAACCAGAACTTGGAGATAAGGCAGAATTAATGACCCCAGGTGTGAATGCTGCCAGTAACACTTTAGCAACTTACTTACACTTTAGCTAGGTCTGTGGTCCTCTCTTCTGAAGAGGCTGAGTTAGAGCAGGCGAGGTTAAGCCTGTGAGCGCAGAAAAGCTGAGTGTCGTCTCTAAATCAGTCAGTCAGATGATTATGAAGCCAAAGTCAGGAAGTCTCTGCTCTGTGCACTAAACACACATATTCAGTGTACTGTTGCTAACATAAGAACATTGTTGCTAAAGAAAACGGTTTCTTTTTAAGACAAATAGAACAGATATGCTCAGCATCTTGAGGACATAATTTTGGCACACAAAATTCAAAAGTAGACTTAGTCTTTAAGATACAGGATTCTAACCACCAACTAAGAATGGACTGTTAAAACAATGACCCAGCTTAAGCAGGTGAAAAAAATCACCCCACCCCACACAGTGGCAAGTCACCTTAGGGAAAGTATTGCACACTTAGTGGTTCTAAAGCCTTGGTGTAGTAAAGATAGATTATAAATTGCATGGCTTCATCTAAGACGTGAAGAATGATGCCTCTATTTCCTATTAAAACACTCTGTAGTTTCTCCTCCCAGCTAAGCCCGATTTGGATGCACATCTCTTTTTTTTCAGACCCACTCCAGAAGTGCCAGCCAAAGAGCAGAGGATCAAAAGTAACTCCTTTGTCGCTAATCACTACAGCAACTCTGGGCTAGTTTAAAGGGACAGTCTAGACAATTATAAGGCAGCAAGAAGTTCACCGGAAGCCTGTCCCATGTGTCTCTCCTTCATTCCTCTGGATGCTATAGTAGGACTTCATGCATAAATGTGGTCACACAGCCACCATTGGTGCTCCCAGAGTGGGCAAGCCCGGCAAGCCACAGAGGTTTTGAAGCGACCCCTAATCACAACAGGGCATGTGCATGAGCAAGCAGCACTGCTTATGCTGACTGTCACAAGCCACACTGCAGTAATGGAAGTCAAGTTAATGGCCTTAAACCACACCAACACAGGTTTAAGCTGACAGGTGTTGGTCCCGCTGTCAGCTAATCAAAACAAGCTTGGGGGGGGGGGTTCAGAATGCCCGTAATCCTCACCTTCACTACAAGCCAGTGCTGGGAAAGGAGTCTTGCGATTGACCGTCGGGTGGTCACATGGGCCTTGGTTCAGCTGGGAAGGTCTTGTCTTTTGTGTCATTTTATGAGTAATTTGCTGGTACTGCTGTGGTTAGAGCCATCTGCAGGACCATGCGTGATTTATTGAATTGAAACGTGCCACCCGTAAGGTTCTTTTTAAATTATAAAATACAAGTTTTAACTGGATGCTGGCTTTATCTGATACATCTGCAGGACCATGCTCACTTGTGCTCAGAGCTTCAAAGGACAGAGTTGCTGTTGGATCACTTTATTTGCGTGGTCCTGGAGAAATGAAGTTGAAAAGAGGCCAGACTTTGTCCTGCTACAGCTTCTATCTGGAGCTGTGGGAAATTGAGGGAAGGTAAATGGGACAGGCAGCAGGTGAACTGCTTCTTCTTTTAAAGGGACTCAAAACCCAATGGCAATAATTGGCCAGCAAGAAGCAGACCTTACGCCTCTCCCATGCACCTCTCTTCTATTTCCTGCAGAACACGGTAGAAGCTGTAGCAGAGCTACAAAGTTTGTGCTTTTTTAAAGGTCCCACAGCTGCTCTCTACCTTGAAGTTCTGAGCTTGAGCAAGCGCAGCAAGCCCTGGTAGTCCCACAGCTCTCCCCGACCACAGCTGAGCATGTGCAACACTCATATAGCTGCTCCATGACATGTCTTTCCCAGCTCAGCTACCACCCATAAATTGAAGCAAAAAACAGCTTTGCCTAGATTACATAGGGTATTTACATATAACCAGAGATTTTCAGGTGCTTTGAAATGGCTTATTGTTATACTATTTCCCAAGGGGATAAGAGGGAGGGGGGGGGGGGGGTTAATGTGTGTCTGGAAAGGAACTTTAAAGTAGAAGAGGGTGTTAGGAAACCAGGAAACAAGGTACAATGTCTGTGATAGTAGCCAAGGATGCCGACATTACCCACTGATGGTAAATGGAAAGAAATGTATCATTTTAAATACTGCATATTTGTGCGGCGCCTTTCAGTTTTCTTCAATGGTTTGAAATGTCCAAACATTTTGTTCCTGCATGTTCTTTCTAACATTTTAAGAAACAACTTGCATTTTATAGTCCCAAATGATATGACTTTAAAAGTGACGCATAGTTGCAATGATATAACTGCAATATAATTTCTCTATAGGTAGATATGAGCAGCACTAATTAAGAATACTTATAACTTTTGACACTCTTCTATCATTTCTGGGAAAGGAATGGAAAAATATACTTTTAAAAAAGTATGGACTTGGCACGGTCTCCTTTATCTCTCAGCACACAGCTGGTGTGCCACAAGAATTGAACTGTTGTTTCAAAGACCAGATGTTACTTTTCGGAGGAAGCATCGAAAGGATGAAGTAAGGTATTTTATATGCTAAGCATTAGGCAGGGGTTTACTTTTCAAATAATGTGGGTCTCTTTCCTGTCACACCATTAAACGAGAGTAAGAAATAAAAAAAATGACTAGTCGCCAAAGGAAGAATAAAATAATGAATTTAGCTTAATTCACATTTTAAGCAAAAGCTGCCTTGAGATGAAAATGTTGAGAAATAAATGTACAAAGTTGTTAACATCACAAGGGATTCCTCGGCAGGCAGAGATTCCTTTAATTGGGATAAAGTAACACTTCTTCACAGATGTTGTTTGCTGATAATCCTTCAAGAATACATATCCAGGGCTCCCCATTGGGCATATAAATTGAAGGTAGCAACATCAAAAGTATCCCTGGATGCAGTTGCTTGAGTGTGTTTATAACCTGCTATGTCCTGGTGCTTTTCAACCTTGGTTTTGGTGGGCTGAGAATGAGTTTTAGTGGGGTTTTATGAAGCTGTTAATAGCAAACGGCATGACTTCTGCCAGGTGAACAAGCACGCTTCCCCGTACAATGCAAGCATCAATTTATTCTTCCTGCATCACACGAGCCTTTGCTATGCTCATTCATAAACACAAGCAAGAGAGAAACAAAGTGTTTTTGTAATGCAAAACTCCTGATAACGGGCCATCTGCTGGGGGGGTCAGATGCCAAAAATGTTGGAAAATAGTTAATTAATCATGGAAGAAAATGTAAAAGCACGGAATTGTTTTGAAAATAAAAACTGCTGACAAAAATATGCTCTTCTATAATTACTTACTTTCTTTCAGATAGGAACAGTGAGTAGATTATTTTAGTGCTCACCATCTGTATTTGTGCTAACCTTTTCACTTTACTTTCTTTGCATTACTTCTACAATATATTTAGTTAACACTCATACCCCTTCTCTGTTTTTAATAAATAAATAGTATGCAAGTACCTGGAGCCAATACTTTAATGATCCAAATAAAACATAACCTTTCCTAAAAATGATTTAAAAATCTATATGGGGAACTCAATGGTTGTCCTCCAAAGCTAGCGGTGGTGGTGCATTTCGGGTTGTTACCCTTACTCATATCAAATAGTATGGTTGTTCTAATACAAGTTAAAGTTATCATCAAACTGGAGCCAATACTTTAATGATCCAAATAAAACATAACCTTTCCTATAAATAATTTAAAAATCCATATGGGGAACTCAATGGAGGTGGCGGTGGTGGTGCATTTCAGGCGGTTACCCTTACTCATATCCTAAATAGTATGGTTGGGTTGTCCTGATACAAGTTAAAGTTATCATCAAATTTTTATGGTTAGGATTACAGACGAGCGAACTTTTGAAAAATTCGATTCGGCTGAATCGACGAATTTTCCGGGAAAATTTGTTTCGGTCTGAATTTATTCGCGACGAATCGCTATTAAAAACGTCTATTTCTGGGTGTCCGAGAGCCTCCATAGGGTTGCAGAACGTTTTGCTTGGCTGTAACATGCATAGGATGCATGCTGGGTTAGTGAAATACTATTGTAAAGAAGTATGACATGCAGATCAGAGGTGTCGCTATTAGATTCACTGACGCAGAGCGGCACAATTACAGAGCCTTGAGGTGGCATCAGCATGATGAGCCCATATATTGCCTGAAAGACACACAGTGGAGTTGGCAGCAGCATAGGGAGCCCATATATTGCCTAAAAACACACCCTGAAATTGGCAGCAGCATAGGGAGCCCAGATATTGCCTGAAAGACACACTCTGGACTTGGCAGCAGCATAGGGAGCACATATGTTGCCTGAAAAACACACCCAGGAGTTGGCAGCAGCATAGGGAGCTCATATATTGCCTGAAAGACACACTCTGGACTTTGTAGCAGCAGCGCCAAAAGCACAGGGAGCTCATATATTGCCTGAAAGACACACCCAGGAGTTGGCAGCAGCATAGGGAGCTCATATATTGACTGAAAGACACACTCTGGACTTGGCAGCAGCATAGGGAGCACATATGTTGCCTGAAAAACACACCCAGGAGTTGGCAGCAGCATAGGGAGCTCATATATTGCCTGAAAGACACACTCTGGACTTTTCAGCAGCAGCGCCAAAAGCACAGGGAGCTCATATATTGCCTGAAAGACACACCCAGGAGTTGGCAGCAGCATAGGGAGCTCATATATTGCCTGCAAAACACACCCAGGAGTTGGCAGCAGCATTAGGAGCCCATATATTACCTGAAAAACACATTGGAGTTGGCAGCAACATTAAGAGCCCATATATTGCCTGAAAGACACACCTATGAGTTGGCAGCAGCATAGGGAGCTCATATATTGCCTGAAAGACACTCCCATGAGTTAGCAGCAGCATAGGGATTACATATATTGCCTGAAAAACACATTGGAGTTGGCAGCAGCATTGGGAGCACATATATTGCCTGAAAGACACACCCAGGAGTTGGCAGCAGCAGCATTAGGGGCCCATATATTTGCCTGAAAAACACATTGGAGTTGGCAGCAGCATAGGGAGCCCATATATTGCCTGAAATACACACCCAGGAGTTGGCAGCAGCATAGGGAGTACATATATTGCCTGAAAAACACATTGGAGTTGGCAACGGCATTGGGAACCCATATATTGCCTGAAAGACACACCCAGGAGTTGGCAGCAGCAGCAGCAGCATTAGGAGCCCTTATTTGCATGAAAAACACATTGGACTTGGCAGCAGCATAGGGAGCCCATATATTGCCTGAAAGTAACACCCAGGAGTTGGCAGCAGCAGCAGCAGCATTAGGAGCCCATATATTGCCTGAAAAACACACTCTGGACCTGGCAGCAGCATAGGGAGCTCATATATTGCCTGAAAGAAACACACTGGAGTTGGCAGCAGCAGCAGGAGGCCAAACATTGCTTGAAAGAGACACTAGAGTTGGCAGCAGCAGCCCAAAAATTGGCCTAAAGACACACCTTGGAGTTGGCAACAGCAGCAGCAGGAGCCCGAACATTGTTTGAAAGAGACACTGGAGTTGGCAGCAGGAGCCCAAAAATTGTCATAAAGACACACTGGAGTTGGCAGCAGCAGCAGGAGCCCAAACATTGCTTGAAAGAGACACTGGAGTTGGCAGCAGCAGCAAGAGCCCAAACAATGCTTGAAAGAGACAGTGGAGTTGGCAGCAGCATAGGGAGCTCATATATTGCTTGAAAGAAACACACTGGAGTTGGCAGCAGCAGCAGGAGGCCAAACATTGCTTGAAAGAGACACTGGAGTTGGCAGCAGCAGCAGGAGCCCAAACATTGCTTGAAAGAGACAGTGGAGTTGGCAGCAGCTGCCCAAAAATTGGCCTTAAGACACACCCTGGAGTTGGCAGCAGCAGCAGGAGCCCAAACATTGGCTGAAAGAGACACTGGAGTTGGCAGCAGCAGCCCAAACATTGGCCTAAAGACACACCCTGGAGTTGGCAGCAGCAGTAGCAGGAGCCCAAACATTGCTTGAAAGAGACACTGGAGTTGGCAGCAGGAGCCCAAACATTGGCCTAAAGACACTCTAGAGTTGGCAGCAGCAGCAGCAGAAGCCCAAACATTGCTTGAAAGAGACACTGGAGTTGGCAGCAGGAGCCCAAAATTGTCTGAAAGAGACACTGGAGTTGTGTAGATGAAATCAGCTGAAAGACCTGTTTCTGTGTAACAGATACTATGAAAATTGGCAATACGGGATACCCAGTGCTCAGGGGTTTCTAAAGCAGACACAAAAACACTTTTAAAACTGTGCTCTAGTTAGATGAAATCAGCTGAAAGACCTGCTTCTGTGTAACAAATAGGGTTAAATGTGCAAACATGGGAAGCAAAGTGCCCAGGGGTTTTTAAAGCAGACACAAAAACACTTAAAACTGTGGTCTAGTTAGATGAAATCAGCTGAAAGACCTGCTTCTGTGTAACAGATACTATGAAAATTGGCAATATGGGATGCCCAGTGCTCAGGGGTTTTTAAAGCAGACACAAAAACACTTTTAAAACTGTTCTCTAGTTAGATGAAATCAGCTTTAAGACCTGCTTGTGTGTAACAGATAGGGTTAAATGTGCAAACATGACATGCCCAGTGGCCAGGGGTTTTTACAGCAGAAACAAAAGCAATTTAAAACTGTGATCTGGCTAGTAAATCAAATGGAAATAAAGCTTTCTCTGTCACTTTATCTGCTGTCCCTGCCTCGATCTTTCCCTGGTTCTCTGTGGCGCTCTGTCTTTCCCTGTCTTTCCCTGTCTCTACCCAGCTCCGTTCTTGCCGCAATACAACCCTGAAATGCGCACCAGCAAGATGGCCGCCGCTTATATACCGCTGTGACGTCACCGGGGTTCCTGGCTGCTGATAGGCTGCATGTGACCTTCCCATGATACCTTGCCCCAGGGTATATGTCCAGACATGTCCCTCCACCATTTTACAATGCCTGTAATTGCAGTAAATGGAGTTTAAAGAAAAAATTTGATCGATCGAATCGCGGAGAAATTTGGATTCGTTCAGAATCGAATATTTCATGAAATTCGGAACGAATTCGGGTTCATCCGAATCGATTCGCTCATCTCTAGTTAGGATCAGACCCGAAGTGACCAGCAGCAGGGTTTGCTGGACTGATGCAACACAGCCCCTTGCAAGCCTGCCTGCCTTGCAAACTTCAGTGGCTGCTGGTGTTCACTTGAGGCTGCAAAGCTCTTTGGAGACAAGGACGTAGGTATTCTAGGGCCTTGGATCGGGCTTTCCCTGTCAGTATGGGCTGTGGGTCATCCTGGATTGGATACTGCTCCCCTGCTGCAAGACCAACAGTCATTTGTTTTAATGTCAGTTCAATATAAAGTTCCATAGGATGCCACAATCAAGCATGAAACTAAGAAAATAAATGTCTCTGACTGGAGACGGTGCAGTTGCCACATGGATGCACAGCTGTATCTTGTGCCTCATCAGATGGAGCCCTGATAATAAATGGTGAGTACATTTCTAGGCTTGGGCTCTCTGATGGCATGAGGAGGTGGATTAAGTAATTTTATTGCCCCTATAAACCAGGACTCTCCATGGAACTAAGTTGCCAGGGAGATTGCAGGTCCACTTTAAAGTCCAAACCAAACAAAACTCACCATTTGTCATCCTGCATTAGATCAAGCTTGATCCATGAGTATATCTTGCCACACCTAACAAAAGAAGTGCAGTACCTGGCCATGCCCACTTCTGTAACAGTTAATGGATATGTGTGAGCTTTTATCCACCTGGCCATGCCCCCTTCTGTTACAGTTAATGGATATGTGTGAGCTTTTATCCACCTGGCCATGCCCCCCTTCTGTTACAGTTAATGGATATGTGTGAGCTTTTATCCACCTGGCCATGCCCCCTTCTGTAACAGTTAATGGATATGTGTGAGCTTTTATCCACCTGGCCATGCCCCCTTCTGTTACAGTTAATGGATATGTGTGAGCTTTTATCCACCTGGCCATGCCCCCTTCTGTTACAGTTAATGGATATGTGTGAGCTTTTATCCACCTGGCCATGCCCCCTTCTGTTACAGTTAATGGATATGTGTGAGCTTTTATCCACCTGGCCATGCCCCCCTTCTGTTACAGTTAATGGATCTGTGTGAGCACATGTTGGTAAAAAGGTAGATTGGTGAATACTGAAGCTGGAGTTTTGGATTTCTAAGGATTGGTAACTAGAGGAACATATGTATATAATGCTAGACTTTCACTTAGAAGTGCAGAAATACTCCCCCTATAGTAGAAAAAAAATATAGTTAAAAAAGACTCTACATGAGTCTATGAAACTGTGAATTACCATTTGCAAATTCTACCAGTGCAAATGTGATGGGTGGAAAGAAATTAGGAATGCAACAGTATCAAAAACTATACCTATCACACACGGATTCTAGTTATCAAAAGAAGAACCTCTGAATTATTGTTTTAAAAATTGCTTCCTGGTCAAATGGTGCTTTTACAGCTATATATATATATATTTTTTTTGCTCGTGAATCCATTTTCCGACAATAGAGAACATAATAACTTGTGAAATTTGGACAGGAAAGTGAAAGCAAAGTGGTCTCCCAGTGTTTGTAATTGTGTTGCAGTCAGATGTCAAAAATTACAGCGTAACAACGCCATGTCCTCTGAAGGGCAAACTGAGGTGGAATGTGTAAAAAAATATATGAATTCGGGCAATATGTATTCCTAAAACCTAAGGTAATTTACATTTCTTTTTAAAGAACTATGCCCTGAAACTGTCTGTGATGTTGAAAGTAGGTAAGTATCTGTATGTTTCTTAGCATATTCCATGCCAAAGAGATCTCTCACCCTTTACCAAAAAAAAAACTCAATTACTTTCCAGGTCCCAGTTCTACCGTTCAGCACTTTTTGGCCTCTGGAGACCCCACTGTATTACTGTTCCTGCCCCAAATAAAATTCATCAACTAGCCATGTGACTGGTTTGCATAGGGATGTGCAAAACAATATATTTAGTTGGCTCCAGGTCACATAAGATTCAGGGAGAACTGAAATCTGACATTGGAGTACAATGCCTGGGAACAGGGTGAGCAGCCGATGTCTGAAAACGGGAATAGGTCTATTTTAAGCCATCAAGGTGGTCAACCAAGCATACACATCAAGTCTTCATAAAATGTAAAAGTAAGATACTACATAATTAGACAGATCAGGGAACAGATGCAATGTGATTCCCAAAACTGTGGAACTTGTGGGGGAAGGTTTGAATTAAGTCAGACATACTGTAATTTTACAAACAATAGAATGTTAAAAATGTCCCACCTATTTAGGATTTTTAACATAATAGTTTTACCCCCTAACCGCTTTGGATGAGTTATGGCCATTTAATAAAAGGTGCTTTTAGGTATGGTTGAGCAGACTGCTAAGCTTTACTGTCCCTCACCCTTTCTGCCTGGACCCCACACTCTTCTGTACTGTGTGTTTGGATCTGCCCTTGCTAATTGAGACACTTTTTGATGTTCTTCCTATTTCCCTAGTACAGTTAGATGGTTAATTACCAAATTAACTATTACAAAAAACAACTACAAAATAATAATAAAAAGTCATCACCACATTCAGTCCTGGAAAACTTCCAGCTGATACAATGTAAATGAGTTTGTATTGTTTTTGCATATTATGGGCCTGATTTGTCAAGCAGTTTCTGACAGAATTCACCACACTGGTACAAATTAGAGTAGTGCAAAATATAATTTACATTTTTTTCTGCATGTTGCTGCAACACTATTGTTTAACTAATCGTGTTTCTTGCAATGTAGCAACATGCGCCAGTGCAAAAAGAAATTTCTAAATTATACTTTTCACCACTCTCATGTTTACCAGTGCTGTGTATTCTGGCAGGTAGTGCTTGATAAATCAGGCCCTATGTTTGTCTTGTTTCGTCTTATGATTCTCTTTAATAGCATGAGATAAGTCAGTTAACTTATTGCATAGGTACAGTATTGGGATCAGTAGATACAGGATGTTGGAATTATTGGGAAAGTATTGCATCCTCCTCTTGGCAGACATATTTGGGGTCTTGTAGTGATGTACAGGAGGAGGGGCAATCTAGTTCAGGAAGACCTCCAGCAGGATAATTCCCAGTATCTGACATTTGGTACTCCCAAATGCTGGATACAATAGCTCCTGCCACCACAATGTGTATAATGTTATAGGGTATCTTGGAATCTCTCTCCATATCCTTCCCTTCCAGTTATGTCATTAGTCCCATGGGGGGTTCCACAGAGGCTCCTCCTCTGTGGTATAAAATTCTCCCTGCCCGGCAGCATGACATCCGTTTGGCACAATGTGAAAGAAGGAGGGGAAGAACCTGTGTCCACGCTCACTACAGATAGCGGTGGCGAAGTTACAATAATGGCTTTAATGTAGATTAGTGTAAACAGGTGGGGTTGGCCCTCGGTGCCCCCTTCTTCTCCCAGCTTTCGTATGCTGAGTGGGTGCATGGGGCATTCAAGAACAGAGGGGATTTTTGTTTGGACACCTTATATCTAGTTAGTCTAGTGATCCGCTATTTCACGTGGAATGCACGGTGCCAGCTCTGCATTAGGAAGAAAGTCCTCCCTGTCCTGGTGGTGGTGCATGACATCCTACATGATGTGGGGAAGGTCCCGGTGCTGGAGAGGGACAGGTGGGAATGGGGGGCTTGGATGAAGGTGTGGAGGAACATCAGGCCTCCTTAGTCCTCATGATTCCCTCTGGGTGGGCTTTCCTATCTCTTATCACCCGTAGATTTTTTATAACAATGACAGATTTTTGAAGAACGGCTGCGTGCATAGGTTACAGGGTCTCTTAGTATTCCTGCTGAATTGTTTATAGTATAGTGTTAGGTTGTATATAGGTTGTATATAGAATTATGGATATGACATATTATATGCCAAATTGTTTAGGCACATTTTTTTTGTTTAGTTATTTATTTTATTTATAATTTTAACTTTGTATATATTTGCTTGATTTTACTCGATAAAAAAGTTACAATAGTGGCTTTTCACTTGCAGCAGACCAGTGCTTGCTGCACCAGGAGGGAACACCAGGTGGACCAGGCAGACCTGCCGAGAGGACGCTGTCTGGTTGGGCAGAGATGAAGGAAGATGCAGCGTCAGCATCAGAAGAGGAATTCTTTTTCTACTCCAAACAGTTTGAACTAGTAGGAGATCCAAGAAAACCCTATACCAATTCTCAGGGTAGTGGACTAATTTGCTATGGATTTTGCTGGAATCCGGGATGGGGCAAACCAGAGTAAATCACTATTACTTGTTTTTATTCCCAATGTATCTTCTCTAATTTTGTAACATTTTGCAATTTACTAATGGCTTACAATGTACTGTAATGCATTTGCTCTTACTGTAAGAAATAATGTGAGGAAGGCTTGTGAACATCAAGGTTAGACCTAGAGATGAGCGAATCGATTCGGAAGAACCCGAAGTCGTTTCGAATTTCATGAAATATTCGATTCTGAACAAATCCGAATTTCCCTGCGATTCGATCTATCAAATTTTTCCTTTAAACTCCATTTACTGCAATTGCAGGCATTGTAAAATGGTGGATGCACATGTCTGGACATATCCCCTGGGGCAAGGTATCATGGGAAGGTCACATGCAGCCTATCAGCAGCCAGGAACCCGGGTGACGTCACAGCACTATATAAGCGGCGGCCATCCTGCTGGTGCGCATTTCAGCGTTGTATTGTGGAGAGAACGGAGCTGGGTAGAGACAAGGAAAGACAGGGAAACACAGGGAAACACAGGGAAAGACAGAGAGCCAGGGACAGCAGATAAAGTGAAAGAGAAAGCTTTTTTTTATTTTCATTTGATTTAATAGCCAGATCACAGTTTTTAATTGTTTTTGTGTCTGCTGTAAAAAACCCTGCCCACTGGGCATCCCATATTAGAACATTTAACCCTGTCTGTTACACACAAGCAGCTCTTAAAGGGGATTTCTTCTAACTAGAGCACAGTTTTAATTGTTTTTGTGTCTGCTATAAAAACCCCTGCCCTCTGGGCATTCCATATTAGCACATTTAACCCTATCTGTTACACACAATCAGCTCTTAAAGGGGATTTCATCTAACTAGAGCACAGTTTTAATTGTTTTTGTGTCTGCTGTAAAAATCCCTGCCCACTGGGCATCCCATATTAGCACATTTAACCCTATCTGTTACACACAAGCAGCTCTTAAAGGGAATTTCTTCTAACTAGAGCACAGTTTTATTGTTTTTGTGTCTGCTGTAAAAACCCCTGCCCACTGGGCATCCCATATTAGCACATTTTTTTTTTTTTTAACAATAAATCTTTATTGAGGTAGAAAGGATAGCAAAGCACTCCATAGAAAAAACAAAAACTGTTTCATACAGTGGGAAGGTCCAGCGTATACAGCATATAAAGCTACAATCCTGTTTATGACATACATAACCTTACACGACCTCTGTGACCTACGCTCCCTCGGCTATCCCCTGAGTGGAGCCTCGCCATGCCAGTCCACCTGATTTTCCTTTTAAATGGTAAAGGGGGGGAATTGGGGATCAGGATGAAGATGAAGGGGGGTAGGAAGTGTGAGGGGGAAGGGAAAAAAGGGGGAGGAGGAGGGAAAGAAAAGACTGAGGAGGAGGGGGGGGAAGCACCCCCCCGCCCGCCCCCCCGGGGCCGCCCCGCGCCCCACCCAGACACATGCCACATCCTCCAGGTCAGACGCTCCACCCCGCCATCCGCCTCTATCCGCCACAGCAAGGAATCATATCTTAATCCGCAGGTTCTTGCCTTCAACCGACTCCATGAACATGTCCCATGGCAACCACCGGTGCCTATGTTTTTCCTCAGAGCCCTTAAGTAGGGCAGTCATGTCCTCCATGCGCCTAATGTCCTCCACCCTGTGGATCCAGGAGCCTATGAGTGGCGTGGCTGCGCTCTTCCACTGGGCCGGTATACACGCCCTGGCCGCGTTCACCAGATGGATAGTCAGCGACTTTCTGTAGTCGCTGACCGTTCCTCCGATGGAATGGAGCAGGAGAGTTTCTGGGGAGAGCGGAATATCATCGCCCGTTATCTTACGGATCAAGTCCACCACGTTCCTCCAGAAGCCTTGAATTTTCTCACACTCCCAAAAAATGTGCAGGATAGTGCCCTGAGCCCTCTCACACCTCCAGCATAATGGCGAGACAGATGGGTAAAAGCGATGTAACGTCTGGGGAGTCCTGTACCAACGGCAGAGGATTTTATACCCCGCCTCCTGGTAGGAGTTGCTGACCGATGCCCGCTGCGCCAGCTCCACGATTTTCTTAACCTGATTAGGTGGGAAGGTGATTCCGAGGTCTCTTTCCCACACCCTTATGAAACCAGGCACAAAGGATTCTCCAGGATCCAGCAACAGCTGGTACACTTTGGATAGCGCCCCTCTAACAGGTTCCGGTGACAAGCATAACCTCTCGAAAGGTGATAGCGCCCTTCCGAACTCCCCTGGGGGGGGGCAGGTCGTCCAGAAAGTGAGAAATCTGTAATGCCCTCCAGTACGACAAGTGTGGAGGGTCCCCCCATGACATGATCTCCTGATGGGTCTTCCATCTGGAGCCACACAGAAAGTCACGGGCAGCACCCCCACCGGGCGTCTTCCATCTCCGAAATCCTGCATCTAATTGTCCCGGGACAAAGTCTAAAGCCCCTAAGACCGGTCTGAGCGGAGAGGGTGAGGGGGCCAGGTTCTCACTCGCTGCCTGTCTGGTCCAAACCTGCAGGGTAGGGCCTATAGTTGGGTGCGACCTGAGTGCACTTGGAACCGGGCCGGGGGACCAAGGTAAACTCGCCAATGGAACCGGGGACCATGTCTGTTCAATCTGGACCCAACGCTTGTGTTTCCCATGAAGGTTCCAGTCTATAATTCTACTCAAGTGTGCCGCTGCATAATACATTTTAATGTCAGGGAGTCCCACACCCCCCCTTGTCTTAGGTAAAGTGAGCAGTTTCTGTGAGACTCGCGGGCTTTTTCCACCCCACACGAACTTTATGAATTCCGCTCGAACGGTTTTCAAGAAGGAAGCTGCCAAGTGGATAGGTAACACCTGGATAGGGTAGAGTAGGCGTGGCAGGACATTCATTTTGAGAACGTTACACCTGCCAAACCAGGACAATATCCTGTCCTTCCAACTGCCGAGGTCCTTCTTAATTGCTGTCAACAATGGCGGAAAGTTTTTAGCAAACAGGTCTTGCAAGGAGGGTGTAATCTGTACTCCCAGGTAAGAGATCGATTCTGGTGCCCAGCGAAAAGCGAAGCCAGACTCAATGATCCCCAGGAGTCTCGGTGGCAGGGAGACGTTCAACGCCTCCGACTTTTGTAAGTTTATCTTAAAGTTTGAGAGCTCGGTGTACTCCTTAAATTCTCTTAACAAGTTGGGAAGCGAGGTTACCGGTTGGGTGACACAAAAAAGCAGATCGTCCGCAAAGGCAGCAACTTTGTGCTCGGATCCGCCTCTCAACACTCCTTTTATGTCCGTGTTCGCTCTCACCCGACAGAGGAAAGACTCCAGCGTCAGAATAAATATGATCGGTGAGAGTGGGCATCCCTGCCTTGTGCCATTTGTGATCTTAAATGGCTTTGAGAGAATGCCATTGACCTTAACACATGCCGACGGGGAAGAGTATAGTGACAGTATCCAAGTCCTCATATTCTCTCGGAGGCCCAGATGTTCCAATGTGGCTCGCATAAACCCCCAGTGGACCCTATCGAATGCTTTTTCCGCATCCGTGGAAAGCAACATAGCTGGGATCCTCTCCTCGTGAATCAGATGAATAAGATTGAGGACTCTTGTCACATTGTCTCTCGCCTCTCTTTTCGGTGTAAAGCCCGCCTGGTCAAGATCTATTAGGTCACTTAGGTGCGCTATCAAACGGTTTGCCAAAATTTTCGCGAACAATTTCAGGTCTACATTTAGTAGCGATATTGGCCTATAGTTCGCACAGAGAAGTGGGTCCTTTCCCTGCTTCGGTATGACTGCCACTTGGGCCCTTAGCATATCGCTGGGCATTGCCTGCTCAGCCGAGATGGAGTTGAAGGCGGTCACTGCACGTGGGGTCAGGATGTCTCCCAGCTCCCTGTAGTAGGGCAGAGTGAACCCGTCTGGGCCCGGCGACTTGCCTGTCTGCGAGAGTTTAATTGCCTGAGCCCACTCTGATTCGGAGATAGGCTCCTCCAGGGTCTCCACTATCTCAGGGCTTAACGTAGGAAGGCCTGAAGTAGCCACATAACCTCGTGCGTCCTGCAATAGGGGATCCCGGCTACTCCCCTCGTCAGACAGGTTGTAGAGCTTACTGTAAAATTCCCTGAACGACTCAGCAATGTCGTCTGGACCGGAACACACCCGTCCTCCTGCTCCAAGGATCTGCGGGACGTAGTTCTTTGCCCTCTGTTCGCGGATTGCTCTCGCCAGGGAGCGGCCGCACTTATTCCCGTACTCGTAAAAGGAGCGCCGAACTCTTAGGAGGGAAGCTTTGGCCTTGACCATCAATATGTCTCTCAGGTTTTCCCGGGCCAGCGCTAATTCCTGTCCAACTCTCACTGCCTGTTGTCTTTTGTGTTCGGCCTCTAATCTACCGATCTTCTGCAATAAGTCGCCGATGGTTTTCTCTCTTTCCTTCTTTCGTCTGGACGCTATCTTCAGTAATATGCCCCTGATATAGCATTTGTGGGCTGCCCACAGGGTGATGGGGCTCGTTTCTGGTCTGTCGTTCAATTCGAAGTAGGATCTAAGCTCTCTCCTGACCTCTTCTTTTACCAGAGGGTCCTGCAGCAAGGACTCGTTAAGAATCCACGAGCTTGGTCTAGCGGGCCACTCAGGTATTCTCACCGAGAGTGAGATCAAGGCGTGATCCGAGATCGTAATGGAATCTATCGTGGCCTTCTGCACAAGCTGGAGGTACCTATGCTCTATGAAAAGGTAGTCGATCCTGGAATATGAATCGTGGGGAGCCGAGTAGAAGGTGTAGTCTCTCCCGTGGGGGTTTTGTAAACGCCAAGGGTCCACCAACTGTGCCAACCTGAGTGCTGTTTTTAGTTTTTTGAGGGCTGAGAATGAGAGGTGAGAGGCTTTCCGTGACACATCAAGCAAGGGGTCCAACGCCACGTTGAGATCGCCTCCAAAGATCACCAGGCCTTCCGAGAAAGTCTGAAGGGCCTCAAGAGTTTGTTCTAAGAAGCGTGTCTGATCCGTGTTGGGAGCATAGATGTTCGCAAGAGTGCACATTTGATTACCTACTCTCCCCTTAAGGAAGATAAACCTTCCCTCCTCATCTGACCTGCTATCCACTAAGGTCCAAGGGAGCGAGGAGGCGAGCAAAATGGCCACTCCTCTTGACCTTGCGTCGGGTGAGTATGAGTGGTAGCCCGTAGGAAAACGCTTATCCGAAAACCTCGGAGCCCTTCCTCTCTGAAAATGTGACTCCTGGATGAACACTACTTGGGCTCTTCTCTTCCAGAATAGGGACAGGCACATTCTCCTCTTCTCAGGGATGTTAAGGCCCTTAGCGTTGAAGGAGACAATTTGCAGGTCCATCGTGCGCGCGGCACTTCGGACACACGACCACAAGGCGGTACAAGACTGAGGTCACACACCCAACCGGGGAGAGGGCCCCAAAAGGGGTCAGGGAAGGAGCGCGGGCCGGCCCGGGGGGGAGGGCAGCAGAGGACAGCAGCCCCCACCACCCCCCACGAATCAAGGGTAGCACAACGGGAGGGAGGGTAAGGGAAAAAGGGTAAGTAGGGAGAAGGAGAGAGATCGAAAAAGGGAGAAGGGATAAGCGTAAGCATAGAGGGAACAAAGAAAAAACACCCGTCTAGAGAGGTCGCTTGGACCTAGACGAGCTGGCCTATGTGGGGAGTAAAAAGAAACTGTGGCGCTGCACAGCAACAGGGGACATGCGTCCCCAGCCCAGGGCAGTTCCTCACGCGAGGAACGGTTCAAAAAACTTAACCTACCCATCCCCGGTCAAGGACACCAGGGTCGGAAATGTCTCACTGACAACATCTATAAACCCGTAACAATGTTAACCTTTTAAATAGCACACAGGTGAATAACTGTCCCAGCCCCAGGCCCCCACTGCCCCCCCACCCCCCCATGTGGCCCACACCGACCCGGCCGCGGAGCACCCCGTATCCCCACCCCAGGACCGGACCCCGGCGCCCAGGAATCTGGGAGGAGGCACAACAAATCATCCTCCCGCCAAGGCCCGACCCCGGGGGGGGGGGGGGGGCACGCCCGAGGCAGCCCGGCCCCCCACCCCAGGCCGCGCCTCCCACTCCCGACCAGCGAGCCATATACATGTCTACTGTTACCGTTCCCTCACCTCTCGAAGGCGTCCACTCCAGGCCCCAGGGGACTCCAAAAGAGAACTCCCCGCAGCGCACCCCCACCAGGGCCCGGTCCGGAACCAAACCGCGGAACCGGACCGGGGAAGGGGGGGGCCACCCGGCGAGGGGAAGGGCACCCCAGGCCCGGACCGGACCCCAGAGGCGCACCCCCAATCCAACCCCAGCCACCCCCCCGCGGAGGGAGGAGGCATCTCCGAAGGCGGTCCATCCCACCAGGGGAAGGAGCTCCCCCCCGGCCCCCCCAAGGCCACGGCCCGAGCCCCACCGCGCAAGGATCAAGGCCGAGGCCACGACCTGAGCATCCCCCGACCAGTCCCGGCCCGTGGCCGCGATTCAGGCCCAAAAGCCAATGGGGACCGTTTAAAGTCGGGGGCCCAAGTCGACACCACGGAGGCACCGGGGGGGGGGAGAGTCGAGGAGGGAGGGCCCCCGGGAGCGACCTGTCACCCAGCCCGGGCCCCCGGACGTCCGTCCCAGGTCCAGAGCGAGAATCACAATGAGGCTCGGGAACCCGTCAACCCGAAGAGCCAGGTACAGGGACCGACACGACTTGGGGACCAAGGACAGACCCAGCGACCCCCACCCCAGGAGAGACCCGCGGGGAGGGCGGGAATGAGTTTCAGCTCCAGGGGGGACCCCCCCAACCCCACCACCTATCACATAGGCAGAGTCTCTGGACAGAGGCCCGTACGAAGACCGGCCCCAGCATCATCAACCGGACCCGAGGAGCCGCCTGGCACAGGGCCCCCAGCACAACCGCCCACTGGCCAGGGAACGCGCAGCCAGCCAACAAGGAGGGGCCCAGAGCCCCCAGTAGTAACAGCAGTCAGCGCCGAGGCCCCGCCGGCGGCCCCCAGTGTGGCCCAGAAACGAAGTCAATTGGTGGCCTGGGGGGGGGGGGAACATCACGTCTAGCGGCTCAGTCCACTTCTGTACAGAGCAGTCCATAGGCCAAGGCACGGCCACTCAGGAGGTACCCGTCCGAGGGCACGACGTCGGCCAGGACCGGCGTCACAGCGACGGAGATGTCGGCGCCACCTGACCCACAGCAGGCAGGGGGGCAGGACAGCAAACAGCAAAGGACCCGAGGCACAGGACAACATTGGAAGTTACTCCTCTAGAGGGGGAGGAAGATCCCCCCCGCGTGGCGGCGCCCCCCGTCTAGGCGGGGCTCTCCTACGCCTGATCCTCTGCGGTAAAGGTTGAAATGATGGGAAGTCCAGCCAGTTGGGGACCTCCAGTGGAGCAACGCCCAGGAAAACGAACAGGCCCTCAAGATCCCCGGGTGTTCGGAGAGTAAAAGACCCCCCGTTCTTGCGGACGATGAGATGGAAGGGGTATCCCCATCGGTAGACTGCTCCGCTGTCTTTTATTTTCTGCAGAAGAGGTTTCAGCTGTCTTCTCATCCAGAGTGTGGAACGGGCCAGGTCCGGCAAGATGGTTAGTGGTTTGGAGTCGTGGACGATCCGGCCCGCCTCCCACGCCCTCCTCAATATCTCTTCTTTAATTCTGAAGTGGTGGACCCTACAGAGAATGTCGCGAGGGGCCTCCGGGGCGCCCGGCGGCCGGCCTGCCACCCTGTGTATTCTATCCAGTTTAATGGCGGCAGTCGGAGGGTTACCCAGCAACTGATTGAAGACAGAGAGGGCAATCGATTCCAAGTCCGCATACTGCGGCAACTCAGGGAGACCCCGTATACGAAGATTGTTCCGTCTACTGCGGTTCTCTAAGTCGTCGTTTTGGATCTTCAAAAAAGAGATTTGAGCTGCTTGAAGTTCGCTGGTCTGCTCCAGGCGGGTAAGACGGTCTTCCGTCGATGCTCTTGTGTTCTCCAAGGCGGTGACCCGATCCTCGACCGCCGCCACGTTGTGTTGGACAACTTCCAGGTCTTTCTTGAAGGTTTTTTCGATTCTGGACATCATGGTTTCCAAGTCGGCCTTGGTAGGGAGGGAGAGGAGCACCGACCGAAGGTCCAGGTCCGGGCCCGTCAGATGCACGTTTGTGGGTGTTTGGAGAGATCCCTCCCCGTCCTTCATCCAGGTATGAGCGGGGCCAGGGTCAGCAGGCGGAAGCCATCCACGTGTGGTCCATGAGTCACACGGAGATCCCCTCTCCACATAACCCCCAGAAGTGCTGGTCCCCATTCCGGTGCCCCGGGGAGGGGGGGGCGACGGGGGCATCCCATCCGAGGAGACGGACCAGGCCCGCGGAGTGGTCCCGTGTGCAAATGTTGACTCCTCCAGAACTCCCGCCACCGCGGCCCTTGGCTCCCTGCAATCGGAGCCGGGCTTTACATTCGGGGTACCCCCCTGTACAGCGTCTCCCAGCCAGCCCGCAGGGGGGCCCCCAGGCGACCTCCTCCACTCGTCATGAGGCGAAAGGACAGGGGGATTATGGCCCATCACTGCATGACTAGCGGTGCATGTCTCTTTAAAGCGCTCGTGCTGCTGGGCAGGGCGAACAGTGCTTCTGTCTCTTCTGGCCGGGGACAGTGCTGGGGATTCTCCCCATCTCTCCCCCTCATCAGCTTGTGATCCCCAGGAGCAGGGGGGGGAATGTGATGTAGGTCTGGTCGGTGGGTTGGGGGGGGGGCTTCTCCCCTCAGCTGCCCCCAAAGTTCGCCTCACACTTTTGTTTCCTGTGGGGTCTGGGGTTCCCCATCCTCCATTCACACACCCTACCTCATGGCGTGCTGCAGCGGATGGTTCCAGCCGTGTCATTGGTGTCTCCTCCTGTCGACAGCCGCCTCCCTCTCTCGACCGGTCACACAGCGGGGACGAGCGCCGGGTGCGATCCGGACCGCCAGGGGCCTGCCTCCCCGGGGCAGGAGAATCCCCGTCTGACACGCATATCACCTCTCGCCGCTCTTCTACCGCAGCGGGTGATGCCGACCGCGTCGCCTCCTCCAGCTGACAGGCGCCGCTCCCTCCTCCTCCCGCCCGGCCACACTGCGGGGACGTCTGCCGGGGGAGACACATCTCCGGCGGTGTCTGCATCCCCTCCGCGCGCTGACTCGCCTCCATAGCCGAGGTTCGCCCTCCTCTCTCTGTCCCGCCAGCCGCTTCCGCCGCCATCTTGCCTTGGCGCGTGGATGCTCCCGGGGGATCGCCCGGCCGCAGGAAACGGGCAATGCCGCCCCCTTCTTCTCTCTTGGGGTCCTTCGTTTGTCCACGCCGTCTCCCCATACTCGTCGGGGGCAGGTAGGTGCTGGTGACACACTGTAAAAAGGGCTCCTGGGCTGGGGTCACGGGAGAGCCTCAAGGTACACGTCCACCCGCCGCCATGCCGCAGCCACGCCCCATATTAGCACATTTAACCCTATCTGTTACACACAAGCAGTTCTTAAAGGGAATTTCTTCTAACTAGAGCACAGTTTTAATTGTTTTTGTGTCTGCTGTAAAAACCCCTGCCCACTGGGCATCCCATATTAGCACATTTAACCCACCAAGCCAGGATTTCCACCCACCAATGGCTGATGCATGCGAGTAGATTCAGCATGGTGCCACGTTTTACACTTTCCAAATGGTGCAAAACATATTTAAGTCTTTAGGCCAATTTTTGGGCTCCTGCTGATGCTAACTTCAGGGTGTGCCTTTCAGCCAATTTTTGGGTTCCTGCGGATGCCAACTTCAGGGTATGCCTTTCAGACAATTTTCGGGTTCCTGCTGATGCCAACTTCAGGGTGTGCCTTTCAGACAATTTTTGGGTTCCTGCTGATTCCAACTTCAGGGTATGCCTTTCAGACAATTTTTGTGTTCCTGCTGATGCCAACTTCAGGGTATGCCTTTCAGACAATTTTTGTGTTCCTGCTGTTGCCAACTCCAGGTTGTGTCTATCAGTCAATGTTTGTGTTCCTGCTGCCAACTCCAGTGTCTCTTTCAGCCAATGTTTGGGCTCCTGCTACTGCTGCTGCCAACTCCAGGGTGTGTCTTTCAGGGCAATTTTTGGGCTCCTGCTGCCAACTCCAGTGTCTCTTTCAGCCAATTTGTGGGCTGCTACTGCCAACTCCAGTGTCTCTTTCAAGCAATGTTTGGGCTCCTGCTGCTGCTGCCAACTTCAGTGTGTCTTTAGGCCAATTTTTGGGCTGCTGCTGCCAACTCCAGTGTCTCTTTCAGCCAATGTTTGGGCTCCTGCTGCCAACTCCAGTGTCTCTTTCAGCCAATAATTGGGCTCCTGCTGCTGCTGCCAACTCCAGGGTGTGTCTTTAGGCAAATTTTTGGGCTCCTGCTGCCAACTCCAGTGTTTCTTTCAAGCAATGTTTGGGCTCCTGCTGCTGCTGCTGCCAACTCCAGTGTGTCTTTTGGCCAATTTTTGGGCTGCTGCTACCAACTCCAGTGTCTCATGTTTGGGCTCCTGCTGCTGCTGCCAACTCCAGGGTGTGTCTTTAGGCCAATTTTTGGGCTGCTGCTGCCAACTCCAGTGTCTCTTTCAAGCAATGTTTGGGCTCCTGCTGCTGCTGCTGCTGCCTACTGCAGTGTGTCTTTAGGCCAATTTTTGGGCTGCTGTTGCCAACTCCAGTGTCTCTTTCAGCCAATGTTTGGGCTCCTGCTGCTGCTGCTGCCAACTCCAGGGTGTGTCTTTAGGCCAATTTTTGGGCTGCTGCTGCCAACTCCAGTGTCTCTTTCAGCCAATGTTTGGGCTCCTGCTGCTGCTGCCAACTCCAGGGTGTGTCTTTAGACCAATTTTTGGGCTGCTGCTGCCAACTCCAGTGTCTCTTTCAAGCAATGTTTGGGCTTCTGCTGCTGCTGCTGCTGCTTCTGCCAACTCCAGGGTGTGTCTTTCAGGCAATATATGAGCTCACTATGCTGCTGCCAACTCCTGGGTGTGTTATTCAGGCAATATATGTGCTCACTATGCTGCTGCCAAGTCCAGAGTGTGTTTTTCAGGCAATATATGGGCTCCTAATGCTGCTGCTGCTGCTGCCAACTCCTGGGTGTGTCTTTCAGGCAATATATGGGCTCCTAATGCTGCTGCCAAGTGCAATGTGTTTTTCAGGCAATATATGAGCTCCCTATGCTGCTGCCAAGTCCAGAGTGTGTCTTCCAGGCAATATATGAGCTCCCTATGCTGCTGCCAGCTCCTGGGTGTGTTTTTCAGGAAATACATTTGCTCCCTATGCTGCTGCCAGCTCCTGGGTGTGTTTTTCAGGAAATACATTTGCTCCCTATGCTGCTGCCAAGTCCAATGTGTTTTTCAGGCAATATATGGGCTCCGAATGCTGCTGCTGCTGCCAACTCCTGGGTGTGTATTTCAGGCAATATATGGGCTCCCTATGCTGCTGCCAACTCCAATGTGTTTTTCAGGCAAATATATGGGCTCCTAATGCTGCTGCTGCTGCCATCTCCTGGGAGTGTCTTTCAGGCAATATATGGGCTCCCTATGCTGCTGCCAACTCCAATGTGTTTTTCAGGCAAATATATGGGCTCCTAATGCTGCTGCTGCTGCTGCCAGCTCCTGGGTGTGTCTTTCAGGCAATATATGGGCTCCCAATGCTGTTGCCAACTCCAATGTGTTTTTCAGGCAATATATGTACTTCCTATGCTGCTGCCAACTCCTGGGTCTGTCTTTCAGGCAATATATGAGCCCCCTATGCTGCTGCCAACTCCTGGGTGTGTCTTTCAGGCAATATATGGGCTCCTAATGCTGCTGCGAACTCCAATGTGTTTTTAGGCAATATATGTGCTCCTAATGCTGCTGCCAACTCCTGGGTGTGTTTTTCAGGCAATATATGAGCTCCCTATGCTGCTGCCAAGTCCAGACTGTGTCTTTCAGGCAATATATGAGCTCCCTATGCTGCTGCCAACTCTTGAGTGTGTTTTTCAGGCAATATATGGGCTCCCTATGCTGCTGCCAACTCCTGGGTGTGTTTTTCAGGCAATATATGAGCTCCCTGTGCTGTTGCTGCTGCTGCTGCATAGTCCAGAGTGTGTCTTTCAGGCAATAAATGAGCTCCCTATGCTGCTGCCAACTCCTGGGTGTGTTTTTCAGGCAATATATGGGCTCCCTATGCTGCTGCCAAGTCCAGAGTGTGTCTTTCAGGCAATATTTGGGCTCCCTATGCTGCTGCCAAATTCAGGGTGTGTTTTTTAGGCAATATATGGGCTCCCTATGCTGCTGCCAACTCCACTGTGTGTCTTTCAGGCAATATATGGGCTCATTATGCTGATGCCACCTCAAGGCTCTGTAATTGTGCCACTCTGCATCAGCGAATCTAATAGCGACGCCTCTGATCTGCATGTCATACTTCTTTACAATAGTATTTCACTAACCCAGCATGCATCCTATGCATGTTACAGCCAAGCAAAACGTTCTGCAACCCTATGGAGGCTCTCGGACGCCCAGAAATAGCCGTTTTTAATAACGATTCATCGCAAATAAATTCAAACCGAATGTTTTCAAAAGTTCGCTCATCTCTAGTTAGACCCAAACAGAACAAACAGTGCTGGGCTGTTGGGGTTACACTCTTCACAAATTGGGATGCGCCTGGGACAGGTTTTAAACTGGGGCTCTAATCAAAGGTTCTTGCATGATCTAAGATAGCACCACAGTTATACAGTATGCTTAACTCAGAACCCAATGTTGGAAATATGACTCCCTCCAATGTGTGGAGGCAATATAGGAATCTCCGATAGCAGGTCTAAAAACACTTTGCTATAAAAATACCCAAAAGAAAAAGAAACATTTAGACCGGCCTTATATTACATTTCAAATAAACCTCCCATTTGGGTCTTTCCAGGGTAGTCAGGGCTGATGGAGGAGAGTAGAGAAAAAGAAACAGGGAAAGGAGGGTGAAAGACAGAGAAGGGAGACATTTTTTAATGTCTTTTAAAAAGTTTAATTACTGTTACTCCCTGCCTCAAAGATCTTTCAGATTCTAGGTACACTCATGGGTATTAACATGTTGGTTTCCACAAGCCTAAGTCTGAAAACATGTGTTACTTTCAGAGCTCCCTGCTCCGGAGGCTACCAGTCTACTTAAGAAATTCTTTTTCGCAGGCTCTCAGTCACAGCTGAGTAAATTGTGAACTGAGCTGTTGCAGCTCAGATCTTGCAGTTCGCAACATCATCACGTCTCTTGCTGAAGATGGCTGAGAAGTACCATGAGTCATCAGGGGCAAAAGAAAAGCCTACTGTGCTGAAAATGTCAGCTTTGGGGTACGCTTTAGTAATGGTGGGAGTGAGGATAACGTTCAGTAATTGGATTTTGCTGGCTGAACCTGCTTTTAATACTTAGAGCTTTGGTCTGGTTGCTGAAAATAAGATTATATTTAGAGAAAGTAGAACATAGCAACGGATAACAACCCTTTGTTGTACACAGCCTGTCCTTTTACTAGGTGCTTTAAATCCAATTTGATCCTTGTGCTACTGTTATTTTCAGCATGACCCAATGCATGTTCTCAGCAATGCTGAATAGCCTTTGCTCTTCTGGCAGACAGCTGCGTGGGCAATAAATAAAACCAAGTCAAAGGAAACAGTGAAGGGGTGAGGGCCTCTATAACATTGCAATGGAATCAATATGCAAGTACACTATTCAACATGTACCGTTTAGTTTCCAGTCTGCCACTGCTGGAAACTGATGCCAAAACAGTTCATAGAAAATAAAAAGTAACCTCACACTTATTGGGAACTAGTGTACATACTGTATTAATAATCATACCTACCTACAGGCACACGCTCACGGAAATGTCTTATGAGTATTATATATATAACATCAGCAAGTACCATTAATGTATTTTCTTTTGTTTTGCATTTGTTTCTTGTATATAGTTACTAGTGCTGAGGTTTGGGTTTTGTCAGTTCAATTCGGGTTTGGCCAAAACAGAACTTGGGTATGTAAAATTTGACCATTTGGCTTTTAGAGAATGATAAATCTGAAGATACTGGAAAGGGTCACCTTTAGCCAACTAATGTATTTGAAAGTGGAAGAAGATGAAAGAATCCTAAAGGATAGAAGAAGCTGTGAAAAGTAGGATAGAAATAGAAAGAGGCAGATATCTGGATATGTCCTCACTCCACTATGTGGTATGTAATCTCCAGACATTAGGGGCATAAATTCTTGGTAAAGATCAATGACATACGACCAAATAAGGTGCAATAGGATAGACATATAGGGGTTGCCTATCTTGGAATAATAACAAATTAAATAAACATGGTCATCTGAAGTAATGATAAAGGTATATGCAATCTCCTATTTTCTGGCACCTTAGTTGGTCACATGTCATTGATCTTTACCAGGCATCGATGGCGGTGCTCAGACATTGCACACTGTGGCATCCCCTCAAGTGAATGGGAAGACAGGCACACACAGGGCAGTGCAGCCTGCCCAAGATGACCAAGCCCAGTGTTGAAATCGTGGTCGGGAACGGCATTTGGATACCGGGGTCCAGGTCTAATTTTTTAACACCCTGTCTCAGTGCTGTAGTAGAAAGGACATGGCAGGGGTGGGGGACAGATTGGACTTTCACTTTAAGTGTTCTTTACATACAGCTATTAAAGGACTTGAAACTGACCTCTAGCTTTACATATAGATGATTTAAAGGTATTAAAGAGGAAATGCTTTTTCATTCCAAAATACATTACTCTGTTAAAGAACTACACTAACACTACTAGCATTACATACTGATCTTTTAAAGAAATTATGGGAATTCTTTTTCTACTCCAAAGATGAAATATTTGCTAAAAGGGGGCTGTTATTTATTAAATTCAAACAATGTATCGTAGATTCTGTGGTCTTCCCATGCAATCTGGGGCCATTCAACTGCTTCAGCTGTTGCAGAGACCCAAAAACACACATCCTAAGTCCTAGACTCAAATGAAATCCAGATGATGGAGAAACAGAATGATACAAATTATGTGGAAGAACTGACCCAGAACAGAATATCCATTTAAAATATCAAACAGGCAAGTTTTAAGTACTGTTTTTTTTTTTTTTTACTGGAATCAGATTTTTTTCTCTACCACCATCATACATATATGAAGACAGGCTGCAATATTTTGTTATGATCAGCCATTATGTGAATCTAATGGAAGATATAGAAAAGATAATTTCCACAGCAAGTGTTTTATCTAACCAGATAAGTGGAGGGGACCAGATATTGCTAGGAACAGAAGTATGTCATAGGAAAATCAAAGTGATTAAATCAAAAGGGCCCTTCTGTGTGATTATATAAAGGGATCTGAGGCACATGGGGATCTCCTTTTAACTGGAAATCTCTTTAAGATATTAAAATAGTCCACATACATAAATGTGTTTTTTGTATTGATTAGGTGTGCCTAAAAATACACAGAAGAGTCCTAACAGGCTATTCATTGCTTCAGTAAGCTCCACATCCTAAAAACTGTATAATATAATAATCATTTCATCTTATTATCTTGGAAAAAAGCCGCAAGGAAATGGTAAAACATGTTTTAGATGCACTAGAAGCAAGTTATACACCATATAATCTCAATATTAAAACATCTTGCTGAACTGTTGCCTGCGGGACAGGCTGATTAAATATCCCCAAATAGATTGTGGCTTATCTCTACATTTTTACAACGCAACTGTTGATATCCGCCCTCAGTCAGGAAGAGAAACAGTTTGGGAATGGCATTTGGCACCATCAACAGCATTTCCTTAAAGGGGTAAATTTTGACTGCATTTCTAGGAACAATATAAATACACATTCTCTAAGTGTCATCAGAGCTGTTAACTGTACATTATAAAGATGTGAGCTGTGATCACTGAGCCCTGAGCATGCTCCCTCTATTTACTGCAATTAACAGAGTGGTTGTGCTGCAATCACTGTGAATCACTACATGATGCGGTACTTAAGGCCTGATTTATCAAGCACTTCTTCCAGACTATGCCACATTGGTGTATTTTAGAGTGGTGAAAAACATCATTTATAATTTTTTCCGAATGTTTGCTAAGGTTTTAGAAAATGTGTTTTCTGCAGTGAAGCACCGTGCTGCATTGCTGAAAAATGATAATATATATTTTGCACCACAAATTTGCACTGATGTGGCGTTTACTTACATTTGCTCCAGCATCCCCGCTGTGCTGCTGCCTGGATTTAACCAACTTGATATCACAGTCCCTATATGGGGGGGGGGGGGGCACTTAGCATACTTAGCATTTAATTTTTAGTTAAAGTTGTGTTTCAGGTTTGGTGCTGGATCCTTGGACTTTTTACTTTAGTAGTATTGCTATAGTTTTCAGCTTTGACTGTCTCTTACTTTGCAGCAACTGGAACTATGGAAGGTGAGCTGCTTTGTTAGTAAGTTTTATGACACTGGAGCAGGATGGAACAGCTGCAGGGACAAAAGGTGGGAACTGAATGTGAAGTCTCGGCTCCTGGACTGGTGTCATTGCTGATGTGGGCAGGGAGGGGAAGTTGCTCCACTGTCAGTGTCCTTTACTTCCTCAAGTGGGGGGGAGGGGATGTCTGTGTTCTTTTCCCTTCTACGTCTGCTGAGTGGCATCATCGGCGGCATGGGACCCTGAAGTATTCTGCATCTTGCCGCCATCCATGTGTGGTTTGCATATTATCCTTGGCACCAGGACATGACACCTGTTCTCCCAGCCAGCAGCAGCAGAAGGTAGGTTTTGGGAAAGAGTAGTCAATCCCTCTTTTAGACAGTGGGTTGTTTTGCATGGTGGGGCAGAGGAGGGGCCATAATCATGTAGGTAGATTTTTTGCCACCAGGGAAGGATAGCTGCATGCATGACTAAGGGGCAGGGAGGCCCTGAAATGCACTACAGTGCTATTCTTATCTAGAATTGATTTGACATAGGCTGGAACTGGATGATTTTAAACTTTAAACGGATGTTTTAATTCTTCGATGCTCCTAAAGAGTTCAAAAGTGGCCTGGATGCCTTCCGTGCAGGTAATAACATGGCTACTAGTCCACTGAATAGAGATAAACAGGCTGAACTGGGATTACATATTTCTTTGTCCGTATGTAACCGTGATGGCCTAAAATAGGAAATTGACAGTATAAGAGATCCATGGGGCTCATGGGCTCAAACAACTGAAAAAAAAGTACAGATGTTTTGCGGCCTTACTTACACTTAATCTGAAACTGAAGTACTTGAAGGATAGTAGGAAAAATCCTTGAAAAGGTTGTGTTGCAATTATTATTTCTTGGTGGTTTACTAATTAATAGTAAGGATAAAATAGTACTACGGAATCTTAGTATATAGTGTATTAAAAATACACAACTGTAAAGCCAAAATATACCAAGTAGTTAAAGAATAGGTCCCAATGGTGGGGATCAGCTTTATTTCTCCAAGCAAGTGATTTGGAAAGCAGTCACTATCCATCATATTGTCATGTTACTTAGCAGTACTACTTTTTGAAACAAGGTTAACCATTGTATAAACCAGTTATACAAGCCAGAAAACAACATTGTATTATCTGGCTTTGGAAAAATACATTGCTGCAATGCAATACTGTTGTCAGTTATGTCAATGTGTTTTTAGGCAATATATGTGCTCCTAATGCTGCTGCCAACTCCTGGGTGTGTTTTTCAGGCAATATATGAGCTCCCTATGCTGCTGCCAAGTCCAGACTGTGTCTTTCAGGCAATATATGAGCTCCCTATGCTGCTGCCAACTCTTGAGTGTGTTTTTCAGGCAATATATGGGCTCCCTATGCTGCTGCCAACTCCTGGGTGTGTTTTTCAGGCAATATATGAGCTCCCTGTGCTGTTGCTGCTGCTGCTGCATAGTCCAGAGTGTGTCTTTCAGGCAATAAATGAGCTCCCTATGCTGCTGCCAACTCCTGGGTGTGTTTTTCAGGCAATATATGGGCTCCCTATGCTGCTGCCAAGTCCAGAGTGTGTCTTTCAGGCAATATTTGGGCTCCCTATGCTGCTGCCAAATTCAGGGTGTGTTTTTTAGGCAATATATGGGCTCCCTATGCTGCTGCCAACTCCACTGTGTGTCTTTCAGGCAATATATGGGCTCATTATGCTGATGCCACCTCAAGGCTCTGTAATTGTGCCACTCTGCATCAGCGAATCTAATAGCGACGCCTCTGATCTGCATGTCATACTTCTTTACAATAGTATTTCACTAACCCAGCATGCATCCTATGCATGTTACAGCCAAGCAAAACGTTCTGCAACCCTATGGAGGCTCTCGGACGCCCAGAAATAGCCGTTTTTAATAACGATTCATCGCAAATAAATTCAAACCGAATGTTTTCAAAAGTTCGCTCATCTCTAGTTAGACCCAAACAGAACAAACAGTGCTGGGCTGTTGGGGTTACACTCTTCACAAATTGGGATGCGCCTGGGACAGGTTTTAAACTGGGGCTCTAATCAAAGGTTCTTGCATGATCTAAGATAGCACCACAGTTATACAGTATGCTTAACTCAGAACCCAATGTTGGAAATATGACTCCCTCCAATGTGTGGAGGCAATATAGGAATCTCCGATAGCAGGTCTAAAAACACTTTGCTATAAAAATACCCAAAAGAAAAAGAAACATTTAGACCGGCCTTATATTACATTTCAAATAAACCTCCCATTTGGGTCTTTCCAGGGTAGTCAGGGCTGATGGAGGAGAGTAGAGAAAAAGAAACAGGGAAAGGAGGGTGAAAGACAGAGAAGGGAGACATTTTTTAATGTCTTTTAAAAAGTTTAATTACTGTTACTCCCTGCCTCAAAGATCTTTCAGATTCTAGGTACACTCATGGGTATTAACATGTTGGTTTCCACAAGCCTAAGTCTGAAAACATGTGTTACTTTCAGAGCTCCCTGCTCCGGAGGCTACCAGTCTACTTAAGAAATTCTTTTTCGCAGGCTCTCAGTCACAGCTGAGTAAATTGTGAACTGAGCTGTTGCAGCTCAGATCTTGCAGTTCGCAACATCATCACGTCTCTTGCTGAAGATGGCTGAGAAGTACCATGAGTCATCAGGGGCAAAAGAAAAGCCTACTGTGCTGAAAATGTCAGCTTTGGGGTACGCTTTAGTAATGGTGGGAGTGAGGATAACGTTCAGTAATTGGATTTTGCTGGCTGAACCTGCTTTTAATACTTAGAGCTTTGGTCTGGTTGCTGAAAATAAGATTATATTTAGAGAAAGTAGAACATAGCAACGGATAACAACCCTTTGTTGTACACAGCCTGTCCTTTTACTAGGTGCTTTAAATCCAATTTGATCCTTGTGCTACTGTTATTTTCAGCATGACCCAATGCATGTTCTCAGCAATGCTGAATAGCCTTTGCTCTTCTGGCAGACAGCTGCGTGGGCAATAAATAAAACCAAGTCAAAGGAAACAGTGAAGGGGTGAGGGCCTCTATAACATTGCAATGGAATCAATATGCAAGTACACTATTCAACATGTACCGTTTAGTTTCCAGTCTGCCACTGCTGGAAACTGATGCCAAAACAGTTCATAGAAAATAAAAAGTAACCTCACACTTATTGGGAACTAGTGTACATACTGTATTAATAATCATACCTACCTACAGGCACACGCTCACGGAAATGTCTTATGAGTATTATATATATAACATCAGCAAGTACCATTAATGTATTTTCTTTTGTTTTGCATTTGTTTCTTGTATATAGTTACTAGTGCTGAGGTTTGGGTTTTGTCAGTTCAATTCGGGTTTGGCCAAAACAGAACTTGGGTATGTAAAATTTGACCATTTGGCTTTTAGAGAATGATAAATCTGAAGATACTGGAAAGGGTCACCTTTAGCCAACTAATGTATTTGAAAGTGGAAGAAGATGAAAGAATCCTAAAGGATAGAAGAAGCTGTGAAAAGTAGGATAGAAATAGAAAGAGGCAGATATCTGGATATGTCCTCACTCCACTATGTGGTATGTAATCTCCAGACATTAGGGGCATAAATTCTTGGTAAAGATCAATGACATACGACCAAATAAGGTGCAATAGGATAGACATATAGGGGTTGCCTATCTTGGAATAATAACAAATTAAATAAACATGGTCATCTGAAGTAATGATAAAGGTATATGCAATCTCCTATTTTCTGGCACCTTAGTTGGTCACATGTCATTGATCTTTACCAGGCATCGATGGCGGTGCTCAGACATTGCACACTGTGGCATCCCCTCAAGTGAATGGGAAGACAGGCACACACAGGGCAGTGCAGCCTGCCCAAGATGACCAAGCCCAGTGTTGAAATCGTGGTCGGGAACGGCATTTGGATACCGGGGTCCAGGTCTAATTTTTTAACACCCTGTCTCAGTGCTGTAGTAGAAAGGACATGGCAGGGGTGGGGGACAGATTGGACTTTCACTTTAAGTGTTCTTTACATACAGCTATTAAAGGACTTGAAACTGACCTCTAGCTTTACATATAGATGATTTAAAGGTATTAAAGAGGAAATGCTTTTTCATTCCAAAATACATTACTCTGTTAAAGAACTACACTAACACTACTAGCATTACATACTGATCTTTTAAAGAAATTATGGGAATTCTTTTTCTACTCCAAAGATGAAATATTTGCTAAAAGGGGGCTGTTATTTATTAAATTCAAACAATGTATCGTAGATTCTGTGGTCTTCCCATGCAATCTGGGGCCATTCAACTGCTTCAGCTGTTGCAGAGACCCAAAAACACACATCCTAAGTCCTAGACTCAAATGAAATCCAGATGATGGAGAAACAGAATGATACAAATTATGTGGAAGAACTGACCCAGAACAGAATATCCATTTAAAATATCAAACAGGCAAGTTTTAAGTACTGTTTTTTTTTTTTTTTACTGGAATCAGATTTTTTTCTCTACCACCATCATACATATATGAAGACAGGCTGCAATATTTTGTTATGATCAGCCATTATGTGAATCTAATGGAAGATATAGAAAAGATAATTTCCACAGCAAGTGTTTTATCTAACCAGATAAGTGGAGGGGACCAGATATTGCTAGGAACAGAAGTATGTCATAGGAAAATCAAAGTGATTAAATCAAAAGGGCCCTTCTGTGTGATTATATAAAGGGATCTGAGGCACATGGGGATCTCCTTTTAACTGGAAATCTCTTTAAGATATTAAAATAGTCCACATACATAAATGTGTTTTTTGTATTGATTAGGTGTGCCTAAAAATACACAGAAGAGTCCTAACAGGCTATTCATTGCTTCAGTAAGCTCCACATCCTAAAAACTGTATAATATAATAATCATTTCATCTTATTATCTTGGAAAAAAGCCGCAAGGAAATGGTAAAACATGTTTTAGATGCACTAGAAGCAAGTTATACACCATATAATCTCAATATTAAAACATCTTGCTGAACTGTTGCCTGCGGGACAGGCTGATTAAATATCCCCAAATAGATTGTGGCTTATCTCTACATTTTTACAACGCAACTGTTGATATCCGCCCTCAGTCAGGAAGAGAAACAGTTTGGGAATGGCATTTGGCACCATCAACAGCATTTCCTTAAAGGGGTAAATTTTGACTGCATTTCTAGGAACAATATAAATACACATTCTCTAAGTGTCATCAGAGCTGTTAACTGTACATTATAAAGATGTGAGCTGTGATCACTGAGCCCTGAGCATGCTCCCTCTATTTACTGCAATTAACAGAGTGGTTGTGCTGCAATCACTGTGAATCACTACATGATGCGGTACTTAAGGCCTGATTTATCAAGCACTTCTTCCAGACTATGCCACATTGGTGTATTTTAGAGTGGTGAAAAACATCATTTATAATTTTTTCCGAATGTTTGCTAAGGTTTTAGAAAATGTGTTTTCTGCAGTGAAGCACCGTGCTGCATTGCTGAAAAATGATAATATATATTTTGCACCACAAATTTGCACTGATGTGGCGTTTACTTACATTTGCTCCAGCATCCCCGCTGTGCTGCTGCCTGGATTTAACCAACTTGATATCACAGTCCCTATATGGGGGGGGGGGGGGCACTTAGCATACTTAGCATTTAATTTTTAGTTAAAGTTGTGTTTCAGGTTTGGTGCTGGATCCTTGGACTTTTTACTTTAGTAGTATTGCTATAGTTTTCAGCTTTGACTGTCTCTTACTTTGCAGCAACTGGAACTATGGAAGGTGAGCTGCTTTGTTAGTAAGTTTTATGACACTGGAGCAGGATGGAACAGCTGCAGGGACAAAAGGTGGGAACTGAATGTGAAGTCTCGGCTCCTGGACTGGTGTCATTGCTGATGTGGGCAGGGAGGGGAAGTTGCTCCACTGTCAGTGTCCTTTACTTCCTCAAGTGGGGGGGAGGGGATGTCTGTGTTCTTTTCCCTTCTACGTCTGCTGAGTGGCATCATCGGCGGCATGGGACCCTGAAGTATTCTGCATCTTGCCGCCATCCATGTGTGGTTTGCATATTATCCTTGGCACCAGGACATGACACCTGTTCTCCCAGCCAGCAGCAGCAGAAGGTAGGTTTTGGGAAAGAGTAGTCAATCCCTCTTTTAGACAGTGGGTTGTTTTGCATGGTGGGGCAGAGGAGGGGCCATAATCATGTAGGTAGATTTTTTGCCACCAGGGAAGGATAGCTGCATGCATGACTAAGGGGCAGGGAGGCCCTGAAATGCACTACAGTGCTATTCTTATCTAGAATTGATTTGACATAGGCTGGAACTGGATGATTTTAAACTTTAAACGGATGTTTTAATTCTTCGATGCTCCTAAAGAGTTCAAAAGTGGCCTGGATGCCTTCCGTGCAGGTAATAACATGGCTACTAGTCCACTGAATAGAGATAAACAGGCTGAACTGGGATTACATATTTCTTTGTCCGTATGTAACCGTGATGGCCTAAAATAGGAAATTGACAGTATAAGAGATCCATGGGGCTCATGGGCTCAAACAACTGAAAAAAAAGTACAGATGTTTTGCGGCCTTACTTACACTTAATCTGAAACTGAAGTACTTGAAGGATAGTAGGAAAAATCCTTGAAAAGGTTGTGTTGCAATTATTATTTCTTGGTGGTTTACTAATTAATAGTAAGGATAAAATAGTACTACGGAATCTTAGTATATAGTGTATTAAAAATACACAACTGTAAAGCCAAAATATACCAAGTAGTTAAAGAATAGGTCCCAATGGTGGGGATCAGCTTTATTTCTCCAAGCAAGTGATTTGGAAAGCAGTCACTATCCATCATATTGTCATGTTACTTAGCAGTACTACTTTTTGAAACAAGGTTAACCATTGTATAAACCAGTTATACAAGCCAGAAAACAACATTGTATTATCTGGCTTTGGAAAAATACATTGCTGCAATGCAATACTTTTTATAACTTAGAGCGTGGCAGGGAACATGGTTGGATGTTGGGGAGTTTGGATAAAGTGGCTGCTCAAGGATGCTGTCATCCTAGGAGCACCATACTGTTTTCTTTTTACGAAAAGGACCGATGCCACTTGCTCTGAGTGGGAGAAGGGGGCTTCACTTGCTCAGTTCAGGCTCTGTCAGATTGCTTTTTGAGGGGTTTGTGTAGTTAAATGGAGGGCAGTATGTTTTGACTCAGGGGTTCTCCCCTCTGCCAAATTTACTTTTATGGGTTGAGGGAGAGGCATTAGAGGGCACACTGTCTGTTTTGTCCTGGTGAATTGCCACAGTACAGTAATATCATAAAGCTGGTCTGGCAGAGAATATTTTGGTCTTGCTATATCAGCCAGCTTTAGGCGCTAAAAGACATTATCAACATACTGGAGCTTTAGGGGTTTATCAAATTAGTCTGATCTAGAAGAGTAGCCAATATAAATAACCATAAAATACAAATTACTTACCTTTTTTAGACAGGGTAATGTATTACGCCATTGTCAAGGAGTACATTTTTACTTTATAAAGCTCTATTCAGAAAGATCTTGTTGCTGCAGTAAACTGTATTTTGGCCTAGTTTCTGGAGTCAGAAGATAAATAGCAGACATTGGTGGTCATCCTTCAACCGCATCAATTGTTAGAACGCCATGCACTGCCTAATTCTGGCTTTATTGATTTTAAATAATGTACATTATTCGTTCTAAGAACAATATCATTTTTGCCATATGTGCCAAATATGACTATATTAATTTTATCTAAATGTGCATGCTGAGTAATAGAAGAAATATTACACTCATTAATTAAAATTTCAGAAAGCATTATGATCGTTGTAATGAAAGAATCAGGGACTGTATAGGGTCGATTCAAAGAAACATGTAACAGCTTGGATTTTGGTGCCGATCATCCTATTTTTCCCGTCCGCTCGTGCGTTCGTATGAACTTGCGAGTGATTCTATAAGCAAATACGTTTCTATCCTAAAATGTCCGTCCGTTCGTATGGAAGTTCGGGAATCAGACCTATGTCAGTTTCCATCCTGAATTTTCCGTTTCATTTCTCAGGTTGCAACATTGGTTTTGCCCTTTTTCCGTTTTTGTCTGGACGTAAAGCCTTCTGATCTTGCGGCTGCGCACTACAAACTTACCTCATTAAAGTGCATTCTAAATATTTGGTCTTATTTTTCTTTATTTCATTCATTTTGTAGTAACCAACCATTAATGAATGCATTTGCATAAGTAAATCTTACTTTGTTTAATTTTTAGTTAACTTGCATTTTTTACTTGTGGATGTAATTTTAATATTTTGGCTTCAAATGGTACAACTTTAAATTTTGTGTGTGGTTACCCACACCCTCTCCATACAGATTGCTCTCAAATATAAAAAAACACCCAGCAACTTCTGCATGTTATGAGTCTAGAAACAGCCAAGATGGCGGCTCAGGTATTATCGGGCAGCCTGCAAACAGAAAGGGCCTTGTGACTGTGTTGCTCTGCATTCTTTGATTTCTGACCTTTCCGTGCCCCCAGCTCTGCTGTGTCTGTGCAAAATACAGCAGTAACCCACATCCTGCACTTTATCCCGCTCTCCTCTCCTCAGTAAGTGTGATGCATCTGACCAAAGATGTGCTTAAATAATTAAACAAAGCAAAGGTAAACAACTACACCAATAAATGCAATCTAAAAATATTATTCTAGTACATCAATTTAAAAATAAATACCAAAGGACATAAATTTCTTTAATTAACGCAAATATATTGCAAAATAAAGGTTTACATGCAAAGGACTAATTAAGGTCCACATTAAAATGCTTTTATAAGGCATACGTGAATCAGGTATGCATTGCCATACAATTTATGGCCTCGGCCATGCTGATACATGCAGTTCATTGGAGCTCAAGACGCGCAGACTCCTCCACATAGCCAAAAAACCTGTTCAAGAACAGCAATACGACTGCTAAAAGGTGTCGGCAGTGGCTTTCTTTTAAAACGTATTTAGAGGTTTGAAAACTGTTCTCTGAATCACACCTAAACACATTCGATTATCCTAAGTTTTACGTTTTGATCCTAAGTTTTAGGATTTGATCCTAAGTTTTACGTTTTGATCCTAAAATTTAGGAACGAACTTGCGATGATCGTAAGAGCATATACGCATTCGTACGTAGGCTCGTGCGAGTCGGAAATGGCCAAAAAAACAGGAAAAAATGACTAACACCCACCCAAACTTACGATTCTCGATCCGAAATCAATTAACTTTTGCTCTTTGAATCGAGGGGTATGTGTAAATCTATTAAATGAGTGCTGCAGATTGTGTAATGATGTTGATAGGGCTTAGCCTATTTTAAAAAGTCCCTAATAAATACAAATTAGTTCTAAGCTCTGTCAATGAACACACAAATTAGCCTGCAACCACTATTCTTAATTTACACAGTTTCAAGCCCCTGGCTGAAATAAGTCAGGCCAGGATTTAATTTTACTTTGTTACAAACCTCAGTGAGAGTTAGAGCGCTTGGTTTTAAACTGCTAGCTTTGGCGATTTTAAAATAGGGCATATACTTATATTAAACAGCTAGTCTAGACAATTGTCGTCGTATAAAACTTTTTTGAATTATCATTGCATTTTTGCCAAGGCTCAGAACCCGGGGTGCCCACCCAAATATTCAGCAGGTTCTCCACGGTTCTGCAGAAGAACTGGAACAAATAGGTTATACAATCCCTTAATATTGCTTAGACTAATTTTAAAAGAATTTTACAGTTTGCTGTTTATTAGATTGTATGAAAACATTTATGTGTGCAGCACTTGACAACTTTATATATAGTGAACAGGTAGTTAAAAATTTGAATCCCACCTCTGCTCAGAACTAATTCCTTATTAGGGCAGTTCTACAAATCTTATACCATGCACACTGCCATCTGGATTAATCTGGATTAATACCATGCTTAATCTCAAGGCTCCTCCCATGATAGGCAATTGGTGGGCCCTATGACAGCCATGGTGGACCATGCTCCAACACTTAACTGCTGAAATGTTCATAGGAAAATATATAATAATATAATAATAATAATATATATATATATATATATATATATATATATATATTGTTTATCCAGTGGCTGAACTTGTTGATTCCTAGTATGACTGAACCCCTGTTGGTGGTTATATGTTATATCCTTTAAACCAGAACATCCATTTTTAATAAAAAGGAGTGTTGCTCACTGAGGGGCAATGCGATAGAGCACTGGAATTGGCCATCATACGCATGGTCCATAGGTCTCACCTGGGTATCCGGAGACCTGTAACTATGTGACCGGGGCGGCCAATCACGACACTTGTGAATCATCTTTTTGTCTCTGGTAACAAACAGGTAGCAAGACTAGATTTTTACCCAATGGGATCACAAGCAGGAAAACAAACAATCATTCATTTCAAATTGTTGCTTTTAACCTAGGGGTCTCAGACTTTGCCTCACATCTGCATCACTTTGGCATATACAGATGAAGCAGTCTTAAAAGTCTATTTTAAAAAGTTTAAGTGCTACAGCCCTTAAAAATTAAAAAAAAAATGAGTAGCTCCCCTCCCCAGCATAACCAGCCTGGGCACAAGCTATGGGGGCTTGTAGACCAGAACGCAGAGGCCAGCCTCGGTGGTCACCAGCCCTTAAACCGGACCAACAGCCTTATCCAGTAGGAAAAGGAAGGTAGTCGCCATTTTGGAGCTTCCACTCCCAACTGACAGCACTTCACTTGGATTGCATTTATTGAGCAGCTGGGGGACACATTTGGGCCATGCTTAAACTGGACCAACAGCCTGATACAGTTGGAAAAGAAAGGTAGCGGCCATTTTGGAGCTTCCTCTGCCAACTGACATAACTGACAACAGTTCCTGTTTGCAGGTGGCCTGCAAATGCATGAGCGGCCATCTTGTTTTTAAAATTTACCACAGCAAGACTTAGAAAAGGGTAAATTTTATGTGTAGCAATCTATAATGCCCTGGAGAGGGATGCATATGATGCACACTGTTTTTTGTGTTGGTCTGGTTTAAGTCATTTTTTACTGTTGGTCCGCTTTAACGATACAGGCCCGCATATTGGCTTATGTAGCCTACAGGGGCCACAGGCCCTTCCCTCCCCTGGGCTTTGGGTAATGGGGGGCTGGGGCTTAATGCCAAGTCAGCGCTTGCAGCAGGTAACTTTCCAGACCCCCCAACCCTTGTATGCTGGTATAGAGATCTCATGGATCCCTTAACATTTCACATAGGGTTTATTATGAAAAAAGACAGGGTAAAATGTATTTTATTAAATATAAATACTTTTTTTTCTCCTCTCACCTCTGATCTCATGCTGCTTTGTCCTGCTGCGCCAATCTGATTACAGCTGACCATTGGCCAGATACCCCTGCCCCCGCCCTCAACTGCTACCATTCACCGGCCGCTTTTGACAGCTTCACCAGTGACCCTGAAGCGAAAGGACCTCATCCCACTCCACCTTCACATTCCTCAGTAACAGGCGGCCAGCAGAGTTGTAAGAAGTCGGGGAAAGGCACCAGAATTGACCCTCTGCCGCTTGCAGAAGACCTGATACCCCATCTTTTCCAGGGGAAGAGGAGACTCACACTGCTGAATCACAGCACATAACATTTATGTGGCCAGCATTTTACAGTAGGAGAGACCTCCAAGCCTTTTTATGTGGCTCTGTAACAGTGGTGGCTATGTGGAAACCCTAACTGGCCAGGTCACTCCAAGTCTTCTAAAACTAGCAGCATTTCTTTGTGTGTGGTGATGCCGAGTGAAACACTGGTAGGCTATAGTACCACTTCTAATCCCAGGTGTGGTGCCCATTAAAGCAGCTGTTGTACAACGTTTTAATATATTGGGGGGTGAAGAGAGTAGTGTCTGCAACTGTTCTTTGTCTGCAACCAGCTCTAACCACACAAGGACACATGCCTAACCCAAAACTAACTATTACAGCAGAGCGTGCTACATCAGCTGCAGATGTTCTTGATAACTATTGCCAGGTAGAGTGGAAAAAAAACTACTAAAGTGCTGCCCTGGGCAAAATAATTCAGCATCTGCATCTGTCCTGGGTAAAATAATTCTGTATCTGTCCTGGGCAAAATAGTTCTGTGCCTATAACTATACATTTGATTTGTTGTGCATTTTGTTTTTCGTCTGTTAAAAAACAGCTCTTTGAAGGTGACCAGAATGCTGATGTGGCCCTCAGTAAAAATCAGTTTGGAACCCCCGCCATAGGGGATAAGGTGGGAAGAAGTTAGTGTGTGCTTGGACAGGGGAATGGATAGGTTCAAGCTTACCCAGCATCAATAGTTGGACATGAGTGTGCATTTTAAATAACTCATAAACTCACCAAATAAACAATGACCTAATAAACCTTAAAACATCTTTAGAAAGTTTCTTAAACCAATGCAGAGATGTTATTTCTATGTAGTGCTGTAGAAAATAACTACTGAGAATAGCCGTAATGTTATATGTTTGGTTTTTATAATATTCCTGTGTGTTGTGACACCAATAGCCAATTAGAGGAACTCATGCAATACTTTATACTGATACAGCCTGATTCTCAATTGTAAAACAAGCTCTCATACTGAACATTGGGATTTTATGGCAGAAAAGTAAATAATTTTTGGGGCCCACTCTTCAGTTACATTAACAAAGCCCCCCCACAAACTGACCTGTTATGGGCATGGCTGAAGTATAACATTGTATGAAGCTAACATTGAAAATAATAAGTGCTATGTATGCTGTCATACATAGTTCACGCCCAACCACAGGCCTAATCACGGAAGTGCAGATTCCAACTTTACATACTATGGCTGTAGATTCAATAGCAAGCTTCAAAATCAGCATCTAAGATGCTAGGTCCAGTTAAATACCCACCATTGGGGCATTCAGATTAGAGATGCCCCACTGTGTGAAACCCTGCCAGTCACTTAATTTTTTTTCCTCACCGGCGAACCGACAGCTCATGGGTGGCCAGCGGTATTTCACACAACGGGACATCTCAATTACTTACGCCCCAAGGGAATGGGCTAAAACCCATTAATTTGAAAATCTCAGATTTTGGTCCATTATCCTGGTAATTCTGTGCTGGGGTGGGTGCTGTGATGCAGGAAATTTAACCCACCTCCCATCTTTCTCTGTGTACAGCTCAGAAAAAATAGCGTGACTGTAACTGCTGTTAAGGCTTCACTCTGTGTCTGCCTGCAGGTTGGCCTCAGAATGGCAAGCTGCCTCTCAATGAGTATTTCCTCTGGCTGGCCCTGTACCCTCCCTGGTTGCTTAAGCTCTGCTCTGTGACACCCAGGTAACACTGTCACTGGGAGAGGGATCACTGAGCCAGCCTCCAAGCCCGAAACAGAGAAAGTATTTCTTAGCCACTGTTTTTAAGGTGGCTCAGTTCCGAAGCACAGCAGCTTCTTCTCAGATCATCTGTCTCTGTTTTTTCTCTGTATCACTGTCACTGAATTGTTCCTCCAAGCTGGGGCCCACTTGTTGCTAGGGCCCACAGGAGGATCCTCTGGTGGGCCAGTCCGAGCCTAGTGTTGAGGGATACTCAAACACCAACGAAACAACAAATGCTTTCTTTAGCAAGGAGTCAGATCTTTCCACAGAAGCGATGCAGGTGCCTGAGAACATCCTGAGGAAAATGCCGTCAGTTCAATGCACTTGCTCATTTGGAACCAATTATGCGTTGCAGTTGTATTACTTTTTAATGAGATTTATTGCACCGTATGGAGATTACTGGCCCACGTGTAAATCATTTAATAGAATGTCGGCATGTGCACGATTCTCCTGAGACACTATCTCCGCTGAAGGAGACTCTTGCTAAGAAGGGATGCAACCGTTCTCAATTAGATAATGTGTGTGCTACTATAGTCCTCTAGATTTAAAAAGACCTGTGGCTGCTAAAGTGATTGAATGGTAAAAACACCCATAAAATGCTGAAGAGCAGCTGTCAAGCAGGGAGAGGAAAGGCTACGCATGTGAGTTTCTTCTATTTAAATCACATAATTGTGGTTGGGTGCAGTTCCATGTCTTAATTTCCAATGATGTTAAAAGCCTTTGGCTTCATGATTCCCTTTTCCATTGACTATGATCATTTAACCTGTCCCATGATGCTACTCATATTAAACATATGCCACCCTCTTCTGACTGAACCTTAATAGAAACTGGTTAGCCAGTTAGCTGACTTCTAGTGTCGTTCCAGCTGCCAAGAAAGAAAAACCTACTGGTGTGTCAATAACCTGTTGGATCCAGGATGATCTGATGCTTCACTTTTTGCATCAATTGGATAGAGTTGAGGCTATCCGATCAGACAGAGCAATTTTGCCACACATGTGTCAAAAATATAATTGTTCAATGTTTGTCCCAATCAGTGAAATGTGTGATCCTACCAACAAGCACTAATTGGTGCTAGCCACATTTGATCAAAATTTAGTGACACGACCAAAACAGGTCTGGCTCCCCACTACCAATGCAACAGAATAATAAGGAGTATTAATGCCAAGCTTATAGGTTAAAAACCTCAGAATACTTGATCCCCCTTATGTCTGAACAGAATCATGTAGTTATAAGCATATATATTTACTTAGGCTACTCTTAAAATATAAAACAATACTACAAAAGGAGATAATGGGCAGTTACCGTTAATGGGCAGTTACTTTCACCTATAAATCAAACCGGATAGCAAAGAGAAAAAATAGGTGTGCGATACTTAATGTCTAAAGTTTTTTTAAGCTGGGCAGAGGTTGGCCGAGAAAAAGTCCTTAAATGAGAACGATTGGATGAATGGGGAGAACCTTGTCTTTCAGCTGGAAAAGATGAGAGTTCCTCACTGTCCCCACTCAGTTCCCTTTTCAGTGAGGTCTCACATAGGTTAGCCCAGGCTCTGCCAGTGGGCCTATGCTGAAGGGCACTGGGCTCTTCCACATCCCTCTGGCCATTGGGAGTGTTGCCGGTAGCGACCACTATACAAGTTCAAGTAGTGAAATACAATAAAACACCACCACCATAATTCATTTATGAAATATACATTTTATTATACTTGCCCTCTCTCCCCAGAAGGTATCTTTAATTGATGCCGGTGACTGTATCTATTTCAGACACACCATCAGCATCTGGAGTGAAGGGGACCTCCTCTTGCCTTGAAATACCACCCAGGGAAATGACTTAAATCGTGGGAGCTCCCCCTTGTGACTCATACCCAATCTGCCTCCAATGATATAGATAGTCAAATGGAGGGATTCAGCAGATGCTCCTCTGTACTTTAAAAACCTTCATCCCCGGCTGCCAGCATTAGTCATGGCTGGGAGCCAGGAACCTGTGTCCCCCTATTCAAGAAATGCCACTAGTGTGTCTGCTTTAGATTCTGGCACTAAAGACTCTGGACCCAGAGAAAGCCCCCAACCTGGTGAACCGGGAGGAGGACGATGCCCATCAGGGAGCAGAGGAAAGAAAACATGGATTGGTGAGTACAGTTAATTTACTGTTTTTGATGTTGCATTTGTTTAAACTACTGTTTGTGAACTGGTAAGGAGTCCAGGGAGAGGGTCAGCATGCCACTTGCCAGGACCCTTTTTCACCGGACCTTCTGAGCACCAAGAGAAGGGCACTGTAATGCCTGGCATAGGGGCTGGTGAACTGTAAGGATCAGGGGGTGGCCTCTAAGTCCTGGGTTATTAGCCCCTATGCCCCTATGGCCGGTGCCGGGATGGTTGGCTTAGTGAGGGTGTCATGCATTTTCTATTTAAATGTATTTCTTTAACAAAAAAAAAACACCTTAAACTACTGCATATTCTTTTCATTGAAATTAGCCATGCTGGCATATGTGGCATGGCTTTTTTAATTGAAAAATGCCACAACTTATGAGTAAAATGCAAAAAAACAGAAAAAAAAATGTTCAGGTGTATCCGGAAAGCACCCAAGCATTTGCCACATGTGAGTGGAGGCGAGGATGTTTATAACATCACTCTCACACAGCGCTGAATCGACCTCTTGAGTTTTTTAAGTAGACTGGCATTTTTTTTATTTCTCCCAGGCTGACAGGTAAGCCCTCACTCTAGGGAGTGTCTTTTAAACAATGGCCCACAGTGCCATGCTGCTTACTACAAAGAAGACTTGCCTAGCAGCAATGAGTAAAGTGAGGGGGCAAGGCTATTCTTTTCCAGCTACTGTAATGTTATTTTCACTAAGAAAAGCTTGCTTTTTCATTAAATTGCCTTTTAATTAGATATGAAAGGGAGTGCATAGAAGAAATAAACAAAATCAAAGGCGATTTACAAAAAAGCTGTGACTTGGCAATACTTGGATGCCGGTGCTGCTGTGATGAAGTATTAGCTCTGTGACCCGCAATGCACCGCGTTAATATGCTGCAATATTACATGAGGAAGTGACACCAGAGTCATTCCAAATTACAGAAGTCCCACTCCCTGGGGTCACTCGAAAAGCATCCCGCAATTTCATTTTTCATTATTTTTTTCAACTCTTGACCCGGCACTTAAATAAATAACACATTACAAGACTGGAAATGACACTTCATTCTTTGCAGCAGCTTCGGGGTCTGCGACAGGTCTGTTTGGTGACATTCTTAGTTACACATTAGGCTGGCATATGCGCAGATCTTTCACTGCATATGACTGAAAATAATCTCTAGATCTTTACTGAAATGCAGAACACAGCGAATCTGCTAAAAGCAAAGATATAACCAGCTCCAAAACAACTGCCATCCTGCTTCATCTCTATGTTAATTGTTTCTAAATCCACCCTGCTTTCATTTGCCCTGTCAACCACTCCTCAGTCCGTCTAGTGGAATGCCTTTCATCTATCACAGAAAAAATAAAAATGCGGAAGACTAAAGCTGGCTATATCAGTGCTATGAATGCACCACAAAAAAGGAGCCCTGCATGGACTGTAAACTAGACACAGGGAAGAAATAACTGTCTTTGCCTTAGGTGTGTGAAATGAAGAATTACTGTATTTGCATGTTACGCATTCAGCCCCTTTTTGTATATCCCCCGTCATTATGAGTGCCTGGTGGAATGCAGTAATGGTAGTTGCCATAGAAACATTGTGTGGACTAAACTGTCAGGATGAATACTGATTCATTTTTAACCAAAGTATTGTTACATTAGTTCACAGCAAGATGCCCAGCATTTGTTTTATGGCTCCCCTCTCCCCCACCATGTATGTCATTTTACCAGCAAGTTTTGTTCTGCGTGCCACCTTAACACCTTTTAAATTTAGTAATTAATGAATTTCAGTAAAGAGGAGGACTTGGCGGAATCTGTACTGTTTCTATTCACTAATAAAGGTTATTTACTACCCACTATCTTGCTACCTACTCCAGATCTCATATAATGCCACTGTTCATAGTTTAGGAGGGCAGCCATGTTATGTTCTTAATGTCCTTTGAAAAGGTCAAGGCCTGTTTTATGTTTTATCATGCTGTAGGTCAGGGTAGCAAGTGATCTCAGGGAGACCCATGCCAGCCTTAAAAAGAAAGTCCAAAATTTTTGTAACTCCCAGCCACCCCTGCCCTCCCATTTGAGCATTAAAATGATAAAACAACCCACCTATTCACTACAATCCTCCCCTGATGCTGGTGGGGAGTGGATTTCTGCACAGAAGTCGTGGACTTGAGTGACAGGTCAGTCACCCAATCCTAGGAGCAGTGCGACCTCACTACACCAAGGATTGGGTGACTGACGCGGATAGTTCCTGCCCCCCCCCCCCCGGTGATTATTTTTCATGTTATTGCCCAGGGCAGGAGGGGCAGGTAGAGTTTTACAGAATGCTTGGACTTCCTTGTTAATGTAGCGGAACAAAAACACAGTAAGTATTTACACACGCAAACTGACCCAGAAAAAAGGAATTAGCCTATTACCCCAGTCATTGGAACCGTGCAAATCATCTCCTTTGCCTCCTTTTGTCATTCCGAGTTCTCAGAATGGCTGATGCAATGATGCAATGACTTGCAATGTGCAGATATGAATTTTCTTTTATTACATAATATTCATATTATGATATGCTCATGAAAACACATACTAAATGTCCAAAACAGGTGTCCACAAAATGTAAAGATAGTGCTCAGAGTTGCAGGTCTATCACCCAATCCAAAGCAGCAGTGTGACTGTACTGGTCATTCAAGTCCAACTGTCACACAGGTCTACATCTGCCATTCAGAGTCTGGACCCCGTCGATCTCAGGGGAGGATTGCGGTGATCGGGGAGTTGTTTTATCATTTTAATGCCCAAATTGGGCTAAGCACAGAAGAAAGCAGGGTGGCTGCGGGATTCCAAAAAGCTCCTCTTTAATATAGTAGTATAGCTATTTATATGATAATTAAAAGATAGCAATACTCAAAATTTAAATATCCAAACACTTCCACCATAAACAAATGGAGCAACCTTCCACTATCCATTCCCCCCTATTTCCAGAGAACTAAAATTGTGGCTTTGCCAATAAAACAGTGTTGCTTAATCTATAGCTTATTTAAAACCTTTCATTTTTTTTTTCCATTGCTTCTAAATTTAATGGGCACTTCACGCTAAATCAATATGCAGGGCTGCTCTGCCTCTGGATTCCTTGGCTGCATCATGAAGTATTACTGCTTCTACAGACAGGAAATTGGAAAGTTTAAAGCCAGAAGAGCAGAAAAAATTGAAAGCTCAAGTTAGAGTAGCTGAAAAAAAAAGCTCAAAGGAAAAAAGAGGGCTCTAATGGCAATCATCTATGCATGTGCACCTAATATTAAAAGAAACCTGGTTGCCTATGTTTAAAGTTATTTTCTAGAAAAAGCAAAAAAAAACATTAATCTGATAATAACGTGATTTATGTCTTTTTTAAAATGGAGGGGCATCACCGGTTATTAAACTAAGATAAACTGCAAAACCTGGCATGTCAACGGGCATATGCAGAATTGTGAACACATTTTTTTTTTTTTCTAAGGTTTATATGATAATATTTAAAGTGGACCAAACCCACATTTTTAACTATGATCCTCTGAATTGCTCCCCCCCCCAGGAATAGTAACATTTGCCTACTTTTACTGATCTCACTTCACTCTAATCCCAGATAATGGCGCCTGTTTTAACTGTAAAGCGCCGCCTCCTCAATTAATTGCCACTGCTGTGTGTGGCAATGATCTCATTGCCACACTTATGCAATGACTAATCACCGGAAATCCTACAGAGAGAAGGAGCAAAAAAAAGCTCCAGGGCGATTTGAAGACAATATTGGCAGGGGCTTTTGCCAAATGTATTTCACAAGTTCAGTGGGTTTTGGTTCGCTTTAATATTTCTTTATTCCCAATGCTCCCCGTATACACCATGGTCTGACCATACAAATTAGAGTTTTTCATTTGCTCTAAAAAGTTAAATAAACTGAAAATCCATAAAAGTCAGGAACACCAAAAGTTTCCAGGTATTGACAATCCTCTGATCCCTTTGATACATATGCCTTTTGTTAGATGAACTGTTACGTAACCTTAGACATGAACTGAAAAGCCCCAGGAATGGAAGAGTTCTACGGGTGAGGTGTAGAATCTTTCTAATGCGGAAAATATTTTTATTTTTTGCAAACTTGAACAGCTTCCTTATGGGAAACACATTAAAGTGTCAGAAAAGACTTTAAGATCACTTAATCCCTAGGAGGCATCCAATTCTCCTCAGTGGCTGTGAAATGAGGCATACATCTGTGTACTGCAGAGAAGTTGTATTTCTGCTAATTTTGCTTTGAACATACAGTCCATCAGATTCACTGGGAGTGCAGACCTGAGGGAGCAGGAATGCTGCCCCTCTGCAGCGTGTGGTACCTTTCACAGTTCCATGGAAACCCAGAAGAAGATTATCCTGATGCCCCCCTAGAGACAATAGTAAGTGATCAGACATTCCTAAGGATCACATTAAAAAAGAACCTTTTCCAAATGTTATTGAATTCCCCATAGGCTGCTGTTATTTCCTAAAAATTCTTTCCACTTTGTCAGTTGAGTTGCAAAGTCCCTCAAAATTCAGCCTCTCCAAAAATTGCAGAAGCTCTAGAATAATTTGCATAACTTTCTCTCCAATTGGGTAACAGGCAACATACTGTCACGATCTCCTCACCTGGCCTACGTTCCCCCGCCGACTCCGGTCCTTGTCTGTTGCAGCCGGCGGCGGGCCGGCGTCGCTCCTGCCCGCCCGCCGCTCGGCTGTCACGAGCAGCCGCTCGGGCGGCTTCCGGCCCAGCTGCGTCGGGAGCGGTCGCGCCGCTCTCTGTGCGGCGCGCTCCCGGTGCGTGTCCCCGTACGTGCGCGCGCGCGCGCCTGTCAGTTTCTTATGCCCTCCGGCGGCGCTGCGCACAGCGCGCCCGCCGGAGGTAATTAGTATTGGGCCAATGAGCCCTTGTTCTTAGTGAGCATGTGCCCTAATGTCTGTCCGCCTCCCCTGTTCAAACGGGGCAATCAGCCCAGAGTTCCCCAGTTGCACCTATCAGTACACTCCCCCCTCAGCCAATCCAGTCAGTTCCCATCCTATATAGGTTTACACCCTGCAGTTAGTCATTGCCCGTTATAGCGTGCTACTGGGTGCGATTTGGATAGCTCTTCTCCTTGTGATTATTGCCGTGTTTTGACCATCCCTGATTGCCGCCTGGACCGACCTTGCTTGCTCTTTGACTACAATTCTGCCTGCTCCTCTGTACCGCGAACTTCTGACCTCCCGTTGTGACCCTTGGCTTGCCCCCGACCATTCTTCCGTCTAACCCTTCTGTACCGTGCCTCCTCGGATTGACCACCCATGTATGACCCCTGTCCGTTTATCGCTACTCGGTCTAGTCCCTGGATTCATCTGCCTTCCCCTGCATAAGTCAGCATCCTTTGTGCTAATAAGACCTGGGGGCAACCGTGTCCGGTGAGGCGTGTCTAGCGTCCCGGCAAACGGGGGCTTACTATAGGCGAAGAAAGCAGCGGAGATTGGGGGTTGCTGATTTATTGGAAGGTGGGTGTCTCCGGGACCTGACACATACATAATATACAACTGGATTTTATTATCCTTACCAGAACTTACCAGTGCCAACATTTTGGTCGCACTCTTTAGTGGGCACATCTTAATTGAACTTTACAAGATGTTATTTTTATTACATGAGTTTCGAGTAGTTTTACATATTTTAAGAAAAATAATCTGGTAAGTCAGAGAGCTAGATATGGTGGCCCCTGTCAGTTATTTTTTCCAGTGAATTAGGGCTTTGACAGACTACAACCAGAACCAGAATTAACACTGTCCTCAGCTCCGGCAGTAAAAACACATAAATTATAAATTTACAAAGAAACCAGGCATGAGGCAGGCTACTGATTTTCTGTGTTAATGAAATATGTCTGCAGAAATCTGAAACTTGTTTGCAAACTTTGAATGGCTTCCAAGGGTATCGCCATGCTCAAGCACAATAAGGAACCTGTTATCCAAGAGAGATATGTTGCAGTGCTGGACAAAGAGGAAGCTGCTTGGGAGAATAAAAGCTGAGTATAGGCCCAGACCTTTAAGCAGGGGCACAACTGGTGGAAAAAAAATTGAATACTAGACAGAAAAGGGGTAAATATTTATCAGCAAAGACATTTCCAGGGGCAAGTGAGCAGGGCAATCATCCTGAGAACCAAGGCCATTCTGTAAGGGAGGGGAGGCCCCATTTCCTAGATGGGTCAGGGCCACTGTTAATGGTGCCAGCCATACACCAACCCCCCCCCCCATTCTGAGCCTAGTCATTGGCAGAATTTTGCTAAGCAAGAAGCACAGCATGGCACATATTGGTATGGGGCAGTAGCACCAACGAATAAATAAGGAGGAGACGAAATTCTATTCTTCACTAAACTGAGAATCATTTTGCCAAGACACCATCCTGTTTACTAGTGTTGTTTTTGTCTGATGCAGATTGAAGCAGTTGGTGGATGAATTGCGCCTGAAGGGGTTTAGCTATCAGCAGGTACTTGGGTCTGTTTGGGTTACAGCTTTGATGGATAATTTTTTGTGTGGAAAGCTTAGGAACAGTAAAGCCCTTGGCAAGGTTGGGTATTAAGGTTTAATTGCAAAGCATGCAGTGACACTGCCTTAAGCTTGTGTTATACACAGTAGCAGTGTTTTCCTGTCAAGTGGCTTTTATTGTTTTTCAGTCTAAAAAATCAGAGCAGAAGATTTCTGGTTGGGTCAGGCTACACATCAGTTTAAGGAGCCAAAAGCTGGTAGCAATTATTGTACCGACCAATGCCCCACCTGCAGAAATAGACTTGTATCCTTTTTGTATTTTATTTTTTATTGTGGCCCTTAGCGCTAAGATTTACAGTCAATCTGAGTTTTAATTAGCTTATTACTTGCACAAAAAATGCAAGAAGCCCTTCGGTAGCTAAAAGGCTAACAATAGGTTTCTGCTCAGCTCTTAAAAACTGATGCATTAAGCCAATTGTTTAACAGAATCTGATTTTACCCACTTTTTCCTACATAATTAAGACTATTTCCTTTCCAGGTAATTTATATTACCTAGTTTGTCAATGTAGTAATTAGCAAGAACAAGATGACCCAGCAGCATCCCTAAGGAGCGGTATGTCTTATGTGGTCATTGTTTTCTATAATACAGTACCCTGTTAGAGAAGGAATACGTGATGCTATAATGCCCAGGCTAAGCCCCCAGATAAAACACTTTTCCCTTACTTAAAGTAAGTAAGTAAAAAAAAAGTATTATATATATTTATTTTAGCAACATATCTAATCATTTTAATAGCAAGTAACTGGGCAGATTAGATTATCAAAGACAGAGGTCAAATAATCAGAAAGGTATGTTAGTTATAGTCAAACCACAAGACAATATAAAAAGTGGGGTTGACAATATGTCAATGCCATTTACATATTTAATATACATGAAAAGCACATGATTGAAGAGTATTACCACCCCCCAAAATCAATGTATGACCATATTGCAATCACCATTGTTTTTTATTCACTTGTTTTATTTAAGTAAAATAGTCTACATAATAGTTAGGCTCAATAAGCCCAAGCTGATATATAATGAACACATTTTTCAAAGAGAAAAACTGCATCAGGTTTGTTATCTTCTGAAAGAAATCACTAAGGGAAAAATCTTAGGGACTGTGAAGAATGCAATCGATAACGTAATGCTATTAAGTCACAATAACAAACTAAAAAGCATCACAAAACATCAGACAGGAAAGCGCCTACATTTTGTTCCCCCAATGAATTTATGCTATTACAGTATTGATTGAATTTTTCACAGAGTGAGCAGTGATTATCACTGTCTTTGGTCTCATATAGTGATACATAATGATTCAAGCCACAAAAGGGAGGTTACGTTCAATTCTGAGGCTGCTATTAATCCAGCGCAGTTGAGCCACAAGTCCCAAGGTGCATAGCAAAGGCCTATGCCCACCAAAAATGCCTTTTCCAGCTTTTGAACCGATAAAACAGGGATCGGAAAGATTCCTGTTGACCTTCTCAATAACCCCAATTTAAGCCATTGTGTCACCTTCTTCAATTATTTATCCACATTTCATTTCATTTAATGTTTAAATCTTTCATTATCCATAACAAAATCTATTCACGTAGCATTACCATTCCATGCTGTTAATATACCATAGAGACAAAACAATCCTATCTTTCCTTTTTTATGCACTATTCCTAATCTTACTCTACCCTGTCCAATATATATCTGGAAGAGGTAATGAAATTTTGATTTTCTTTATATCCTTTCTGCTTGATATGGTGGCAAAATATTATTCAGTTCCCTACAAATTAGATCTATTTGTCTCAGTTCTAGTCCTTTGAGGGATTCAAAGGTTAATGTTCCTACATACCTCATAGGAGCAACAAACTCCATACTGTACAATAGTAGATATATCAGACATCTTGAAGTGTGGTTTCTCCTGTTGGGCATTTTCATCCAACTGATCCCGATTATGTAATTTCTTGGGAGAGCTTTCCCTCTACTTTTTCTCGTGTTACATAGGTGGCTGGTCCAAATATGCTAAAATAACTAAAATACAAACATCTTTATGTTTGAGTTGTTATTCTCAACAATTCAGCACTAGTAGCACTTTTTTATAACGGCACTACTTTTTAAGTTTACCTTGCTTTAACTTTAAACAGCTTAGTGATTCAGAACCTCCTCTTTTCCCCGAAAATGTATCAGGATGCCCATGATTCATGCCATGTAGAATTTAAATTGTAAACCAGGCCTTTAAGAGATTTTACTTTGGTATGACTGGAGACCTAAATTAGTAAGGACCACCCAATTATTAAATTACGAATCCTGATTTATTACGGTAAGAACAGATTAAATGTAGTTAAATATATTAGAGGTTCCTCTCTCTTTATATCTCTCTATATCTATCATGCCTACCAACTCATGTTCGCCCTTGAAAAAGTGCCACATTGGTGCTAGGGTTTTATACTCCATAGGTGAGGGATTCATTAGGCTCCAGGTAGGTTTAGTGAAAATCCATCAGAAATGATGGACAACATTTCTACATGTAGCCTACATACACCAAGTGTAATTATGTCTGTAGTACTAGTAAGCATAAGCACAGTACCACCTAGTGTTAGGAAGCTAAATGTTTATAACCTAAGAAACCTAAAAATGAAAAGGACTGGAAGCCTGCTGACCCCCACAGCAGTGCACATCCTGTCTTGCTTCCACTAACAGGCTGCCTAAGACTGAGTGACAGTGTTTACCTGACTTGGGCATTTTAACGCTCTGTATCTAAGAGCACACTAGGGAAAACCATCCTACCTCAATTTTGGGCTATATATTGAGTAATTCTGAATTTTGATAGTAGTTCTTGCACTACTCTTTTAACTTGAGTATCCAAGTAGTGGTAGTCAGCCCTATTCCCCTGCTGGGTACAGCATAGGAGAAAGTAGAAAACTCAGCGGGTGGTGGTAGCTAAAATATTCTCTGGATTCCAACAGATGCTGAGGTCAGGCTAAAAATATCAAGCTAGTCTCTACAAGAATATAGATGCAGCTTTGTAGGCTTCAGTTCAGACTTTGTGAAGCTATTAAGCTAGTTAGCTATTATTTTTTCCCCCGACTGGAGCTTTACTTTTAAACAATAAACATCCCGAAGGCTACCATTAAAATATGACAGCCGTGTACCAGGCACATCTGTTAGCTGACAGCGATGTAAAATTTGAAAACATAGGAAATATACGTAGTGCAATTTATCCAGGATAATCATAGAGAATGTAGTTCATTATGAACACTAATTACAGTAGGCAGGCTAAGTTTAGTCAGGGTGCATGCAGTTCTCTATGCCTGTAATATTTCCACATTGTCTCATCTCACACTCTGCAACAGTATAAATTCTAAACGTTTTATCAGATCTCCTCGGGAGGGTTGCACTGTAAAATGTGTTAGTAACTAATTAGTCCAATGTTCATAATAATGGCAGCCTGAAATGAAGGAAAATGAATGACATTTTGAAATGAATTCATTATGAAGTGTTCGTACATGCACAGCTAGCGTGAATCTTCGCAATAGCTTCTTATAAGCATGTGTTTGGAAAAGAAAATATGGCTGACGTCATGCAGAGCTGAAATAGCTATTATGGTTCGAGGAATGAAAGTTGCGGCTAATAGCGAGATCTTGTAAGAGACGGGCACCAGCAGGTAATCGATCATTAAATCCAGCAGGGTTGTAAATCCCAGTTCTAGGCAGCTGACATCTCCAGGGCATCTTAGCAAGCAATAATAGGTTTTTTTCTCCAAAGAAGCTTTAAGGGGTTAAAAGAATGCATCTAATTAGCAGTGATAGTATGAACTGGCAAAGGCACTGTGGTGAATGTACCACAACAGAGACCCCTCAGCCAACTCCCAGTGCAGTCCAGTTAAAGGTGAGCATTAAATCTGAGAAACAGCAAAACATCTGTGCACGCTCGCCTCAGATCTGGGAGCAAATTAAAAGTGACTGTCATTTTTGGGTCACAGTGACCTTCTAGACTTTCTGTCCTTATGGAAAAGCAAAATAAAGACATCACTTAGTAGGCAAACTAAAACCTATTAGACTGTTGCATAATATGCCTGATCTTACTATATATATACATATATATATATATATATATATATATATATATATATATATATTGCTCTCTCTCTCTCTCTCTCTCTCTCTCTATATATATATATATATATATATATATATATATATAGAACCAAACCAATGTAGGGTCCCCAGCCCTCTAAGGAGAAGCACCACCAACCAAAAATGCATGTTATATCGATAATTTTATTTGTCTGTACACAACCACAAAAAACAATTAGACTTTCAGGACAATTTTAAAACACATATACACTCAAGACACCGGAGGGCGCCAGAGTACTACCCCAAGAATAATTACACCATTAGGAATAATATATATACAAGCCAGCTGGAACAGTGAACAAATACTGATTCTATAAAAACAAGCAATAAATCCTTCCTATAAATCCTACCTATAAGAACTGTGAGGACCAGCCGGGATGAGTAAAAGAGCATACAACAAATAATCAATAATACGAACCCTCTGGGCCTTCCCCCGTCAGCATGTCCACCAACACGTATCGTAACGTAAGCATGTTACTTCCTCAGGGCGAAAGATATATAAAAAAAAAAAATATATATATATATATATATATAGCTACACAAGTACATCTAAGTACATCAAAATGAATGTGTTTGTATTAGTGGGGCAGCTGCAGATACAAAATGCAGAGTGTGGGATCCTGGCACTCGCGGTAAGGGTTCAGTCTGCTGAACCAAACCTAAAAGCTCCCTTTATCAAAAGGGAAAAATAGTTGGTTTAGTAACATGTAATGTATTTTTCGCCCTATAAGACTTACCTACCCATAAGACATACCTAGGAATTGGAGGAGGAAATTAAAAAAAAATATTCTAAATCAAATATTGTGCTAAAACACTCTATTACAGGCAGTGTGGCATTCCCTCCATCCCATATGCAGTTTGGCATTCCCCTCATCCCATTCCCCATAGGCAGTTTGGCATTCCCCCATCTAATAGGCAGTGTGGCATTCTCCTCATCCCCATATTCCATGTGGCATAACCCCTTCCCATTCCTATAGACAGTGTAGCATTCCCCCCTCCCATTCCCCATAGGCAGTGTGACATTCCCCCATCCCCATATTCAGTGCGGAATAACTCCCTCCCATTCTCATAGGCATTGTAGCATTCTCCCCTTCCCATTCCCCATATAGGCAGTGTGGCATTCCCCATCCCATTCCCCATACAGACAGTGTGGCATTCCCCATCCCATTCCCCATACAGACAGTGTGGCATTTCCCCCATCCCATTCCCATATGCAATAAGGCATAATCACCCTCCCACCCACACTGGAGAGAAGAAAAAGGAATACTTGCATGAGCCTCACACCCGCGCTGCAGCCCCCGAGAGGCAAACCGATGGAGAAGCAGCGGTTGGACGGGCAGGGCGTCCCCGCTCTGGCTGCAGCCACTACTTCTCGGGCCAGCATGCGCACACATCAGATCTGTGCAGTGGGTGGGAGGGGCCTGTGTCAGCGTTCATTGAGGACAATGGACGTGTACTCAGGCCACGCCCACCTGCTACACAAACCAAAGTGTTTGTGTCAGCGTGTGCCGACCCAGGAGGAACTGGCGGTGGCGCACCGGAAGCGGGGACATTGGACAGGGTTCATTTACCATGCCCATCTGCCCGCTGCTCCTACATCGGCTGGCCTCCCATTGGCCGTGGCATGGACGCGAGACTCATTTAAGTAAACCTTTTTTTTACTTACTGTTTTTTACATTTTCCCGATATGATGCACTGGCATTTCCCTCCACTTTTGGGGGAAAATAGTGCGTCTTATAGGACAAAAATACCTTTAAGTTGACCAATGAAGTAAATATGTCAAAATACCTTAAAGGCTTATTAAATAGGAACTGTTTTTAACCCTTTAAATGCCAGCCACGTAAAATTTACGTGGTTGCCTCTCCGTCACTTAAGTGCCAGCCACGTAAAATTTACGTGCCTGGCATTTACCCCTGCTAGTGGGCAAAAAAAAAAAAAAAATTACTCACCTGAACCCTCATTGGATCCGGCCGGGTCTCCTCTTTAATTTGGTGCCATCCGATCCCCCGTGGGGGGTCGGATGGCTCCAGGAGAGCCCCCGAAATAGGCCGCCCCCCCCCGCTTCTGCAGCAGCAGCTGCTAACTGTAAAAAAAAAAAAAAAAAAAAATGACATTCACTTACCTGTGTGTGCGCTGGCTCCCGCTGTCCCTCCTCTTCACCTGGGGGGCCTCCGATCACCCCCCAGGACTTACCGATCTTCAGGAGAGAGCCCGGAAGGCTCTCTCCTCTCTCCTCTTCGATGGCGGCCGCCATCTTGACGCTAAGCCCCGCCCCCTTGGTGGCGGGGGTATGACGTCACCCCGGTCCGTCGCAGCGTCAAGCCCCGCCCCTTTTGGGGCGGGGCTATGACGTCATCCCAGCCCCGATCACCGGCTTCAGCGTTCTCAGCTGTCAGATGCCGGTGATCGGCAACGGGGAAGGAGGTGGCAGGAGATCCTCTGATCTCCTGCCTCCCCCTTCTCTGATGCCGATCACCGGCATCTGTCAGCAGAGCGGCGTGGGACAAAGGAGCTTACAATCGGAGGTAAGTACAGTAAAAAAATTTTTTTTTTTTTTTTTTAATAAAATACTTTTGTGTGGCGTTTTTTTTCATTTAACCCTTTGTGAACTGGTAAGGGGTCCATGAGACCCCTTATACCAGTTCACAAGGCTCTGGGTATGGCAAGTCACCTGCAGCTAGTGGGTGGCTTGCCATTAACCCCCAGCCCCCCATTACCTGCCTCCCCAACGGCCAGGGGGGGGCAGAAGGGCCCGGGCCACTTAGTGGCTATATGGGCTAGTAGCCTGCAGGGCCAGGGGCCACCAACGCTGGCCCCTGCGCCCTGTTCTACAAGCCCCCATAGCTGGCCCGGGTCGGTAATGCTGGGTAGGGGGGACCCTACGTCATTTTTTTGGGGGATTTTTACTTAATAATAAATAAAATTAATAATAAATAAAATTTACAAACAAGACATTTCATGTTAAAGCCTAAACTCTGCTGCAAAAAATATATATATAATTTTCCTGAAAATTCCAGCAAAAATGACGCAAAACATGGCGCAAAACATGGCGCAAAATGGGGAAAAATGACCTGTCAACAGAGGGTGACAAAATCTCAAGTAAGCTGGCAATTAAAAGGGTTAATAGTACCTCTGCATGTTGGGTATTGTTCTGTTTGGGGGACCTTGCGCTTTCAGACTTAGCTTGTTTTTCTGGTTTGCATATTTATATTTTAGTAAAAGGTGTTTTTTATTCTGCTTTTTTATACATTTTTTAGGGAAACTCTGCGCAACCAAAGAGTTCTTTGAGGGATTAATTCCAGAAAGATGAGCCCACTACAACAAGCTGGGTACGCTTAGAAAGCTTAACATGTGTACTTTCAGGGAATATATGGTTTATGGGGGATATTCCAAATGTAAAGGGTTGTTTTGGTTGAAAAATCGCAAGGTGCGCACTTTGTCTGCAGAGCTGAAATTTTCAAGAAAAATTACCGTTACGCACATGCTTTACTTTGGGGTGTTTGGCAACTCTTCCCTTGATAGTAACTATGCATGTTGGGTATCTTCTGTTCGGGGGATGTTGCTTTTTCAGATCATACTTGTTTTTTCTTGTTTGTATATAGTTTTTTTAGGAAAATGTGGCTTTGATTCTGCTTTTTATCCTTTTTTTAGGGAAACTCTTTGCAACCAAAGAATACATTGAGGGATTACTTCTAGAAAACTGTGGCCACATCAACAAGCCTGGTACAAATAGAAAGCCTGAGGTGTGTACTTCCAGAGAATATATAGTTTGTTGGGGGTATTTCAAATGTAAAGGGTTGTTTTTCTGGAAAAACTGCAAGGTGCGCATAGCGCATATCACAGTTGTATTTTTTCAGAAAATCCCCTAAAGCTCTGTTTCAGTTTGGGGGAGTCTCCTGGGCAGGAAAAGGTGTCTACCTATACATATGTGGTACCGCTGTAACTGTGAGAAATTGGGGTTTCACACGCAATAAGATTTTATTGACAAACTTACATTTTTTATTACAAAAAAACACTACAAATTGTAAAAAATTGATTTTTTTAAATTTTTTTGCACATATTTCGCCAAAAAATATTGAGAATACACCTAAAAAATGACAAACAAGACATTTCATGTTAAAGCTCAGACTCTGCTGAAAAAAACAATATATCATTTTCCTGGGAAATCCCTGGAAATCCCTTAAAAAATCACATTTGAACATGGGGAGTGCAAAATAGTGCAAAATGGTCTGGCACCAAGGGTGACAAAAACTCCAGGTAGGCTGGCACTTAAAGGGTTAAGCAAAGCATCAGTGGTTAAGTGGTTGAATTCTCACCTGCCACGTGATAGGCCTGGTATCGATTCCGGGCCATTGCATCTCCTGTTTACTGTAATATACATTAATCCTGGTGTTTAAACCGGACCAAAACCCCTACAAGAAACAGTGCTCATATGCATCCCTGCCCAGAGCAATTAAGATTGATGCACATAATCCGTTTGTGTAATTCCCGCTGTGATAAATCCCCCCCACCTCAGTTATGTTACAATGAACCTTCCAGAAGCCTGCAGTGCTGCTGCGTTTCCTGCCACTGTGCATTTTGGGTTATGTCGGTTAAATCCAGGCAGCAGAATAGCTGGGATACTGGGAAATGTAATAACACACAAAGCAATCCATATAACATAGTGGGCCATATTTATGTGATCAGAAGGGAAACTTTTTTACCTAAGGAATGCCATCCTTTTTTATCTGGTCTATCCTACAAGAACTGAGATAAGTGAATGGACATAGGTTTAAATACTATTAGGCATAGGACAAAATCGCAGATAGTAAAAAGAATTAGTAAAAACCACCCTCTGTTCACTACTTTATTAAGAAATAATATTAAGAAATATTTTAAATAAATACATGGCCTGATGTCTCTGGTCCTTTATCATAAATACAGCATCCTGGCATCTTCTCCTGTTGCCTGTATTGATTGTCATCTTCCCTAGGTCTTCTTGCCTTTATTCTTCTTGGGAGGGTGGAACTCTGTCACTACCTCCCAGTAAGGTAACTGAATCAACTGCCTCAAAGAAGAGCATGTATGCCAAAGGGCAGGTGTTCCCCTGGTGCCCCCTGGGATCATATTGACTTCTGCCAAATTTCAGTGAAATATCTCCTCCAGGCAGGTGCCAAGGATCTCTACAACTGTTCAGAGGGTATGGGTGGCAGGTCATTGTTGGTAGGTGTCTTTCCCAAAAATTCTTAAGAGTACACCATCCTCTGTGCCAGCAGACTGCATTTTACCTGCAATAGACCTCTATTGATGTTGCAGTGTTACCCAGGGATTCTTTTACCAAAATGCAATATGGATAATACCTATGTGTTAATGTCCACGGAAAACTACATGCAGTATGTTGTCTATTTGGTGATTCTGTTGCAGTGCAACAGAGCAATGTATGTGAAAGCAGCCAAAAACTTTATAATGTGGTCTTGGACTGCAAAATCAATATCAGGTTAGATCGATCCCTCTCCTTTCTACTCAAAGAAGAAAATGTTGTTCCTAGAGCTGAATTAAGTGTAAATGGAAACTCCATTTTTGGTAGACTTTCCCGCAGACCTCAGATTAGGAGTGACATACCAGAACGAGGCCCCTCTACCTACATGCTTTGGCCTTATATGGGCGTGTGTGAGCTATGAGGCAATACCGAGGTGCCAATTATTCCTGGTCAAAGCTCATTCTCTTCCATATACCTCTGGCAAGTGTTGGCGTCAAGATCATGATAGATGCTATAGGAGCAGCAAATGTAAGCAGGGCATGTCAGTATGGCACTCCTAATCTGACATCTGGGAGGAGTCAAATCAGTAAACTCAGAAAGTTAGGGTTAGGAGAGCAATGTTCTTTTTTTGCACAGATATGCATATTTTATAATAATAATTTATTTTAAAAAAAGTAAATCCCATGTTTACAATTTGCTGCCAGTGCAACAATTGACAGTTTTAGTTGCTTCAGCTGAACTCAACATACATTACAACTAAGAGATGTATTATTTTCTTCTTCTTAATTAGACAGCCCTATAATGATAATTATTTTACCACCCACCAATTTTTGTATGGAATATTATTAAACAGTTTAGAAGCTCAGACTCTCTAAGGGTTCTCCTAAGGTAATTTATAAGCATGTTGTATAATCTAAAAAAGAACACCTTTCACATCAATTATTAACATAACAAGTACAGGGAAAGGATATGCGCTAAAAGAAAACAATTAACACAGTGTTCCATGGGTCAGATGCAGAGGCTTGGTGGTTATTAAATTGTTGATGCCATTCCATCCATTTAATATAAGTAATGCATCACTACAAGAAATATGCTACAAATATTGTTAACCTAGCCAATATATGGCTCACTTTCTTCTTTAGCATTAAAGGGCATTCTTGAAATCAATATATACAAGTGTGAACCTGCAATTAAGTGGGTTCCAACACCACTTATTGCAAGATATATTGGATTATCACAGCTTTCTTGCATAAAAAGTGCAAATTGCTGCTTGCAGATCAATAGAAAGGTTTATTTTGTTCAATAATGTAATTTAATCAAACTCCTTACCTGCATATAAATACCACAGCTCTTATTTAAAACAGACAAGTGTAACAATGACCAATATTCATACATATTATAGCATACATATTTGCTACTGTTTTTCCATTTTTTTGGGGGGGAAGTGCAATTGGGTACTCCTGATCACACCCTAAGTTGACCAGGGATAAACACATAACAGTTTGAACCAGTTTGATTCACTATACCCAATGCATTGTCTATTCCACTGGGTTTTAGGTCTGGGCATTATGTGCAGTTGGTCAACCCACCCACTTTGGGGTCTTTGAGACTCCAGGGCAGGCTTACTCCCTCCCCGAGGCATCCTGGGGCATCTCAGCTGTGTGAAACCATCCAGGGCACTCAGTAAACTCACCTTTCCCCCCAAGCTCACGGTGCATGGGTTGGCATCACTTTCCTCCCTTCCTGGCTGTGTGTGGCCCTGCCTGCTGCAACTGAATGGCTGTACATGGCTGTACACAGCCGAAGGAAGGAAGCGATGCTGTGCCCTGCTCGTAAGTGTGGCTGAGATTCCATTCAGCTTCTCTAGCCTCACATTAATATGTGCAGCGGAAGAAGCTGATTGAACGAGCCCCCGATTCTGAGCTGTGGGCTCGAGAAGAGATGATTTAACTTAGTGTTTTGGAGGATTTCAAACAGTGGGGCACACTAAACCAGGCACCCCAGGGGAAGGATCAAAACCCAGGGTAGTGAAAATCCTGGGTTTTGGTCCTCTTTATAGCTCACTGTCTAAAGTGAGAGAATTGTGCATCACTTTCAGCCCATCTGTTCCTTTTCCTTAACTCCTAGTACTATTGTGTTTCTTCTGAATTATATAGCTGTTCAAAATAAGTCAAACGTCTGAGACATTCCTCCTGGATTTCATCCACCCAGAACATGAAGAGTCATGAGTATATATGCAATTTTCCCTTCAAGGAGAGAAGTCATAAACCATAAATGATATGTGAATGTGAGCTTTTTTTACATACACCACATTTGTACTGTGGAGAAGATAGATTTTGTATGTCATAATGTGAGTTATCTTGCTATTTGTAGACACATTTCAGGGCAGTTGACATAAATATCATATGCCAATGTTGTATTCAAAAACAATTTATTACAATTTGGGGTATTCAGATTTTCAGTACTACCCAGGGCAGGACATATTTTGTGGATGCACATAGCAACTGCTCCCCTGGCGCATCAGCAATACCTCCAGGGTTGCTCCTCCTGTAGTTTATAACCTCAACCATGGTGGTATTTCATATAGAAGCAGAATGGGAATTTAAGAGAAGGGGTTGCATGTAGGTACAATAGGTGCAACATGAAATAGCAGTGTCTTATTGGTGTATTCAGCCATGAGATATGATTAAAAAATGTCTCCTACATAACTGAACATCTTTTCATTGTCATATTTTACCAGTAAGTGAATTGTGGAAAACTAATAGGCGTCTTTCTTTAAACTAAATTTCCAACACTCTTATTCCTAAATAAAGGAAAGCACTGCCCCTATGTTACTTTAACTACAGAGAATATTTTAGATGCCTTTTTTATCAGCTTAACTCAAGTTCTAGACCTGCTAAAGATGGGTACACCAATGTGGGCTCTTTATGTATCTGCCAACACCAACTGATTTGTCCACATGTATCTTCAGGAGTTCACCACATCATTTCTGCTTTGCTTGTAAAATGGCTACCTGGGGTACTGGGGGTTGAGGGTCTAGGAACATAAACTTTGATTGCTTGTTTTGAGTTTGTTCTTGCTATCACCCAGTAGCTGTTGTTGCCTTGATCCATGACTCTGCCCATACTTCAGCCAGTCTTTGCATTTTTCATCAGTTTTACACCTATATATTCGATTGCAGGAAAACTGGGAAATCTATCCTCAAGCTCCGAACCAAAAGTACTCAGACCCATTTTTTTCTCTGGTGTCTTTATGGGGTCTCTTGTGGTGTCTCCAGTAGGGGATCTCAACAGGAACATTATTTTTATAAAACTTTCCACTTTCATTGTAGCATTCCATCACATTCCATTCCAAAATGAAGGTGTCTCTCCAAGTCCAGCATACTTCCTTACTAGAGGCTTTGTGCTATCTGATGCTCCCTCAGCAGCGGCCCAGGCACAATCTGATGCCAGGTTGCTGGGTTCGATCCATACACACTGAGCAGTGGCAGAAGGAGTCATATTAAACTATCTATTTTTTCCTATAGGCAACCAAACATGGCAACTGCATTTCAGGTATGAGCAAAATATGGTAGTGGAGCATGGGAAATACAGTCCAGACTTTCGTAAGAAAAACTGTTAATGGCATGGCCATGGTCGGGAGGTGAGTCTGATCTTAGGTCCATGAAGATGGACTGGTCACTTAAAGCTTAACACATTTATACAACTATAGCAAACCGGTTTGTGTTGATATTTTATAAAGACACATAAGACTTCAGTGTGCCAATCGCAAGGGGTTGACCAGATCTTTTGATCATTCATTTGATCAAACCGGCCAATTGTACTCCATGTGTGTCATCGCAATTAGAAACATAGAAACATAGAAGGTTGACGGCAGAAGGAGACCATATGGTCCATCTATTCTGCCCTTATGTGTATACTGTATGTACTCTTTATCTTAGGATAGATGTGTGCTTATCCCAGGCATGTTTAAATTCAGTGACTGTTGATTTTTCAACTACCTCTGCTGGAAGTTTGTTCCAAGCATCTACTACTCTTTCTGTAAAATAATATTTTCTAACATTGCTCCTGATCTTCCCCCCGACTAGCTTCAGGTTGTGCCCCCTTGTTCTATCATTAAGCCTCTTCTTAAAAACACTTCCCTCCTGAACCTTATTCAATCCTTTCACATATTTAAAGGTCTCAATCATGTCCCCCCTCTCCCTTTTTTCCTCCAGACTGTACAAATTAAGTTCTTTAAGTCTCTCCTGATAACTTTTAAGTTTAAGTCCTTCCACCATTTTCGTTGCCCGCCTTTGGACACGCTCTATTTGAATAATGTCTTTTTGAAGGTAAGGTCTCCAGAACTGCACACAGTATTCTAGCTGTGGCCTTACCAGGGCTCTATACAGCGGCATCACAACCTCCCTCTTCCTACTGGTGATGCCTCGAGCTATGCAGCCAAGCATCCTGCTTGCTTTTCCCACTGCCTGGCTACACTGTCCACTCATCTTGCAGCTATCAGTAATCAGTATCCCTAAATCTCTCTCCTCCGAGATCCTGGCTAACACAGTGCTGCCCATATGGTACTCAGAGCAGGGATTCCTTGTACCCAAGTGCATGATTTTACATTTAGAGACATTAAACTCTAGTTTCCACAGTTTTGACCATCTATCCAGTAAAGCTGAATCATTTTCCATGTTGCAGACACCTCCAGGAATATCCACCCTATTACTAACCTTTGTATCATCATTTGTTCAATTGGCAACACACGTGGCTATAAACTGCTGCCACCAGAACACAAACTGTGTTCATCTCTATATAAGCCACACACAATCAGATCGAACAAATCGATCAACCCACAACCACTTCCAGGCTAGGGTGATCAAGCGTCCTAGGCAAGTAAGGTAGCCAGGCTATTCAGAAATAGTGTGAGCTATTTAGATCCTTAATTCAGAGCATCAGTGACCCTCTGCAGTATTTTTAGAATTTATTTAAACAAACAGAGAACAGAAAAACATCAAGAAAAGTGATGCAAGGTGATAAAAACAGAATTAACTATAACTATATTTTATACAGTAAATAAGATAAATAGAAAGAGATATAAAAACGGCAAAATACTTAGCAGTCTGTCCTGACTGTGGTTCGATCAAATTAATTGTCTTTCAGTCCTCACAGGCTTTCTGGTCTTCTCCTTAGATGTTAAAAGGGAGCGTGTGTCACTCTTCATGGTAAGATTAGAGTGATGCTCTGCCCATTCTGAAGCTCACCTTATTCCCTCTATATAGGGGTCAGTTCCTGACCCCTCCTATGGGCAGAGCGATTGGAGTCACCTGCTGTCTGATTGGTGCATCTGGGATTCTCCATCTTTGGGTACCTGAAAGTTCCATATGATACCCCCCATCTGTCCTGGGAGAAAGTCATTCCAGCCGACCCTGTGTGCATGCAGGGGGTTTTATGGCAGGTAGGAGGGGGGAGACATGAGGAGAGGTATACAGAGCAGAGGGGTCAGCCAAGGTTGAAAAACACAAACTATCCATATATGTCTATGTGGGCTTGTGTATATATATATATATATATATATATATATATATACACACACACACACCCAACGATACGCATGCCAACATACACACATAGAGAAAGAAACTACATCTCAGATATGTTCTGTCACATTCAGTATTAAAATAGGGTAGTCTAATATGCTTGTAGCAAACTAGCTCACTCATTAGCTTGATTTTGCTTGATTCCAAACATATTGTTATCTATACGCCTTTTTACGTAGTGAGAGAATGCATATATATGTTTTCTATGTTTGGACATTACCTATCGGTTGCTGAGAATACAAAGGGCTTTTATTTGCTAATCCAACTTGAACTGCTTCACGTAGCAGATTACAGCACAGCCCATGTCACTGTCATGGGCTGCTGCAACAAAGCCTTTCCTCAGGCATTGAGGCGTGCTGCAAATGCCAGAGCTGCAGCCTATGGTCTCTGGAGGAATTCATCATAGCCAAGTATGATTTAAGACAAGCTGCCTCTCCAGATATTGCAGGGTGTTTTGCAAACTTCTCCTAGTGAAGTATGTGCTGTCATTCAGGCTGCTAACACCATGACAGGGTGGGCATAATGCCAGACTCTGTATATGTGCCATGTCAGACCTCGCAGTGGAGGGCACAAAAAGGGCAACTTGCCATCTGCAGACAGGCATGAACAGCATTATGCTATTAGGTAGAACACAGGCATGCTAACTTTGGGCGTCTAGGTACTTTAAAGAGAAGGTGGGAGAACAAATATAAATTTCATTTTTTAATCTAAAGAACTAATGGAAAAAGCATGATGTAATATGAAAAGAATAGTATTCCTTAGCAACACCAGGGAGCAGTCACATTTAAACACGTATTCTGCACAGAACAAGCAGAATAGGAGAAGGTGAGCTCTGTGTACTCTCTAGAGAATAATGTAATTGCGTTTGCTCTGTTCAGTCATTATACTGTATGTTTCACCTTATATTCTGCTATTTATGTACGAAATAAGATATATACAGTATCTCCTTGGAGATTTTCAAAATTTATTGTCATCAGACTAGAATCAATTGTATTTTTACAGTGATCAACATGAATAGACATTTTGTTATCGTAGTGAAACATACCTCTGTTGGTGTTTTCATTACAATTAAAGAAAAGCAACAAGCCCTTTTTTTACTATGGCACATTTACATACTCACTGATTGGGGCAATAATATTACAGTATCACATAATTAGTAATAAAGATCATTAGAGAACAAAAGGGTTACATACTGAATAGGCCAAATGTAAAGGATTACATTCATATAATTGGATAACATAAAATGATTATCCATAAATAAGTCATTCTAAATGTGATAAATAAAAAGTGAAACATACTTTATTGTAGTGTTCTTAGGGTCATTGCTCCAGAGACCAAATTAACAGACTTTGTTTTGACTGGCTCCGATAATCTTAAGTCTCTTCACCTTTAAAGCAACACAAAACCTTTCCATTCTACCTCCGGGTCCACATCAATGTACTTGTAGCAATAAATTGCTAAGTTTAAAAATAATTATTGCCGTCATAGCCACGCCAGCAGTCGGCAAACTTCATATCATTGCTGGTACTCAGTGGTTAAACCATTTATACCTCTTTGGGTCAAAAACATCAAAGATGATGCCTGATATTGAATGTAAATGCAGATAAAAGGTATGGGGTAATGGTGACTATATCAACCATGCTTTGACAAGCATGCCAGGGCATGTAAACTGGAAAGAGGTCACTAACTATTTAAAAGAACATGGGTATCAACCTGTACACATTTTTCCATGGGGGCAAATGTCCAGTTTTGTGGGGCTGCTTACCTGTGCATCATGTCCCTAGAGGGCATATGGCAGAAAAAATGCTGCAGAAGAAGCATATATAGTATACATCTTTCCTGGGCCTTGGCTGAGAGTTTGTCTGCCAAAAGTATTATCCAACCAAATTGTACCTTATTATTTTCAGCAAAGTACCGAATGTTAACATATAATTACAATTTTCTGCAAAGGAATATGTTTGATAACATCTAAACCTACAAAAAATAATGCAAATTTATTTCTGCACCCTGGCCTCCCTTTCAGTAAACTGAACCTTGGCCTATATTGCTTAACATATACCCACATTGTAAACCCTAGAAGTTTACAATCTTAGGCCCTCATTATAGACAATGCACAGATACTTGAGATTACCATGTCCATGTCTGACATGGATATGGATGACATAGATGTTTTTTTGAGTTGTGTATGGAAGTGGGCAAAGAACTAAGCAAAAACAAAATACATTACAGAGAGTGATGAAAGTATGTTTATCAATTGCACAAATGGTTGATCATCACCCTTAGTAAAAAGCTCAACTAACTTACCTAAGACCAGATATTTGAATGTGTTTCATCTTATGGCCATAACAAAAAGTGCCCTTTCTTCTGACAAAGCAATGTAAAAGCAGGTCAGAATTCAATGTTAGGGGTAAACCCATGTTGGTTCCTTGTTAGCATAAACACCACACATGAAGTGTAGGTATATTAGACGTCCTAATAATACAGAGGTAGCACAGCCAGAGTCATAATGTATAAAATATATTGTAATGAATGTTACTGTTTGGACTATGAACTTTTAATACACTTAATTTACTGATGATTCAAGTGTGCGTTGTGTATATAAACTTCTATATATGTGGTAATCCAACCAGAGCTCCTAGAAGACTAGTTGTCTCATACTGGATGTTAAATATCATGTAAACACCTATATCTCAACCAAAGGATGACACTATCCTATTGGAAATAGAACAGAATTTGAAAAGTACTGTATTGCTTCAAAATTAGTGATGAAAAAAAAACTCAAAATGTGGATGGATTCTTGATTTTCTTTTTTGTTAGAATGATAAACTTGTGAAATGTGCTACATATTAGAACTTGGCAGAAAAATAAAGAATATGATAATGTAAAGTATAAAAATGAAAAAGTGTGAAATCGAAGAATCACATTGCAAAGCAAAATAAAGCAGCAGTGAGTTGTGCGTTTCGAGGACCAGCAACACTGTGGAGAAAAGAAGGTCCTTTATTTAATGGAAACCTTCCCATAATAAAGTCTAGTACTGAAACATGATTTGGACCAATGCTACAAGAGTTACTTAGCTGCTTTCTTTCAGTCTTTGTATTTTGGGCTGGTACCTTTTTAATTTCCTGATAACTTCTGTCACAGAGCTCCTGGATTGTTTTGGTGTGGATCACATGCTTTTCCATAGTCAAATGGCGACATTAAAATTAGTCACAGTACTGCAAGATCTACCATGATGAGAATGTCAAGGCTTATCTCATTAGCATGCCGTCCATCACCTTACAATGCCGTGAAGGAAAATAATTCCCTGTAATTGATTCATTACACGTTAATTTGAAAAATTGTTAATCTCTGTCAGGAAGTGTGGATTTCTTAGGAATGATTGGGGATTATTATTTAAGCAGTGAAACCAGCAATCTTTGTTGCACCTGATGTAAAAACTATAAAGATAACTTTCCTTTTAACTTTTTTAGTCAATATTAAAGGCCCGATTTCGAGCCTCATTTAAAAAGCATCTACTTTTTTGGCCTCAGTGGAAGTGGATTTAAGAAAGAAAAAAATGCAGCCGTCAGTTAGCGTATTTAACACTAGCTCCGAAAAGGTTGCACTAGCTCCGAAAAGGGCGCTCTGGCTGAAGCTTGACACTGTAGGTCAAGATCCCATAGAGCACAATGGGCAGAACTGGATAATTATATTATAATTAATATTAAACACATTTGTTGGTACAGAACTTGCATTGGGAATTGTCAATAATTGAAATATAGGTCTGAGATGGTTTTTGGGGGGTTATTAAAATGTAATTTAATGGCTTCTTTTGCTGAACAATGTGTAATTTGGAGCCAGCCTAAATGCACTGTAAAGTTTGTCCCCTTTGTTCCGAGCAGTGATTTCTTGTAACTCTAATGACGCTGATCAGCGGTGGGAAAATACAACGCAAAAGATTTCAAGGTGGGAAAAAAAAATAATAGATAAATAGATAAATAAAAAATAATAGGCTGTTGAGCGCCAGTGCTGACCACAATGCTGCTCACTGGCCCTGAGATAATCGACAGCCGGGGGGCTAACAGGCGCTGACATAGGCCATCCAATACCTAGTGCAACAATGAAAGCTAATTAGTTAGCATCTTGCTCAGCAACTGCTAATGCCAATGTCGTTTTCAGCACAGGGCCAGATAAGACCAAAATGCCGGCAACTAAAAAGAAGCCTAAATGCACTGTCCCCTTTGTTCACAGCAATGATATCCTGTAACTGTAATGAAGAAGTGCTGACTAGTGTCTGTTACATCTTTTCAGCATGCCACCCTTCTGCGGACCACTTCTTTACCTCTAGGCCAAGACTGCCTCTTAGGTGAGTTTCAGGGGGATACATACAGGCAGGCTGGAGTATCAAAACCCAGGATAGTGAAAATATGGGGTTTTGTTTCTCTTTAAAACCTAAACCGCTAAGAGGGCATGCACCATGCAGGTGAAGCACTACATGTGAATCCTGCATTGCAGGTTCCTGGAAGAGTGACTATTGAAACCCCATTTTGGTAAGGGGAGTGGCATCAGAAATCCGGATACCCCCGGGGAAAGGGTTAGTCTTTTTTTAATTTAGGTCCATAATAAGTTCTTTGGGTAAGGTGCATAATTTATTTTTTCCAATGAGGAAGTGTTTTTTTTCCCACAAACAAGTCATTTACAACCTATTCTAAAATGCAGATATCTCTGAAGAAGTCAAGTTCGCCACAAAAGGTAGCAAGCTCTCTTGTCCCTCAGACAGCCATGAAATGTACTAATTCCTATGGATGAGTGTGAATTAATTATAAGGAGTGCCAAATATTTTTTTATTTTTTCCAACATTTTTTCCAATTATTACAGGTCAGTGGGTCATGCATACAAAATGAAAAACTACAGAAACATTGTGGCTATATCAATGACTGTAATAGGAACACATACGGTAAGGATGAGCAAAGTAGTGTAGGTAAATGGGGTAATACAATGTTTGCCCCGTCCCCTTTCTTAAGCACTTCAAGACCATTAAGTCTTCTGTTAGGCCAAGGGTCTTATACAGCTCAGAGAACTTTTTTTGAGATGAAGTCTACTTGGAGATCTTGTGTCCTGCTCAACTATACCTTTTCCTATAGCGAATACAAAGCTGAACAGGACCAAGCACCAGTAAATGTGCCTGGGTAAGGAAGCCAAATATTTGCTTGGTGGTATAAGAACCCATTACTTTGTAGACCTCTTATGGCATACCCTGCTCAACCATCCAATTTTAAGGGCATACTGTACACAAGACTATTACTTTTTTGCTGCTGATACAAGATGGGTAATGTGCATTTGGTGAATGTACCATATTAATTTAGTACTGATGCTACTTGAAAATGAAAGTAAAGGCTTCGCACTCTACTTTAATAATATTATGCAATTATTATGCACAAGGCCTTGTGGTGATATTTGTGCCACGTGTATTTGTGATATTTGTATCTACAATACAAATAACAATACAACATACAATAATATAAATAAATAAAAAAACTGTTTGCTTTTTGCAATGTATGTATTTGTATGTATGCAATGTATTTTGCAATGTATGCAATGTATTTTCTTTACTGCAATTTCACAATAATCAGCCTATGACGAGTGCTTCAGTTGCATTCATTGTGAACAATGTAACAGCAGCACCACATGCTGCTAACATCAGGGCATTGACAGGAACATCTAGGTGAAAGACCAATCCTGGCTTTACCAGTCTGATATCTCTTGGAGTCATTTTAAGTAATTTCCCCACTTTGAAAAGCAATTTTCTGTTTTCCTTGTTTTCTTTTCAACTCTATCACTCAAATGGCCTTTTCTTCTTATTTACTAGAAAAGATAAAATCTAAGGTGTGGGACAAAGATTGTGAGATAAAGTCATTATTGCTGTACCAGTAGTTTTCTAAAACACCAGACAAATGTACTAAACTTGTCCTACAGCAGCACTAGATATCTGATAGTTAGCTGTCCATTTATTGACAAGTATATTGTCTTTTTTAGGAACAGCAAACAAGAATATCCAAGGTGAAAAAATAATTCCTTGAATACGGACAGTCCCTCATGATTCTGCAGTTTGCAAAATACATAGCCTCACTGTCAGCTCTTTGGTTGTCATGCCTATGTGACCTAAATTGGTGAATGTGGCATTGAGTGGCTTCTAACTATCTGCAAAGATGATTAAAACACAAGAAGCCACATCACTTTGGGTAACAAGCACACACTGCTTGAAGTATACAAAATAGCTACACCTTTTATGGTTTACTTTCTGACTATGTCCTAGGTTTGGACCAAAAAGTCCCAAGACAAGAACCAGAATTTAAAGTATATATACTTTAATTCTGCCTAACACCTTTTAAAATCAGTGGCACAACTTTTAATTGCCCATGTAAATAGTCTCTCTGTGTTCCGAATAAGAGTAAGCGTATACAGGGCTGTTTCCAGAGGAAGGCCGGCAGGGCGATTGCCCTGGGTGCCAAGGCCTAAATCCCAGCTGATTTTTTCTGCAGATGAGTGGTGCAGGCCCTGAGACAGGCCCCTAATCCCCCATATTTAGCTCAGTCATGGGAAAGGGTGACTTTCTTCTGCTTAGGAAGAGGCATAGCATGGCACATACTGGTACCGGACAGCAGAAGCTGAGGAGGGGGCAGAATGTTTTCATTTCTCCACTGAGCATTATTTTGCCTAGAAACTGCCCTGGCCATATATTAATGTGATCCAAAAGTATTTAGGAACACTAGTAAGTATTTTTATACTTGGGGACCGCTCCATCCCCCCCCCCCCATTGGGGGCATCACGATTTGGGATGCCCTGCAGCCTTATTCTAAAATGCAAGCCAGCAAATGGGCTGTTATAATAACGCCACATTCCATAGTGTGTGCCATCCCTGCCCCCCCCCCCCTCTCTGCCCAAGACCAATTCACTGCTGAATATTGGTCTGTACATAGACAAAATATGCTATTGCTATTTGTAGGCTAAGCAAGTAAAATTTCAATGATACCCAATCCTCTTCATCAGACAATATGTAAGCCCAGAAACCAGAAAGCCTTGGCGACAGGCTTTTTTGTAGTCACATCAGGGATAGACAGTAGAAGTGTAAGTGTTCTATGTGACCCTGTACTTTTTTCCCGATTCTCCTCTGCTCTTCCTTTTCTCTGCTGATGTGCACATACTGATGACACAGGTCTCAGTGTGGGCTCTGTGAGCCGAGAAGAGCTAGACAATTTGCTAGTGATCCTAACAGTACTGGCCACTAGAGACTTTGCTTCAATACTTATTCTTCTATTCACGTGGCTACAGCCATGCTTTTTCTTCTAACGATAAGCATTTTGGCATTTTCTCTCAGGCTTCTTTTCTTTCTCTTTAAAAATAAAACCAAAACATTTATGTTAACAGGAGGAATGAATAAAACAGTTATGGGGTCAGTCAACTTCCAAGTCACCTTAAACTGGAGCCTAACTGGAATGCCCCACTCTGCGATACCCCCTGAGTCACGCAATATGCTTACCTGTCTGATGAGCCCATGGCGCATGCGTGACCGGCAGTGGCATCAATTGGTTTCATACAGCGAGGCACCTAGAGGGACATAGTGAAAATCTTTTGTTGCACTTTAACTGAAGTCCCTTTTACTCCTAAATATCCCAGCTTTATCCTAGTGCACTTGTGATCCAATGGGAAATCTGGGACATATAGTTCTACATCAGGGTCAGCAGTGAAAGTTTCTCATATCCCACAATCCATTGTGTTCCCACATATTTCTAGCCATGGGCACAATCATTCCCTGCTGTTTGTGTGCACCTGCCAGAGTATTAAAGTGGAACAAAACCCAGGATTTTGACTATCCCTGGTTTTGCTCCTTTTCTCAGGGGCATCCCGATTTAAGATGCCCCACTTAGTGAATCCTCCGAAGGTCACCCTAAAAACTCACCTTACCAACAGTCCCATGGTGCATGTGCAGGCTCTCCTCCAATTATTGATATATGCCATGCATATTAATGTCCATCAAACCTCCATCTCTTTGATGAGAGAGCCCAGTATAAAGAAATGGGAGAGAATACATCCCCAGTCTCAGTGTAGATTGCAGCATGCTTCTGCCAGAGCCTATCCACAGGGCTCAGTGTGGGAGTGCACCTCAGACGCGAGATGCGGGGGTAGGGCCATGGGCTGTGATTGTGCCGTGAAAGTGCCAAAAAGATCATTTTTGACATAACAGAACATTCCAAATTGGGATGCCCTGGGGGCAGTGAAGTGGTTGGCCCTGGAATCTTTTACACTCTAAGGCCAGCAGAACAGGTGGTTGGTCCTCTTTAAATCATCAATCACAGTGCCATATCCCTATATTGCATTGAATGGAAGGTCATGCACAGTTACCATGACTGACCTAAGGGGTAGTGGAAGCATCAAGGACATGGGACATTGGGAGGCCGTTTCCGTTAGGAAACGTTTCCAAGCACAGGACTAAGTGAAAGCAGTTACAGGAAGAAAAGCTAAATATATATATATATATATATATATATATATATATATATATATAGACTTAGAATGCCTTTTCACGCATGACTTTCTCTACAGGCCTAAGGTCAGGGCTGCCAGAGGGTATGAAGCTCCACTTCTTAGCCTCACCCAATCCTGGAGCAGCAGTTGATCTCCCACAGCCCTAGTATCTGAAGTTGAGTGCTACACTTCTGGGACACAGCAGGGCAGAGATGGGCAATGGTGAATGGAAATCAGCTGGTGTGGTCATAGAGACTGTGCATTGGGTGCATTGTTTATATTGGCTTTGTTTAACTCACACAACAATCTGCACAACATGGCAGATCCTGGCTTCAAATACCAAGGCTACATGAGAGTAATCAGTGACATAGAATCAGGTTAATGGTAAGCAGGGAGCCTCCTGCCCTCCAGCAACCCCCTGATCTGAGGGAACTTTGCCTTTAAAAAGTAGTTAATGAGCATTGTGGGTATGTGAAAGAGTCTTAAACAGGGTATTGTGTAACCTATAGTGTGTGGGGTGAGACAATGGAGGGTTTGGGGAACGCGTTGTAGGGGAGAAACGTTGGTTGGGGGCCCCCTAAATAAACTGCTCTGTACCAGGGGCACCCTTTATCTGTCACTGAGCATGGAGCCTTTTTCTTTTCTTCCTGAGGCCCCCTTTTATCAATTTTAGTTTTCCAACAATGGGGCAAAGCAAATGGCTAATCATTTTGCTCCCCAGATAAATTCCACTCTAAGGCTGTCATCATACCAGCATGGATGCAGAGCATCCCACATCTGCCTGTGAAAAGCTGCCCATAGCATGTCATTCAGGGTGTCAAGCCCTGCCTGCAGTGTCCTGAGGGTGCAACGCTCGAGATCTTCCTCCATGTCAGTGGAGAGCACGGGCACAGAATGGCCTCCACGTGCCAACCCCAGGGCAAACACCCTGCAACTGGATGGGTCTGAACCCAGCCTAATAGTAAAATGTTTAACACTGGGTAGCTGGTAGAGAACAGTGGGGAACACCAGGATCAGGGGCGGAATGGACAATGCCCAGTGGGCCGCACTGCTTTGGGGCCAGTTGGGCTGCTGCTTTTAACACCCACATTCAATCCCTGCCCCCTTAGTCTTACTCTCAGCCCCTATACCCAGCCCCACTATACCCACAAAGAAACCCCAACCCCCAATGCTATAGCTGCGGCATCATGGTTGAGGGGGCCTCAGCAGGGATATCTCAGGACGGCCAGGGGCTGGTAAAATCCAGTGCTAATTTTTGACCCCAGTCCGCCACTGGCCAAGATGGTTCTGGTTGTTCTACAACCAGTATCTGGTCTACCCTTGTTCAAGAGCACGAGCAAAGTTTCCCCCTATACTTATCCCCTAGATAATTTTCACAATTTTTTTAGCTTTATATTCTAGCCTTGAATTTAAGTTCCATTTCACTTTAGATACTGCTATTCCCACCTCCAGGTTTAGCTAATATGTACAGTACTTTGTATTCAGGACCCATCTGCTCTCATCCACCTCCTCGTGCTTGTAAAGCTGCCAGTAACATCACATTGGCCAGCAACATTATGCAGCTCCATAAGCAAAAGAGGCAGAACGGAGTCAGTTTTAGAAGGGAACAAGGGAAAATGAGATATGACTCTGGGCTTTTTTTAAACACGTCTGCACCTAGCTTTACTATCTTAATCAGTATACACACTCAAACAGGGGTTTTTGTATTTTAGTATAATCACAAAAGAATGCCAGTTTTTATTCTGTAAGAAACACATGGTACATGAAATTTGGTGCAATATGGTGAAAACTGTAAAAAAATGAGGAATTACAGTTTACTCCGTACATTTATATTTAGTGTAGAAGTGAAAAAGTTTATGGTTAACTTAACAAACAAATCAGTCAGCTTATATACCATCTGTTTTATCCAGGAAAAACGCATCCATAGGGTTAAATTTTTCCTTTTTTTCCAGCTGGATGCCTGAGTGTTTATTATATACAATGGGTGTTCGCCTATATGTAAATTAACTTCACCCATTAAACCCTTGGCTGCAGCTCTGCCAACCTAATTTTCTTTGAGATGGGTTAGATAAGGTAGAGGGCAAAGGTCTTTTTGCTGCAGTCAGCAGTATAGACAGGTGATGACCATACATAAAAGCTGTTTCTGTCAGCATTAACCCATAATCCCACTTTAAATGAAGCCTGTCTGATTGCATTATTAGCTGGCTTTAGCTGACAAAAGGGGTCTGGTGGACCTAAATATATTTTCATGACTACTGCTCATTTATGATGAATTGATAGCACTAACTGCCTGCCGCTTCTAACAATACAATGAGCAGTTCAGTTATTCATTAAAAAAAGGGAGAGAAGGGATTTAAAGAGGACCAAAATCTCTTTTAATCCCCGAGGCATACTCGCTTCTCCCCAATTGGGGGAGCCCTGCTGTGTGAAACCCCCAAGTCACCCAAAAACTCACCTTCGTTCGCGGGACCAAAGGCATATACGCAAGCAGTGGCCGCATCCCCGCTATCCCTTTAGCAGGACACATGCCCGCGCCAGGCATTTGTGAATGGCCGGCGAGTGCATGCTCTCTGTTAGAGGGTAGCGGGGGATGTGGCCCGCCAACACGCGCACATCCGCTTGCATTAGGCGAGCTACTGGACGGAGGGGCTCAAGCACATCCGAGCATACTGATTGGACAAGCGGCCGTGAATACATCGTAGGAGTGGGAAGAGGTGAGTTTGTTTGGGTGACCTGGTGGGTTACACATCCCTCAGGGGCAAGGACCAAAGCCCAGGATTGTCAAAATCCTGGGTTTGGTCCACATGTACATAATGAATATATCAACTGGCTTCTGATACACCTTGATGCTTCTCCCATGCACTATTTGCACCTGGTGGTAAATCAGTAAAGGGGAGATTCATCATAAGGTTCAACAAGAGCACTTATTTTACCCCCCGTAAGGAGAAGCACTATGTCTCATGCTTTTAGGTTCCCCCAGGAATGACTGTTGAAAGGGGCGGCTGTTGCCTCAGGAGTGTAGAAGTGGGAACAGCGTTAGAGGAAAGCAGTTTTTCTAATGCAAAAATCTGGCATATCATTAGGGGGGGCCACATAGACTGGACTTCCACTTTTATTAGAAACAACTAGGCTACTAAAGCAGACTAGTGGTGCATTATTTATATTCAGAAGCACAAATGTGATCATTAAGGTGGAGGAGCAACAATGATCGAGTCCGAGTGCAGTAGTAAACCAGTGCTTTTATATCTAATGATATAGAACCTACTCCCCCCACCCACACCTCTACTCTTGGCGACAGTGCTGAATTACGGAAGAGGTAGGGCTTTTTTTTTGTGTGGAAGCCTCTGTGTGAAACAGGACACCCCCTGTCATCTGTCACAGTGATGCTGTTATGCCCACTCCATTCACTGCAATAGAGGGGGCATGCCAGGCCTTTGCATGTATGTAGAAACAGGTAACTTACTCTCTCACTTCACACACTGAGTGGCTAAACCATGCTCCTCCCCTGTAATACTGCAAAACCAATCATTGTTCCTTGATCCAATCACTCTAATAATCACAACACTGCACGCTATTAGACCAATGTATACACATACTCTACGTAGTGCTGTATATCTGTGCTGTGTGCGATGTATGTGTGCCCCCCCCACCAAAAAAAGATGACTTTCCCAATATCTTTTAGGTAGGTAGGTTATGTTAGAAAGGAAGGTAGGTGGGTGAACAGGCAGGCATATAGATGAGTGGGTAGGTAGGTAGGTAGGTAGGTAAGTGGGCATTTAGGTGAGTAGGCAGGTAGC